>JACGCM010002198.1:385000-1585000 GCA_014058105.1 Kingdonia uniflora
AGGTCAAGGCTAGGCCATTCTCCTTTTCTCTTAAATACAACACCGTACTTTTCTTCTCTTCCCCTCCATACTTTCCTCTACCCTTAACACCACCTTCACCTTCACCAGTGGTTCATGCACCATTTGTGCATCATTTTGTACCATTACATTACCCAATCATTAAGTCATTCTTTTATTTCATACAACCACCGCCGCCACCACAACCAGAGCTACAATCTCGCACTACAACCAGTATCACCACAACTACTACTACCAACAATGTGGTGACATACAAGGGGTCTAAGCCCTTTGGGGTGTCTATTGGGAGAGATAAGAGTAAGGTGGAGTTTAGGAGTTGTAGGGGGAGAAGAAGAGGGCTTTTTATGGACAAAATTAGAAAAGGAATACTAATGGTCATGGTCAGGGGATTATCTGAGGGCTAAAACAATGGTGAAAGAGGGTTTGATGGAGGGGGAGGAAACTAAATACTCACAGATAGACGCAGACACAGTCTTCTCCCTTTGACTTCATTGAGAATGATGAGAGTGAGCTTCATGGGAGGACTAGTATCATGATAAAAAGTATCCCTAGCAAGCTTAAGTATCTCTCCCTCTGTGTGTATGTGTGTTTGAATCTCTCTTTTGTGATTTTAAAAAAAAAAATTTAATTTTATGTTTTTGTTGCAGCAGGACTAAGTTGATAGAGTTGCTTGATATGCATTGTGACAAAGAAAACAAGAAGGTTGATGAGCAATATTCAGAGCCATGTCAAGTTATGTCTGACTTCAGGTATTGTTTATCTGTGTGTGTGTGTGTGTGTGTGTGTGTGTGTGTGTGTGTGTGTGTGTGTGTGTGTGATTTATAGGTAAATTAATGATTTATAACATGGGGTTATGCTTTGTAGGACTGGGTTGAATCTGGAAAACTTTACAAGGTCTGTTGGGGCAATGTTGATCTTCAAATGCTACCATAACTTTGATTGGAAGAGCTTTGATTCAAACGTGTGAAATCAAGCTTGCAAGAGTTCAGGTCAGATTTCATCATCATCCTAATATGTTTGAGTTATCTTTATTTGTTTATAAGTGAGATCAAAGTATCAAACTATTAACTTTTGTTTTGTTTGTGTTTTTTTATACTTTTTGTAGGGGAAACACGAACTGGTAATGCACTTTGAGAACTCTTATTTGAGGTGTGAAACTGGTGAGTGCTTGCCTGTAAAGTTTTCTTCGGTGGCACGGGATGGCTCTCTCTCGTGTGCGTTTCTGGCTGGTGTAACAAGGAACCAAAAACTGAGCCCCATTGCTATGCCATTCTCCTCTTCTCTTCAATACAACACCAAACTCCTCTTTTCTTCTCCTCCATACTTTCCTTTACCCTTACCGCCGCCACCTTCACCAGTTTTTGAGTTTCATCCACCTTTTGCGCATCACTTTGTCCCACTAGAGTACCCCATGAAACCATTTTCTTATTTTTTACCACAACCAAACCTGCAATCTCACACAACAACCATTATCGCAGCAACTACTAATACTACTAACAAGATGGTATTTGGGAGCTGCAGCACTGGGTTGAACCAGGGGTATGAGTTTTTATACTTTACATGGTTGGTTGGGGCAGTATGGTTCTTCAGATGCTACCAATATTTTGCTTGGAGCTATGAGTCAAGTAAAATATGTAAAATCAAGAACATCCCTGGCAAGCTTAGGTACTTCTCCCCCTCTCTCTGTATCTCCATTTTGTAAGTTTTTTTTGGGGTTGTTTTTGATTTTTGTGTGTGTTTTGGTTGCACTTTGTAAACTTTGATAACTCATATTTTAGGTGTAACAATTACACAACGGCGCCATCAAGAAAATGCTTTTGCCGTTAGAGAATAATCGGTAGCCATCTCCAATGTTACTCTTGTTGGCAAGAGGTGAGTCAAAGTCACTTTGATAACTCTTAAATTCATAATGATATAATGAATAAATGTGTAAGATTAATTTAAACTTTTGAGTCTGCCCCTTATCAAACTTTGGAGGGATCAACCATAACCTAGTAAAGAAGAAAAATATATATTAATCAATTGAAAATATGAACTCTTTGGTTTGCTTAAGCGACGAGTAGCATGTTTTTACACTACACCAAAATTGTAAAATTGCCACAGTCTATTTTTGAGATTTTCCATGGATTAAATCCGTGGTACACTTGAATTGGACTTATCCCGTGGTAAATTGGTAAAGTATCCGTGGTAATTCTAATTCTTTTGACTTCGACTCAAATGGACTCAAAACAAGACTCAACTAACTGTTACAGTCACTCTTCAAAAGATAATCTTGGGGTTTCCTGGTTCCATACAAACTTTGCGATTTCAAGGGATCCCAAATTAGGTTTTTCACAAATCTCTCTCTCTCTCTCTCTCTCTCTCTCTCTCTGTGTGTGTGAATGAGATTTTGGGGATAACGAAATAAGGTTTATAGGGTTTGTAGGGTTTTATAGAGATGACGACCATGGATAACTTGATCGGTCTCGTTAATATAACTAAGATTGATTGTACGAAGCTCGGCGATTATGGTGGTGACGACAAATTTAGCCACTATGGGAAGGTCTTCCTTCTTTTAGTGTTGTTAGTGGTTAGATTTCTCTCTCCCCACCTTCATCAAAAAATTTGTTTGAATGATATGTGATTACAAAGTTCTTGGAAATCGCAGGTTTTGGAGAATATAGTTAGAGGGGATTTTCTTCTATGCAGATTTGGCTAGGCTTCTTAAAGTTTGATTTGGGGTTTTTTTGGTTTCAGGTTTTGAGTGTTTGTTTGATTTGGTTTTGTGATGTTTGTGGTGTTTATAGGAATTGTGATGAGGCGGGCATAGGTATTGCAGCTGCACAAGACGAAGAAGAGACAGGCAGAGTACACAGAGTTTCATCATATGCTGATTTTGGTAAGTTTAGGGTTCTTTTAGTCCATGTTCCCTTAAACATGGTTGTTTCAGGGTTTCTTATAAGAGGATTGGACGGGCTCTAGGAGGTCTTGGGAGTCGATGGATATTTGAATTTAATATGCTAGGGCAGGTGGGTCAAGGACCAATAGGAGACTTGGCTACGGTCCAAGTCCTTTTTCTCACTTGCTGATGATGTGGGCATCATGCATTATGCATCATGCATCATGTATCAAGATGGAAGATCATGGATGGGAGGCAGCGATGTTACTTGGTGTCCATAAAATTCATATCTTCACTTAAGTGGCTTTTGATCTAAAAAGCGGGGGTGAAGGTAGTCATTAGAGATATTGGATTGATATGCTAAGAAAGCGTACTTGGAAATTTTTGTAAAGGAGGGATTCAAACCTGGTTGCTTATTGTGCTCATTTCCCTTTCTTATAGAAATATGAGGGGCATTTTCTTTATCCTCCCTGCATACACTATCAGTTGTAAAGAGCTTACCTATTGCTGACAGAGGTTAGTCTGACAATTAATTGATTGGCTATAGCCTGTAGCATCATATGATCACTCCTATCCCAACATGGGGATGATATTTATTTTTATTATTTTAGCAAGTCTTCATTTGCGTATACTTGCTTTGCTTGTTCTCTTGCTAGTTTTGACATATTTTTGTCAGTTACAGGAAGCTTATGAAGAGTTTAAGCATGTTCTTCTTGCCCTTATATATGGAAAAGATGATCAAACCTCTCCTGTTGCAAATAAAGTAAGCTATAATTTATCCCATATCAATGTATCTTTTCTTTTTTTCTTTTTATAATTTTAACTTCTATAGATGGATATAGTGGATGCCATATACTAGCAGTTCATTTGCATGCTACTGTAGTAATACTCAGATATTAGAAGAGAGATTGGGACCTGCCTTACAGTTGAACACAAACGCTTATATCATATGTGAACTTGTAGGTTTCTACTTTTTATAGGAAAGCTCATTAGCATTAGGAGTTTATGTTTCAATTTTTCTTAGTTTTGTTATGGTTCTAACTACAATTTTTAGATCTTAAACAATTTATCGCTTTCATGTTCATAAACTTACATGCTATATCTTCTCAGTGGGTTGTAATAAGAAGGTTTGAGATTGCTGGATTATTATTATCTATTCTAAGAGCTTACCTGAGTACTTATGATCCAATCTTTTTGATGACATTGAGATACTTGATAAGGTTAAATATCAGCTTTTATAGTTTCTACCCTTCAATACATAAAGTGCCGTAATGTATGCATTTGTTACCGACGACCTCTTAGTAACATGTTTTCTCACTGATGTGTAGTATACACAATGGTTTTTGTCTCCGCCAAGGCATTCTTCACCAATTTCAGATCTCACTGAGGGGCTACTTCTTGAGAAACGTGATCCCCCTCCAGTTCCCCAAGAAAGCTTGCACGAGGCACCTCCTTTTGATGAGGTTTGTTTTATGATGATAAGCCCCACTTTCAGATATTTTTTGTAATATGTTCTTCCTCATAAGTGTTTATTCTCAAATCAGGTTGATATACAAGCACTTGCTCATGTTGCGGAGCTTACAAGACAAGGTGTTGTTGATAGTTTGGAGTTTTCTAAAGGGAATTTATTTCAAGCATTTCAGGTTCATTTTCAACTCTTTGTTGACGTCCTGCTGTTGCCTTAAGTCAAAAGTACATTTCTGTTATGTATGGGGCTACCACAAGGCTTGAAGCTATTTATACATAGGAGATTGGGTCCTATATTTTGATAATTCGAGCTGTTAAAAAAATTGGTAAAAGACAAGACATGCCGAGTTAGGGTCAAAAGAAATTGGAGCAATCTATTTTTCTTACATGTGTTGAACAATGGAGACATGTATTTTAAATTTACGTTAAGTTTGTTAAATTTACGTCAAGCTCATCAAGAAATTCAATACTCCTATAATGTTCTTTTGCTCGATGAGATCGAACTGTGGAAGTATTTCTTAAAAATCAAATTGTCTAGTCTTATCCTTTTCTCCATTTGTTGTTTGTCTGTCACAGAATGAAATATGCAAAACAAAACTGAATGTTAAATTGCTTGATGAGCTTGTTCATGAATATTGTGCCTACAGGGGACTCGTAGAAGGTAGCAATACTTCATCATTTAGTCTTATCCTTTTTTTCCCCTTTTATTACTTTGGTAGTACTTTTCTCATGATTATGGTTATAACTCTTGAGCTTCTTTAGGTCTCAAAACTTTTACTTAAATTTTCTACTCTATTTGAACTTACTCAAATTTGTTCAGAAGAAGCATGCAAACTTTAGGGTAAACTTAAAGTTTAATTATTTGTGTGTAGGTTACAATGGGCAGAAGGCTCGGTGTCGATGAACCGTTTCTAATGAAGCTAATGAGAGTAACACTTCACACTCATAATGAGTGGTTCAGACTTCAAATGTGCAAAGACCGCTTTGATGGACTTTTAAAGATCGGCTCTTTGAAAGAAATTAAGACTCCATTAATTATTGATGACATCTCTAAGAAAAACATAAACAACTCCACTCCTGGATCTTCTCAAATGACAACATCGTCAAGCAACAGGATGGTAGAAGATGGTAATAGTACAACTCAGGTGTCATCTGAAGATGTTATCTGTGATGAAACTGGAATACTTAAAGTAATGGTGAGTCATATTTACTTATTCTCTCAAGGACTTGGTGATTTGTTTTCTTCTATGACATCGAAATACGTGATCTTGTGCTTAGGGTACATTTATCTTAATGATTTTACCATATGCCTTTCGTTATTAAAGTAGAAATCTTTGAGTTTTTGCTTTCTCCAAGTTATGATCAGAAATCATAACAGTTGTTATTTTCATACAGAATGGCGTCTAAGAGAAATCAATGGCAGCAGTTGATAAGATATCTGACATCGTAGAGAATTCAACTCATAAGGTATGCATATAGGCTAGGTTATGCTAAGAATTTGCTTCATAAATGTCGGACTGATTTGCCAAGAAGGCGAGTCTCTGTGTGTGTATGAAATTATTACACTACCCATTGTGTCCGTTAATATTTTTTATATACCTACAACACCAACTAAAATTCAAGACTAGTTGATCCGGTATAGGAAGATATTTTGATATTCCCACAATTTTAGCCCATTGAACCAACGATATATCAGGCAATGTTTCCATACATCGAGCAATAAAATTTGGTGCTGACTCGTTGAGTGCCAAAACATTCACTTTTTAGTGTCTAAATTACATTTACTAATTGTTTCTCAAATCCTAATGTTGATTGCCCATTCCGATATTGTTGGAAGAAAGGGACATTCACTACCAGAACGTAGATTCCAAAATCTTGATTGTATCACAATGGGCATTAAGTGCATAGCCTCTAGGAGGAGAGAGCCAATTCTGGGAGGTGGGTGCAAGGTTGATATTAAGCAAACATACTATTACGTTTGATTGGTAGTTTTTCGATTACATGCTAGATAAAATGGGCTTTGTAGATATAAAATTGATTGATTCATGAATGTACATGTTCATTGTCATTTTTTTGTTTTGCTTAACATGTATTTTTTTTGAAGAAATCTAGAGCTTAAGACATGCACTTCCAATGTCCATGCGTCTGTTTATCTCATATGATTTTTCACGAGTAAAAAAGTATTGGTTGTGATCAGATTGTCTCTAGGAAATTTCATGAGTATTTTTTTTCTGAAACCTTGTCCTAGATCTTCATTGGAGAGATTTCAGAAGCTTTGTCATCGAACATGGTAAGTTCATCTTTGATACTGAAATATTGATATTTGCGCCTTAACTTTGAGCTTCACTTTCTTTTCCCCTATACGTCAAGGATGTATTTTTTAGTATCTGCTCATATTTGCAGCTTATGGAGACTGCTAGTGCCTTTGGAATTTTGAGGGCATATCGGTTTAAGTTTTATAAGGAGATCAATGGATCATGTGTAAGTAAATAGTATGCATTGTCTACAACTGATTGTTTTTCTTCAAACAGGCATATTTAATCCATTTAGTGGGCACAATATTTATTTATGGGATCATTGTAATGACCAGGAAAAGGCAGTTAGATCCTTAAACTGCCATTAATGTCAAAGGAATGACAAAGGAGAAGTCATTCACTGCCAGAAATGTAAACTAGACAATTCTGTCTGCGGTGCATTCGATGGTAATTTTTTTCTTCTCCATATTTTGGGTTCACTATGTGCGTGTGCTGGGTTAGATTGAACTACAGTTATGTTTGTTGCTATTCTTCAAAGTAAAAATATATTTATCTTTGACATACTTGTGTGAATGCGCTACAAAGATGCATCTATGAAATTCTAAATTTGTAATCTCAACACGTATTTGCTTCGAGGTAGAATACAATTTATAAGAGAGATTTTCAGCGACTTTTTCATACCCACTTTTATAGATGCAGATGTTTGATGGTGTAAATAACATACAAATTCTGTTACATATGTTATATGTAGAAAAATTAAGCGGTTTTTATCGGATTTTGAGAAAATGGATATAGATGAAATGAAAGGTTTGTAAATTTATCAAATGCTGTGAAATTTTATGCGCAATTAATTTCCAAACTATTTCTTACAGGGAGATAATGTGGTGAATAGCCGGTTGAAACTGTTATAAGCGTTGCATATTAGCCTTCGATATTAAAAGAAATAATAATAATAATTGGACTATTATCTGTTACCTTGGCAGTCTGGTGCTTGATTTCTTATTCTTACACCATTATATACAGGTATCCACAATTTTCACCAGATGATATTGCTGAATCTTGTCCAGTATGCTGTGGAATTTGCAATTGTAAACCCTGCTTGCTCAAATATGGAACATCAGCGGTTGGTTTTTGTAGTACAAGACATTTCATTTTCTGACATCAATATTTGGCTTATTTACCTTATTAGTAGGCATGTGACATCAATATTTGGCCTACTTACCTTATTAGTAGCATCTGACAAGTAATACATTTTTCATGCAGGAAAAACCAAGCTCGAAGGAGAGAATAACGAGTAGGGAAAAAGTAAATTACTATCAATATATGGTACATGCGCTTCTTCCAATTTAAAGCAGTTTGATCAAGAACAAAAGCTTGAAAAGGCGTTGGAGGCTAGAATTCAAGGTTAATCCAACAACCCATATCTCATTTGATCTCTTGAGATGAAGGTGTATGCGCAACTCGCAATATATATTTTACTTTCGCCTATAATCGAACGATTTTGCATACTTTTATTTTGTAAAAAGTCTTTCAACGATGAGAGATTTAGAGACAAGGTACTTTTCATTGCCTAGTAAATAGAACACCCTTGATTTGCAGGAAATAGTAAAATTGCTTCTGAAATACATTTGGTAATTTTAAAATGGCCATATGTTTTGCACATAAGGTGCAAGTATACCTATAGTTCTTATTGAATGAGCACTTGCTAACTTAATCCTCATTTGGACAGGTGTATCACCGCCTGACATATTCTTACAAAAGTCAGATTGCTATAGTAATGAGCGTGTATACTGGTAGAATTTTCCCCCATTAATTCATTATTTGCGTAATTTGGAGATACACTATATGCGTAAGGCATTATGTTCATAAAAAAAATGTTCAGTAAGAGATGCTTACATCTACCATCCACAACTTACAAAATTATTGGATACCCCTATGCATAAAGCTAGCACATAAGTGTCGTAAGACGTTTATTCCTGAATTTTTAACGAGAGAAGTGAGATATCTGTTAAAATTGAACATGCAGGAGGGTATCGCAAAAGGCCCTTAATAAATAAAGGGTTATCTCAATTTAGTTCTTACTTCATTTCTTAACCCTAAGCCATATGACTTCCGATGAGCTGATTTTACTACATTGATCTTGGGAAGAAACTTCTGTAGAACTTCTATAGCCGATTATCACCGAAGCTGTCCAAGTTGTTCATATGATCTCTGCCTTGGTTGTTGCCAAGATGTCCGCAGTGGTTGCCTTCAGAGAGGGACGGGTGGAAAGTGAAAGAAAATGGTACGATCTCTTGTCCTCCAAAGGAGTTGGGTGGTCGCGGTTGTAGGCTATTGGAGCTTAAGTGTATGTTTCCAAAAATTTAGGTTTTGGAGCTGAGCATGAAAGCAGAGGTGATAGCTGAAAGATATAAATCTTACGATTTTGCTCGTGTTTCAAATCAGTCGGTGATAATGATTTTAGTAATAAGAACTTGAGGAAAGCTGCTCGTCGGGAATGTTCTGGTGACAACTATTTATATTTTGTAAGAATTCAAGGCATTCAAGATAGCGATCAAGAGCACTTCCAGAAGCATTGGATCAATGGAGAGCCTGTGATTGTTGGTAATGCACTTGAAATGGCACCTGGCTTAAGCTGGGATCCAATGATTTTAAGCCGTGCATTGCGCGAGAAGAAAACATCCAAGGTCTTCAAGAATCAACCACACTTAGAAGAAACAGCTATTGATTGTCTTCTTTGGTCTGAGGTTAGTTCTATTACCAAATTCTATGGGATCTATGTAGAATACAAGTTTCTACATTAAATCGCTCACGATATTAGTCCTAGAGGAAATCATTAACTTAGCTTAAAGGAGTAGAGTCTATTTCAGAAACATCCACTGCGCTTTAAGGAGTTCAGACACATCCATGACGCTCCTCTGGGTCAGGTAATGATAAACGCTATTGATATATGTATGTGTATCCACAAAGATATTGTTTAGATTGTAGTTATCAAGCAAGTCAATCCGAGTATTGAAATGGTAGACTTTTAGTTAAAGGATAGATTAAGTTAGAGATAGCTTCTTGTTTATGAATTATTTTTTTAGTAGGAAATTTGGAATCTCTAGTATTTGATGCATCTATCCATCTAGAGTAGGTGTCTAGGTGAACATTCTTAAAAAATTGTCCCTGCACTATTGTGATCATCCAATCAAGTTAATTTTGATATAGATGATCTTTGATGGTTGAAATATGTTCCAAGCTCTTCTCCGGAGAATGCATCTGCAACAAGTAGGGACATTAAAAGAAGAGAACCTGAGCAGCGATACTGTAGGCAATCCGTAATATATGAAGAATTTTATTAATATTTTCAATTATACTGCTACTTTTCTTGATCCTTCCACTGGAAATAAAATTATCCAAGTCTTATCTCGACTTAAAATATGGTCAAGTCAAAGAGCAAAAACTGACCTAAAATTTTGATTAGCTAACATTATTATGCCTTAACTCTAGCATGTGTAGTATAGGAATACAAAAGACATTTATGAGCCTTTTACATCTTAATGTGGTGCCCAGTATGCCTCATTCTTTGACATTAGATTTTAGATAAAGAAACTAATGATAACCATCTATCAAATGAGTCATTTTCTCACAGACAGTTTAAACATCAAACCATAAGAGGTGTCTATCAGCTCTCAGATGTTAATGGCAACTGTCTTGCATATTCATAAAACTCAGCAAAGAAAAATAAGAAGCTAAATTTTGGATGTGATGTCATATAACCACGCAGAGAATGTAGAAAGTATTAACTATTTCTCTTATTTTAGATTATTTGTTTCACTTTTTATTGCAAGCTATGCATGCTGACTGTACTATAATATCATGGTCTCTAATCATACAGGTTGATCACCCTATTCACGACCAGATTTTCTACTTAACTTAAGAGCACAAAAAGAAGCTTCACGACGAATTTGGTTAGTTTTCTATTTCACTGTAGCTTTCTTATGATTGATATAAACGTCTGTAGTTTTCTACTAATTTTCTATTTCACCCAGTTGAAGTAGTCACAAAAAAAATAATTTCTAAGGTCCATAGAGCCATGAAATCTGGCTTAAAACTCAGGTTATTACTAAATGTTTTAAAGAATAGTACTTTTTTCTCTGTAATTGAAATTACTTTAGAGCTCCCATTGTTTTTAATTCAAATTACTTTATCTTGTTCAATCATGTATAAAGGTGGCCATTGAATTTGTTTCACCTGAAAGTGTTAATGAATGCATTTGCCTAATTGAGGAGTATCACGCTTTTCCCCATAATCACCTTGCAAAAGAAGACAAATTGGAGGTAGCGTGTTTTTGTTTGTTTTCTTTCTTTGATACGTTGGAACAATTACTAGTAAAATAGACATATTCATATTAAATTAATACCCAAGTCGATACTATATCTCCAAATCAAAATTGAACAGATAATTTGTACTACTGAGGAAGCTTAAAAAAAATTACTAGTAAAATAGACATTCATATTATATTAATACCCAGGTTGATACTATATCCCCAAATCAAAGTTTAACGGATAATCTGAACTACTGAGGAAGCTCTAAGCAAAATTAGAGCAGTATCTTACAGTTTTGCTCGTGGGCGAAAAATCTTGTGTCTAATTACATGTATATGTAAATCCTATGATTTTATACATTTATGACAGTGAAGTTGTTGTTGTTTGCCCTTTACTGTTATTTGCAGCCACACCATACATTTTGTTAATAATCATGGAGTGGTGCCTTTATTGTTGTTTGCTCTCTAACAAGTGTTCATATAAACAGAAACTGTGAGCACTACCCTTAGTAAACTTAAACTTAACAAATAATGGTGGGCTTACTCTTAAAAGAAATATTCCTTCTTTAGCGCGGGTGTGTTATTTTTCCGCGTGAAATCTAATGTTCTTCCGCTGGTTTTTGGAACTCCCAATGCAAATCAACAGTTTTCCCTTGGGTTCCGCATGAAATCTAAGGCTTCAAAATTACCCCAAGTATGGCACAATTGCCCTTCCCGAGCGGTCTAATTCTCTCTATTATGCTGATGTAAGACTCCATATCTTTTTAGCTTATGTTTCCTACACAAAGAAGATGTATCTTTAGCTTGTTACCATAGTTTTACTAACATTTAAAATAAATAATATCTATATATATCCCTGGCTAGTGATTTCAATGTACAGCTGCTTTTGAGTTGGAAAATTATTTACTTGGTGCAACAAATTTTTCTTGTAATTGTAAAACTTCTAAGTCATCTTATTTGGCAGGTTGTGCTAGGTTATTCAATAAAGTTGCTCAAATTTCACCAGATGAAGCTGATGTTCACATAGTACTTGGTGTTCTTTACAACTTATCCAAAGAGTATGATAAAGTTGTAGGGTCCTTTCAGACTGCGTTGAAACTCAAGCCACTGGATTACTCTCTCTGGAATAAACTTGGTGCAACACAAGGCTAATAGCGTTCAAAGTGTAGAGGCAATTTCGGCTTACCAACAGGTAGAAATTTGGAACAATTTCGGTTTACAACGTGATTACTATCTATTATTTCTTCTTTTTCTCTTATACATATGTTCTTTTAGCATATGGAACAATTGTATTTGGATCTTTAAATGTTTAATGGAATGAGGGATTTATTTTGGATATCTATATTTTGTTCATATATCATTAGTATGTATGAAATATATTGTTGGAGGATTGGGAGTGCTTTGCAGGTTCAGGAGTGCAATATTACAGTATTTTTAGTTTTTTTTAAAATTAAATAAATATTACCACATACTTTATCCGTGGAAAAATGGGTATCTTCTGCGGTATTTACAATAATTAACCACAAAAAAACTCTGTGGCAAAAAATTACCATGGATTTACTCCGTATTAATATAAATTTAATAACTACAGATAAAATTTGTGGCAAACAAATTGCTACGGATTTACTCCGTAGCAAAATAAATTAGATAACCACATACAAACTCCGTGGCAAAGAAATTTCTACGGATTTACTTCGTAGAAATATAAATTAGATAAGCACAGACCAAGTCTGTTTCAAAAAAAATTCCACGCACCATTTTCTATAGACCTCCATTACATACTTTATCCATGGGGAAACGACTATTACCACAGATTAGGTCCGTGGTAATTTAGTAAAATTGGTGTATTGTAACTTTTACCTATATATAACATGTTAATTTCATAAAATGTCGTCAGACAGCTGCAAAGAAGAAATCAGGTTACATAAAGTAGGTCAAGAAAAAGAGTTCATACCTTGGCTGAAAAATTAGGTACAATAATTTTTGTCTTGCATTTTGATTAGTTGATGTGTCTATGTCAAAGAAAATTATAGCTAATTATTTTTTGTGTTATGATTTCAGAAAAATTAAACGAATCAAATGATATCGTTTTTTGTGACACTGTAAGAGGACCAATGGCAGTGTCTACAAGATACAATAAATATTGAGCTAACGGGTTTCTCTTTGTCACAAAGGATTATGTGGCAAATAGTAAATCAAAACAATGGGGTTATTACAAATTGCATGACCACTTTCTAGGCGATTCATAAGGACATGCTTATAGAGGATGAGTCATTGACGTACTACAAAGTATTAAGGGATATTATACAACTAGAGTACCAAGAAGGATACAAACCTATTATATTTAGGTATGATTGGGTTAAAGTAACACATGGTAAGTTGGATAAGGAAGCAAATATAAGACTGGTGAGATTATCCAATTTTATGAGCTCAAACCAAATAGGAGATGAGCCATTTATTCTAGCAGAGCATGCGAGGCAAGTTTGTTACTTTGAGGATCCAAAAGTTCCTGATTAGAGCGTTATATTGGATGTCCTAGCAATGGTTTACATTGAAGATGAAATTTGTATTGCCTTAGAACAACCTGATATTACTAATATATATATTGGACATCAAAATAATGAGGCTCCCTATAAAAGTGAGAGATTATTCTTGGAGGAAGACAATGTGGTCATCGAGAAGAGTAAGAAATGAAAACGAGTAAAAAACAGTAGGAAAAACTAACGTTTGCGACTAGTTAAATCATTTATGGTGGGAATAATCTAGGGGTCCATTAAGATAAAATATTCTTACTTTTAACAATTAAACAACTATAAGCTCTATGATTATATCACTTATTATAACTATTTAATCATATTTTTGAAACTTGTGATTTTTTTATGGTTGGAATGGCCATGCAAGAATTAGGCATTGATTTTTTCTGCTTTTTCTCAATTTTATTTCCTTGGTTCATGTCTTGTTTCTACAACAACACATCGTGATTCAATGTGGATTCCATAAAGGTTGAACCTTATGAGGTAATCCTTATCAAAACCATTATTTTATTTAACAAGTGTTTCCTTGTAAGTATCAAATTATACAACATGATTCTTGGGGAAGTAGTATTGTTTTTCAATTTTATGATACAACATGAATTGCAAAGCCAACCTCTTATTAATGTATTTTTCGGGTAGACGTTTATTCCTTCATATTGAACCCTTTGTCATCTTAAGTTGCAGTTGCTAATTGGAATACACTCGATAAATGCCCTTCCCTCCTTGGGATACCACTTTGAATAGCATGGTAAGTTGCACCAACTTTGTGTCCAAAGAAATCATTTTTGTTGTTGCAACGTAAGCAGAATTTTAATATTCTTTTGTGTGAAAGATATACAAAGGTGAAACATAAAAGTAAAGGAACAGGCAGAGGCAGAGGCTACATAGTGTAGTTACTCTAAACAAAAGGAAACAATTACAATGCAAATCTAAAATACTTCACAAGAGGAGCTTCAGTCCTTGACAGAAAATTAGGTCTCCCCAAGTGCCAATTAGTTGGTCGGAACTACTTTTAGCTGCTAAGTCTGCGCCAAAATTTATATCTCTCTAGATAGCTATGATTCCTAAGTTCTAAATTTTATTGTTTACTTGGTGCCAATCAGGTTGCAATTGCCATAGGACATTGTTGTTGTACTTGAAAGCATACACCAGAGCTTGCGAGTCTGAAATAATCTAGATCATCCTTAATTCAATCATGTCAACTTTCTTAAGAGCCTCAACTATAGCAAAGCATTAAGGGAAGAAGGTTTTTGTATGTCAAAAGGAACTGTATATTTTGTGTACAAAGTTCAAGCTATTATCCTTAACATCTTTCCCTTTCAACAGTTTCCATGGTTTTGGATTGCATACTTCTTATTATGGGCGGCTATATTTGTCATTTTTTAATGGATTGTTCATGAATGCGTCTCAATTTGGTAATCACGGCTCCCTCATCTTTTTTATTTTAAATAACTAAACTTTCATTATTCATACAAGAATATCGACTATCTTATTTATTGCAGGTGGCCTTACACGTTTCTTGACTTAGCATCCCCTTACTGGTTTGTCTGATGCCAAACTTTTGCTGACCCCACCATCAATGATAAAAATTTGACGGTTAAAAGTCATCGTTAAAAGACTTTTGCAAGAGGTAAAATTCATCTCGGAAAGCCTCTTTAATTGTGGTGTACTAGCCGCCTTAACCATATCCTGCCTTTCCCTTGAGACCCCCCCCCCCTCCCTAACCTTCGCCACCTTGCCCCATTCCCAAATTTTTCTGAGTAGTCTCTATTAACTACTTGCACACATCTCATGAAGATTTTTAACCCATGATACACTCACAGGAGAAATAAATTTGTACACTAGAAACTTAGTTGACACAACTCTGTTTAACTTTACATTAACACTAGTATCACTAGGCAAAAATATGTAAATACCGACAGTTTTGGATAGTTATTTATGACTTGCGATTATGCCCTTTTTTAAGTGAAAATTATAACTTCCATTAGCAGTTGTGGTTTTATAACCCCCATCGTTAATCTAATCTTCTTTCATATTTTTGTCTTGAGAAATATGATTGGTTAACAAGTAGCAAAATTATTCTAATTTCGACTGTGAACCAAGTCGTTTTGGTTTCTGAACATAAAACCACACCAATCCCATTCAAATATTTATGCGATCTCTATCCCTCCCATCTCTTTAAGAGCACCTCCAATAACAAGGTATGTGATTTTGGTTTGGCGTACCGATATACCTGAATCGCATACTATTTTGGTCCAACAAGGAGCTACAATTTTTCACCGACGCACTAAACCGTTCAGCTCCAACATATAAGAGAATCTCTAACAGCATGGTATGTTGTTACACTTTTCACATACTTTTGCAAAAACTCCTTCTAATAGGAGTATGGTATTCAACATACTCACCCCCATACCCCTTAAAAGTATGAGAATCCAAAACTTGGAGAGTGGTATGTGCATACTACTTTTGTGGGTCCCTCACAAATATTTCTTCTCTTCCTTTCATTTCTCTTACTAATTAAAAAATATTGTGGGTCACATTTTTTAATAAAAAGACTCATCCTCTCATAAAATAACATTGTGGGTCCCAATTTTAATATAAAAAACTAAATTTGGAGATAAATCTGTTGGAGAAAAGTGGTATGCTATTCTGAATACTAGTATCCAAAACTGGAATAGCATACCTTCTCTGTTGTAGATGCTCAAAGTAAAATAAGACAAAACCAAACAATTTGTTAATATCAGGCTAGGCACATAATTGATAAGCGCGTGGGCTAAAAAAAGTAGTACACGCTTAATCATTCAGCTTTAGATGACGTAGGCGGTATGAGAATAATCCTCACAAAATTCAAGTTTCTCATAGTTTGAAGGGGTATAGGGGTGGGTATGCTGAACCCCATACCCGTGTTGGAAGGGGTTTATATAAGAGTATGTGAAAATTGTAACAGCATACCGTGTTGTTGGAAGTACTACAAGTATAAACCTTTGTTGAAGGTAATTGGAGTTGCTCTAAGTATAACCTCTCTTATATCTATCTATCAATACACCCTATGACGAAAAGTACCATAAACAACCCCCATTTTCTTTATGATTGTAATTTTATAAAGACATCTTCTCCATCTCTGCCATTCTATAACTCAAATGTAGGGATGGCAATTTTCCCTGCCCCGCCCCGTTTAGAGAGGATTGGGGATGACTAAATCGGGTATGGGGGCAGGTCTGGGTTGAGCTTGGTTAAATCCGTCGGGGATCAGGCCTGATTTGGGACTGATAAAAAAATATTTGTTATCTGCCCCACCCCGCCCCGCCCCATATAATACATCTTAGTATATTTACAATTATGCCCTAAAATAAACATAACCCTAATAACTCTCAAGTCTCTCCCTAATTCCCAAACCAAACAATCGAATCCCAAACCCTAATAACTCTAAAGTCCCAAACCCAACAAGACGATTAAATCGAAATGAAAGAGTAAAATTTGCAAATTTGTAAATTTGAGGAATTAAATCAATCGATTGAGTAATACAACGGATATCTAGTATCATGGTATGCTCTTTCTCTCTCTCTCTCTCTCTCTCTCTAAATCAAATTGTAATGTTGCTATTCTTTTTCATGGTTTAGGTTGGAGTTCTTTCTTGTAATGTTGGTTTAGGAACCATATGATTGAATCTTCTTTATTTTTCATGGAATTAAATCGTAATATCCTCTTGTTGTTATTTGGTCTGCTGAAAAGTTAGACATATGACTGAATCTGATCTACTCAATTTGGTCTTAAATTTTTCTCCATTGGGTTTTGAATGTTCATGGTATTTTCTTTGTTTTAAAGGCTAAAATTGTTACTGAAGAATCTGAGACAATCTATAGTTTCTTCCAACCTTTTTCAATAGTTTTTCTAGTACCATCATAAATTGCTTAAATTTTTGCCATAGCCATATATTTTGTAGTATTCTCTGCAGATCTATTGTATGCACCACGGGCAATATCAGTACTATCTAACATGCCTTAATAATCCTGAGATCTTGAATATTACTATGCATACTGATTTCTGAAAGTGTTGTTGTATCAGCTATGCCTTGCATAATGTGTTGTTTGATGTTCTGCATGTTGGTTTTATAGTATTCAAATCTCTATTTATTTTTAGCCCTCCATAGATTACTGCATAAAACAAATACTATGGTGATCCACAAGTCTTTGATGTATGAGCTTGAATGCTAGTTTCTTTCTAGAATAGCTCTTCATTTATCTACATATTAGGCTTTGTAAGGTGGTGATCCACAAGTATTTGTTGACTTGGCCCCCTAAATTATTATTTTTTGTTAAATGGGACGGGGATGGGGTTAGATCTTGTAAGGTGGAGCAGATTTGGGGATCCAGTTAAACGGGTATCGGGGCAAGGATAGGGGGTTGAAACCTAAGCGGGGATGGGGATGAGATTAGCTCCCTCGCCTCAAATTTGTCCCATTGCCATCCTTACTCAGACGATATCTCCATGCCTCTCTCCGTCTTTAGTATGATTTCCCTCTCTCTCTCTCTCACTCTTTAGAAATCCCTCTAAACATCAGCAGTCTGCAGCATTTTTCTTACTGTTTGAGCCAATCTCAATGGCATTTTTTATTCTTTCTATCCCTATTATCTAATTTCCCCCTTTTACATGATTAATTAATTTTCTTATTAGGGTTTATTTCGTTTCCCCCTTTTACAGGGTGTTTAATGATTGGGGTTTCCTTTTGGATTTGTTTATGTTAGAAAATACAAAGAGGTCTCTGGTTTTCTTTTTCCTTGAGTGGTATAACTAAGTATTTTTAGTCCCTCATTAGATATGAGGGAAGCTCAACTCTACTATATAAATAAGTTTAACACTTAACTTTTTGTAACTTGTTGTAATGAGAGACCCATGTGTGCAAACTAGCTTGGGTGCATGGGCTACCCATGGGCCTGCTCGACCTAGGAAACCTGCTTACTATTATAAGTTTATGATTCTTCATTGGGCTCATGGGGATTCCTTGGAACACTTAGTCATATTTTTGGGTTTGAGGTCTGAGTTGGGTTGTCTCCAACAGATGCAGCTTAAAGTGTGACTCTTGGTGAAGAGGCACTAACTTGAGGTGTGACCCTTGGTGAAGTGTCATTTATGCTCTATATAACCCAACTTTGTTTTTATTTATAATTATCAGCTTTTCAGAATTTTCTTAAGTCATTTTCATGAGAGAATATAGACATAATCAGGGTTTTTTTGGCAAAGAGATAGAAGTGTTTTCTTTTCACTGTAACTGATCATTGTTTCCTTGGAGACAGGGGCCTAAATTCCTGTAAAGTACTATGGTAGGGGCAAATCTATCTTAAGGAAATAGTGTGTATGTACTAGACTCAATCATCTCCTTAAGAGGTATTATTTGTTCATAACGATCGGATCACAATTTTACTGTTTTGGATAAATTTCTGATAACTGTAAATAATAAATGAATCTAGTGGCTTTATTACTTTATGGATTATGGAATAACTCTAGGCAAAGTGGTTAGGGAAATTAGGGATGGAAGAAGACTAAGAGATTATCTACTGGAGGAGAGTTATTGATGGAAAAATAAAACTTCATAAATTGGATCTTAGAAGTCATGTACTTTACATCTCATATGGTTGGTTTATTTAAAGGGACATGAGGGAAGAGGCGATATCGTTGTGATTTGAAGTTGGTAGGTTAGGCTTTTTCTTGCGACGATTTTTGTGCTTATTTATGATGGCCAAAGGGGATTTGGGGGACCCTAGCACTACTCATTTGAGGACATCATAATTTCCTCCTTGAGGGCCAGATGATAGTGATAAGAAATGGTACTTTATAGTTATTGAATCTGGCGCCATCTCTATAACTCTTATCACTAATAGCATATTATTTCATTGTAAGTTTTTCATCTTACTCTGCTATTCTCAGGTCTTCAGCATCAATTATGATTGGTACCTAGTCAATATTCACTATCATTTTTCATAAACTATCGTTGTACTGCCTCTCTATGTTGCTATTATCTTTTCTTATGGTTTATAAATGGTGGAAAATCTTTACCCTAGATCAAAAATAGATTTGTGGCTCTCTTTGTACTTCCCTTGCTATTATTTTGCTTCATCTGTAGTAATACACCATTAACTACACATTCAAAGTTGTTGATACTCATCAAGATCTTTTTATTTTAGTACTCCTCACTATTTTGTCTAGATCTACTTGTAATTCTCTTAATTGGTCAATTATACTATTTTCTGTCTCTACTTTCCCTAATGCTCTTGTTATGAGAATCCCTTTTTCTAAGCATATGTGATAGATCATGCCTCGTGGGATGTCTACCCACGAGGCCACATACCTTTTACTTTAGCTTTATATTGATTTTAAGAGCCTTTTTGTTTTTTAGTTCCCTTGTTTGAGTTTGGGGAAAAACTCTAGAGACCCTAGAATTACAATTAGAGATATTTTTAAGCTTCCACAAATTGTAGTAATTAACAAATTTGTACCAGAGCTATGAGTGATCCTAGGTCTTCCTTCAATGTTTGTATGATTCTTGAGATAGCAAGATTGGAAGCGGGAGTTGTGAAAGAGGACTCAAAGAAATTCGATGGAGATGGCTTGGAGATGAAACACCTCAAAGAGATGACGGAGAGAAAGGTTCATCGTGTGATTAATCTAGTAGGTAGGAAAGACAGAGACATCTCATAGAGCTCTCTATCGAAAGATACCGAGGTGGTTGTGGCTTTGATGCAAGGGGTTTACATGATCAATGGTTCCAATCGTCAGGAAGCCCAACCGAAGAAGACCAACCCTAACCCAAATCCCTTGCCATGAATTCGATGAAGGATGGGCAAAGAGACATATTCATTACCATTGAAGATGGAGTGATCGTCGGTGACTAGTTTGGCCTACAGTCTAGAGAGTGAGGAACCTAACAAAAAAGAGATCGAAAAAGCTCATGAGTCATTCGAATGAGGATTAGACCGTTTGAACGAGTCAGTATCCACTCCAGCCAAGAGTTCTATTGTCGAAAGTAGGCAAAATTTTGAAAGTCGTTCGAATGACTTTTGGGTCCATTTAAGCGAGTCGATGACAAAACCAATCACAACACTAATAGATTTTCAGACCAAAAATGAGGAGGAGTAGGGTTTCACTAATTTCTTCACACAATTAGGTATTTTCCACCAAACACAACAAGCAAGTCCAGCAATTAGGTTGGGCAAAGCTACCCCAAAAGATACACTTTTTGGGTCGATTCAAATACGGATCTAAGAGGGAGAAATTTTGTATAATTATGTTGACCCATTTTGGAGTGAGTTCGACAACTAATCATAGACGGCAATGTATTGCTTTTTGGGGATTTTGAATAAGCATGGAAATTTTGGCACAATAAAGTTTAATCGTTCTGGAGACAAAATCATCGGTTAGGAAAAACACTGTGGATGGATTCAGACTCGTCTTATTCTCGTAACCAAGAACGGTATTTTTGGTAAAACAATTATTCTTTATTTATATACAAACCAAATGGGTACGGAAAGTACCGTGGATGGATTGGCAATCGTCCTTTTCTCAGAGGTACCTCTTTTGAGTTTAAGATCTTATTTTGTTATGCAACCAGAGTTAATGGGTAGGGAAAGTATCGTGGAAGAATTTGCAGTTGTTTTATGCTCAGGGCTACTTATTATATTTTCAAAATTCACGGACACATATTTTTTAAAGACAGGGAGATTTGATAGGTTGTGTGGTCTTCTCCACGTACGCATGTCGAGCTATTCCTACACATTTTACCTTCAAACAGATGGACAGACAGAGGTGGTTAACAAAAATTTGGGTTATCTACTATGGTGTATTATAGGGGATAGGCCTACGGAGTGAGATTTTGCACTTTTACAGGCTAAAATTTCTTTCAATAGTTTGGCCAATAGTTCTATTGGACTATCTCCTTTTTAGATCGTGACGGGTTACTCCCCAGATATTGCACTAGATTTAACACCTATTTCCCAGTTAGTGCCTATTTTTGAAAGTACTGCAGAGTTTGCAGAGTCTATTTGGGGGATACATGAGAAGGTTCGTCGACAATTAACAGATGTTTATGCAAGAGTAAAGGAAATGGTAGATCTGCATAGGCGAGAGTTTATCTTTTAACCTAGAGACCTGGTTATGCTTTATATAGAGAAGGGTCATTGCACGGTAGTGGCATCTAAACTCCTCTTACGAAAATCATGATCACATCGCATCATCCGATACTATAGGGAAAATGCTTATAAGCTTGACATTCCTAGAGCGCGTTCTTATGTTGTCAATGTCAAACTTTTAACTCAGTTCTATGGTAGCATTCCATCACACCCAGTGATACCTATACCTCACATTGCATTGATTGATGAAATATTGGATAGCTATTTAGACGCAGTAGGATATGTTGAGTTTTTGGTACGATGGGTTGGTCATACAGAGGATGATAATGCACAGATTTCACGGGAGTCTTTCGCACTGATGGATCTGACATTTTGTAATGATTATATGCGGCTACAGAATTTTTGTTAAAATTCTTCTTAGGAGGGGAGAGTTGATAGATCATGTATCGTGGGTCATCTACCCACGAGGCCACGTACCTTCTACTTTAGCTTTATATTGATGTGGGGAGCCATTTTGCTTTTCATTTCTTTTGTTTAAGTTTGGGGGAAAATTCTAGAAACCCAAGAATTACAATTAAAGATATTTTGATGCTTCTGCAAATCGTAGTAATTAATGGTAGATTTCTCGGGGGATTTAATGGTTCAGATTGCTATTTTCCAATGTATCATTCTGTATACCATGGTCTTTTTTGCTTGAGTATATCGGAGATTGGATCCTTATTGGGAAACAATCCCTAGTACCATTAGTTTGGTTATCACTTTCAGAGTAGACTATGATATTTTGTGGTAATGAACCTCTTCATACTGAGGATCAGATTGGGAATGATGGGAAAATCCATGTGGCGGTAAGAAATCCCATGAGATCGCGGTATGAAGTATTTCGTAAACCATCTCATGAAAGGCCAAACTCGTTAACAACCATCTTATGAACTTTAAAAATGCAGAGCTCTCATTTATAAAATTGTCTATGAACATGAACTCGACACCTTTTCGCCCTACCATCTACAGTAGTTTCTGATATTTGAATTAGGTCCATATTTATAAGTTATTGGAGATAGATCACAACAGCCTCTTAGATAAACATATCATATATTTCTTCAATTAACCACTAGGCCAATTACTTGTTCACGTGCTTCGCCAATCTCACAAGGTGAGATTCATGCTTATCTCGGTATGAGAATGAGCATGATCTAATTTAAATGTTACTTTAACAAAGGGTAAGAACACAAACTTGAATTATTTGGATGTGTTGTGGTGTCCTCCCATTTATAGTGTCTATCTATAATTATGTATGTTTGATTTATTCTGTTTGATGACACTTCCTTTGCTTGCATGGGTCTGATCCTAGGTTGTCTCTTTCATTACTTCAGTTTCATGTTGCTAGAAATATGAGAGTTAATGTTCTTTTGGGGTTTCTTATTATTAATCTCCAAATTATGAAGAATATGGTCAAAACGAGCTTAGTTTTGCAAATAAAGATCGGTTTCATATTGGGCTCCAGGTCTTACCTGGTTATTGGTATGTTACAGGCATATAAAGAAATAAAGTTTAAATTTTCTCAACATGAAAAAGGATTTAGACTTTTTATTTACGGGTAATGTGAATCTACGAACGCGGAAGCTTAATTTGTATGTGATTAACACTAAGTTTAAACTAGATCTCAAAATAAAGTTTAATAAGAGGAAAACTCAACCTTTTTCATAAACAAATCAACTCCACTAACTACTTAACAACAAATAACCTTGACCTTCCTCAAAGGGCCTAATTTTATAATAGCTCAAATAAGCTCTTATACCAAATGTACTTGTGACACAATTAGTATGACCAATAATATAAGATGACACAGGTGATTAGCGTAGAAACTTTTGAATAGGTAAAAGCCACAACCTCGGCTTTAAGATTTAGTAATTGTATCTTTATTGCTTGAGATTGATATTGCTTGAGAGTGATATCTTTATTGCTTTAGAAGTATATGGGACTGTTGAGAATTGGAATATTGCTAGGATTGTGACTGTGTTTAATTGGTTGTTGTGTTTGCCATAAGTATTTTTTGAATGCTGACTGCTTCAGAAATCCTTCCTGCATTGAATGTATGTCTCATTATAAATATTGTGCTAATGTATTGTCGGCTATTCTTATACAAGTTTCTTTCTATTCATATCTTATATAGTAATAATGGTGAGAACTAGACGTCAAGTCTATGAATCTAGGGTTCTTGCTGAAGTACAGGAACTCCAATTTTGCTACTTTGGGAGGCAGTCCTTAGATCTCCCTACTCCCATTCTAGTGCATCCTACCTATCATGGTATGATATATAAAGAGGTAGTGGAAGCGGATAATAACTACTACCAGATGGTATGGTTTCATTATCTGGCGGTAAAGAGATAGCAGCGTATGGTGTATCATCATCTGCTTGTAGAACATGCCATAACTGAGGAGGATGAGGCTGCTGGCATTCGTGCTAGGAAGTCTTGCGGCTATCCTACTAGTAATTGGGTTCTGTAGGAAGAGGCAGTGGTATAAGTATACTTATGTTCCAACCATCTTCGTTTTCTTGTAGAAGTTGCAGTTTTAGAGGTGACAGAAGATCTTTGCTTTAACCATCTTTGTTTTCTTGTAGAAGTGGTGGTTTCAGAGGTGGACAAAGCTGCTGGTGCTCATACTCAAAAATCTTACCAATACCTGATAGTAATTGTAATATGTAGAACAATCTGTAGGAAGTATCTATAACTTACTATTTCCTGTAAAGTATTCTGCAGTGTGTAGTTTGAAGCTAATAAAAAAGGTTGTTATGATATCAAATATCTTAAACTCTGGATTAGTAGATCAAAATGATTATATCAAACTATAAAATATAGTATGGTTAGATTGAAATATGAAATGTTTATCAAACTATAAATGGTAGATCGTTTGAACTGTGTATGTGCTGAATGTTGCTAATATGAGTACTGAACTGAGTAATTATGTATGATGAAAATAAACATGCACTGGCCGAAGTGACTTAATAGCAGTGTAGTTTTAAAAAAATGTGATAAAAATTTGACCAATTAGTATGTATTTTTTAACCTAAGGCAGAGAGATAAGTATCAGTTTGTTTGTTAGGGTGGATAATCATGACAACTGTGATGTTTATCAAGTAGTATCTAAGATATGTATAAGATGGGATTGGATGTTATTGTACTCTATGCTTATAAATAAGGGGTTGATGAAGATGTTAAATTAGTAAAATGGGTGATGACTCATTCTCAAAGTGTTCGACATGCGGTTGAGGGGTGGTTAGCTATAAAGGTAGCTGAAGTTCGTGAAAGGCTATTTGGGCAGCACCATTATGATGCCGACTTGCCTCTTTCTGTATTGTAGGTAGATGGGTTAAATGCAAGAGCGAGGGAGAATGAGGTTGATCGTCATATTTGGAGTGAGGTATTCTGTGAAATGATCATCGAGCCTGAATCTCAAAGAACTGCTATGAAAGAGATTGTAATAGATAAGATTGTTGTTAAAGATAAAAGGATTGTTGGTGGGGAACTTACCAGATGTGGTGCTGCAGGGCACCTTGGTTGCTTTAGATGTAACTATCATTGAGTGGTTGAGCATGTGTTTAGGTCAAAATAATGTAACTGTATATAAGTGAATAATATTTTTGTTACGATTTTGTTTCTCATTTTATGTGAAAGTTGTTTATGATTTATTTAAATTTCGAATGTTGCAGCAGTGGGAATGATGGTGAAGTTGTTATAAGTAAGTGGGAGAATATGAAATTGAGAGTACGAGATTTATTTCGGAGGTATAGGTCGATTTTGTGTGAGGGGATTTTGTCATCATGGATATGAGAAGGTATGAGAGAGGGGTGGGTAGGAAAGAGAGAGATACATTTAACTATAGGGTTTGGGGTAATGATGAAAAGGCATTTAAACCAAAGTATGAGTTGTCTGACATGAATAGTGGAAGTAGGACTGTACGCGGTTCGGTTCAGTCCAGCTTTGGCCCTAAACCGCGAACCGAACCGGGATGCCCTAGTTTTTCATAATATGGAACCGAAAACGAACTGGCCTTAGAAATAACTGGATCAAAACCGAATCGGTCGGTTCGGTTCGGTTTGGTTATTCTATTCGGTTTTTAGTCGTTTGAACGACTGGGAAAAATTTACCTAAACGAAGGCGAAGCCACAAAAGGTATAGCATAACTCATACTCTCATAGATCCATCCATACCGCCATAAAAAGCTCTCCAAAGTCCAAAGAACCATAGTAATTACCACAACGCTAGATAGAATTACTACTTTTCTTGTATTAAAAAGAAATAAATTATAAGATTAGAAAACTATCACAACAAAAAGCCCTTTAAGTTGCATAATGAAAATGAATAAATAAAGTAATAAATAATAATATACTACTAAGCAAGTAAGCATGCCATAAGACAAGGCTCTCAACTAGTTTTATTGTCCTCTAATGATATCGATGATACTTCTCCCTCGAACAACTCTAAAACATTATTAAAAAAAGTTATAATTTATCATATATAGTTAAGTTAATGTAATACAACAATGTTAAGCTATCAAATTTTAAATATAAATAAATAAATTATTACCTGCGTTAATATCATCATTTTGTTCTACCTCTTCTATTGAATCTTGAAGGTCTATTGGTTTTACTATCGATCAAAGACAATTTTGTGTGCATATGAGAGCTTCTAATGTGTTAGGACGCAAAGAATTGTGAAAAGGTTCAAGTACACATCCTCCTGTGCTAAAATCAGACTCAGATACAATTGAAGTCACAGGAATAGCTAATACATGTCCTGTTATGAGAGAGACAATCGGATACTTGGTGGAATTATTTTTCCACCAACACAAAATATCAAATGGTTTTCCTTTAATTTCTTCTTCAAGAGTAGCCTTCAAGTACTTTTCAACTTCTCTCGTGCTCCCCAAATTCCATTGTTTATATTTTTCCCACTTAGTAGTCGGGTCTTCCATCACATTACTTATCAAAATTGATTTACTAATACTTGAACTTGATGGTGCACTTAGGTTTTGGTTATTTCTAGCATAAACCACATACAACCTCTGAAGCATTTTTTCTACTTTCTCAATTATCAAAACAATTTTGGCATTCTCATATAATCCACCTAACTCAAATTCAACATATTCCAACTTGAAACAAGGATCAAGAACAACAACAACTAATAGCAATGGGTTAATCTTTTCAATGTCTCAATATTTGTCATATTTCTCAATCATACTCATACCCATGGACATTAAACCAAGATCCATATGGTTTGATTGTTGTTTCAAGTTACTCTTGACTTTTACTGTCTCATTAAATAAAATATCATATATAACCCACTTGGACCCAGAAATTTTGGTGGTTGTATTGTAGTAAACACCCAAAAACTACACAAACAATCTAGCTCTATTCCAATAATTTTTCCTCGGAGGCACGCCAACAACACCATCTTTCCTAACAAAGTATTGTATATACCCAAAATCCTCATCTTGCAATCTCACAAATGCATCTTCAAACATTACTACCGCCGCCAACATAATGTATGTGGAGTTCTACCTCATTTGTACATTTAAATATACATTCTTCTTATATTCAATTTCAGCTTCTTTTACACATTTTTTCCACTTTAACCATCGAGATGGAAACGACCTCACATATCTAACTGCATCACGCACTCGACCTATTGCCGTGTCATATTGGTTTAGCCCATCCTTCATAATAGGATTTAAAATATGTGCGGAGCACCTAACATGTATGAAATCATGCTCTAAGATTACATCATTCCAATGTTTTGTCTTCTTCTTCAACCATTCCATTGCCAAATTATTAGAGCTTACAGTATTACATGTAACGGTTAATATACTATCTATTTTCAATTCTAAAAGGCATTTCTCTACTATCTTTCCGATTGTCTCACCTTTATGGTTCGAAACCACGCAAAAGTTGAGTATCCTTTTATTCAATCTCCACTCACTATCGATATAATGTGCAGTGAGACACATGTAGTTTATATTTTGAATGGGGGTCCAAGTATCGGTAGTAATGCAAATTTTGTAGGCTTTTATAATACTACTCAGCTTCTTCTTCTCTTCTAAGTATATATCAATAGCCTCCCTAGCTATTGTTACACGTGAAGGGACCTTAAATCTTGGACAAAGAAGATCACAAAAATTTAGAAAACTCTCACATTCCACAAATCTAAATAGGAGCTCGTCCATAATTATCATTTTGGTAAGAGCTTTCTTACAAGAATCTTGGCTAAATAAGATAGGCACAAGATCTTGTTCTTGTCCTCCATTCTTTCTTTTAAAGCTAAGGGTTTGTTGTTTATCATTTGTGGGTGGTGCTCCGCAAGGATTACTAGTACTCTTACATCGATTATATAAATGACCTCTTAAGGAAAAAGTACCGTTATAAGATGAATCAGTTCCAAACAACAAATTGCAGTAATTACATTTTTCCTTAGGAGGTTTACTATCCAATACTTTAGTAAAAAGATCGCAACCTCTAATGTAACTTTTCCTTTCCGACTTTGCTTTATCGATTGCGAAGATTCAACTGGTTGGCTCTTCCTCTTAGTAACATCATTCACATTCATTTGTTGTCCTTCATCCACATAAGAACTTGCCATTACTGAGAAAAAGTACAATAGTCATTAGTCAATACCCAATTTATGATCAGAAAATCCCAAAATACCAAATAGTAATACCCTCAAAATATCCCCAAATCTGAAATCCCTAAAATTAGAAACTGCATTTGATTGAATCCCCAAATATAAAAATCCCCAAAATTAGACAAAAATTATATTAGAGAGAGAGAGAGTACCTATGGTTTGAACTATGGTTGCCAGTTAGAACTGCGGTTAGAACTTAAACTGTGGCTAGAGCTTAGGTGGTGGTAGAGGCGTAGAGCTTAAGTGGTGGTAATAAAGCTTATGTGGTGGTAGATATCATCCCCAAAGTATCAAAGACTAGTAGAGATCATCCCCAAAGAGAATGAGAGTCTGAGAGATCATCCCCATGTATGCCTAATGTAATGGCTATATTCTCAGCAGTTAGTTAAGTTACTTAAGTTATAACCCATCCAGTTCGGTTTGGTCGGTTAGCCGGAGTGGATAACCAGTAACCAAACTAGGTAGTCCAGTTCCCCACTTTTCAAACCGAAAACCAAACCAGCTCTGCTAAAAACTAGAAAAAATGTCGATTCGACCCGGTTTGGTTCGGTTTCACGGTTTTGCCTGTTTCACTGTACAGCCCTAAGTGAAAGAGATGCCTCAGCTGTAAAACTCAAGGGTAGCTTGCTTAAGTACCAAAAACTGCTAGCGATTAGAAAGAAAAATTATAAATAGTCCCTCTCTTTCTTCTTCCAAACATTTGCATAAAACAAAGTGGCAAAAATCTAGATAGAGAGAAGAAAAAAATTGATTGTAGAGATTTTAGGGAGAAAAACCTAGGGAATATGCATCATTTTTGGAGGGAAGTGGAAGTTTCCATTGTTGGGGTTAAGAAAAAATTATTGTTATTGAGTTCTATTATGGAGGAGGAAGCGTTCATGGTACCTGATTTTATTTCTGACGTTGAAGGTTAGTGTTTTTCGTGAGTGTCGTATTTGTGTTTGATATGAATATTTGTGTATGGTTGTGATGATTTCCTCATTTTTCTGTTTATGGATTATTCCCTCCAGTTTTGTGCATTTGAATTTTAAAATGTTAACTATATGGGGAAATTTTACTTCTGTACAGTTTGAGGAAAATTTGGCTTTTTAAAATCTATTTTCCTTTTTTGAGTGAGCAGTACTGTAGAGATATGAAAATAATATATTGTATATATACATATTACTATTGCTTTTTTTTAAACAGCAATGAAAGAGAAATATAGAAATTGATTGAAATACCTGAACCTTTAAGTAGGTGTAGATTTGTGCAAAAGAACTTAAATGTTAACATCTTTTTTCGAGCTTATCGTTCGAGATGGAGCCTTCCACCTCGGGTCGTTCAAGTGAGGATAAAAATATAGGACGTAAGGTTGCCAAATATATTGGTGGGCAAGCTTATTAAGAATAGCTCGAATGAGGTTTCTCGAGATGTTGAGGGGAAGAGCAGCTCAGAGGAAAGGGAATGGAAGGAACAGTTCAAGTTTCTAGGCTTCCCTGGTAATCTCTATCGGTATCATGTATATTCAGATGTGTTTAAGAAGTATTATAAATGAAAAAGTAGTATAGTTGGTGTATGGGGGGATGTAATGGAGTATGATATGAGATTATTTAGGGGGTGCTCTGATGAAATCGGGATGAAAACCCATTTTTCTTACTGCCTAACATAGAGCACGATAAACCTCATAGGAAAATACCAGAGTCTTTTACTTTTGAGTATTTTAATGAAAATATTGGAGGTGATTTGGATGTGAGTTTTCTGTATTATTTTACCCAATTTGAATATGGGTAGGTGGTGCCTTTAAGAAACCTTGTGAAAGGCATCATGAACAATATCAAAGCACCTACAGATTGCTCCTGGAACTGGAGAAGCATTTTAATGACAAGAGCAACAGCTGTTAGGTACTCTCCACATGCTTGGTAATGGTGCTGATACTCAATTTTGGAGAGATCCCAGGCATCCTACTGAAATTCTTCTCTCTCACTTCAATGAATGCTACAGGTATAATTCAACACTGCCTCTTGAAGCAAAGCTGAGTAATGTTATACTTGATCATGAATGGCACATTCCCCAACGCCTTGCACATTGATTAGGAACTGAGATTTCTACTGTGCTTCCTAAAGTTTGAAAGGTTGTGGGGGCTCTGGACAAAATTATGTGGACACCTAGTGCTAGAGGTTGCTTTACACTTTCTGACACCTATAATAAACTTAGACACACTAGAGCTAAAGTACCATGGGCCAAACTCTGTTGGAACAAGTTTGTCCTGCCCAGACATGGCTTTACTACATGGATGATGCTTTCTGGTCTCCTTAACACTCAAGATAGATTAATTCAAAGACATGTTCTTAATTACTCTTTGTGTGAATTTTGTAAGGCCTCTAATGAATGCTCTGATCATTTGTTCATGAGTTGTATTGTTGCAGGTGGTTTGTGGGACTCCATCCTTTGGAAATGATGCATTGTTAGACCCCATAGCAGTCTTCACAATGAAATTGAGTGGATTTTTAACTTGTCGAGTGAAGATCCACTAGCTATCATTTTTTATGCTGCTTTTACTTGCTTTGTTTATAATATATGGATTGCTAGAAATAATCTTATATTCAGAAAAGAACAACAATTTCCCTATATCATTCTTAAAAAGATTTTTTCTGATGTCTCAAATAGGATTAATGCAGTGGGAGTTACAGTTTCGGACTCTGCCAAGAACAGAGCTCTTTGTGAAAACTGGAATCTGCTTACCCACTTCAAGCTACCCAATCAGATTTTCTGTTCTTGGAAGCCCCCCCCCCAAAGAAGGAGCAATTATGCTTAATACAGATGGTTCACTTTGTGATGCTGTTGGCGGCATTGGAGGTACTTTCAGAACCTATGATGAAAAGCTGCTCCTTGGATATTGTAGAAGATCTAGCCCTGTTTCTGTACCTTACCATGAGATGGAGGCTATTGCTTGGGGTCTGCAACTTGCTGTGGAAAGAAGTTTTACTAAGCTGCTTATTGGAACTGATTCCACTTTGATGGTGACTTATATAAAGAACAAAAAAGCCCCACCTTGGCAGTGCTACAATTTGCTTCAGGAAATCCACAACGACATTCGGAAATTGGAGTCTTTTGACATTAGCCATGTTTTCCGCGAGGCAAACCAAGGACCGGGCTGATTTTTTGACACAAAATGGAGAAATGTTATATACCGAAGACACTTCCCCAATGGAGCTGCGTACTATTATTGACCAAGATGCTCGAGGTGTAAGATATCGTAGGCTGTAGAAGGGTATGATTGCATCTCCTTGTAGGTGCACCACCTGGCCCTCCCACGGTTCTTGTAAACTTCTCTCTCTTTGGTGATGACTTGATTCCTCCCTACATGTAGGGAATAGTCGGGCCCGCTTTGTACATACATTCTTTTTTTTTTTATATTTCATAGGGGTTTGCCCCCCAGTTTGCCTTTCAAAAAAACAAAAAAAAAACCAATATCAAAGCGCGCCTGGCCCAGCTAAATGGTAACATGTGAGAGGTGATCAATGTCTAAGAGAATTTAAATAGGAGGTGGGCCCCTGAGGGGAATGAGAGAATATTAGCTCCTTTCGATATTTTGAAGTATTATATCGTGAAATATGTCACTTCATCTTCTCTTCTATCTCGACCCGACCCCAATATTTTGACCTTCATTTTGCTGGAAGAGTATCGAATGATAATTTGATTTGGATGAAAGGCGAGTGTCTCTAGCGAGCTGATGAGGATTCCTTTGCTCTCAAATATAAAACTCTTAAGAAACATAAGTAAATCTTACTAAATTCAAACTATGTTTGTTAGAGTTTTATTTGTTTAAGACAATATTTTATGTCGTGTGCAGATCCTCATTCTAAAGTATAGAGAGGATATTCTTTTACCGATATAGTTGCCCGAGAGGAAGTCGAGGCAGAAGTTCTGCTAGGCGAACTTGAGATAAGTAGGCACAAGAGGGTAAACAATAAATCTCTTAAAGTCCAAAAGTCACAGGCCAAGAGAAAAATGACTAGAGTTGGCCCATCTGTTAAGGTTGGAATGGAATCATCCGCAGATATTGGTGCAATGCCTATTTTGGCAAAAGCTGCACCAATGGTTCTAAAGTCGAAGGTTACAACCATGACCTCTAGTAGAGTAAGCCAAAGGACATCAAAGAAGAGCCTCGCGAAGGCTGATGGTTAAAAATTTGTGACCACAGAGAGTAGAGAGGTCGAGATGGCCTCAAAAAAGAGAATAGTGGACAGTCCCCCGCCGGCGATAGTAAATGAGGCAAAGAAGGTGGGGGTGGAAACGAGCTTGGAGGTGGAACTGGTTGCTCTCAAGGAGAAGTTCAAGGCGGTTGTGTTGTAGAACTCCGAGAAATTCGGATCCTTAATTCATATGAAGCTTTCTAGGGTAAGTCAAAAAGTAATCATATTCATTATCATTCTTTTGATGCGTCGTATACTCTGTTAATATGTATTTTGTACAGGTATCCCGTATGTTGAAAGGGATCACCCATGGTGTTGAGGAGGGGAGGTCGGCCCTGAAGTGGACCGTTGATTTGGAGAAAGAATTGGCGAAGGAACGAGCCAAACTAGTGAAAAAGAAGGTGCGCTCGAGCTTGAAAGTTAAGAACCTGAGGAATTCATTCCGGCTAGCTATGGATCAACTCGAACAAGAGGCAAAAAAGAATGTAGATGATGTAACTGTCGCTAACGATAACCTCGGTCAGAGGCTTCATGAGGATGGATACTTTGAGGCCGATATTGTTGCTATAATGGAAGGGCAGTTCTCAGATGTTGAGGAGCCCGATCTAGGGGATGACTTTGAGGCTGGCAGTACTCCCCAGGAGACTGTTAAGGGTTTGAATGCAATTTCTGGTAGTACTAATTTAGATAATCATGAAGGGGAGGAGGACTAGAAGGTAGAATAAGACTGAAGTGCATTTTGGAAAAATAATATTTGTTATATTGATTATATTCGAAGTGAATTTATGGATTGGGCAATGAAGTATTGATACACAAAAAATGTTGTGTAGGAACTTAAAGACTTATGTCTCACAATTGAGGGTTTAAAGAAAGAGCTCGCTAGGGACAAAAACTCTTCATACGCATCAGCTCTCCTGACCGCACGTATGAAGATTAAGGTTAAAAAAACATAGAATACTTAGTGAAAATCATTTGAGTGAGTTATGTTCAGTTCTTTTAGGATGGGCCTAAGAGAAAAATAGATAAAAATGAGGCAATTCGAAAATATATGAGTAGGTACTTAAAAATTTGACCATTCTTATCTGGTGGTATTAGTAAAAAGTCACCAGAAGCAACCAAAGACTTAATGTAATTGACCCTTTTTTCAGAAGTTGAGATAGATAGTGAGAGAGGCCACCAGAGTGTGAAATCTTCATAGCTTAAAGGCTAAGGAAGTAGCAGCTCATTGACGTGTGTCTATAATATATACAACTGACTGTAAGATATATGAGTGACGTATGTAAACTATTGCATGAACTGTTAATATAAGAAATATATATTGGATAGTTTTCATGTATGTAAACTGTTGTGCAGGCCGAGCTTGAAGCTGCCCAATCGTGTGAAGAGGATGTTATCAAATTTTATCACGAGTTTAAGCTCGAATTTGATAGGATCTACCAGGAACTCGAAGAGACTATAGATCATAATGTAAAATGGGAACTTAAGTTGACTAAGTTAGAAGCGACGGTTAGTGAGCTAAATAAGAAGATCGAGAATAGGGAAGCTGAATTGGGTAGCGCTCAGGGTGAGTTATTGAGCGCTCAAAGTAAGGTGGAGAAGTTGAACAGCATGGTAAAGAGCTTGAAAAGAGATGTAGAGAAAATGACGGGGAAGAACAGAGATGCATATCATGCTCAATATCGCATCGGAGCCTTAGAGACAAAAAAAGAGGAGTTGAAGTAGAATCTTAATAATGTTAGGGTGAAATTGAGGAAGAAGGAGGTGGAATTGGTTAGCGTACAAGCTGAGTTGGTTCATGCTCAGGTTCAAATCAAATCATTGCAAGTGTTCTTGGCTTGTGTTCAAGCTGGTGTAAGGAAAGCAAATGAGCGAGCTAGAGAGAATAGGGATAAGTTGAATATTGCTCAAATTAAGAAAAAAGATTTGGAGGAAGATTTAAGGGAAAATGATGAAACATTGAAGAAAGCTTATTTTAGTAAAAATAACGTAAATGAGGTTTTACAGAAATAGAAGGTGGAGTTGCTAGCATTATGAAGTAAAGTACAGAAGTTAAATGAGCATAAAGAGAAAAATTAGGTCAAACGGGGTAAATCTTTGGAATCGTTGATGGTATTAAACGGTCTTATAGAAGATTTAGAGGGACACTTGGAGGGAGCCAAGACTCGTTATGCGAAGTTGAATAAAAAATTCAGATTATACGCAAGAATTTTGTTGACTTGGCCATAGCGAATTTGACAGACTTTCCTTGGATGAGGTACATTTGAGGGAGATAATGGCAGTAATTGCCTATTTTGTGAAGGATGTAAAAAGGCTTGAGGTGGAAAAGGACGTGATGCATGACTGTCTGATTTTGAAGGGTTATATCTGTAAGGTTGACATAGATTAAAGTAACTGTTTGAATCTTATAGAAACTCTTATTAGTCCCATTACAGGGGAACAAGAAGAGTTAGGCAGAGAGGTAGTTGTTGCTAGAGTACAAGAGTTTATATGTTCTAGAGCTCCGAATGTCGGCTCATCTGATGCACTCTAAAAAAAGGTTGCATAAAGAAGTTGTAAACTGCTTTCGTTTTTGTATTGTAGATGTTAGATAGATAAAAGCTAGTTTTGCCTTTGCTATATCATCTGAGTTTCAGAGATAGTAGATGTGTATTGATTGAAAGCTAGTATTACCTTTGATTTAATCTTTGAGATTTAGTAGATATATGTATGATTGTAGAAAGTAATGTGGGAGAAAAAACTTGAAAGATTACATTGATGAGAAAAGAATATACATACTGCTGGAGATTGTAATCTCATGTTTGCAATGTAAGGAATAATAGTAGATGTATTCTATGCTTGGAAAATTAAGGATTTAACGATAATATCGCTTAAATCTCTTAGTGTTTCAAGGGTTAGGTATTTTGACGCCGTCCTTTGTCATGAGGTAGTAGGATCTAAGACCAGTTCGTCCCACAACCAAAAATGGACCTTTTCAGTTCTCTGCGAGCTTCCTATCATATAACTCTTTTCTGTTCTTGGGAATCTCTTGGAGGACTAGGTCGTCGATTTCGAATTCACGACTCCGAACTCTTCTATTGTATAAACTGGCTAGCATTTGATAATATCGGCCCAAGTTAGCAATAGCTCGAGCTCATGTTTTGTCAATCCAGTTCGTTATACAGGCTAACTCATACTTATTTTCTTCATCAATGAGCTCGTGATCTTTGACGGGATGATGACATTCTACTAGGATTAAAGTTTATGCTCCATGAGCAAGTAGGAATGGGGAACATCGTGTTGACTATCTCGGTGTTGTGCGATAATCCCATAAGACATATCGTAGTTCCCTTATCCAATTTCCCTTCTTCTCTGATTTGAGTCTCTTCTTGATTCCATCCACTATAGTCTTGTTTATGATTTTGGCCTGCCTATTGCCTTAGGGGTAGTAAGGATTGGTGGGCGAATGAATGATGTTGTGCTTGTTTAGAAATACCACAACCTTTTCTCTAATGAATTGTGGCCCATTATCGATTCGAATCAGGTGGAGGAAACCAAATCGTATGATGATATATTCCCAAATAAATTAGGTGACTTCTTCTTGAGTTTGACAGAGGGGAACTGCTTCAACCTACTTCGTAAAATAATTAGTTGCTATGAGTAAGAACCTTCGGTTACCCAATGTGTTTGGGAATTCCCCCACTAGATTGAAGCCCACCTTCTGATGAGCCAGAATACTTTACTGGTATGGAACTCGAATGCAGGTGCTCGTATCATGTTACCATGTCGTTGGCATGAGTCGCATTTTTGTGAATACTCTTCGGCCTGCTTTCTCCTTCCAAGCCAGAATACACCTTGTTTAATTTTTTTGATTGCAAGTAAGCATCCTGCGGCATAGGAGCCCACAAGTTCCTTAATGTAGATCTTTCAGCATTCCGTCAGCTTCCGCCTTCGAAAGGCACTTAAGGTATGGTCCAGTGACCGACATTCTATATAAGTCATCTTCATGAACTGTGTAACGCTTCAAGTTTTCAATTAACAGTCGGCACTCTTTTAGATCTTCTGGAAGTGGTCCATCATATTTATTCTATGGGGCAATATATGCGAGGAAAGGTTTCCTCCAATCATTTTCCTCTTCTTTATCGCCCCTAATGCTGATCGTATATAACGTTGGGAGATCAATACTGGGGGTTGAAATCACTTCAATTTGGAGGTACCTTGCTTCAGTACCTAAGACCCCAGCTAAGTAAGCTAAGGAATCGGCGTGTCTATTTTGTCTGCGAGGTAAAAAATTAAGAGTAGCTTTATCGAATTTGTTCATCCTGTCAGCAACTAGGGCTGCATAATAAACTATTTTTCCATTCTTCTTGTATCGCTCGGAGTAGTGGTAGATGGTCAACAATAAGTCACTATAGATCGATAGTCCAGGAACTTCGATCTCAAATGCCATGTCTAAGCCCTGAATTAATTCTTCGTACTTTATGGCATTATTCGATGCTTAAAAGTTTAAGCGGATAAACTTCTCGATTTTGTCATTTGAGGGTGCATTCAATACAGTTCCAATTCCTAACCCTGCAAGTCCTGCTGATCCGTCTGTAAGAAGTTTCCAACCCTTCTGTGTAACCCATTCAGCTTGTTCTTCAAAGGGCCTTGAAGGTGGATCATCTTCAAGTTCTTCTGTTAGATTTGGATTGTGTTCTTCCCAATCTGGATCTTCTATTGGGAAGTCTTCTAAAAATTAGCAATTGTAAGATATTTTTCTGAGGTTTTCTATTTAAACTTAATGTCGTATTCTCCCAAAGCGATGAACCGTTATTGCACTCTATGTTATTTATCATGACCTTGACTGAATGAACTTGAAAATAGTGCTTGAGCTTGTATGAAGTGTAGGCAAGTATGAAGAATAGTCGCTCGATCTCAGAATATCATGGTTCTGCCAGTGTGAGGGTTTTGCATATGAAATACACTGGCTTCTCAATCTTTCGATCGAGTCGAATGAGAACCGAACAGAAAGAGTTATCTGTAACGGTAATGTAGATGATCAATTCCTCATTGCCTATCAGGGAATTTTTTATGGGAGATTTTCTAAGATAAATTATAAATTCTTGAAAAATAGAATCACATTTTGTTGTTCAATCGATCTTTTTATTTTGTTATCATTTGCCTCATTTGGTGGATCCACAAAAAAGCATGAACAACCATCAACATCGATCTGAACACTTGGAGACGAATCTGTTGATAGCTGTAATCTTGCCAACGAGCTTCTGTACATCTTTCCATGGAGATTACAGCTCGAATCTGATGTAGATCAGCTTTAATTCCTTTCTTGTTGATGAGATGTCCCAGGAACTTACCAGAGTGCACTCCGAATTAACATTTATCTGAATTGAGCTTCATTCGGTATGACCGTAATATGTTGAAAACTGTATCGAGATGTGCAATATGATCCTTCTTCTGTAAGCTCTTGCAGAGTTGATCGTCAATATATACTTTAATGGTCTTCCCCAAGTGTTCTTTAAACATATTTGTCACTAGCCTATGATAGATTGCTTCAGCGTTCTTCAGTCAGAAAGGTATGACTTTGTAAAAGTAGAATCCTCTTTCAGTGATGAAGGTCATATTTTCTTAATCTTTGTCTAAGAGGGGTATCTAGGTGTATCCTGAAGCAGCGTCCATCATAGATAGTAACTCGTGACCTGTTGTAGAATCAAGAATTTGATGAATGAAGGAAAGAGGATAACTATCTTTTGGTGTGTATTTGTTTAGATCTGTAAAATCTATACAAACTCAGACTTTCCCATTTTTCTTTGGAACTGCCACAATGTTTGAGATCCAATCCGGGTACTTAGCATCTCGAAGGAATCCGACCTCGATCAATTTATCAATTTTACTGCTGACCACATCTTTGAGATAAGGTAAAAGCCTCCTCTATTTCTGTTTGATTGTCGTAACTTTATCTTTGATACTCAATGTGTGACACGTCTTGGCTGGGTCAACTCCTAGCATTTCTTTGAAAGTCCAAATGAAAACATCTCGGTTCATCTGTAAAAAATATATGAGAGCTTATTTCTCTTATTAAATCAGCTTAACACCAATATAACTACGCCTACTAGGTCCATCAATCTCAATGTACTCTATAGGTTCTACTCTAGAAGGCTGAACATCAGTGTGATCAGCTTTTTGTAATTTATATGCAGCAAATCTGTTGGATGTGTCAAGTATGATACGATATTTTTGCAAGATCGTGAGAGCTTTTGACTTCTTTGGTCACATAGATGCCATCGTTGTACTTAAAATGAAGTGCTTGATGGTATGTAGATGGGATCGCTTCCATATTGTGTAACTAGCAGTGGCCCATTATCCCCAGGTATCGAGATTTTGCATTGATGATGTAGAAAACAATATTGATAGTGGTGGGTCCAGTAGTGGTTAGTAGGATGATCTTTCTTACTCGTTCATCTTTAGAGCCGCTAAAACCGATGATATCGATATTAGTTGGTACTACTTGGCCTACTAGTCTCATTTGGTTAATTGTGCTCTAAAACGAATCTCAATACCGCTGCCTGTGTCTATCATCATGGTATGCATGATGAATTTCATTTATCTTAAGCATAATAACCCGTACGCCATGATGTGGAAACTTGATATGACCAAAGTTGTAATCTTCAAATAAAATTTCAGTTTGTCGATTGCAAGATTCGGGAAGGAGTTTAACTTCTTTATCTTGAACTGTGAGGTCACAATATTACATTAACCTCCTCCTCTTGAATCTAGTTGAATTGTTGATCTGGTGAATCTCGAACATGTGACTGTGGTAGATGTGGTACAAGTGTTTTTCCTTAGACTAATCTTCAACCTAAACTACTTCGATTTGCATCTTATAGCTTCCATTCCTATATCGTGCAATATCGATAATGTACTCATGCATTCTCCCGTCTTTGAAAATATATTCCAATAATCTCTAAAAGCGTAACAGTTGTCAGTTTCATGATGTGTTACCTTGTGGTATAAACAATATGATTTGCCTTCAATTGGCTCTAGAGGCTGAGATACACGGTAAAACTTATCTTTCTCTAGCATTGGATAAATCGTTGAGATCTTAATATTTATCTAGAAGGACTAGGCTAATAAGTTGCCTTTTCGTGACTTGCCTGTGTTTGCTTTAGCCCGCCTTCTATCACCCTGGCCATCCTTTTGTTCACTGTCTCTATATGTATTTTGAGATTTTGTAATTAGGATGTTTATAGTAGATTTATGTCTTTCGGTCATCATCCTTTTCAGGTTGACATACCCATTTACCTTGGCAATCATGTCTTCCAAAGACGAAGGTTTGTTCAAGAATATATACTCCTTAGCTTTACAATCGATCTGTAGTGCATTGGTAAATGCTGAAACGGCTATCTTCTAATCGAGATTATCAACCTTTTGAGTAAGTTCCAAAATTTTTTTTGCAAAGACCTCAAGCTTCTCCTTGTGAGACTGTTTAAAACTAATAAGAGTGTATAAATTATCTTCCTTGTCTTTATTGTAAGCGTACGTCTTGACGAAGATCTTTTGTAGGTGGTGGAATGTGAGGATTTAATCTTTAGGTAGAGAATGTTATCATCGGAACGGTTCTCCTTGTAGGCTTGTATCAAACAGTCGACACAGAATGTGGCTTAAATTTAAATACAACGTCAATGAGTCCTGAAATTGCTGGATGCGTTCTTTAGGATCGGTATCTTTATACTTTCATATCTTCAGTGTGTAGAAACCAATCGGTACTTTCATATCAAACAACTCTTTGGCGATCGGAATACCTTACAATTTTGTCAAATTGTCCTTACTACCAAGAGCTTGAGCGTCTATTAATTCCTTAATTTACTGATCCATATGTTCCTATCTAACGTACTAGCATGGTACTTGAACGACTTGGCATACAGGTCAGGATTTATGAGTATTGTTTCCCTTGCACAAATGTTCACGAGCTAGTACCCTGGATAGAGGTCGTGGCTCCTCTTCTTAATGTCTAGAGGGCCTGCGTCCTCTGCCAATCTCTTACTGATCTTCCCATCCCAGATGAATTAAAGCTTCTGGGACGTGTGGATCATTACGTGGATACCAGAAAGCTCCTTTTCTAGTTGCTCCTTGAGGTCCCAACCTACCTCATGCTGAAACTCTAAAATTTGCCACTATCTGATCACGTTCCCTAGGTCGTTAAACATGTTGATAGCCTTTCAGTGTTTATAAAGCAGTCTGCATCGTTGTTATCTGGTCTTCATGTCGTTTAAACTGTGATTATCGAGCTTGACGTTCATTTTTGATTTTTTATTCGCGAAGCTCGTGGTCGAGCAACAACTGACGTTCAAGCTCATTTTGCTTCTCTATTTCGGCATGGATGATCACCCTAAATTCTGCGGGCTGATCAAGTTTGATCAAGATTTAATGCTGAACTCCTATGGCTGGTCTCTTTGAAGTTACCATGATTAAAAATTGATCGTTAAGTAATTGTATGCCTTAGGATTTCATGGAAATGTCTTCTTTCCCATAGACGACACCAAATGAAAGGGCCTAATTTCATAATATCTTGAATAAGCTCTTATACCAAATGTACTTGTGACACAATTAGTATGACCAATAATATAAGATAATACAAGTGATTAGCGTGGAAACCTTTTAATAGGTGAAAACCGCTACCTTGGCTTGAGGATTTAGTGACTATATCTTTATTGCTTGAGACAAATATTTTGATTTACAAGTTATGATCTCTTGAGTGAGATAAAGTTTTATTGATCCCCTTCTTCTTCTATGTTTGGTATCTTTTACCTTAGTCTCGGTTCGTTTATATGTATCAACGCGTTCTCATACATTGGGGGAAAAGTGAAGGTTATCACTGTAACTGCCAGTTCGTGGGAGACATGTGTCCCTGACTTGTTTTGTTTTACTTAGAGTGCTTCAGACACGTTCTTCTATAGTTCATAGTCCATGTATCATTGTTAATAGTATATGTTACGTGCATGTTGCGTGAGCTTGACATGGTATTAGCTCAATGATATCCCAACCCGAGGGATAAGTCCCTACACTCTTCTTTTATAGAACACAAAAGAGATTTGAATTCGCAACCCTAAGTCTAATATAAATATAATTTTACTAAAATTAGAAAAACTTTCTTTTTAACCTTGTGTTGGTTAAACAAGCAAGTTCCTAAATCAACTTAACATCTCCAATAATAGAGAGGCTTGAATCATAAGAGCATAAATATAAATAGACTGTTGATGGTGAGAATGACCATTAGAGAACAATTCACATTAAATCCCTCCCTCTGCGAAAGATTTCTACTACAAAATCAATAAATTTTGGACCACTATAGAACTCGGAACTTTCTAATGTGGCATACCCGCCTTCAAACTTTAAATTCTACCATGAAGTTTACCGCAACCCGAAGTTGTACCCAAGTGCGGGGGGTATATGATGTAGTCACCAACATCCCTACGTCTATTTACAACTAAAATTAAAAGCTAAAAAAATACTGTGGTCCGCTCCTCGAAACCCTGCTACGAGGCTTTCCCAAAATAGATCAACAAACATAAATAATTCTTCGCCTGGAGCCATCATCTCCCCCGTACGGATTAAATATTGGAATACCTCGGACTGTAACATGAGTGAACGGAACTATTGGGCGAGGCTAATTTCCATCTTGTGATTCATACGTGTCTCATAAATCTACTGCTGAGTAGAACGTTAATTGATAGCTACTATGAAAGATACATTGTTTTGTTCGACTCGACTAGGCCTTTTGACCGTACTCACTACTGGAGCTGGTTGTTTTTGTTCATAAGCATGTGCACAACACATACTGCTGGAGTTGTCTCTCCTAAATGATAAGTTGTAACTGTTTGTATGGTATCGCACTCCCTCATTTCTCTACATTTTATAGACGGTTCCTCTTCTTTTGGTTCTCTCATCCAATCGTGAAGATGAATCAGCGATAGGTACTCAGGAGAGATAGTAGGATGACTTGTGTTTGATTAGAGTGCGGGACAAGGCGGCTTTGGGAGAGGGTCTGGCTTGGGCTTGATTTGGGCCTCACAGGCTAGGCTTACTGCCGGTTTACTCAAGTAAGAAAATTTTCCATCGCTGGTGCCACCGGCGCTGCTATGGTACCGACCACTATCAGGACTGATATCGGCTTCAGCAGTCCTTGTTGGTTAAATTCTGGGGTGGGTCGTCTCTAGACAGAAACCTCGTGGTTGGTCGATTGTTGTTGTTGCCGGTCCGTTAGCCTTGGGTTGTACCTCGATTTCCTCAACATCACAAGTTTTGGCCTCGAAAGCAAGACTTGCAAATAGATTGTTAAGTTCATCGCTCCTCGCGGTGACTCTTCCCTCAAAAGAGGGGTTTTCTAGTACGCCCAACGGAGGTGGTTAGGGGGATGGGAAAAATGTTCCCTTTCTAAAAGCCTCTACAAGCTTATCAAGCTTATCTGATATCCTCGACACATCTTGAGCGAGTATAGGTTTCTTTGTCATCGGTCTTCCACGAGGCATCTTACTCTTAAAACTTACTACACCGGAATCTTAACGCAGCTCTGGTACCAATTAATGTAAATCTATGAATGCAAAAGCTTAATTCGTATGTGATTAACATTAAGTTTGAACTAAATCTCAAATAAAGTTTAATAAAAGAAAAACTCAACTCTTTTCATAAACAAAATTAACTCCCCTAACTACTTAAAAACAAATAACTTAGACCTTCACTTTTATAGAACATAAAGAAGATTAGAATTAGCAACCTTAATTATAATATAAATACAATTCTACTAAAAATGGGAAAACTTCATTTTTAACCTTGTGTTGATTAAACAAGCAAGTCCCTAAATCAACTTAGCATCTCCAACAATGGAGAGACTTGAAACATAAGAGCATAAATATAAATAGTTCGTTGATGGTGAAAATGACCATTAGAGGACTATTCACATCAGCGGGTCTCAGAAGATGGGAAACTCTAGTATAAGAATTATAACCCCTTCCGTGGAGAGTATCTTGTGTAGCTTCATTCAAAAACTAGAATAAATTTATATGTTTTTGTTTTGCTTTTTTTCTGGTGTGGGATCCAGATGCCTGCTATTGTTTCTGATTTTGGTCATGGAATGGCTACCTTCAGTCTTGATACGTGTTTCTAAGGTAAAAATATTATGCAATTCTAATTTCCCTATATGAGGTTTTTATTCCTTGAGTTTAGAGGCTAGAACATTATGTGCAACTAGATTTAGATGATTTTTTCAAGAATATATATAATGAGTGATCAAAAGATTTGATCTCTCACTAAAGTTCTATAACCCTGGAGAATAGGTTGTTGCTTTAGCTGATTCATCCATAATCATGTTATGTTGTTGTAGGTTTGTTGAAGGCGTTGCACTTACGTAGTATTGCGTGTGGAAACCAAATTACTAACTTTATGGATGTTTGGTTCCTCATCGGTCCACCAACATTGGCACTTTAAACGAAACTCCCTCACTGTCACTCTCATTGTGTAAGTTGAAGCAAACTATATTATTTTGTCTAAAATTTAGTATATTGAATTGTTGATGACAACAGTTTTGCAATTTAATGATGGAAGTCAAAGTGATAGATAAGGGATAAGCCAAATTATTATATTTTGGTGTCTACTTCAAATTATTTATTTACTTATCTGTGCAAACTGATGATCTTTGTTTGCTTTATAACAGGCATTCATTCTCTAAGGCATTGCCCCCTTTGCCTTTTATAAGGAATACAATGTTCATCCTAAAATACTGAGCATTGGGTATGCTTTTTTTTTCATCCAACTTTAACTTTCCTTTCACGTCTTTTTATACATAGTTCAAAATACTAACCATTGGGCATGTTTTCTTACCCTCAAGCCCCAAATTTCTTTTCACTTTTATTTGCACATCGATAAAACTATAAGCTCAAAATAGGAAGAGCGCTCATTAACTTGAGAGGTCGATGGTTAAAATCCATCTAGTTCTAATATTTAAAATATATATGTATATATTTTTTGTAATTAAAATATTTCATTAAATTTGTATATGCGACACATAAAGCAACTTATACCGCAATCAAGAAAGTGTTTAATACGCATTAAATAACTTGCATTACCGATGCAAATTTATAGAAATTCAACAATTTTGGCGGCTTATTTTATAGTAGTTAAATTGTAATGCATAAAACAATAGATAAATTAGTTGAAAATTGTAGGATACTACACAATATGTGACTCTTCTTTATCTCATATTATTGCGACGCATAAAATGACTAAAATATGTATCAAAATTTTTACGAAAAATGACATATTGCGACATGATTTGCACTCGTAAAATTACGACACAAGTAAAAGTCACAAACCATAAACTACTGCAAAAATTATGACATATATTGTTAACAACGGCCTAACATCTCCCTGTTGCTCGGTATAAGTAGCTTTTCTCAAATGTATCTAACCAAAACTAATCTATATATATGGGGAAGGATTCGTATAGACTCAAAAATGCTACACTCACCAAATACTTGGCATTTGTTTTAACTGGTAATGAAGTGGCAATGATGGTTTTTTTAAAAGGCAGGTGGTAATGACGTGCGTCCCCCTCCCTCTATTTTTATGTCTCTCTCTCTCTCTCTCTCTCTTTCTTCCCATCTACTTTAATTTGAATTGAGATCTCTCTCTCACTCTACCTTATTTTTTAAGATATGTGTTTCCCTCTTTATCTATCTCAATAACAAGTAAAACGATTTTAGCATTGTGGTTTGGGTTATTGGATGATTGATTTCGTGCAGATTCGTTGAAATTTTGAGGATGGGGATCCCTTAGAAGATTGATTGTGATTGTGTGTACATCACTGAGGCGATCTCTCTTACTAGAGGAGATTTGGTTGGTTTTATTTGGGTGATTTGTATTTTAGTTTTTTTCTTTTTTTCTTGTGATTTTCAGTTGTGATATTGATGATTAATGTTGGTTGGTGGTGTTGCTTCAGTAGGTGACGGTGATTTACAGATGCTATGGTTTTTTAAGTCTATACCTCTTTAAGAAAAGCGCATTTCAAATTGTTTATTAGTTTTGTGCCGAATATATGTGATCGATAATTTCATAAACTCAATTATCGATTGCAACATTAATAGAGTTGGGGTATGATTGACTTTAAAATTCCAATTGTTTGTGGGAGTGGATTGAAGTCTCTCAAAAAAGAGTTGGGGTGTGATTGACTTTGAAATAGTACAGGTTTATAAGTTGTGACTTGCACAATTGTGTTGAATGCTCGACATTTCTTTTATGGCCAGAGATAATAAAATTGTCGATGGGTACACTTACCGACAATTTATAGATGGCAATGTTGTCAATCCATACGTCATCATTATCTTCCGCTTATTCTTTTACTCTCGCTGAAAAATAATTAGTCAGATTCAATCACTCTCTTTAAAGAATGGTTACTCTCGAAGAACAATTACATAAATGTAAATAAACTTTTTGTGATGGCTAACAAGTTCATTGTAACCCATTTTACTGGTAATGTATTTTAGCTTATGCGAGTTTTAATCATAGAAGTGGAGTTATTATTCATGATTTGTATATGATTGATCTTCGGTAAACTTCAGCTATGTTTTATTGTCGACCAGTGCATTAAACTTCAGTGATATTTTGGCACTCCACAAAATTGTCAATCAATGCGTAATTTAACAATTTTTGCACTCCACAAAATTATTGATCAATGCATAAATTGTCGATCAATGCATAATTTGACAATTTTGGCAGTCCAGAAAATTATCGATCACTGCATAAATCTACAATTTTGACACTCAACCAAATTGTCGATGGATGCATAAATCGACAATTTTGGTTATTCACGAAAAAATCATTTTTACAAAATTGTCGATCAATGCATAAATCGACAGTTTTGGCCATTCACAAAATTTTACTTAAAATGGTGGTTGATCAATGCATGATTCGACAATCTTTACATTCACAAAATTATCAATCATCAATACGGAATTCGACAATTTTGGCAATTCAAAAGTGTCGATGTCGATCAATACATATCAACAATTTTGGCACATTCACGAATCAATCGACAATTTTTGAATTCCACAATTCTGAACTTATCCCCAAACTTATTGGATTTTCAATTCAACAGATAATCGGGATGGAAAAAATGTAACCACAACGTTTGGCAGTGATGTAATATTACATATAAAAATGCTCATAATTAAAGTTATGAGATATTTAGCAAAACCTGAAACCAATAATTACAATTTAAATTCCAACAACAACAACCTTTACACATACCCTTTGAAACCTCCTCTCCTAATAATAACTGTGGCAAAGAAGTGCACAGTTTACAATAAACCCAAAATCAACAACAATAATTGCAAAGATATAGTAGAGTAAGAAGGATAAAGATATGTTGCAAGGAAGAAAGATGTGATGTTAGTGACAAAGTAGTCGAAGAATCGCATGGATAAAAACCTTAAAATTGTTCTTCAGCACCAAATCATCACACAATCTCTAACGATCAAACCCCCAAATACGTTCTTCAATTTTCTTTGTTCTGAGAGAGAGATGGGGGGGAGAGAGAGTCTTCAATTTACTACTTCCACCATTGTTCTTCACTAGGTAGATAGAATGAGAGTGAGAGAGAGTCTGCTCTAATTTTAAATTATTTTGAATGAGGAGAGAGAGGGAGACTAAATCACATGAAGAAAGAGAATGTATCTCTCTTGTGGTCGGAGCTAGGGTTTTCAACCAGGGGGTTCAAAATAAGGGTATGAGGGAGGAAGCCTCAGAAGAAAAAATAATATTTAAGGGTGACTTTTTGGCATATAGAAAAATGAACCATAAAACTAGTTAAACTATGATGGAGATAGGACCTTGAACCCATGTCTCCTCCATCAAAATACCAAGTAATAATTAGTTGGGTTACAGTACCTATGGCATAATTTGAGGGGGTTCAAATATGTAATAACTACACTAAATGATTTTTTTGTATGGGTAAAATTGCTACATCAAAGGACAGTTCCCGGCAACCAGAGGGTTCAGTTGACCCTCCTGGAACACCCCTGGCTTTGTCCCTATTTTCTGTGACATCTAATTTCCACGTAATAAACTAATTGTCTATTTGCCACCACCGCTATTAGATGAGTGGTTTCTAATGAGTGGGACTTGAGTGTAGCATTTTTTAGTGTACGTGAATCGATATATATCTTCTACACTCACTAAAGGCAACCAAACAAACATGACTCAAAGTTATGGTTTGATCACTCAAAACAGACTAAATTGCAACTAAATTAGGTCAAATTGGCACTCATTAGGTTAAGTCGAACCTCTTGGAAGTCAAATTGTTCACCAAGGCCAGGTTTATGCTGTGACTTGGTGCAGACCTCAATGGGAGCTGACTCATCGACGATTTCTTGTTGTGTTTTAGATGAACTCGTCGATCGAGTTGTTGCCAAACGAGATTTAGAATCGGAGCAACCTGATTCATGCCGTAACTCTTCTTGTGTGATCTATTTTTCTTCATCGTCTACAATTGGATCATACTCTTCTACTGCTACCATTTGAGGTCAAATTAAGGAACTGTTTGGTTCTGAGATTTTGAATTATACGAATTTTATAATTTTTGTATTTGTTTTTATTGTATTGTTTCAATTATTATTATTATTTTGATAGTTTGGCTGGAACTATAGAGGTGAGAGGCAAAAAAGTTAAGAGGTAAGAGCATCCACAGCAGCTGGGTGAAGGATGACATGGAGGGTAGATTCCCATCCTTCACTCTCATTTGGACAAATTAATACACCCCACAACAGCTAGGTGACTACGCCTACATGGCTTTGCAATATCCACCCTATGGGTAGATTCTCCACCCTATGGGTAGATATTTGGTGGATTAATACCGCGCGGTTCTAAACTGTGCTTAGGGAGTGAGCCAATGAGATGATGACACTTGTTAAGCTTTCAGAGGCCCTTTTCTTGCGCAGTTCAGAACTGCGCGTATATACATCGGTTAAGATAGAGACACGTGGACGGCTGAGATTTGATGGTGTGTGCAGCGGCTAGTTCTTACCACGCAGTTGAGAACTACGCTGTAAGAGCCTACAGGTATGAAATGTTCATAAGGTTCCCCCTCCATACTTGATTTTTCCCTGATCAAACTTCTTCAACAAGAAACTCAACGGCTATAAACGGCTAGTTTTTTTCATCTATAAAGCCTATTCATCTTCTACTCTCTTACTCTTCTACACTCAACTCATTCCTCCTAAATCTTAAATTTTAACTTTATTCTATTGTTATCAATTTCGACGAATCATGTCTGACAAAATCCTGGCTGACCTAATCATGTCTGACCCATCACTCTCATCTTTGGAGTCATCCACTTCATCATCATCTAGAAATGAAGAGGTCTTCCGAAGTCAAATTGAAATAATGTACGAGTTTAGCAAGATTATGATTGAGATGGGAGAAGTAGAAGAAAAAGAGCAAGAGGCGACATCATCACGGAGGCGGGGAGGTAGTAAAATGGGAAGGATTGACAAGCGAAAAGGCCGTAATTATAAATTGGGAGAGTTTAGCCTTTATCGGGATTACTTCGGTGATAACCCAATCTTCAAAGGTAACCCATTTCGTCGTCGATTCCGTATGAGCGAAGGTATGTATCAACGTATTTATGATCAAATACTTTCTTCAAACCCATATTTTATTCAAACAGAAAATATCACTAAGACGATGGGCTTATCCTCGCACCAAAAGGTAACGTACGCACTTTGCATGTTATGTTACGGTACGAGCGCAGACGCCCAAAAAAAATACCATTGGATTGGGGAGTCTATGACTATTTTGTGCTTGAAAAAATTTTGTAAAATAATTATAACATAATTCAAATCTCAATAACTTAGATCTACCAATAAAAATGATACATTACACTTGTTAGAAGTAAATGGATCGCGAGGCTACCTGGGGATGTTAGGTAGTTTAGATTGTATGGATTGAAAATAGAAGAATTGTCCTACCGGGTGGGCAGAACAATATACCAGGTATAAAAAAATCCCGACAGTGATTTCAGAAGTGGTTACATCGCAAGATCTTTGGATATGACACGCATTATTTGGGGTACCCGGTTCTAACAACGACGTAAATATCTTACATCAAGAGTGGCTTTTCAACAACTTGTCTAATAGAGTACACTAAAAAATTAGAGGATGGAGTTTTTCAAAGATGTAGTTGTTTAAACCATAAGAAATCTGTCCAACGATGCCGAAAGACATTTTTCAAAGATGCAAGAAGCATGCCGAAAAGACGTAGAGCGTACTTTTGGGGTATTATAAGCTAGGTTTAAAATATTGGCATAGGGTGCATGATTTTGGAAGCCTAGTGATCTAGAAAATGTGATGTACGCATGTATAATCCTGCACAATATGATCGTCGAAGATGAACGTCATAATTACATCCTTTAGAAAATCCATGAAGAATTAGGAGGACTTTAATCCAAGATACGCAATCAACACTATGGCAGAGTACATTCAGAAGGTTCATGAAATTAGAAATGAAGATGCTCATTTCTAATTACAAGATGAACTTGTCGCGCATTTGTGGAATTGATAAGGGGCGGAGTAATATAGTCTTCATCATTCTTTTTTTATTTTCTAAAGTAATGTATTTTTTTTCCAAGTTTTATGTTGAAGTTATAATCTATTTTCTCTACTTGATTGAAATAAATTTTAAGCATTACGTACGATTAATAACAATTTTATTAAAATAATGAAATTACATAAAACTTAAGAACTACTATTAACGCTAAGGATTACATCAATCTTCATCACTATAAATATCGTCATCACTTAGACACAGATCCTTCAACTTCTTTAAATATTTTTTAATTTACTTCTTCATCCAACGCCTTTGTGCCGGTAGTAGGTTACTTGGGTCCGTTGTCATCACCTTAACCATATGCGCATCTTCGATGGCTTTTTTTCGAGTTAGCTCCGCTTTATGCCTTATTTGAATATCAGCCTCTCTTGGCAACTTTTGTTCCTCTCGTGCTCTTGTTCTAGCTTCCTTTTCCTATTTCTTCTACTCGTCTCTCTCATTCCATGCCTTCATCATGTTGGTCGTCGTCTTAAACATCTACTTCTCCCAATAATCTATACTTAACTTTATCGCTTCTTTTGCCTTATTTTTTTTGGTCGTCCGGTCGTACATCCCCACAATAATATAGTGGTGCATCCACATCGATATAATTATCCTGAATTACGACATTTGAACTGCCAAAAGTAGGTGTTTGAGGATCGGTGTTGGTGGAGTTACCCGGGCTATCGCGAAAATTTGACTTCCTAGCAACGTTACGGCCAGGTTGCCCGATGTGATGAATTTGGGACCATTTTGGGCACTGCTCCAAAACTTTGTAAGCCTACCCAAATGTAAATTGCCTTTTTTGTATTTTTTCGAATGTCTCGTATGTCATGCGTTCCTAAAAATCAAGTTTTTAATTCTAATAAGTACGATTAACCTAACAAAATGAATGAAATGAGGAAAAAAATATGTAAATACTTACGAAGTCGCCCGATCCAATGCCGATAAAATGTTGGCTTTCAAGGTCTTGAATGATGCCTCTAAAAATCGAACAATCCTTATTGAGCCGCCCCTTATACATGAAATTGACACTGTTGTACGAACGCCACATCGATTGGTCAACATAGAACGAGTTGAATTGGTCACGCACCTAGAATCAAAATGTAGTGGCTTTTTGGTTGTTCGTGGTAGCGAGGTTTTTGAGATACTTGAGACCAGGCGCATGCAAGATTTACGAAGTCCTCGGAAGACCAATTTTTAAAGTTCTTGTATGTGCCTTTGTCGTTAGCAACTTCCTCCTCAACCTCAACTATATCCTCAACTGTAATAGGTGTCGATGCCGTTTTTCTTTTAGAGTTTACCTTTTCGCGAGTATTACTTCTTGTGAGAACCGGATTGAGTTCCTTGGAGATGATCAGAGAGACAACCGGAGATATAATCGATGATGTATTGAGGTTTAAATCATTTAAAACCCCATGTAGCTCTCATCGGCATGGTACTAGAACTTCCACCGACAAATTTGGTCTGAGATATAAGATATGAATTCTCCAGTTAAGAGTACGAGCCCGTATGATGATCAAATTGAGGGAAATATCCTTGGTTATGGTAATATCCTTAGGTTTGAGATTGAAATTGATTACCAGGTGGCGGGGATAGTTGGAGAACATGGTGATCACGATATTGGGAAGGGTTAGGCACTTACGACGGATCAAATGCGCCAAATTGAATCGGAAATACGTTCCCTTGTTGGTTCGCATTGGAGGATTGAGAGTAGTTTTGAGAATTCGATTGGGAGCTTGAGGATGGCATAGTGGCTTTGTTTGTAAGCTAAGGAGGGAGAAGAGTGTAGAAGATAGTTAATATGAAAGTGTAGAAGATGAATAGAATTTATAGATAAAAAAAACTAGCTGTTTATAGCCGTTGAGCTACTTGGCCAACAAGTTTCTAAAGGAATATAGCCTTTGAGTAGAAAATATAGCCGTTAAGCTACTTGGTCAAAAAGTTTCCAAGGGAATATAGTCGTTGATCTACTTGGTCAACAAGTTAACCCCAAAAATATTATATTTGTTATTGCCAAATAAACCAAGTATAAAGAAAGGGTCATAAAAAACCAAAGGTTTAACATAACATATCAAAGTTCTAAACAAAACGTAGCATATTCAACGTAGTTTTAGCATAGCAAATAAAAGTTCTAAACAAAACAAAGCATACTCAACGTAGTTTAAACAAAACATAAATCAAAGTTCAAAATAAAACATAGCCTAAATGGGACGACCATTCTTCGTTTGGCGGGCGTGTCTGCTACGTGCGAGACTCTCGTCATAGGTACATTGCACGACTGGCTCTGTCTGGTAGGAAATGAACATCTCTACTAGTATCTCGGACGCCTCTTGAATGATTTATTGCGCCCGCCTCAGCCCCCCTATAACTCGGTCGTGCGGTCAACGTATTACCTCGAGTCTTCATATGCTGCATACCACATTCCTTGAGATTGATGCCACAACTCATCTAAACTATACGCAGGTAGACACGGGTATGGTACCTGTATCACCGTGATTGGTATCCGTCTACGTTGATCGCTCGTTCTCACCATATTCATGAACCATCCCATATCATGTTGATCGTCAGTCGCCTGAATACCATAGTTTTACACCTGCGAAGACGTAGCTTAAATCGACGTAGGTGGAAAGTATACATCGAGCCTTACTAGATCACACCCGACCATCCAAATATTTCCGACCCTCTTGACTAAATTGCAGCCGATCTTGGGATTTGGATGAACGGCAAGCTAATATCTCATGTAATCTACGTTTGAAAATTGATAATTGCGACCATTGTAGAAGTCCACATCTTTTAGACCCTGATATAACTCTCGATCGTACCGCGGGAATTTCATAATCTCTTAGGGGGTCATTTGGTACACTATATTCCCCGGTCAACTGACATATACACGGGTCTCCTAAATACCAAAGCGTACCGTTCCCATAAGGGACTGAAACCAAGGGAACCCTCTTCGTACTCAGCAAATGTGAAACTCTTACCTCTGGACAGATTAATTGTCTGGACCTGTACCATGGTTGCCAATCTATGTTGGTTATGTCCTTCCATTTTATCATTTCTTTGATCACAGCAAAAGAATAATGGATTTCAGACCCCGAATTAGCCATTTCATCTCTCCACGCACCCATATAGGGATAAATATGGTTAAAGTTTAAAACCATCACCAGATACATTCCAACCCAGCTGTACTCAAAGAACCAGAACTCTAATATAGCATAGAATCTTGTGATCGATTTCTTCACCTTCCCATTCTTCAGCACTAAGACTTTATCTAGACCCTGATACAAATGTGCCATAATCGGCGTATCCTAGTCGAATACCAACAGACCTATGATATCGCAATCTGTTAAAGATTCAAGATAACTCATCAGAAGAGATGTTTGTGTATTCGAGAAGAAGATATTACCCATCATATAGGCAATAAATGCATTCGCATATACAATATCTAACTCTTGGCTGTAATTGTTGAGCTGTGGATTCAAATCCTCTTTCCACGTCTTTAAATAGGCGAGAATGATGTTACCGTACCATGATGTCAGTGCTTGTAATTCCTGGGAACAACTTTTCTGCTTCGTCCAACTTGGAGTACTTCTCATCGTACGGTAGTTCGCGATCCCTCTAAAAAGATATGCCCGTTAGCATGACGAAGTCTAACGGCGTAAAACCAAGTTCCCCGTAAGGGAAGTGAAATGTATGGGTGGAAGGCCACCACAGTTCCACGAGAGCATGAATCAAGCGGTTATACGAGTTTCCCGCCTTAATCGACAAAAAATATTCAAAACCCATATCGTCAACCAACTTCTTCAACGTCGGATACCGCGCAATGCATTCGTACCACTTCAGTACCTTATCCAATGATCCCCTACATTGTAATTCATCTCGGTTCTGTCCAAAAATACACATTAACACATTAATTTTTCATTCAGGCATTTTGTCAAACAATTGGCAATATACGTTAATAATACATAAATTTTACAAACAAAACTTATCGGCATTTCCTCCAATCCAACAGAAATATGGACCCAGCCGTCCGGGAGGATATCAACTCATTTCAACTCCTTGAGGGTTGGGGAGGGATAATTGTTGCTCGTTAGGTATAAATGCCACATATTTGTTACCAATGCTTTCCCCCTTCATTTTACTTCGAAGCTTGAGTTACGTCTTGTTTTGGGGTATGCATAGCCCGGTCTTTGACTAGACTCTCCCGACATTGTTAGTGGATTAACGCATTGAATTATGGAGAAAAAAATATTTGGGTGGGAAACTTGGGGAATAAGACTTGGGTATGCCAAAGTTGTGAAAAATAACACTTGTGAAAACGAATGAAGTTTATGCCTAAAACTTGCAGGAGGATGCCGTGCGGTTCTGAACTGCGCAGCGATTTAAAAAACAAAAAACAAATACATGGCAATTCCTTATAGGTCTTTACTACGCGCAGTTCAGAATAACGCTGATGTGATGAACGTTGGATATGGGGACACGTGGTTGGATCCCGAACGTTGATGTTCCCGCGCAGTTCGTAAGTGCCCTAAGTGATATTCACCTTAATTTCCAAACGAACTGTTGTGGGGTGGATTGGGATGGATTGAATTCACCCTGATTTATTTGGTTTTTCACCCACCTACTGTTTGTGGATGCTATAAAGTGTTGGGTGAGGTATATTACCTAGGAGAGGGTAGTTCAGTAGGGAAGACAAAAAAAGTTTTACAAGTTCAGGTTGTTTCAATGCAAATCTTGATGGGGGGTTGTTTCATCATCTTTTATTTTTATCGGGGTCCTATAAAATCCTATGTGACGGTAGAGGGTAGACGTTTAAAGGTATAAATAGAACTTGAGCATTTAGCGGAGAAGAGTGAGTGATTTCTCTTTTTGAAGTACTATAATGTCACGTTACCTAAAATGAGGGTAAACCTTATAGTACACGACCCAGTTGAAAAACTCACTTACCAATAGAGAGTCAGATATAGTGGTCTTTATTTGATAAGTAAAATCAAATACTGAAATACAGTTTGATTGTTCCACACTTTGTTTCGAACGCCATATCACCAACTATAGCAAAATTGTGCTACAAACTCATACCCTACTCTGTATTGGAGATGGTTCACATGTAGGTCTTTTAGTACATCTCTAAAATGCCCGAGAGTAAAATGGGAAGAGCAAGAATTTCATTATTCTATATAAAGAGGGCACCAGAAAGATTTTAGGGTTCAGTCTCATTTGTTTAAGAATGAGGCTCGGAGAGGTAGGGTGTCTTATTGAAGGGTTGTTGCCCCTCTCTAAGCCGATGATCTTAACAAACGCTGAAATAATAATAAATGACTCTTTCTCTCACTCTTTTTCTCTCTCTCTGTAGTCATCGTCATCGTCATCATCATCATCATCATCATCATCATCATCTTCTTGTTTTTCTTCTTCTTTCTTAATACAACAAGGCCGTGATGATAGCTAAACATGCAATTAAGGTTTCTTATAAACATTTCTTTGATTGCCAGACATTTGGGGGTGAGAATGATATCCTTCTATTTCTCTTTTGGCGAGGCAAATCGGATGGTCAGTTGATAGTAACCGTAGTTTGCAGCCAAAGAAGATGGAGGGTTTCTCTCTCTTTCTCTTGTCTGAAAGAAGGTGAATCTGTGCTACCATTTTACTCACCCAGACCACAACCCAATCCAACCCAGCACAATCGATTTAGTTAATTTTCTCGGGTTTAGGGTTTTTAAGATTTTTAATCTAGTTATTTTGCTTTTGGCTTTATTATATATGTAAGATGATAGATGTATGTTTGTCATCAGAGGGAATTTGGTCTATTGGTATGATTATCGCTTCGGGTGCGAGAGGTCCCAAGTCCGATTCTCAGAATGCCCCTATTTTTGACATTTTCTGCTTTTTGCCAAAATGTAGATGAAGATCATTGTAGTATGGGAGCAATGACTAAAACTAACTGTAATCTAAAACAATTTCATGTTTTACTTTTAAATTTGTAAAAACATATGATTCTATACTTGTTACTTGTGAATGAATCTGCCCATCTGGAGAGTACATAATGTCTGATCTTGGCTTGGCATAGGATCCTTCAATTCGATAATTTATACTAGTGGAATGTTATGTGTTTGGATAATCAGTGGTGGTGGTTAGAGGCTTGGATCTTATTAATCCTCCTCGCTACTTGATTGAAGGGTTAGCAAGCAACTATACTCTTGTCCTAGTGGATCTTGCAGAGTTACATATATAGTTAACCTGAATTCACAATATCTAGGGAATTTGTCCATGGAAAATTTGTTGAACAAAGAGAGCAGCGCCCTGGATCTTCCACTATTGAGGTTAGGTATAAGAGCATCTCTAGCAGCAAGTGTAACTTTGGGTGTGGGCTCTAACAGGGGGCCCACAAAAAACCTAACTTACACATCCTCTCCCAACAGCAACAGTGAGTTTCAGTTAAGTTTGAGTTTTTTTTAAAAAAAATTTAATCCGCGTGGCAATCTTTAGTCTGCGCGGTATTCCTTTGTCCGCATAATTATTCATCTCTCTCACACATTAATTAAAAATAATCAAAAAAATAAAAATAAATACGGTGGTAATCCAAACACTGGGTGTGAGCTCCTCACACTCGGTTGAGTTACTGTAGCACCACGTAGGAGAACTCATACCCGTTTTTTACTGCTGGGAGACTCAAAGTGTGAGTTTGGGTTTGGGTTTGCAAACCCATCTCAAACCCACACCCTGCTTGCTTGCTGCATATGCTATAAGACTTAAATATTGAATACCCGATGTGGGACATTAGCAATTTCAATGGGATTTTATCCCCATATGGTCCATGTCCTCGGGACCCTCACCAAAACTAAACGAACCAGCACAAAGCACAGTAAAAGTCTCATTGGTATATACATGTGGATATAATTACGCCACTAAAGCCATGAACTAATCATTATGTAAAAGTTGCTATATTACAAGTAGAATCCAGATTTAGAAGGGAAAAAAATGTTTAGAGACTCCCATGAATGTTTTACAAACAATAATTTAATAATAGTATCCCAAAGACAGAAAACTGAGAACCACTAGTGCAATGAGGCAAATTCCCTCATTGGCAACATTCCTTGGTGCTCCACTTTTAGTTGGTACCCTCACAGGTACGGCTGCAGAAGTTGATGCAGCTATTGTGGCTGCAGGTAGCGGTGGGTCAATAATGTCCGCTGCTACAAGGGCTGGAGCAGGGGCATCTGTCGGTGGTAGCGCTTCTTGTGGAACCAAATTTACTAGAGAACCGGGCTCCGCGGGTAAGATGGCGTAAGGGAGATCCGCATTGGGATCAGAACATGGGCTCCCTGAAAATCTATAGCCATGTACTTAGATAATGAAATCCGTAAATATTGAGTAATCAAGAAGGAATTGTTGGTAAAACTTACTCATGTATGCACTTGCGGTTGCCCGGTACTCAGTTATGACTCCATCAACTCCAATATCAGAGACGTAGGAAGCGATCTCCATGATTGGATCAGAAAAGAAGTCGAATGCAATCGTTGTGTGCTCATTTCTAAGAACCGAGACATAAACGGTGAGGTTCCCCTTATGCATTCTATCTACAACATCTGTATAAACAGTGGTTAAAGAGCCTGTAGTTAAGACAATTGAGCCTCTAGGGATATTAACTGCCTCCGCAAACTTCTTTATCTCTTCAACACTTTTCATAGGTGCATCACCAATTTATCTCACTAGTCCTTAGAACTTTCTTGTACGTAGAAACATTGTTAAACTCTGAAAGAACTGAAGTGTCATCGGATTCAATTAAAACTTGTTGAGTGGACTGTTTGTCAAATGTGGCATTGCTCAAAGCGCTTGTAACAACATCTGTTACGCTGAAACCTTTCTTTGATGCGAGGTACGCCACATTCTATTTTATGAATGAAACTTGAGAACATGCTAGAATTTTTTTCTTCTGAAATTTCATGTTAACGTAATGATATTTAGAAAAAGGAGGTTCACCTTTATGTTGATCAAAACTCCAGATACCGTTTTGGTCTTTGCCATCCCTAGGAATTCAGAGAGTGTTGGAATTTTTCAAAACTTGTACCTTATTTTGATCCTTGAACCCATGACCTCTTGGTCATTTATTTTATGTGACTCCTAAACTATAGCTTAAAGTTTAGTTCTACATTGTTTATAAACAATAGAGAAACTAAACATATAAGGTAGTACCCAGGTAACATGTGTGTAACATGGGACATAGAGATGGTGTATAAGTGTGTGAGTGTTTGAATGTGTGAGGGGATTTTATACCCTAGACACACTTTGACCTCTCTCGGGCGACACCGGACCGACTCGGGCTTGGGATTTGGGCAATTGGCACTTCTGGCTCTTCTGGCATCTTATGGTTTGGGCAGGCTCACCCTAATCTTTGGTTACCACCACCTTTGGGCTACGCTTATATGGTTTATTATACACCTTTGGGCTAGGCTTGTATGGTTTATTATACTGTATTGGACCTCTCTCGGGCGACACCGGACCGACTCGGACTTCGGATTTGAGCAATTGGCTCTTCTGGCACTGGAGGCCTCCTTTGGCTTGGGGCAGGCTCACCCTAATCTACTGGTTACCGGCTAGGCTCACCCTAATCTTTGGGCTAGGCTTCTATGGTTTATTATACACCTTTGGGCTAGGCTTGTATGGTTTATTATACTGTATTGGACCTCTCTCGGGTGATACCGGACAGACTCGAACTTGGGATTTGGGCAATTGGCTCTTCTGGCTCTGGAGGCCTCTTTTGGCTTGGGCAGGCTTACCCTAATCTTTGGTTACCGGCTAGGCTCACCCTAATCTTTGGTTACCACCTTTGGGCTAGGCTTGTATGGTTTATTATACTGTACATGCTCGATGAGCAGTTACTGCTTTGTTACTGAAGCTTGTTGTGCTCTTATTTACTGGAGTTTCACTTGCCTCTGCTTACCAGAGTATAACCTGCCTGTTGTTCTTGCGCTAATAACCTACTGTATGCATTGTTGTTTACCTTTGAGCTAGGCTTGTATGGTTTATTATGCACCTTTGGGCTAGGCTTGTATGGTTTATTATACTGTATATGCTCGTTGAGCTGTTACTGTTTTGTTACCGAAGCTTGTTGTGCTATTGTTTACCGGAGTTTCACTTGCCGCTGTTTACCGGAGTATAACCTACCTATTGTTCTTGTGCTAATAACCTGCTGTATGCATTGTTGTTTACCGGAGTACAACCCAACCTGCCTCATGTTGTTGTTGCTGTTTACCGGAGAACAACCTGCCTCCTGTTTACTGCTACTGCAGCTAGTAAAACCTTCCTGTTCTTGCTACTGTTATTCTACTATGTATGGTTTATTATACTGTATATGCTCGGTAAGCTGTTACTGTTTTGTTGCTGAAGCTTGCTGTGCTCTTGTTTACCGGAGTATAACCTGCCTGTTGTTCTTGCGCTAATAACAGGTTGTATGCATTGCTGCTTACCGAAGTACAACCCAACCTGCCTCCTGTTGTTGTTGTTGCTATTTACCGGAGAACAACCTGCCTCCGGTTTACTGCTGCTGCTGCTAGTAAAACTTGCATGTTCTTGCTACTGCTATTCTACTCTGTACAATTGTTGCCTACCGCTGCCTGTAACTCAGACCTGCTTGTAAAACTGTTGTTGTTGCTGCCTATAACTTCCTACTACTATTGTTGTTATAAGCTGCTTATTACCAGAGTATTAACTGCTAAACACCTTGCTCAGACCTGCTTGTAAAACTGTTGTTGTTGCCGGAGTATTAACTGCTAAACACCTTCCTCAAACCTTCTTGTAAAACTGTTGTTGTTGCTGCCTATAACTTCCAGTTATTATTGCTGTTATAAGCTGCTGTTTATTACCAGAGTATTAACTGCTGAACACTTTGCTACTGAATACCCTGTTGCTGGAGCTATTCTGATTTCGTACTTGCTATTGCTCAATTAAATGGAAAGCTATTTTACAGGTTCATAAACATTTATTCTACAATTTTAAAGAGTATTTATAATCTGCAATATGGCTCTTTCTTCAGAAGTGTTGAAGTTTGATTCCAACAAACCCTCTAAGTTTGATGGTCTCAACTTCAAGAGGTGGAAGAACAAATTGTTCTTCTATCTCACACTTAAAGAAGTTGCATATGTCCTGGAAAAAGAATGCCCTATTGAACCTCCCGTTCCCGTACCTACGATAGACCCTGATCTTATTCTAAACGAATATGACAAAACCTTAAAATCAATTTTGAACTAGATTGAGGCTGATTTCAAATACCGTAATTTCATTCTAAACAATTTAGCGGATGAACTGTACGATTACTATATACAGTCCAAAACTGCAAAAACCGTTTGGGATACATTACATAAAAAGTATGATACGGAAGAGGCAGGCTCTAAAATGTTTACCATAAGCCGATATCTCAAGTTCACTATGGTCGACGATAAGTCGGTAATTTCCCAATCACATTTGTTGTAACGAATTGCGCATGAGATTGTGTCTGAAGGAATACCTCTTGACGAACAATTTCAGGTTGCCGCGATGATGAAAAAATTACCGCCGAATTGGAAAGACTATAAAAATATTTTGCGACACAAGTAAAAGGAACTTACCATAGAGAACTTGATTACTCGTCTAAAGGTTGAAGAAGAATCTAAAAAACAAGACCTGAAAGGGGAAATTATTTTAGTCCAAGCCAAAGGGAAGGTCCATTGGAAACCTAAAGGGAAACCTTTCAAGGCTAAGAATGGTAGTAATCAGAACAACTGTCCTAACGGTGGTAATCCAAATAACCATCATAATTATGGACACCAGAATCCTAATAAGGAAACGAATCAACAAGCCCCACCATATAATGGAACAGGTTCTATTGCTTCAACTGTAAAATGCCTGACACATATCTAGAAACTGCAGGAACCGCAGACGTGTTACTCAGGCTAACGTTATCGAAGGGCCCTTAATGGCTATGATAACAAAAATCAACATGGTCGGTAGAACCGACTGGTGGTGGGCTGATTCGGGCGCTTCTAGGCATGTATGCTATGAACGCAATTGGTTCAAGACCTACAAGGAGACTGAAGACCAGAAGGTGCTACTTGGGGATTCCCATTGTACCAAAGTGCTAGGCACTGGGGATGTTGAACTGGTATTTTCCTCTCGAAGGACAGTGACTTTGAAGGACGTAATGCACACTCCTGAAATGTGGAAAAATCTTGTTTCTGGCTATCTTCTCAACAAGGCAGGATTTCAGCAGACCATTAGGTTTGATTAGTACATTTTGGCTATCTTCTCAAAGCGTTTGTAACAACATCTGTTACGCTGAAACCTTTCTTTGATACGAGGTACGCTGCATTCTACTTTATGAATGAAACTTGAGAACATGTTAGAATTTTTTTCTTTTGAAATTTCATGTAAATGTAATGATATTTAGAAAAAGGAGGTTCATCTTTATGTTGATCAAAACTCCAGATACCGCTTTGGTCTTTGCCATCTTTAGGAATTTAGGGAGCAAAACTAATTTCCCTTTATTCTTGTTTGCTGGGTTTCTCGGTAAACCGGTGTCCTCTATCGGGCTAACTAGTTGCACTAGAAAGTAAAAGAAAAGATCAATGGTGATGCACCTTAAAATTGTGTCTAGCTAAATAAAAACCAATAGTATAACATTAACAAGTGCAAATTTTAAGAAATTTACGTTGCAAGGTTTGAATTTCAGCCCAGGTAAGATCAAATGAAAAGATCCCATTCTTGGGTTGGGTCTCAGGGATAGTGGAAGCTTTAGACATGAAAGAAGAGATTATCGTTGTGCTGCCTGTGAGATCAGCGGACTCCAAGCAGAATGGAACCCCTTCTTTGCTCATTTGTACCAAACAATCTATTATGTCAACTCCATCCTCAATTGCTTCATTATAAGCAAGATCATTGCAGGCAGCATATGTTCCACTCGCTCCATTATAGAATATTCTCAAAGTTTTTCCTGCATGAGGGAAGTATTAGGAGTACAGAGAGATGATTATGTGATCTTCGATTTCTTCGTTTCATGGGGTGGACTAAAAGTGAGGTGCATGTTTACCTTTTTTAGGCTTTAAGTTTTAGTTCTACGCTAAACAAGCTGCTACAAGGAAAGAATTCAAAGAACATCAATAGAAGCTTCAAACAACTATCTCATTATTTAATCGAATGACGTAAGAAATCTTACCAATAGCTTCTGAGGCAGTGGGAGGGAAGTCGGTAAGGAACCCGTAAACAGAGAAATTGGAACCATCTTAAACATCCACATTTGGAGTTTGTTTCATTTTGTGTCTAGTATAGATGTCAGCATTAACTCGTAGTTACTCGTCGTCAGAGATTGCACCTTGAGCGACTACAACTGGACTGACTTTGAACAGGTAAGTAGGTTTCTAACTTCTTGTTCTATAATATCAAGCCCAATATATTTTTACAAAGTATGGAAAAAGATAATAACTATGTTTTTTAAGACAACAGAACTTCTATTCGAATAGATTCTATTTTCTATTCGAGTAAAACTGGAAATAGAACTGGGAACATTTCTGCTCGAATAGAATTTATTCTGTTCGAATAAAATGCCTCAGGCAGCTTTTTATTCGAATAAAATCTATTTGAATAGACTGGCTCAACCTGTTTCTTCATGTTTCTTTTTATTCAAATAAATTTCTTTTTAATCGAATAGATTGGCTCGGCATGATTTTATTCGAATAGAAATATTTATATTCTAACAGAGACAGTGATTTCTGTTTTCTAATAAAAGATAACTTTCTTTTTTTCAATACTCACTTCTTGAAAAACCTATTTTTCTAGTGCTTGTTTTTTAGAGTGAGGAGAGATTATTCTTGAGAGATTCAAGAGAGATTTAAATTACTCAAATATTGAATCAATCATCATTGATCAAGAAACCTAAATTTATGAATTGAAGAACTTGTGGGATTCAAGATTAGAAGCTTCAACGAGAGATTGGAACGAGGCGTTGCGAGAACTAAAATTGACTGCGAAGAATTTAATTATAAGAGAGATAACCATGGGAAGTGCTTATCGAGTTTGTAAGTAATTGAATACTTATATTTTGATTTCAATAGTAGATTGTTTAGCTGTCGAGTGATTCGACAGTGACCTGTGAGTTTTTTTCCTGAGAAAGGTTTCCTACAGGGCTAAAATTGTTTGGGCTTGTGTTTAATTTCTTATTACTAGTTGACACTAGATAATTTGACCAACTTGATTTAGGTTAAGCTTTGACCATTTATTCAAAGGAATTATGACCTATCAATTTAGACAAAAAATAATCAAAATTGTTTAGTCTCAAGCGACTAAGAACTTTCAATTGGTACCAGAGCAATCACGTTTCATGGTTTAACAACCTAAGCGTGGATTCCAGATAGGTCGCTTGAGAATAATGAGTTTCAAGAAGTTTGGAGATCCTATAAATTACCATCCACTCTTTAATGGCAAAGAATACCCATACTGGAAAGTTCGAATGATTGCATACTTATAATCAATCGGAGAAGATGTATGGACTGCCGTTAAGGATGGATAGACACCCCCTACTGTGATGCAAGGTCCACAAGGGAGTGCTATTGAGGTCCTTAAACCTAGGAACCAATGGTCAATAGAAGAAAAGGATATTGTTGGTTATAATTCTAAAGGCCTCAATGCTATCTTTATGGTTGTGAGTCAAAGTAAGTTTTGACATATCTCTGCATGTACCACTTCTAAAGAAGCTTGGGACATCCTAGTTCAAACTCATGAAGGCGATGATACGGTCAAAGAAAGTAAGCTTTAAATGCTTGCTTCGCAATTTGAGAATATCAGAATAAGTAAAAACAAACCTTTTAACGAGTTCTATGCGAGACTAAGTGATATTGTAAACACTAGTACCAAATTAAGAGTAGCGTACTCTGATGTTCAAATTGTTTGCAAAGTTCTAATATCTCTTCCTAAGAGCTTTAGATCCAGATGTGATGCTATCGAGGAAGCACAAGATCTTAAGAAAAAGAAACCTAATACATTGGATGGAAAATTGCAAACGTTTGAACTCGAGATGAAAATGAAAATCCCCAAGAAGAACAAGAGTGCTGCTTTCAAGTCTTCATCTTAATCCTCATCTTCTAAGGGTACCATAGAAGCTGACAACTCATCTGATTCTAATAATGATAATTGGTCTAATCTGGATTCACAGATTACCTCTATAAGACACCAGCTTAAAAACCTGGTGAAATAACGTCAATTTATAAAACCAGGACAATCGGTGAATCATAAGTCACGAACTCATGATCAACATAAAGTGAATAATCGACATACCAACCTTGATACTAACCTAAGTCAAATTGAATGTTATAAGTATCATAAGCTTGGTCATTATGCTCACAGATGTCCCAATAAGAAATTTGGGACCAATCACAAAGTTATAAATATCAGCGTTACTTGGGATGACAGTGATGATGAACCTGATAACAATGATAGTAATCCCCAAGTTGTAGATAATGGACCATATTGTACATATCCTGTGATTTTTAATTGTGGCAATAATAATTTTGACGCTTTTGAACTTGAAAATTCTGATAAAATCAGAGTAATCAAGAACAAAATAAGTTTGAGGAGTTTGAGGACCCTCATCTTGAGGACTTGTATGCTCAGACTCTCGCCAAGTGTATGAAACTCAGTAAATTTAACAAAGACTTGAAATACCAAGTTAATACACTTAGGTACGAACTTCAAGGAAAAACTGAGAGTACAAGTCACGAGATAAAGGTTCTTGAGAATGAGAAATGAGGCCTACATAACAAAGTTGTATTTTTAGAAAAAGAAGTTAATAATACAAAAGGGAAAATGAAATCAACTTTGGACAAACTTCACTTCGCCAAGCTTGATGTAGTTTTATCTCAGTAGAAACTTGAGAAGTTCTGTCAGGGGGCCAAGAACATTGATAAAATGTTATGTATGGGAAAGACGGATAGTGATAAAAGGGGTCTAGGATATGAGAAACCTCTTCCTAAAGCCAAGACTCCTCAAATCATAAAGTTTGTAAAAGCAACTGCTTCTACTTCGGTGCCCAAACATAACATGATATACACTACTCATAATCTCACCAAACAGGTATCTTACTCTCATATTTATTATTGTAGTATATGTGGTCGAAAGGGTCATATTGCATCTTATTGTAGATTTGTTAGACCCTATCAGCCATATGCTCGCTCTTTCAATGGATATAGATATAAGTCAAATGTGAATATTTTTAATATGAAAAGTGAGAATTTGAGTAGGTGGTTTGCTCCAGAAACATCACACCAAAAGGTGATTCGTGCAGTTTGGATGCGAAAGGATGACTTGCCGCCACAAATAAGGTAATGGATCTACACTGAGAAGGGTTATAAGTGTGCTTCCTTGATTAGGTACGCTTCTTACCCTGCCTCAGTTTGATTTTATTTTTGTTTTTATTATTTTTGGATAGTAGGATATTGTTCTAGCTTTTTATCTACACTTTGCACTTTATGAGCTTTTGTATGTAGAATATTTTTGCTAGACTTGGATTTTGCTTGTCTATTATATTCATTTATGAGATAATTATTTGTAAAACCACATTTCACAATAGTCATTGATTCTCTTGTTTAAACTAAAAGTTCATCGCGACTAGAACTACGTGAGGATAACTACAGAGACTTCGTACCTAAAGTTATGTAAGGATCTGGTCTTATTTCTGAGCTTCAAGTATTATTACATTTACTCTTCATTTTTGATCTTGTTATTTTTTATCTCATTTCGTTTCCTTACTCAATTGTCAAATGGTAACATCAAAGTCAAGTTATATTAGTGATACTTTTCTACTTTTACTCGAGGCAAAAAAGGTGACGGTGCCCAACCGAAGATATGATAATAGGCATTTTTATTGCTACATCCTTGCGGCCTTCGTCTGTGCTTACCCAAATTTGTATCCGCTTGCAGCCCCTTGTGCCTTAAAATATGTCATTCATTTTTTTTACCCAAATCCTTTATTATTTTACCCATTTGTTCTGAGACTTTTAAGTGAAAAAAAAAAAAAAAAAAAAATGTGTGACTTTTGGGAGAAAGATGAATAGAAGAATACAATGTGTTCCCAAATGACGTTTTTATTTTCTCAAATCAGAGTCATAAAGATAGAAAAAGGGGGAGAATAAGTGGTATTTTATTTTATGTATACTCAATAAGAAAAAAAATGACAGAAGTTGAATTTAGTTTCAAGTGAGAAGGGGGGAGTTAGTGTAACTGTAGTCTCAGAATGCCAGCAAAGCACCTACTCGGCCATAAGCCTACCCATGCCTACATTATAACCTATTCAAAGACATTGAGTTCGGCGCAGTCACTATTAGTGGAGAATAGATATAGGGAGCCTTTATTAGTTTTAACTTGACACCATATATGACAAATGAGGTTATTTCCCATGAGATTTTCCAGCTCACAGTGCAACGCTTTTGATAAAATATGATTTTTCTGTTGCTTTATATTCATATTCATATTCATATTTCACACAGAGTGTTTGCTAATCAATTCACAGTGATTTTGAGTGACCACCATGAGAGGCCTAAGTTGGAATAACTTTCCAATATAGTATTATAACTGCGGCTGAGTAATACGTTGAAAACTGGGTAACTCTTTGACTATGCACACACACACACACCAAGTAATTCATTTAGTGATTGTTTTATAACACATTCGCAATGTATTGGTCTTTATAGGATATTTTATATTAATTGTCTTTCTATCATGCCTTGTGTTTAGGGGGAGTATTGTCTTCTTTTGCTTACTTATTTCAGAGACACTTCCCATGTGTGTTTTCCTTTTATCTCATTTTACGGAGGTTACAAATATTTTGAAGGGGAGATGCATATTTTTTGAGGGGGAGGTGCATATTATTTTGGGGTATTGGTATTTTAGTGTTTTTCCTAACTACACTTTGTTCTACTGGTGTGTTTATCCTTTTATTGGCTATTTACCCTTTGTTCATCTGTGCCAAAAAGGGGGAGAGATGATCCTGACAGGTAAGTCAAGTAAGTTATGTTCTTTGTTCTGGATCCCTTATTTTATTTGAACAGTTACGTGATGTATCTTGTTTAGTGTGCGGGGATTCTAGAATATATGCTATAAGATGAAAGTGAAGCTTTGAGTATGGATGTTCAGTGATTAAGTCAGTCCATCGAGTTATTTTTTTTCTTATAGTTTTGGTTATGATACGAAATGAACCAAAGGGGGAGATTGAAACATCCGCATTTGGAGTTTGTTTCATTTCGTGTCTATTTTAGATGTCAGCATTATCTCGTGTTTACTCGTCGTCAGAGATTGCACCTTAAGCGACTATAGCTGGACTGGCTCTGAACAGGTAAGTAGATTTTTAACTCCTTGTTCTATAATATCAAGTCCTATGCATTTTTATTAAGTATGGAAAAGGGAATAGGTATGTTTTCTAAGACAACAGAACTTTTATTCGAATAGATTCTATTTTCTATTCGAATTGAACTGGGAATATTTTTGATCGAATATAATTTATTCTGTTTGAATAAAATGCCTCAGGCAGCTTTTTATTCGAATAGAATAAAATCTATTCGAATAGATTGGCTTAGCCTATTTTTTCATGTTTTTTTTTATTTGAATAGATTTCTTTTTATTCCAATAGATTGGCTCAGCCTGATTTTATTCGAATAGATTTTAAATCTATTCAAACAGAGACTGTGATTTCTGTTTTCTAATAAATGAGAACTTTCGTTTGTTCATATCTCACTTCTTGAAAAACCTATTTTTCTAGGGCTTGTTTTTTAGAGTGAGGAGAGATTATTCTTAAGAGATTCAAGAGAGATTTAAATCACTCAAATATTGAATCAATCATCATTGATCAAGAAATCTAGATTTATGAATTGAAGAACTTGTGGGATTCAAGATTGGAAGCTTCGACGAGAGATTGGAGTGAAGCACTACGAGAACGTGAAATTGACTGCGAGGAGTTCAATTAGAAGAGAGGTAACCACAGGATGTGCTTATCGAGTCTGTAAGTAATTGAATACTTGTATTTTGATTTCAATAGTGAATTGCTTAGCTGTCGGGTGATTCGACAGCGACCTGTGGGTTTTTGTCCTAAGAAAGGTTTCCTACAGGGTTAAAATTTCTTGGGCTTGTGTTTAATTTCCTATTGCTAGTTGACACTAGATAATTTGACCAACTTGATTTAGGTTAAGCTTTGACTATTTATTCAAAGGAATTAGGACTATTGATTTAGACCTAAAATAATGGAAATTGGTTAGTTTCAAGCGACTAAGAACTTTCACCTTTGATGTACTACAAGTACTCAGCCGTGGGATCATAACTATAGTTATAGCTTCTAGGGACATCATTTGTGAAACCGTTAGCGTATACTTCTAGTTTTTGTTTATGAGCATCAGATATTAAACTAGTGGGAGCTTGTAAATATTGATCAGGGTCAACGGGCCAGATATATGTCTTTGGGACAATAATTTCAGAAGCGAAAGACTTAATTGATGATAAATCCTTCAAGATTGTACTGTAAGTTTTCTTCGTTGTGGGTTCAATTGCATTCGAAGCTAGAAAACGGAAGATGAGCTTTGTCCTGGCTTCATTTATCTTCCCATTAAGGCTCTTTATGAACCCAATCTCAAGAGATGAGATGTAGTTGATAGCCATGGATCTCATTGATTCTTGAATGAATGCTCCTACATCAAGCTTGTGTTCCTTGTAGAGCATGTTATACTATAATACACAATAGAAAGGAAAACTGTTAGTCCCTTATTATCTGTGTGAGAGAGAGAGAGAGGGAGAGAATGAGAGAAAGAATGAGAGACCTGCACATTCAACCAAATTTAGGTGATCTTAGGCCTGTTACATCTGCAACCGTAGTTACGGGCAGTGAATCATCGAACAAACTTAGTCTAGAGAAGATACTTTGAGTCATTGTGGGGAGAAGAGTAAATTTCTTTTTAATTTTAATAACAAAACCCGAATTATATGGAAGGAAATCTAAATAAGTGGGAATCTTACATGTAACATTGGTAAAAATTTGTTTTTCCGTAAAATCTAGGGAAAACCAACCGCTAACTGTGATAAGAATTGATGCACTGTTAGTATTTGAGTTGTTAGTGGGGTGTTAGTGGTTTACTGGTTCATGAGTTGTTAGCTAGATATTAGGAGAAGTCCTGGTCTTATTGTGTCTTAATCTTTTGTAGTAGTTGCTAGTTAATAGAAGATTGTGGTGCATTATTTTTCATGATATATTGGTGGAGTCATTAGCTTTAGTACTCAGTTCAGTTAGCATCAATAAAGTAATTGCTTAAGCTTTCTGTTCTCTTCTCTCTGTATCATAGTTTATCATCAGCCTCTGTTCTAATTCCAACTATTTGGTGTCAGAGCCAATTTGTTCCGAGTTGGGCGTATCATTGAAGTTTGGAGATTAATTATTGTAGCAAATCTTTGGGTGAAAGTCACTTTTGTATCCAAAAGGACTAATGGTATGAATGTTTTTAATGTCTCACAATCCCACTCTTTAGTTCCTATTTTTATTGGGGAAAACTATGAATTTTGGAGGATCAAAATGAAAAAAAAAATTGTTTCACAAGATCTTTGGGATCTAGTTGAGAATGGGTATGCAGAAACAACAGCTGAAGTGAGGGAGCTTCGTAAGAAGGATGCGAAGGCTCTACTTGTTCTGCAGCAAGTTGTGACGGAGTCGATCTTTCCGCGAATTTCAATTATTGTTAAATCGAAGGAGGCATGGACTATTTTGAAGCAAGAGTTCCATGGGGACTGTAAGGTAACAATGGTGAAACTTCAAACTTTTCGAAGGGAATTTGATACTCTCCATATGAAAGGAAGCGAATCTGTACAAGATTTCTTTTCTAGACTATTTGTTATTGTTAACCAAATGAAAAAATTTGGCGAGGCAATATCTGATCAGAAAGTTGTAGAAAAGGTTTTGAGGAGTCTCCCTTCAAAGTTTGATCATGTAGTCATTTCTATTGAGGAGTTAAGGACTTGGCTACATACACCTTGAATGAGTTGATGGGTTCTTTTTTAGTTCATGAAGAAAGGATGAACAGGTCAACAGAGAAGGGTACTGAGCACACATTTCAGTCCAAGGTAGAGAGTCCAAACAAAGAAGGATATTTTGATAATAGATATGTAGGACGAAGACGAGGATGAGGTCGAGGTGTCTATCGTGGTCGTGAAAGAAGACGAGGAAGATCTGGTATGAGTGGAGGCAACCAATACGAAGATAGAGGCAACCAAAATATTGATCAAAGGTACAAAGGAAGACAAGGTTTCTCATTCAAGAAGTATGGACATATTGCAACTTATTGTCCAGAGAAACGTCATCAACAAGCCCATTTTACGGAAGAAAATCGAGAAGAAGGTAATCTTTTTCTTACTTGTCTAAGCGCTAACGAAAGTGCAAGTAATACCTGGCTTCTAGATAGTGGTTGTAGTAGCCATATGATAGGATAAAGAAGTCTCTTCCATAGCATTGATGAATCTGTGAAGTTACAAGTTCGGCTTGGTGATGATAAGAAAGTTCAAATCGAATGCAAGGGGACGATTGTTGTAAAAGCTAAGTCATGTATTGAATGATTACTTCATGATGTTTATTATATTCCTAGTTTAGCTTATAAGTTGCTAAGTGTCGGGCATTTGATACAGCGAAGGTTTTCAGTTTTATTTGTAGGTCATATGTGTGAAATTAAGAAGAGAAATTCTGGTATTCCTCTTATTAGGTTTTCCATGACAGATAATAAGATGATTCTACTTAAACTCTCCTGTATAGATGATCAGTTTGCATTTGCTGTTCATGCTAAAGATGATTCGAGGCTTTGGCATTTGCGTTATGGGCACTTGCATTTTAATGGACTGCAATTGTTAAGTAAGAAAAGTATGGTGTTTGGTTTGCCATCTATCGTTTGTCTAAATGATGTTTGTGAAGGTTGTATTTATGGGAAGAAACATTGCTTACCATTTCCGGTTGGGAAAGCTTGGAGAGCCAAGATGCCTTTAGAAATTGTGCATGCCGATATATGTGGTCCGACAAGAACTTCATCTTTCAATAAGAGTAGATACATTTTACTCTTTATTGATGATTATACCCGTATGACTTGGGTGTATTTTCTTGCTTAAAAATCTGAAGCGTTTGAAAAATTCCAGGAGTTTAAAGTGTTTGCAGAGAAAGAAAGCGGGTATGCTCTAAAAGTTCTTCGAACCGCTAGAGGAGGAGAGTTCTTATCTGAGGAGTTTGTCACCTTTTGCAAGAAACATGGTATTAAAAGGCAGTTGATGGTGAGGAAAACCCCGGAGCAAAATGGGGTCGCCAAAGGGAAGAATAGGACAGTTATGGAAATGGCTAGAAGCTTGATGAATGAAAAGCAACTTCCTAACAAGTTTTGGGCTGAGGCGGTGGCTACGGCAGTTTATCTTCTTAATATATCTCCAGCAAAGGCAGTACGAAACATGACTCCATATGAAGCTTGGTGGAAACGAAAACCCAATGTAAGTTCTTTAAAAGTGTTTGGTAGCATTGCTTATTCATTCATCGATTCAAGTGCTCGGACCAAGCTTGATAAGAAGAGTGAAAATGTATATTTGTTTGGTATAGTGATGAAACAAAGGGTTATCGTCTGTATAATCCCAAAACTAAGAAGCTAATCATTCGTCGAGATGTTATAGTTGATAAAAACAGCTTCTGGGATTGGGAAGGAGGACAAAATCAGCATGTGCCATTTTTTGTAAATGAAGCTGAACCAACGCAGGTTGAAGAGCCAATTGAGTTACTTCAGCCCTCTCCATTACCAAGCTTCTCAAGAAGGATTTCTATAGGGGATCAAATTCCTGAAGGCAGCAGCAGCATTGAACCTACTCTTGATATTGATTCACCTCCACTTAAGACTCGATCTTTGCAAGAGATATATGAATCAGGTTGTTTTTCTCTTATGGTTGTAGAACCTATGAGTTATGAAGATGCACAAGGAAATGAAGAGTGGGAGCACTCGATGAAAGAGGAGATATGTGCAATTGAAAGGAATGATACATGGGAGCTTGTCGACTTGCCACGACAGAAAAATATAATCGGTGTGAAATGGGCTTACAAGGTGAAGAACAATGCAGACGGCACCGTGCAAAATCTGAAGGCAAGACTCATTACCAAGGGGTATGTGCAAAGACAAGGTATTGATTTTTCAGATGCCTTCTCACCTGTAGCCAGATTTGAAACTGTTAGAATTATTTTGGGGTTAGCAGCTCAAAGTAAATGGCTTGTGTTTCAGTTTGATGTTAAATCGGCCTATCTAAATGGTTGTTTGGAAGAAGATGTGTTTGTTTAGCAGCTACAGGGGTTCGTTGTCAAAGGAAAATAGGAGAAAGTCTATAAATTGAAGAAGGCTCTTTATGGGTTGAAGCAAGCCCCAAGAACGTGGTATAACCGACTTGATTCGTATCTTCGCAAGGATGGATTTCATCGAAGTGAAAGTAAGCCAACATTATATGTGAAGGTGAAAGGTACCAGTGATATTCTGATTGTGTGTATTTATGTGGATGATATTATATACACAAGATCTTCTAGCATTCTTGTTAAGGAATTCAAGGAAAGTATGACGCGTGAGTTTGAGATGTCGGATTTGAGTTTGCTCCATTATTTTCTCGGTTTTCAAGTTCAGCAAACAGATGATGGAGTCTTTATTTGTCAAGAAAAATATGCTTTGGATTTGCTTAAGAAATTCAACATGTAGAATTGCAAGACCTTCTCGACTCTTATGAATACAAGTGAGAAGTTGCCAATGGATGATGGAACTGCGAGAGCCGATGAAACGTATTTTTGAAGAATGATTGGTGGTTTAATGTACTTGACTAACTCTCGTCCGGATATAATGTTCCCTGTCAGCTTAGTCTCAAGATTTATGCACAATCCTTCGGTACATCATCTTGGAGTAGAAAAGCGGATTCTCCGCTACATTCAAGCAACAAGCAACTATGGGATATGGCATAAGCCGGTTCCTAAATTAAATTTGCTTGGTTTCACTAAGAGTGATTGGGCAGGTTTTGTAGATGACAGGAAAAGCACAAGTGAGTTTATATTCAGCTTTGGTCAGGAGCTATAGCATGAAGTTCAAAAAGCAAGTGACAGTTTCGCTTTTATCTTCTGAAGCTGAATACATTGTTGCATCTGCAGCAACTTGTCAAGCTATTTGGATATGAAGGATTTTGGAGGACTTGCATCAAGTTCAAGGTACAGTAACAGAAGTCTACTGCGACAATATGGCTACTATCTCAATGACGAAAAACCTAGTTTTCCATGGAAGAACAAAGCACATTGAAATTCGACATCATTTCATTAGAGATGCAGTTGCGGAAGGCATGATTGTGATGAAGTATTGTTCAACAAAAGATCAAATTGCAGATGGGTTTACAAAGGCACTCTCGTATCCGAAGTTCGCGAAGTTCAGGTCCCCTCTTTGTGTTTTCCCATTTTGCATAAAGGGGGAGTGATAAGAATTGATGCACTGTTAGTATTTGACTTGTTAGTGGGATGTTAGTGGTTTACTGGTTCAAGAGTTATTAGCTAGATATTAGGAGAAGTCCTGGTCTTATTGTGTCTTATTCTTTTGTAGTAGTTGCTAGTTAGTAGGAGATTGTGGTGCACTATTTTTCATTATATATTGGTAGAGTCATTAGCTTTAGTACTCAGTTCAGTTAGCATCAATAAAGTAATTTCTTAAGCATTTTGCTCTCTCCTCTCTATAATTTTCCTCTGTTCTTATTCCAACAAACTGATCCCCCGTTCACCTTGAAGGTTTTCTGTCCTTTGGGGTAAATGAGGGCTATATTCGTAGAGTTGTCAAGCCGTAAATCTGACTTACATATACCACTCTCATCTTTAGTTAATTGTAGATCACAGAACAATATTACATTCGATAAGCTTGTTGAGAGCGCAAGTTGATACGCAAATTGACTAGCTTCAGGGAAAAAGTCCGGAAAATCTACCACGTACTATTACTAAAGGCGCATCACTTGCATTTTCCATAACATTTGACAAATACTAAGATTATTTCTCTTAAATCAAAAGTAGAAATGATCATGAGAGATGCCGATGTCAATTCGTATTGGTTGCACCTTAGTATCATATTAAGCCAAATTAACCTTTGTATTAACAAAAAAGCAAAGAAGAAATCCCTAATCATCTTCTCTATCCCGATCCTACAAAATAATATCCAAATCACGTAAATCGAAGCTCAAAACATAAAAGAAGAAACCCCATTTGAAGAAATCTTACCTTATGTTAGAAGGAATGATAAATTAGATATAATTAAAACCCTCCTCTTTGTGGTTTGATAAAAGAGAGGGAAACTGTTGAAACAAAGAGGAGAGAAAGAGGATAATATTTGTTTTTGAAGAACATAAATTTAGGAATGAATGGTTGGCCAGAAAGAGGTTTGAAGTTCGGATTTCATTGATGAGACAAGCGTTTGTACCTCATTTAGCAGACATGTTTCACGCCAGATAGGTTACCTCAACATACAAAAGCCATAACCATTTTTCAAACAAATCCATATCATCTACTCCCGGGAACTCAATACTTATTGGAATGGACTTATTTATAATACTCGACCTAAAGCCAATATTCGAGCTCTAGCTCGACTGAATGCAAAGCCAGTTCGGAAACTTAAGCTCAGGTCTCAGCATTCAACCTCATCAGCAAACACGTGGTGCATTTATGTAGCAGTTACAAGAGTTACTCGACCACTATGAAGACTCATCAATATTGTAACGTTTGTAACCTCCCTCATTAGAGCTTGTAACGGTCGTATTATAAGACCTATATAAAGCAGCTCAGAGCTACATATTAAAGACGCAGATCTGATGATCTCTGAGAACCACACACACATCTATCTCTCTCAATGTAATAGATTAGCACTCTATAAACAACTCCCTCTTTCAAAATCCTCAGGAAGAGGTCGTGGTTTGTCACCTATTTAAAGGTTTTCTACGCTAAAAATCTGTGTTTATAGCTGGAGTCTATCTACATTTTCTATATTTCACTGGTGTAAGACGTGTTTTCGACCTCCTAGAAAATAGGTCATTACATTTGGCGCCGTCTGTGGGAACGAAGTTCTCAAACCCATTGTCTCATAAACCGCTGAATATTTCTCCACAAAATGATACTGCTAAGAGTGTTTTGATTTCGGTTCATGTGGTATACTTGTTCATGTCATTAGCTGACATAGCCGTATCTCTGCCAGGCTTCGCTGGGGATTACAAAAAGGAAATTTTTATCATTGGGGGCACCATTTTTTCCTATATTTTTACACATTCGAAAGAGGCATCCAAGCTCACTCAGCTCTGGAGAATTGCTCACTCGAGCTCAGCAAAGGGTTCATTCATCTAGTAGAGGGTTCTTCACCCTAGTTTTAGACATCATCATCATCTCTCTCTTCATCTCTAATCTTGATCTGGTGGCACGGTGGTACATCTTTCCTCGCACCAACAACAAAGGATCTTCGCGAATCGATCTCCAACAAATCATGGCCTCATGCCTACGAAGACCCTTCTCTCTACTCTATTTGTTTATATCAGGCATTGCTCTGATCTCTCTCTCTCACTCTTATCGCTACAAGGGTGAGATTATATTTTGATGGGTGACAGAGATGCTCGTCAGTTCGAGATAACTCGCGAATTGAATCAAATCAAACCGAGGAATAACAGGTACTTTTTGCTTCCAATTCGAACTCGTGCTATTTGAAGCAACAATGACGGCAGCCATGGAGAGTCAAACAGACTGTTGTCCCTGCTATGAACAATTGCGGTGACGCTATTGCTCGTCGAGATAGACGTTGGATATGATAAACATGGGCAGGATATTACGTCTGCAACGAGGCAGGCAGATAGAGATGTAATTGCGGCCAAGTTGGGAGGTTTGGAATCTCGTAACGTCATAGTTCGACCTCATTAACAGCAAATTTTTGATTCAACCTCCACAATGACAGGCAAATTTCATCAAATCACAGTTTTTTCGTACATCATTAGCGAACTTCCGAAGAAGCCGCAGTTGCTAGCGCAGTGGTTAGCCGCAGTTGTTCTCTTTAAATGGTTCATTATTGCCGCCACCATTGGCACCTCGTCTCTCTGGTTGTTGCGGACCAAACATGGCACCACGTGGTTAAAAGCCATGCAATGCCGGCTCCACTCCGATGTCCTAGATTCTTTACAATCACTCGAGTCTTTATCCTCTCAGTAGAACATATCACCTGCAATGAGCACCTTACAAGGTTACTATGGCCTTAATTAAACCATTGAACTACAAGCATGAAGAAGAAGGCACAAAAATGTCAGTTTTCACTACAACAGCAGTTCGATAAGCTAAATTAAACTATCTCTACATCATACAGTGCGAGCAGCCCCAACTTGAATTCCAAAACAGTTCGATGAATCAGAAACTGCAACAGTAGCTCATGTTCCCACCTCTAATCAATCCGCATCTCCTCCATTGGTGGTGAGGTCTTGTCTGGCTTCATTCTCTCGCAACCAAAGGATTGCAACAGCAGGTAGCAAAGTGAGTTCAACAACACAATCGTTCCAACAAAAACACAGTAGCTGCATAGGCTACAACAAGCCCAACATGTACATCAAGCACAATAAGCCCAACAGGCCCAGCAAGCACAATAGTTCGTTTGGATTATTCAACAACATGAACTGCAGCAGCAACAATAACAAATGACATCTGCTCGACTTTAGATTAAGACTCCATGTTTGTCCTCATCTTTTCAACAACATCAAACCAAATTATGAAGGCTCTCGAGGTCGAGATACTCGAGGCGAGCCCAACTTCAGATGCAAACATGACGCTCGACCAATACGTTCAATCATACCGAAGAGACTTATTATCGAGCTCCGTACTCAAACTCATACTCGGGGCAAACCCGGTCGTTTCAACAACATTATTAAGGCGCTCGAGGTCAAGGTACTCGAGGCGATTACAACTTATTCAAGCTCACACTTCGGGGCAAGCACGATCTCGGTTGCAGACTCAATACTCATACTCGGGGCAAGCCCGATTTCTGTTTCAGACACAATGTTCAACCTCAACTTCAGACATAAGATCAATAAACTTAACTCATACTCGGGGAATGCCCGACCAGCATCTTACAGTTCGATTATTGGTTCATCCAATTCGACCAAACATAACACATTCTACAAGTTGCTGCCTGGATACAACCAGCCCAGATCTACATACTACATTTCTCATTACGGTGGCTTATTGATACGCTCAATTCAACCTGTAATTGAGACCAACATATAGCTCATAAAGTACACATGCTCTCCCAAGAGACCTGTGATACAGCTATCTCAAATGCAATATCATCTCATTAAGGTCGCTTATTAATACACTCAATTCGACCTGTAATTGGGACCGCCACATAGCTCATGAAGTACATTTGCTCTCCCAAGAGACTTGTGTCCAGCTATCTCAAATACAACTTCGTCTCATTAAGGTCGCTTATTGATACGCTCAATTCGACCTATAATTGGGACCGCCATATAGCTCATGAAGTACACATGCTCTCCCAAGAGACCTGTGGTACAGCTATCTCAAATGCAATATCATCTCATTAAAGTTGCTTATTGATACGCTCAATTCGACCTGCAATTGGGACTGCCACATAGCTCATGAAACACATTTGCTCTCCCAAGAGACCTGTGTCTAGCTATCTCAAATACAATTTCATCTCATTAAGGTCGCTTATTGATACGCTCAATTCGACCTGTAATTAGGACCGCCATATAGCTCATGAAGTACACATGCTCTCCCAAGAGACCTGTGATACAGCTATCTCAAATACAATATCATCTCATTAAGGTTGCTTATTGATACGCTCAATTTGACCTATAATTGGGACAGCCACATAGCTCATGAAACACATTTGCTCTCCCAAGAGACCTGTGTCCAGCTATCTCAAATACAATTTCGTCTCATTAAGATCGCTTATTGATACTCTCAATTCAACCTATAATTGAGACCAACACATAGCTCATGAAGCATATTTGCTCTCCCAAGAGACCTGTGTCCAGCTATCCCAAATACAAGTTCATCTCATTAAGGTCTCTTATTAATACGCTCAATTCAACCTGTAATTAGGGACCACCATATAGCTTATGAAGTACACATGCTCTCCCAAGAGACCTGTGATACAGCTATCTCAAATGCAATATCATTTCAGTCGCTTATTGATACGCTCAATTCGACCTGTAATTGGGACCGCCACATAGCTCATGAAACACATTTGTTCTCCCAAGAGACCTGTGTCCAGCTATCTTAAATACAATTTCGTCGCATTAAGGTTGCTTATTGATACGCTCAATTCGACCTGTAATTGAGACCAATACATAGCTCATGAAACACATTTGCTCTCCCAAGATACCTGTGTCCAGCTATCTCAAATACAATTTCGTCTCATTAAAGTCACTTATTGATACGCTCAATTCGACCTGTAATTAGGGACCGCCACATAGCTCATGAAACACACTTGTTCTCCCAAGAGACCTGTGTCCAGCTATCTCAATTACAATTTCATCTTATTAAGGTTGCTTATTGATACGCTCAATTCGACCTATAATTGAGACCAACACATAGCTCATGAAATACATTTGCTCTCCCAAGAGACCTGTGTCCAGCTATCTCAAATACAATTTCGTCTCATTAAGGTCGCTTATTGATACACTCAATTCAACTTATAATTAGGGACCGCCATATAGCTCATGAAGTACACATGTTCTCCCAAGAGACCTGTGATATAGCTATCTCAAATGCAATATCATTTCAGTCGCTTATTGATACGCTCAATTCAACCTGTAATTAAGACAAACATATAGCTCTTTGAGTACACATGAGCTCCCATGAGACTTATGCTACAACTATCACTGTCATACTATCATACATTGTCATGATCATACATTTTACTACATCATCATACATCATCATACATTCTCATACATCCTCTGACATACGAACAGTTGGTTATTGGTTCAACCAATCCAACTATACAGTCTACTTATTCAGAGATCAGAGCTTTTCTCAACCAACACCACTCGCCCTTAATGCTTCTCGTGCTATTGGCTGAGACGGGGCATATGTAATGGACTTATTTATAATACTCGACCTAATGCCAATATTCGAGCTCTAGCTCGACTAAATGCAAAGCCAGTTCGGAAACTCAAGCTCAGGTCTCAACATTCGACCTCATCAGCAAACACGTGGCGCATTTATGAAGCAGTTACAAGAGTTACTCGACCACTATGAAGACTCATCAATATTGTAACGTTTGTAACCTCCCTCATTAGATCTTGTAACGGTCGTATTATAAGACCTATATAAAGCAGCTCAGAGCTACATATTAAAGAGGCAGATCTGATGATCTCTGAGAACCACACACACATCTATCTCTCTCAATGTAATAGATTAGCACTCTATAAACAACTCCCTCTTTCAAAATCCTCAGGAAGAGGTCGTGGTTTGTCACCTATTTAAAGGTTTTCCACGCTAAAACTCTGTGTTTATAGCTGGCAGTCTATCTACATTTTTTATATTTCACTGGTGTAAGACGTGTTTTTGACCTCCTAGAAAACAGGTCATTACACTTATCTTACTCCAGTGAATCCAATAGGTAGCAATTGTCTACTTCACCGGTATTGTTTCAGATCACAATCATTTGCAGTGTACCCAATTGGAACCTATAACGGTAAAAAAATGTTTTGCAATGAGCAGCTTGTAGATAGAAATTGCCACTTTGAGCACTCCTCGAAGAAGGATGCAATGTACCTGTAAAGGTTCACACCCCAAATTACTGGAGATATAAATTATTTTAGTGCATTTCCAACGGTAATAAGATAGTAGGAAAATTATTGTTTTTTTGCCTTTTTTTTGTTTCAGCTATGGCGCCATTGGCATCTTTCTCTTTCCCATGCGATGATTTAGATTGAGACATGGTTTTGTGCATCATGAATTTCGAAAATATGTAATGGTTGTGCGGAAGGAGCTATTCTTATCTTCGAGCTCATGCTTCCTAGTAGCCTCTAGAAAAACCCTCTTACTACAAATTTCCAACTCTGCTGGAGATGTTCTTGGAAGGCATGCCTTTCAATGGAGACATGACACTTCAAAACTAGTGGTGCTTGCATTGCATACCGTCAAAGTTGAAACAGTACTAAATAGGGCATCAAAACAGAAACATGTTATCTAAGCTTCTCTTCTAGTTCTTGTAATGGAGAATGGGCAGCAACAACAGCTTTCACCAGTCACCAGTCACCAGTCACCAGTCACCACTGCCAAACCCCTGCATTCCTGCCTATAGAGCCAAACTCAAGAAGTCAACCAACCCCACATACGGTCATATTTCTCTTCCTCTCTTATGGAGACAAATGCTACTATTTTTTAACCAATGGGCAAAACCAAAGAAAAATGGTATTTTTTATTATTAGTTGGGATGAAATCCATCATATTAAAAGGACAAGATGATCCCATCTATCATATTTTCTCATAGTTTCGATATTTCTCAAAATATGTTCACAAAAAATAAATCATGATTTTTGACTAGACAGTGGACACCATATTATCCAAGGCCATAATTTTGAAACTTAAAAAGAAATAAAAGATAATCAAACACTCTTGTAGTAGTAACTAGTTAGTGAAAACTTGACTAAACAAATTACATATTCTGGCCTCCTATGTCTGTCTCATTTCAAGCTTGCTTGATTGTCATAGAGATAGGTGGAGTTTGTTTTTTGGGCTGACTCCACTCAGTCGTCTGACTCTGAGTGGAGTCAATGATTTGGTCACTTAGAAGCGTTTGTTTTTCAGTCACTCAGTGGCTAAGTGGAGTCAGAGTCAGTGATTTGGGTCACTCAGAGTCAGCCCCAATAAGCCAACTTACTGCTGAGTCTGACTCTGAGTGTATTTTGGCTCCCGAAACTGCCCTTACAAAATTAAAAAAATTACAAAAAAAAACTACACAGGTCTCTCCTCCAAACCAGCACCTCCCCAAACGAACCCAATCTCTTCCAACAGCTCTCCTCCAAACGCCAGTAGCTCCTCCTCATCTCCTCCAAACGCAGCAGATCCTCACCTCCTCAAACAATCTCAACTTCATCTCAACATTTAAAAAAATCCAATCTTTCGATCTGGGTTTTGTTAATTATTGAGTTTCCATGTTTGGGTACTTGTGATTTGTTGAGTTTCAAGATCTGAGGTTGTCATTAGCCTTTATTAAATTTTTCAAGTAAAAAATTATAGTTTTTTTGATCTGGGTGTCATCTGTTCTGAATCATTTGATAGATAGAAATCACTGGGTTGACTTGGGGTATGTTTGTTTGATTGGTGAGAGTTGAGAGAAGCTAAAATGAGGGAGAACAAGTTAGGGTTGTTATTATCAATCTGGGTTTTATCGGTGTTTATGATTGGATCTTGTATTGGTAGATTTGTTGTGGAGAAGAATATTTTAAAGTGGCTTCACCAGACTCTTCAAAAGATACTTATGAATGTGCAATTGGTAAGTTTGGGGTTCCTTGGTATGGAGGAACACTTGTGTGGGAATTGTTGCTTATCCAAAAGCTAATCATAAGGCATGCAAAGGGTTCGATGAGCTCGATATCTCTTTCAAATCTAAGCCTGGTGGTCTACCTACCTTTCTTCTTGTTGATAGAGGAGGTATTTAGATTTCAGTTTTAATTAATGATTGGATATTGCACTTGCATTTGCATGACTGCTATTACTATAGATATCTATAAAGTAAATCTTCTTGCTATTAATGAGTTATTACTTGTACTCTTTATCTTTATTTTGATTGCTATATATGGTATGCACTTTTTACATCTGGATTGGTTATTTAGAACTATGGGATTTTAGTTCTTATTGTTACCTCATTGGAGTGGAGTACTTAGAGCTTATATGTTAATCCTCTTATAGCTCCTTTAGAGAAATGGAGTTAATTAGTACTCCTTCTCAGGCTTGAATCAGGGTTAGAGCTGTTACCTCTAGTTTCATTTGGTCTATTGCATGCCTGTCTTTGAATTTTTAAAAAGCCCATTCTCTATCATTGTTGCAGAACTGAGATGATTGGTTGTTAATACTATGAAAGTCCTACTGTGTTAATGTTTTTGTTTCTTCATATCTCTATTTATTTCTTGATATCTGCAATGTCTTAAAGTATGTAGTGTCTAGAATCCTTTATTAACAGAAGGATTTGAAGCCATATAGAATGCCCCTTTATTAACATTTTTAGCTACAACATAAATAAAGAAGTAGCTCAGTCTAGTCACAACATAAGCAATGCTTATTGAAGACATAGGATAACACATAGGATGCCTTCTCTTCAAGATTCCTTAAAAGCATCTATCCATAAAAGAATCTATCCATCCATTTACAGTCTTCTAGACTTATTGAAGCTATGCACTGCTTATTAAAGCTAACTGTTATAAAGTGTTATCTATTATCTGTTATCTGCTGGCAAGTTCACTCTATGCAACATATGGTTAATATTTTCTTCATTGTTATTTTGGCAACATAAGCATTTAAAGGCTATGGGTACATGTTACTTAATCAAAGAGTCAGCATGTGTAATTTCTTCATTTTTATTCTGACTCTACTACTTGGATGCTTAAAGGCCTGTTTACAAAATCAACTACTTGGATGCTTAAGAAGAGGCCTGTTTACAGAATCTTTTGTATCCATCTGTTTACAGAAGCTTGTATATAATTTGTCCATAACTATTATGTCCATCTGTAGGTTATGTCCAGAACTGTTATGTTGCTATGTACAAGCTTGTATAGAATCTATTGTGCCTGTCCAGAACTGTTATGTTGTTATGTCCATCTATAAAGTACAAGCTTGTACAGAAGCCTGTATAGCTTTATGTTGTTATGTTGTTATGTCTAGAACTGTTATGCTGTTATGTTGTTATGCCTGTCCAGAACTATTATTAGATTATGTCCATCTGTTTACAGAAGCTTGTATAGTTGTGTCCATCTGTAGAACTGATATGTTGTTATGCCTGTTTATACAGTTACGCACATATGCCTTTATGTTAGATCTCAAGAAATCGATTTATTTAAATAAACAGTAATGGAATGAGCTTTAAGACCATGGTGAAATTTTAAAAAGGAAGGAAAGTGCAGAAGCTGATGCTGATAGATGCTCCTTTCTAACCTTAACCTAGTTGCCGGAGTGATATTGCAGGAGGCCATAATTATGACATGGGAGCATGCAGCCGTAAAAATGAGAGACTCAAATACTGTGAATGGTATAGCAAGTTTGTGTCTCGCAGACTGAACCATTGCCTTAAAATGATATCTATTGTGCAGAAAGGGAAGTTTGGGGTTACACCCAACATCTTGGTCTACTTTTAAATTACCCACAGCTCTGTTGGAAACAAGGAATACACTCCAAAACTCTTGGGTATTCTGCAACTTGGAGTTGTTAGCCAGAGATCGTGGTGCGGTTGACGGAGACTTCTACCATACTGAATATTGATGTCAAGCTGTCTAGAGGAACACAATCAAGATTCTACAATTGACTGCAGCACATCCTAGAACGGATGTTGAAGAGCCAAGACATTTCACACTGTGAACTGAAATCGTTTGACATAAAAGGTGTTTATGATTTACCTATAAAATCAGCATATTATTGTACATAACTTTTAATGAATATGTATCGAGGTCCCAAGTTGATTATTGATGACTGACAATTACATAAATGAAAGTAAATCATAGATATTTTTTCGTAAATCCTTTCTGTCTATGATTGATAGATCAGATCCTAACTGTATATTTTATATTGTTCAAGGCAGGCATTCCCTCTCCAAAAATCAAGTATCCTTAAATGCAATTGAAATACCAAAGACGTCTTTTTAGATTATAGGATGAAAAGAAGACCCTTTATAAACTTTTACCTTAAACTACCATCTAAATAAAGGCCGGTAAAATGACATTTCTGGATTTTCCAATACAAGTTATATGTGTATTACCCCGCCTGCAGCTTTGATTTGATGCATTTACCATGACTAAAATTGAACCTACATATGTCATACATCGTGCATTACTGTACATTGTATATAGTAGGAAAATTTTATGCTCTTACAAATTATTTACTACAACTCCAATGCGAGAAGGGAAATTTTATGCTCTTACTGTCATACATTTTGCTATATATACAGGTTCTTTCCTATGTGTTATGTATATGTGGTGTTGACGTTGCGCTAACGAAAGGGTTTTTATGTATTTATGTTTGCTATGTATACAGGTTTTTTCCTATGTGTTTGTTATGTATATGTGGTGTTGATGTTGCGTTGACGAAGGGGTGGTGGTGGTTCCTTATAAACTGATAAGGGTATTTTGGTATTTTGTCTATTTTAATACTCATTCAGACTCAGACTCAGACAAAAAACAAACACTCCAATGCATCCACTCAGCTAGTGAACGCTTCTAAGTGGACTCAGACTCAGACTCAGACTCAGAAGCAAAAAAGCAAATGGCCCCATAGAGACTAGTGGGAGATCAGAGTGATAGTTTTAGAAAGGAAGAGAGAAAGAGGGAGATGGGTATATCTCAAACTCTTCTCATCGTGCTTCTCTTCACCATTTCAGCAACAACTATTGAATCATCTTCAACATTCTTCCAAGGAGTAGTATCTTATGATCAATCTTTAAGTACCAAACAAACCAACACTCCTAAACCAAAGATCCCATACAAGACCAAATACTTCCCCCCAACTATTAGACCACTTCACCTTCACACCCCATAGTTCCAAAATTTTCTACTAGAAATATCTCATTAACAGCTATTACTGGAAACATTGTGACCCCATCTTTGTTTACACTGGAAATGAGGGTGATATTGAATGGCTTGCAGCTAACACTGGTTTCATGCTCGATATAGTTCCCACGTTTAGACCACTTTTAGTCTTCATTGAAGTATATTTTGCCAAATATTCTCCGTTTACTTTAATTCTAACATGTTTTAGTGGATTATAATGGTTGTCTATCTTTTCTTCTTTGGCTGTTTTAGCATAGATTTTATGGCGAATCTCTGCCATTTGGGAAGGAGTCCTATAAGTCTGCACATACATTGGGGTATCTGAACTCCCAGCAAGTACTAGCTGATTTTGCTATTGTCATTCGGAGTTTGAAGCAAAACTTATCCTCAGAGGCATCACCTATTGTGGTCTTTAGTGGATCTTATGTAGGAAGTAAGTAAAATAGAATCTGTCCCCATTTATTTTTACCGTGTTAATGAATTGATACATATTAGCTTAACTATTGATTGGTAAAGCATATCTCAGTGAGTATTTAATGCTTATTCTATTTAATCCATAATACAAAGAAAAACCCTAGTTAGCTGAAAAAAGTACAAAGAACACATAATTTGGATTGGGAAAAGTCTATTTAAGAGCTTCAATTGCTCAAATAAATTGATTACAACTTGAATTACTCTAAACCCTAAGCTTCATCCTCAGAACTCTTATTGAACTAACATAGATCTTGAAAAATAACATAAGTCCCATTTATATACTAAAGAACTAAAAATACAAATATAACGCATCTTGAGGAAAAAGCATGCCTAAAAAATACAACCAACGCCAAGCTCGTTCGAACAAAATAGGGAGTCGTTCGAACGACTTTACGCCAATTGGTCCAAAACCCTTGAAACTTGACAAGTCATTCGAACGGCATCTAAGCTCGTTCGAACGAAAATTGTATATAGACCAAAATTCCAGAGTGGTAAACATTGATCGTTTGAAAGAAATAGGGAGTCGTTCGAACGACTTTGTTAATTTCCCAATTTCCCTAGATTCTCCTAGATCATGGCTCCCCCCTTTAAGAGCCTTGAGCTCCTGCTCAAGCTAAAAGTGGAGATGTGGAAATGCAGAGCTGCCCATTTCTCTGTTGTACCACATCGACTTACTAGGTTGCTGACCCTTCTTCCCAACTCAGAATGAATCAATACCACCCCATCTTGTAGTATAAACTTTCCTCTCTAAAATCTCATCCTCCTGGAATGGAACTTCCCTTTCCATCCAAAAGTCATCAACTGACGGTAGGTGAGTATCGATTGTAGAGTCTTCATCTAAAAGAGATGGCTTAAAAAACTTTAAATGCTCGGTATTAATCATTAAATACATCTGCATAAAAGGTGGAAAATCCAATTCATACTCACATGTCTTGCCTTGCAGTAACTTTTGGCGAAACACACTATGACTTTTGGGATCATCATAACCTGTAACATACTCTGACGTAACAAAAGGTTGTATCTGCATAGAAACCAACATAGCGGAAGTAGTTGGTAATGGGGGTCAGCATAACCTATCAGCCATTTTGTTGTTCATTCCCTTCTTATACTGTATAAACAAGGGAAATTGTTGGAGATACAACATTTCCTTCATCTGGTGAGCTTGTTATAGCTTGGACTGTGTAGGTAAGAATTGGAACACTTTGAGATCAAAATGTACCACAACCTCTTCTTGCAACTTCCCCATGTCGGTTTGTTGCTTATATGATATTATCATTGGAGACCACACGCTAGCCGATGCACCCTCTTGAACCGGTAGCACCAATAACATAAACTTGCCACTCACATTAACCAATCGCTTCACCTGAGTCGCGGTTACTAAATTTTGTGTAGTGACATGCTCCTTACAAGCATTGATATGGAACTCATATCCCTCCTTCACAAGACGATACTTGTGAGCTCTACGATAATAAATCGCATCTTAGTCCCAAAGATATGAGCTACCCAAGATGGCCTGACACACCTCCAAAGGAACCACCTCACACATTACCTCGTCAATAAACCATTCAGTGATCGCAAACCTGAATGTACACTGCTTCGTGATCATCAAATCCGTATCTTTTTGAATCTACCCCAAGTCATACGGCTTAGGTTGAGTTGTAGTCATCAAACCCATCTTCTTCACCAACGCCGCATAAATTAATTTTTTCTGACTACCCGGATCCACAATGGCCTCGACTAAACTCTGCTTCACCTAAATACTGACATGAAAAAGTTCTTCTCGACTCTCATCCTCGGTAGCCAAAGTCTGCTGAAACAAATTATAAGCTTAGGATTCAGTTTATCTAAATCCGAGAGGTCAACAACCTCTGCGGCTAGTGCATATCTCTCTTTCTTGCTCTTTTTATCCCTCGTCCGAAGCTCCGGGTGAAGTTTCCAACATCTATATGAAAGATGCCCACTCGCCTTACAATGAATCCAAGAATTCTCCTTTGACGAAGACCCTTCTCCTTTAGACTCTCCCTTATGTTCATTTTTCCAACTAGACCTGTACTCCGACTTGTTCTTGATCTTTTCTATGTCATTCTTCAAGTACTTGCCTTCAATAGCAATTTCCTTCACGATAGGGCTGTCAATCCAGCCCGAACACAATAGCACGACCCGAACCTGACCTGCTATAAATGGGTTTGGGTTCACCCTTGGCGGGTTTGGGTCGTAAACGGGTTGATACGGCAGATACGATTACGAAGTAGGTCATGTTAGTTTTTCAAAATATGACCCACGGGTGACCCGCTAACCCGTTTACCCTTATGTAATTTAGTTTAAGTTTCAAGGGCTTTTGGCCTTTTTCCATAGGGTGTTTAAAATCCTAAAACTAAACATAAAGTCCTCATTTCCTTTTCCTCAACACACAGTAGCACAACTCTCTTTCGCAAGTCTCACCGCCATTGGTGACTCTGACAATTTCACTCTTGATTTGTTTAATTTGATCAATTTGTGCCTTTGTGGTAACTGACTAGTAACTAGTTTGATTAATTTTACTCTCGAGTCACGATTGTTCACTCTCGAATCTCGATTAATCAATTTGAGGTGATGTGTCTCTAACTAGAATCAGATTACTTGTGGTGCCCAACAGTTGGACTTTGGAGATCAATTTGTGTCTGTGGTGAGTCTCAAGTATTACTAGTTCATTAATTTGGGGGCTTTTGGAGATCATCGTTTGGAGATCACTCTGTCTTTGGAGTTTGGACTTGGAGATCACTCTTAAGTCTCAAGACTCTCAATAGGTTACTTTTTCTCTCTGTCTTTACTTTTGAGTTTTGAGGTCAAATTATAATTTTACCTTTCATGAAAAGTGAAAACATTGGATGATCTCCAAATTGAGTTATGCCTAATTATATTTGCGATGACTGGTGAGTCTGTACTCTATGACAGCTTCATTCTCTAAATTGTATACTCTAATTCTATTAACTATCAAGTCTCAACTCTGAACCCTCATAGTCTCAGACAGTCAGACTCTCATTCAAGTCTCAACAGTGATTTTATATTTTTACTGTGTATGATAGTGATACTAATCATACCAAGATATCTCTGATTTTATATTTTTACTGTGTATGATTATGTTATCTTTCTCATTATTAGAATTTAGAGTTACTTATACGCCTTGTATGATATCTTTAATTTTGCTTTAAGTCTTTTTTTTCTAGACTATTATAAGATGAAGCTTAGAATATAGGTAAAAATGGGGTATTTTCAATTTTGTATACTTTACTTTATATCAATATAAAGGTTTTGGTTTCTTAATTTCATAACTTTTCTTCATAATCTTAATGAAATCTTGTTCTGTATATTTTTAATAGGTTGATTAGTATGTGAATAAATACTTGTAAGCCTGTGGGCAGCAATTGCTTGTATCACTCTTTTGTGCAGGCTGAATGTAAGCATTATCAATTGTGTGTGATACTCTTTTTGTGGAAGCTACATTTTTTTGGTGATGAAAACTACAATGAGGTTTTCTTTAACAAGAAAATATAGTTTTTAATGCCCAAAAAATGTAACTTTCATAAAAAAGAACATGTGCAATTGCTAATGCCAAAATTTTAGGCTTCAACAAAATAGGTGCACATGAATTTATTGGTTACACTCTGCAATGAGACATTTACTTAGAAATCAATCTATGATACAATGTACAAGAAGAATGGATTGAGCATTTGAGCACATGAAGAAAGTTATCTAAACACAAATTTATCAAATTTCTAAAATTTGGTTAGTAATTTGGTGATCTCTGTTAGTTAAATATTAATTTGGTTATTTTTAGGCTTTTTGCAAAAATGGTACAAGTTAGACCTCCTTGCACTTGTGAGGCTGGATACATAAGGCGTTATAGGGCTAACACTAAGAATAACAATGGTCGTTATTTTTATCGTTGTCCCCAATTTAAAACCAATACAAGTCATTTATATGGGAAGATGTTCTTGTTTGAAGCCTTGGGGCAGGAAACCTAGGACAAGGGGGAGAACCAGTTGATGAATATAAACAAGTTGAGATTGTGAGACATAAGATTAGGGACAACTATTGATAAACCGTATCAAATCGGGTGCTATAGTATAAAGGAGGGTTGTCGCTCTTCAGGGATGCATAGATCAAAATCACAATTCTATTATCAAATTAAGTAAAAAGGTATAATTAAAAATACTTACATTCATTAAATTCCATAGATTTCCCAAGATTCTCCAATAGTTAATACATAATTCTCTCTGGAAGAATACAAAAATAGCTACGGTTCCCAGAGAGTAAAAGATGACTCCCTCTTCTCTCTAACTCTATCTCTCTTTAACCTAACTAAAAGTCCTCATCTCCCGCAACCACTCCAAATTTTATGGAGAACTTTTAGCTAGGTTTGACTACTAAGTCTTCTAGAAGCTTCAACAGCTCTTAGCACAAGGTCATCTGTAACAGCTCTTGACAACAAATCATCTCCAACAGCTTTTTAGCTTGTAAGAGTCAGGCTTTAAGAAGGGTTTGATCACAAATGTTTCTTTACCTGTAATAGTCAAACATACTTCAATTAAGCCCAGTTAAACATAAAATTAGTTCCTAGATAATGTAAATTGAAGGACAAAAATATGCATTTTTCATGCCTATCAAATACCCCCAAACTAACATATTGCTAGTCCCTTAGCAAAAAAAACAAAAACTAAACTCTTTCGTGGTTTCTTACGATGCATTTAGCGTATGCAACAAGCCTTTGAACCTATAGGTTACCTAAATAAGACGAATTGTGTCTCGTGAGGGTTTTTAATGAATATACCCAAAAAAAATTATCACAGACGTTCTGGTATTATAAACAACTAATAATTATTGTTCCTGGTATCTCTAAAAATGGATTGAATTTATATTAGAGATATTGGACTTAAACAAGGGTTAACCATTAGATACATTTAGAATTTATCAAGTCAATTTTTTACTACTATCAGATTATATCAAGTTTTAGAATTTCATCCTATTATATAGTAAATTTAGTTTCTGGAATCATGGTGTTTGAGAATCCTTCCAAATAACTTTAGCCTTATCTTGAGTATGGTGGAAGAAATCTAGAAGTTAGTTCAACAAGTGCCCTAGTTTGTTCATTCTCTTTTATTGATATTTTAGGGAAAATATATATCCACACAAGTTTTTTAAGGTAAGACGTTGCATTTGAGTTTTCATTTGCTCTTTTTATTTTTTGTTTATTTATTTATTTTTACTTGCAATTTTCCCTCCTTCACATAGTTCTCAACTATACTCATAGAGACTCGTTATTTTATTTTTTAGGTCTCTTACTTTCACATTGATTCGTGGCTTGCCGCGAGATTGGTAAAAATTCTTCATCTTTCAGTTCTAAATCTTGTGTGGGGCCTTGAATTGTGAATGTATCATCTTTTTTTTTTTTTTTCAGAGTATGTCAGCTTCGTGGAGGTGCCAATAACTTGTAAAAATACATACAAACCCTTAGTATGAATTTATGAGAAGCGAAGTTTTCCTAGGTAATTGTCTCCCTCGTTACATATTATTCGTAACCCAAACTGTTGATTAATCAAAAAGTGATAGTTAGTTTTAACAAAACCTTTATAACATAACTACGTGAAGTGCAATTATAAGAGTGATTTTCTTCTGAAATACATCTAATAGGATTGTAGTACCAAAAACTTAAAAATTCTTAACGCACTAACAATTTTCAGTTTAAAATAAGCCATAACCTTATAATTTTATCCCAAGTGTAACTCTTGGACTCTAAGAATATCCAAAGATCAGAGTATACAAAAGATGTGTCTACAATACCAGAATGCCCTAAAATAACAACTTTTCTTAGAAAAAGTTATGAAAATCTTATTTACCCCCACCCTTAAACTGAATCAGCATGTGTCCCCACATTTGCCAAAAATGAAAAGAAAATGAGAAAATCTAAAAATATTACCTGAACATGATAAGGGTTGCCTCCCGCAAGCGTTATGTTTAGGGTCTTCAGTCAGACGATGGTAGGTACCCCCAAACTAGATAAGACTATGGGCAAAAATAAAGATACCTATGTTTTATATGATCGGTCTCATAGATTCATATCCTCGCTCTAACCCGTAAAGTACTCGTGAAATGGTTTAAGTCTCTGTCCATTTACCTTATTAATGTTACCAGTATGAGGGTCAAGAATTTCAGTAGCTCTATGTTGGAAAACAATTTTGACAATGAACGGCCCGGTCCAACGGGATTGAAGTTTTTCGGGAAACAGATGAAGACGCGAAGAATATAGTAGAACTTTTTGATCAACTTCAAAAGTCTTTCGTATGATATTTCTATCATGAAAAGCCTTGGTTCTTTCTCTTTATATCTTTGCGGATTCATATGCATCTTTTCGGAGCTCATTCAACTCAATGAGTTGTAGTTTTCGGTGGGACCCAACCGCTGAAGTGTCAAAGTTAAGCGTTTTTATTGCCCAAAAAGCTCTATGCTTAAGTTCGACAGGAAGATGGCATGATTTGCCGTAAACGAGTCGGTAAGATGACATTCCAATCGGGGTTTTATATGGAGTACGGTAAGCCTAAAGTGCATCAATTAATCTTACTGACCAATCTTTATTATTTAGGTTAACGGTCTTTTGGAGAATACTTTTGATCTCCTGATTTAAAACTTCGACTTGCCCACTCGTTTGCGGGTGATAAGGTTTTGCCACCTTATGGGTTACACCATATTTTTTGACAAGGGTAGCAATAATTTTGTTGTTAAAATGTAACCCTCCATCGATAATGATAGCCCTAGGTGATCCAAATCGAGAAAAAATATTTTCTTTAAAAAAATTAAGAACAGCTGCACTGTTATTCATTTTCGAAGGGATGACTTCAACCCATTTTGATACATAGTCCACTCCAACAAGGATGTACTCATATTCAAAAGACTTGGAAAAAGGGCCCATAAAATCAATGCCCCAAACATCAAAAGGTTCAATAACTAAAATAGGGTATAAGGGCATTATATTTCGTCGAGAAAGGTCCCCCATTTTTTGGAATCTCTCGCACGCTTTGGAAAATGCATGCGCATCGTGAAATAAGGTATGCCAATAAAAACTACACTGCAAAATTTTTGCAGCGGTCTTCTTAGAGCTAAATTGGCCTCCACAAGCTTGGGTGTGGCAAAATGATAGAATATTGGTAAACTCGGACTGAGGAACACATTTCCTAAGGATTTGGTCAGTACAATACTTAAACAAATCTGGATCATCCCAAAATATGTACTTCACTTGACTAAAGAAACGATATTTGCCAGGTTTAGTCCAATGATCAGAAATGGTATCCGTGGCTAAGTAATTAGCAATGTCTACAAACCACGGCAACTCAGGAACTAAATTTACAGCCATAAGCTGTTCATCAGGGAAGGATTCTCTAATCGGTAGGACTCATTAACAGACTCAATCACTATACGGGAAAGATGGTCAACTACTACATTGTCTGACCCATTTTTGTCTCGAATCTCAAGGTCAAACTCATACAAAAGTAATACCCACCAGATTAGCCGTGCCTTAGCATCTTTCTTTGACAAAAGATGTCAAAGCACGGCATGATCTGTGTACACAATCACTTTAGATCCTATAAGATAAGATCTAAATTTTTCTAGTGCATAAATAATGGCCAAGAGTTATTTTTCAGTGGTTGTGTAATTTAATTGGACATCTTTTAACGTTTTACTAACGTAGTAGATGACATGGGGGCGTTTGTCAATCCGCTGTCCCAAAACAGCGCCTACAGAATAATCAAAGGCATCACACATTAACTCGAATGGTTCACTCCAAACAGGTGGTCTAATAATGGGTGATGTTGTGAGCTGGGTCTTAAGCTTATCAAAAGCTACAAGATAAGGTGAATCAAACTCATAGGCCACATCTTTGGCCCAAAAGGCTGCTTAAAGGACGAACAATCTTACTAAAATCTTGGATAAAACGATGGTAGAAACCTGCATGTCCTAGAAAGGAATGGACATCTTTGACATTTCGTGGTGGGGGGAGGTTAGAAATGACATCAATTTTGGCCTGGTTAACTTCTATTCCTTTTTGAGATATGATATGCCCCAAAACTATCCCTATTTTTACCATAAAGTGACATTTCTCCCAATTTAAAATAAAATTATTTTCTAGGCATCTGAGTAATACTAAAGAAAGATGATGAAGGCACTGGTCAAATGAGTAGCCAAATAATGAGAAGTCATCCATAAAAACTTCAATGAATCGCTCTACCATGTTTAAAAAAATGCTTAACATGCAACGTTGAAACGTCGCAGGAGCATTGCATAAGCCAAAAGGCATTCGACGGTAGGCGAGCGTGCCAAAATGACATGTAAAAGTTATTTTCTCTTGGTCCTCGGGTGCGATGGGTATTTGGTTGTACCCAGAGTAGCCATCTAAGAAATAATAAAATTTGTGCCCAGCGAGTCGCTCGAGCATCTGGTCAATGAAAGGTAAGGGGAAGTGATATTTCCTAGTGACCGAGTTAAGCTTCCTGTAGTCTATGCGGACTCTCCATCCAGTGGTCGTTCTAGTGGGTACGAGGTCGTTATTCTCGTTCTTTACAACGATGATTCCTGACTTTTTTGAGATAACATGGATCAGGCTATAACCCACAGACTATCAAAAATAGGATAAATGATCCCAACATCAAGGAGTTTTAAAATCTTTTTCCGAACTACTTCGGTCATAGTCGGGTTTAATCTCCGTTGTTCTTCCCTAGACTTTTTGGCATTATCATCCAAATTAATTATATGCATGCAAAACCGAGGGACTAATTCCTTTAATATTCTCTATAATCCAGCCAATAACTTTCGTATTTCCCTTAAGAACACGAATCAACTTCTCTTCCTGAAGGGGTTCTAGGTCAGCGGCAATAATGACGGGCATAGTTTTGTCAGAACCTAAAAAAACATACTTAAGGTGAGCGGGAAGAGATTTAAGCTCTATCTTTGGGGAGGTTACTTGAGCCTCCAGAATGGGTTTCTTAATATCTAAGATTTCATGCCCACCTTCGGGCTCTGAAATTTCTAAAGCCGAATCTAATAAGGTTTTCACCTCATGGATGTATGAATCGTCCTCACAATCTCCATCAAAGTATGACAAAAATGCCTCTGAGGGATCTGAGGTACTTGTCCTCTCAAAAGTATTACTCACAAGACTCTGGATCATATTGCACTCGAGTGGTTCAGAATTAGAAGGGGAATGCGACGCATTAAAAATATTCAATTCTGTTGTCATGTTCCCGAAGATCAACTTCGTAATTCTATTGCGGCAATTGATTACCGCATTTGCTATTGCCAAAAATGGGCAACCTAGAATCACAGCGATCTTGTCCTCAGGGTTTGCCACTGGCTCAGTATCTAACACAACAAAGTCTACTGGATAAACAAACTGTTCAATCTGGATTAACACATCTTTAACTACACCCCTAGGAATCCTAATAGATCGGTCAGCTAGCTGAAGGGTCTTATTTGTGGGTTTAAGTACTCCAATATCCAATTGCTCATAAATAGAGTAAGGAATGAGGTTCACGGCAGTACCTAAATCAAGTAGAGCTCTTCCTATTTTACGGGGCCCATTCGTACATGAAATAGTAGGGCATTCTGGGTTCTTGTATTTTGGAAGGGATTTACGCAAAAGGACAACACTAACATGTGCATCTAAAAGAATAGACGTATTACTCTCGTGAATACGAAAAACCTTTTTCGGGACATGTATGCTCCGCTTTAAAGTACAAAGACCTTTAAGGAATTTTGTGTAATTGGGAATATGCCTTATGGCCGTAAGGATAAGAATGTTAATCGCACAATGCTTAAAATTCCCTAAAATCTTTTCATAGGCGTTGCCCTTCTTAGCAAGAGTTAACCGCTGAGGAAAAGGTGTTAGCGGCTAAACATGTGCTATTGCGATTTCTTCCTCACTCACAGGTTCTTCTATGGGCTTACTTTGAAATTCTAGCTCGGGTTCCTTAGGCATTTTTACCAAATTATCAATTTTTGTACCGTTCCTAAGAGAAATGATGGCGTTGACTCCATCACGATTGGAAGATATAGGATGTTCAGTATTCCCTTTAGGATTAGCTTGAGTTTGACTGGGGAACGTTCATTTATCTTTCGTGCTTATCTCTGTTGCCATTTGACCTATCTGTCCCTTAAGTTTGGCAATTGATGTCTGGGTTACTTGCATAAATGCCTTAAGAGTATCTTCTAAGAACGTGGTTGGAGTAGACAGATTCCTATTGTACGGAGGAACATAAGGCACATTAAGGGGAGCTTGGTATGACGGATTTTGTTGCCACGAGGAATTAGACTGGTGTTGGTTTACTTGATTGTGCGGCTGATAAGGAGTACTACCAGAAGAACCTCCTTGGTAATTTCTATTTTACCGAGAATTGGAGTTGTTGGAATTATTATTCTATTCACCATTGAAAGGTTGGCAATTGGGACTGATATATGGCATTGGCCTGGTCATTCCTACCCTCTTTTAAACTAAGGTCAAGGCAATCTTGGACCAGATGGTCCAAACTTTCACAAGCCACACAAAGTGGTATCGCCACATGGTTAACAGAAGAAGTGGTAGGGAGTTACTCCCATTTCCCGATCTCTTAGTTCTCAATTTTATTAAAAATAGTTTTAAGAGTGGCAGACTCTGAATTAGAGTTTACTTGGTATACATTTGCACTATGACAAGGTCTTTCCTCTCTCATAGTTTGCCATTGGTAGGTCTTATCAGCTACATCATTTAAAAATTTCCAAGCTTCGATGTCAATTTTCTCATCAAATGTACCTGCGCGCATAGACTGAACACGAGCTCTAGTCTCATAATCTAGACCTTCATTGAGAGTTTGAACTATATCAATCAATTAAATCCCGTGGTGCGGGCATCCTTGCTCTAAATCCCTAAACCTTTGTAGGTAGTCATATAATGACTCTCCTCGGTTTTGCATGAAGTTATAGATACTTTGTCGTATCTTAGCAGTTCTATGGTTAGGGAAATATTTTTTCAAAAACTCCTTAACGAGTTGTTCAAACATGTTTACAGAGTTCTCCTCAAGAGTATACAACCAATCGCGTACGTCTCCCATAAGTGAAAAAGGGAACACACGTAATTTGAGAAAATCATCTATAATACGTTCAAAGTTTAAAATAAGCATATGATCCATAAAGTCTCTTAAGATGGTTATAAGGGTTTTCAGTGGGACTACCATGAAATTTGGGAAGCATAGACAAGAATCCCAGTTTTAACTCAAAGATTTCTACATTTCTAGGAATCACAATTCATGAAGGTTTACTCACAATTGTAGGATGCATTCGATTGCGGAGAGTGATTCTCTCCACGGCAGCAGGTTCAGGACCATTCCTAGGAATAACAGTCTTGGGGCCATTAGTCCCATCAGTCCGACACATATTGATTCTAACAGTATTTTTAGTCTGAGCTTGGGTGATACCCCAATTTAACATACAACTCAATCAATTTATGCGAACACACTAAAAGACCATAGAATGATGCAACCACTAAAGAACGTTTTATTGGTCTCTTTTTAGGTTAAGTTGTGAACCCGGTCTCAGGGTTCAATATACCTACTCCTAACAGTAGATCGGTTCGCACTTGAGTTTTTTTTACTCGCTTTGGCGATAGCTCGCATGCTATCTAGTTACCTAGATGCACTTGTGCTCGAAGGCAGAGCGAACCGCTTAGAGTCACCTATCCACACTAGCTATGTCAAGGAACGTACGTCCTCCAACAAACGTAGCCACTTATCAAATTTTCCTATTCAACGTGTTGCTCCAGGTCTGAACGAAGCCTTTTGATTAACTATATTTTTTATGGCTTCTTATCTGAAAATCTTTTAAAGTAGTCGGGACTGTAGATACCAAAAAGATTAAAAACTGTGTGATGAACTCCCGGGTTCCCAATGCGTGGGCACGCACGAGTGATGAAATCCCGTTTTGTTTCACCCTTATCTAGGCGTTGTTGCAAAAAATGAACATTTTATCAATCAAACAATAGTTATACACGATGTACAGCGACAGGGAGGGTGCAGTGAAAAGATGATTACCTACAGGGCGGCCTTTTTAGGGGCACGTTTGGTTACCCTGGTGAAACTGTTGGGAAGGCCCACTCAGGATCGTTTGCAAAGTACGCATTGAAACGATTTCTGGCCTGAGTAGGGGTTCCGAAGCTGTACCTGCAGCAGATTACAATTTTCTCACCTTACAGAGCGTTACTCATTAAACTTTACATAAATATTTTTTTAATCCTTACAATACTAAAAATACATAAAAAATTTAAACAACTAAAAGTATTCTCAATCACTCTATTTGTCTCAAGAATTCAAAACCAATCAGAGTCATCTGTATTATCCTCCTCCGACTTCAACTTTGATTGAACTAGTACTTTTGTGTCTGTTACTCCTCCGACTTTAAAAACTTTATGTCACCTACAAAACCAACCAGACACAATGATTGCAACGTGTAAACAAACAAAAAAAATTATTAAAAAAATGAAAGGTAAAACAAAAATTAAATAAATAAAAGCAAAACAGCAAGGCACAAGAAAGAGGTTGAAAAGAAAAGAAACAAGAATGGGAGATATGGTTTGTTTGGGATTTTCAATTTATCAACTCTCTCTGATTCAACCCATCTCTCTTTGAGATCCTAGTTCATCTTTGCCACAATTGAATTCACGTCTTCTTATTGATCGGTGGAGTCTTAGCTTGCCATGGATCGAAAATCCTCACGGGATCACGAGTACGACTACACCTGATAAACCAATACCGCCACGTACAACAAAAGAACCGGAATTACAAACCCAGTTGAATTAGTTCAGGAAGATTTGAATTAGTTCCAGATCTGAGATACAGAGAGGGGGAGAGAGCTCCAAAATTTTGAAGAAGGGGGATTGGTTTTGTTTTTGAATTGGGGTATGCAAGTTAACGGGTCTTCGTTGAATAATGATGATAGTAGGATCTTGCAACAAAGCATGGATGGTGATAATGGCGAAATTAGGAGTTTGGGGATTTTAAGTCGACTGAATAAAGAAGGGAGATTTACATTTAAATGTGCTTCAAGAGATTGAGAGAGTAAAGGTCGTGCAACGAAGAAAGATGAAGAAGATGATGGACTAAGACAGAACTCTTTGGTTGTTGGTAGTGAAAGAAGCAGTATGACTGTAATCTGTGCAACTGTACTAGTCTGAATCTGATAAGTCTGTAATAGCATGCCTAGCTTAGATCTAATCTATATTCTATAGTCTCTATAATATGTGATTCATTATGAGACTATATGACTGTAATTTGAGATTTTGTTATAGATATTTGCAATGTATGAGATTGTATGACTGTAAAGCGTAAAGTCTGTAATAGCATATTACTATATTAGCATGTCTCAAAGGTCTAACCTATATTCTAATCTATAAGCTGTATAATCTATATGAGTATGACCTAGTAGATATATTTACCATGCTTCTAATGTCTAATGTCTAATATGTGATTCTGTATGATTATGACTTAGTAGATATTCTGTAATAGCATGTCTCTAATGTCTAATCTATATTGCTAAGTTGATATATTTGCTATGAATTTGCCATATTTGCCATGAATTAGTAGATATTGCTAAGTTTATATCATTTTAGGCATTTGAGATGTTTGACGAGAGTGAGCATGCCCCGGTAAAATCTCAGCTACAACAATATCTGGAGGAGCCTAAGTTTAGCTTATGCGGGAATTTGGATATACTTTCCTTTTGGAAGTCATACCAATTCAGATATCCCGAGCTTGCCTTGATGGCTCGTTATGTATTGGCCATCGCAATATCCACTGTAGCTTCCAAGTCTACTTTTATCATTGGTGGAAGATTTATAGATCCATTCAGTAGTGCTTTAAAACCTGTATGGGCCAAGGCTATAGTTTGTACTCGTGATTGGTTATATCAGAGAGCGAGAGGTGATCTCATTTTACATTGATTTTATGTATTCTTTTGTTGTATTTTAATAATCGTTGTTTATCTGAGAGTGATCTTATAATCTCATTACTTACTTAATAAATAAATTTTGTAGGGGATTCAAATGCTGATGATGTTGTGGAATCGGCTATAGAGGAGCTTGGTGAAGAGTTTTCACTTCTAGATGTTGGTAAGTAAGTTTGCAGACTCTACACTCTATGGAGGAGCTTGATTCAAATGTTTTATTTAATTATAAGGTCATAAGTCTACACTCAACATATATTGATATATTATATATATGTAACATTATGATTTATGAGTCTATGAGACTATGAGTCTATGACTCATGACTGTGTATATAAAACATAAAAGGGCATCACTGGAAGTCTGGATTTGGAACTCTAAATAGAAATATCACATTTAGAGTGCATATAATTTTTATGACAGTCTTATTTAACTTTGTGTTCTAAATATTTTATTTGATATGCATATACTGTATAGGACAAAATGCTCATGGAGTTGCTAGTGTCGACGTGGATGAATCGCCGGAGAGCACAAGTAATGGTGGCAATGGACCAAGTGGAAGTGGTGTTTGAACTTTGAATTGACTTTTTCAGTTTGTGTAAGTAATGAACTAATGATAGTATTAGTAATGAATGCTTTACAGCTTGAGACTTGAGTAGTTGAGATGATGATACACTATGAAGTATAAATCTATGATGAACAGATATCAAATATGAATACTATGCAGTAGACCTGTAGAAGATTAGAAGTAGTATGATACACTTGTCACTATGGTGTTTGATACTTTGGCTGTTTGTGACTTTCTGAATTTTTGACTATGATACACTATGACTATGACTATGTATTTGTCTATGTCTTTGTAATTTCTATATGAATTTCTGAATTTATTTTTGTCTTTTCTGATGACTGATAAAGTGATAAGTGATAATGATATAATCAGTACTGTTTTTCTAAAATTATGAACTATGAGAATTCTGATGTGTCGGGTTGACCTGGGTTTCCAGGTTTTTGTGTTGACCCGATAGTTTTGCGGGTCTAATAGGTCAGGTTGGGTCAACCCAATAATTTGCAGGTCGGGTTCGGGATGGCTCTTTATTGATCCGAACCCGTGACGACCCGACCCGGACCCGACCCGACCTGACCCATTGACAACCCTACTTCACGGTAGCATCCTCGATATTGGCCATAGTAAAAAGCTTTAACTCCCTTCTAAAGGACTTCGACAAACCCCCCGTGTACTTCATGAACACCTCATACTCGTCCACATCGATGTCCAGAACCAAAGCTTGGTTATGAAACGCCGTAGTATACTCCTGTACAAATTGCTCAATTTTTTTTTCGCAAATTATACCATTTATGCAATCTCTCTTGCTCATACCCAATTGGATAAAACTGCTTTCGCATTAATACCTTGAATTCTTTCTAACCCAAACTTCCTTCATCGTGGCATTTTCGATAACATTTCCACCATGTGAGTGCATGACTTGCAAATTTCAACATATCAAAGCATATTTGCTGAGCATTGGAGTATTTGTAAACGGAAAAATAAGTTTCTAACCTATATAACCAATTATCCAACTTCTCGATATCGATTGAACCATCGAATACCAGAATTTCAATCTTAAAATTGATATGAAGATTACGCATAGGATTTGTGGACTTACCAATAACCGATCGCTTCTCGTCGGATTCGGCATCACTAGAATCATTATCTATCTCTGTAGAATGCTTGTCACCATCCCCCTCCATAACCCCTTTCTTCTTCGGGCGGTCTCGCCGTTTTACAGAAGTGGAAGCCTTCACGAGGTTCGTGAGACGCAACTGTTCTACCAACTCCCCTACAATAGAAGTTAGGTCGGAAACTGCCATTTCCAAAGTCGCGAGTCGGTCGTTGGAATCGCCCATTTCTAAATCGTCTTTCTTCTTCGAATTAGGTTTGCGATGGATCTTCAATGGACTTACTAGCATCTCCTTCATTTGGTTGAGACGGTCACGTGTAGAGACCATAAACCATAATTAACCCCCCGAAGATCATAACTGGAAAACTGATACCACTTAATCCATAATACGAAGAGAAACCCTAGTTAGCAAAAAAGTACAAAGAACACATAAATTGGATTGGGAAAAGTCCCTTTAAGAGCTTCAATTGCTCAAATCAATTGATTACAACTTGAATTACACTAAACCCTAAGCTTCTTCCTCAGAACTCTTATTGAACTAACATAGATCTAGAAAAATAACCTAAGTCCTCTTTATATAATAGGGAACAAAAAATACAAATATAACACATCTCGAGGCAAAAACACGCCTCATAAATATAACCAACGCCAAAATCGTTCGAACAAAATAGAGAGTTATTTGAATGACTTTACGCCAATTGGTCTAAACCCCAAGAAACTTAACAAGCCGTTCGAACGAAAATTGGCTATGGGCCAAAATTCCAGAGATGTGAACATTGGTCTTTCGAATGAAATAGGGAGTCGTTCGAACAACTTTGGTTAATTTAGCAATTTCCCAAGATCCTCCTGGATCACTATTAAAGTTATATGAGAAAGTCCCACTGTTATTCTGTTGGTTTTGTTTTACTATACAATTCTTGGAACATCGCTCAGTGTTGGCTGCCTAGTTTAAACTGAAATATCCACACATAACTATTGGAACATTGGCATTTTCAGCCCCTATATTGCAATTCGATTAAATAACCCCATTGACAAGCTTCTATGATGTTGTATCTCAGGATTACAAGGTAATATATCTATGAAACTTTTGAAAACCTATCTTTTCCTATTTTGCTATATTCATTTGTGTGTCTGCTTTTGTCTTGTTTTAATGGTTAAGTTCAATAACAAATTTTTTATTTTTTATTTTACTTTTTTGATTGTTGTTTAGGATGTGAGCTTGAATTGCTATGAGGTAATAAAGGGAAGTTGGAGTAAGCTTGAAGCCTTGTCAACATAGAAAGAGGGGTTAGCTAAACTAAGCAGAACCTTCAAGACTTGCAAGTAAGGATTCACTGAAATAAATAAATCACTTTGGTTAAATTTTTTAGGTTCTGGTATTTAATTATAGTCAAAAGTGAAGAAGGCCTAAAAACCCAAGATGCACATCTTCTCAAAAATAATTGTTATCATTGCAGGTTCAGGTTGAACTTCTAACAACCTCTATTATGTCAAATGATTAAGGTCATCCTGATAGATCGTAGGATGGATCATGACCCACGAGGCATGCACGTATTTCTGTTTTAGTAGATGTTTGGTCAATAAGTAGGGGGGAACCACCATTGAGTTCCTGGCTAAGTGGCTGTGTGGCCCTCCACCCCATGAGAGGTCATGAGCTCGAACCCCTATGGGGTTATAATTCTGGACATCCATTGGGTTGCCTTTGGGTCTTTGGGCTTTGCACCCTTAGGGTTTGAGACCTTCGATCTTTGTACCTCCTCGGAGGCTTATGGTTTGCCTTCAGGCTTTTCGGATCTCTGTGGTTACGGATCCCTAAAACTGGTTTACTTTTCAAAAAAAGAAAAAGTAGGGGGAACCTCCTAGGGTAGGCACTTCTTTTAGCTTATGAGTTTTTATGTGAGTTTAGGGGAAAACTCTCGAAACCCTAATTCTAATTTCAGTAAATTATTTTGCTTCCGCACTTAGTTTCAATCAATTTGGTACTTTGCACTGTGGGTAAGAAATGACGAATTTTAGTCTTGCGATGTATGTTCAAGCTATTGTGCGAATCGCAGAGATTGAGGCGGGAATAAGGGAAAATGGATTGATTGAATTCGATAGAAGAAACTCGAGTATGATCAAACACAAGGAATCAATAGTGATAGAGGCTCAACGGGTGATTGCTATTGTGAGTGGAAAAGGTGATGTTGCGTTAGGAAGTTCCCAAACAAAATCCAAGAATGAGGTCACGATTTTAGGGTATGAAACCTACCCAATTGAAGTTCCTAATCATCATGAGATTTAACCCATAAAAACCCAAATCATGCCAACTCCATTACCGCGAATTTTCCAATTAGAGAAAGGGAGAGAGAGGGGTCTCCACTAACCAGAGAGAGGTCTCCAGTAACTGGAAAACTGGGTCCAACGCTGGCATCAATGAGAGAGGCATCCCTGCAAGCCATACCGAAATCACCCCCGCCAGCAGCAATGATATGGGCAACCCCGAGGACCACTGGCAAGGAACCCACGTTGGCAGCACCGAGAGAGGCGTCCCCAAAATCAACCATCAAGGAAACAACACCGACAGCAATGAGAGAGAGGTCCACGAAGGTCCCCATTGAGGATCCAACGCAGGCAGTAACAAGGGGCGTCCCTGAAGGCCATTATTGAGGGATCAGCACCGGCAGCAACAAGAGGGTGTCGGGATGTACATAACATTAACGACATTGATCGTGGAGGAGGAAGAAGGATTCGTGGTCGACAGAGAGGCCACTATGTCACTATGCGAAGGGGTAAAGAGTATTCACGATTTGATTGCGGTTGACCCATTGTCTCACCAACGACCCAAAAGGGCAAAGTATCTACCCATGAGGTTATCATCGTTCTGCAATTCGGTTAACAAAGACAACAAGAACGGTTCAGGAGTGGATGAGTATTGGAAGAAACATAGCATTTTCCGAACGAGGGTCGAATCAAATGGTAAGGGGCTGGAAACCATAATTGATAATGGGTCTACAGAAAATTTTATCTCAAAAGACGTGGCAGAGAAATTACATCTCCAATTGACTCGGCATCGCAAACCCTTTATACTTTATTGGTTATAGAGGGGTAGTACGACTCATCCACTATTTTGTACATAGGTAAAACATCAAGATGGGTAGCTTCGAGGATACTATTTTGTGCACGGTAATTGAGATGAATGTGTGTCATTTGATTTTGAGGCAACCTTGACAATGGGAGAGAAGAGTAATTCATACTTGAAGACCTAATATATATGTTTTTACTTAGCAAGGAGTTTGGCAGTAGTAGCGATGTTTACTATCGGTTAGGGTTCCTGTGGTTCAGCATACTAGTTTTCTAGCAGAAGCGAGAGCACAAGGAGTCGCTTATGCGTTGGTATGTACGACGACGACACCCCTACCGCAGTTCCTAACGAGCTGCGACCATTGCTTCAGTTATTTTCAGATGTTTGTTACGATCCAAGCTACCAGACTTGCCCTCGTTACGAGATATTCACCACGTTATTGGCTTAGTACCAAGTGTACCATTACCCCATTTAACCTATTACCATATGGCTCCTGCTAAGCATGCAGAATTATAGCAGCAGGTCGCTGAGTTATGTGAGAAGGGTCCGTTGAGGGAAAGTATGTCGCATGTGGCAGTTCTAGCGCTTCTAGTCCCTATAAAGGATGGAAGTTACTGTATGTGCGTTAATAGTTGAGTTGTCAACAAGATTACTGTGAAATACAAATTTTTGATTATGAGGTTAGATGACATAATAGATGACCTTTTTGGGGTACAAGTATTCACAAAATTAGATCTCAAGAGTGGGTACCATCAGATTCCCATGCGGCCAGGGGATGAGTGGAAGATAGCTTTTAAGACTAAGGATGGTCTCTAAGAGTGGTTGGTTATGCCATTTGAGCTATCCAATGCTCCGTCAACTTTCATGCGTTTGATGACAGAGGTCCTGCGAGACTACATTACAGAGCGGTTTGTCGTCATCTATTTTGATGATATGCTAATCAATAACCGAACCAAAGAGGAGTACGTGATACATGTTGAGATGGTCTTACAGGTTCTGTGATGACACAAACTACTTCTACAACTCAAGAAGTACTCTTTTATGGTTGATTCGGTGAACTTCTTGGGTTACGTAATTTCTTCTAAGGGGATTTGAGTAGACGAGGAGAAAGTTTGGAGGATAAAAATTAGTTGGTGCCCACGAGTATTACACTGGAATGGAGTTTTCACGGGTTAGTATTCTACCGACATTTTATTGACGGGTTCAATAGCATTATGGCACCTATCACGTCCCTTATGGGAAGCATGCCATTCGAGTGGTCTACAGAGGTAGAAGCCGCCTTTATAGCTCTTGTATTTGAGGTTACGTCAACACTTGCAAAACAGGCATTGGTGCAACGCTTTCTCAGTCGGGGGGACCACTTGCTTATTTTAGTGAACAGTTGGCAGGAGCTTAGTTACGATATTCCACATATGATATTGAGATGTTTGCAGTTGTTTGATCGTTGTGGCACTGGAGACACTATCTGGTTCACCGAGAGTTTGTTATCCATTCCGACCATGATGTACTACGACATATGCACAATCAGCAGAAGGTATCTATCAATAGGCAGGCAAAATGGTTCAGGCATCTTTAGAGTTTTCATTTCCATGTACTACATATCAAAGGCAAGGAGAATGGGTTTGTCGAACGGATCAGTCGTACTGCTCACCTATTGGTCACACTTCGTACCTCGGTTTTTGGGTTCGACGAGTTACAAGATTTGTATGCAGGAGATGATTTCCTTGGTTAGATTTATATAATCTATAAACATTGGCACGGAGTTCTTAATGATTACTTCTTACATGATGGCTATCTTTTTAATGGAAAAATGTTATGTACTATTTTCTTCTTCGTCTATGAGAGACTCATTTTAGAGGTTCGCACAGGGGGTTTAGGGGGACACATTAGAGTGAATAAGACTATCGCTTTCATACGGGAGAAATACTTTTAGTGCTCGATGCGACGTGATGTCAGCACTTTTATACGAAAGTGTTATTCCTGTACAACGGCAAAGGGAAAAAAACAAAATACGGACCTATACACTCCTTTACCGATACCGACATCCCCTTGGAGAGACATATCGATGAATTTTATGACAGAGTTACCTATGGTTCGAAGTTTTGATTCCATTTTTGTGGCGGTCAATAGATTTTTCAAGGTGGCACATTTCATCCCATGTAGTAAAACAGAGAACGCAGCAAACGTTGCCAACATATTTTTTTGAAAGATCGTTCATTTACATGGGGTGTTACACTCGGTCACGTCAGACAGAGATAGACGATTCACATGTATTTTTGGGGCACATTATGGAGGTTACTTCACTGTAAGCTTCGTTTTTCTACAGCCTTCTACCCGCAGAGGTATGGTCAAACAGAGGTCGTCAATCACAATTTGGGTAATTTACTATGGTGTATTACAGGAGATAGGCTAACGGAGTGGGATTTTGCTTTATCACAAGCTAATTTTGCATTTAATAGCTCTATCAACAGATCTACAGGACTATCTCCATTTCAGATTATGATTGGGTACAATCCTGACACCATACTTGATTTGGCTCCTATTCTACAACTTGTTCTAGTTTCAGATAGTATTACAGAATTCGTTAAAGCTATTAGGTCTCTCCATATAGATGTTGCTTCTAAGCTTCTACTATGCAAGACAGGGTCTTTTACTATTATTCAGAGACATGGTGAGAATGCATATGAGATTGATTTTACGGGAAACCGTTCCAAGGTATAAATGTTAAGTTATTATCACACTATCATGGACATGGTTCAACCCCATTACTAATATCTCCTATACCAGGTATCCATTAGCGCGGTGATAAAAATAAGATTCTTGATCAGGGGGTTGATAATTCGGAGCGAAGAGAGTTCCTTATACGTTGGGTAGATAAAGGAACAGAAGATGATTCTTAAATTTTGAAAGACACTTTTGCGAGTTTTGACAAAGTTTTTTACGAGGATTATATAGAGCCGCAAAATTAGGGATCGAATTCTTCTTAGAGGGGGAGAGTTGATAGATCGTGGGATGGATCGCACGTATTTATGTTTTAGTAGTTGTTTTGTTAATAAGTAGGGGGAATCACCTAGAGTAGGCACTTCTTTTAGTTTATGAATTTTTAAGTGAGTTAAGGAGAAAACTCTAGAAACCCTAATTCCAATTTCAGTAAATTGTTTTACTTCCGCACTTAGTTTCTATCACATCCTATCGAAAATTAGAAGGTCATGTTGTATTGTGGACGGTGTACTCTATGAAATAGACCTCGATTGATGATTTTATGACCATTACAGAAATAATATTTTTCATTTTAGGGACCTGCGGTTGGTATATTCAGCGAGAGATTTGTTATGGATAGCTTTTGTATATACTGCCATGGTGAATTACCCAATGACAACATATTTTTTTATTGTCGTTGCCCTGTTTCCCTGTACACGAGGTATGGTGGCTACCTACATGACTTTGCACATAAATAAACATGCCAATTAAATATATTAATATTTATGGCATTTTTGCAATTTATCTATATATCTATAGGTGCGTTATCTATCGAACAAATGAAAAGTGTACTAACTCTTTATCGAAACACAATATGAAAAATGTGGCAACTTTCTTTATAATTACTAGTAGAAAAAGTTCACGGTTACTACTAATTTAAATTTGTAGTAACTCTTAGAACTTTGACAAGTGAAGTAGCCATTTGCCAGCAAGTAAGTAGTATCGTTCTCAGTAACTTAGTATTCAAATGCACAACAAGTAAGTAGTATCGTAACTCAATAACTTTGCAATTAAATTTCTGTAAAGCAAAAATTCATGATGTTTGTATATGCCTAGTACGAAAAATTCATGATTCAAATGCACATGTACACGAAAAAAAGGATGTATTGTAGCACAAGAGGAAAATGTTTTCTAACCCTTATACATACTAAGAACATCCACAACAGCCTCCCTAAACTTATTTTAGGGAGGCAAAATGTAATAAAATGTTTTCTAAACCTATTATCATATCATTGTTGTATTTGGTAATTGGTATTATTGTGAAGATTATAAGCAGTGTGATTTGTTATGAAGGAAAGACAGAATGTATTTTTGTTCATTCTCCCGTTTGCTTCTTTTCCAGTTAAAATTTGACACCTATCCATAAAATACAAGTCTATAACTCATATCTTTTGTGCCAGCCCGAGATTTCAACGGGTAGCAACAGTTGAGACCCACTTTTAAATTTTCTCTCTTCAACCTCCATTACATAGTTTAGGTTTCCTTTTCTCTCTCTCTAAATATTACCTTTGTTCTTCTTAATTCCGTCTTCATCTTAAACTTATTTCCTGAAGTTCCCTACACTCAAGTAGCATTAAAGGTTCTCAATAAAATGCCACGCGGATAATACTTTATTTTGACAAAAAAAAGGACTGAAAAATGGGCCATGAAATCTAGAGAAGATCAATAGCTTCTAGGGATGAGAAGTAATGGTTGTCAACATTTATCATTTCGCCAAAATTATTTTTCAACACTACTCTTCTAATTAGTTAATTGAATCTTGAAAATATGGCATTGTGGTTGCTGATGTGTTTCATTCCTCGTGATTTGTCACCTTCAAAAATTTTCTTTACAACCCTAAAGTTGCTGGGACTAAACAAAGTGGAAACTCTAAGAGTGAAATCAACCTTGCATCTTGCAAACTAAGAAAAGTCCTGTAGACATCTTGAGGAATGACCACAACCACATTTCGGGGAGCAAAACATTTTCCCATGAGCTTTGCCATGGTTTTGATTGAAAAGAGAGAACATGGGCAAAGGGTGAGAGATTGAAGAGAGAGAAAATCAAAAGTGGATCCCAACTGCTGCCTTTTGAAAATCTTGGGTAGGAAGATTATACTTGAGCTGTAATATTGGACACGTGTCAAAATTTAAGTAGACAATGAGCAAAAGGAGCAAACCCGATAAAGAACAAAAATGCACAAACATGTATTATTATAACCTACTAGTAGCAATCAGCCCGTGCTCGCACATAATTGAATTTATGAAGAATATGACATGATTCTTACTCGAGGAAAACTTTTGAATTTATGCATGTAGAAATATTTTCAATTCCATTTTACATGGAACTTGTGGAAAATAATCTTATATCCAGCCAATTGAGAATTTAATAGCACAATCCCATATAGAGAGAAAACCAAATGTGTCTTACCAGCAAACTTATGCTAATATCCCTTTCGTCGTTAACCTCAATCAAAACCCAATAGGAAGTTAACATATCGCACCAAAAAGATAATTGCATTTATGTCTACATTGTTAACCTCGATAAGATCATGACAGCAAGTAACTGTCAAAAGTTCATTACTTGACATAATCTTTCAAGGAACAAAAATAACTCAACTCGTGTATCAATGTTGGTTTAGACACACAGAAAAAATAAGCTCATAAAAAGTTTGCAAGGAGTCCTTGATTATGACATTTGATCATTTGCTTGCTGATTTGCCATTTTGAAAGATTAAGTTATATCACCAATCTCACATTTCCTTTTCGATTCTGACATATCGATACTCAATTACTTTGTTGTTGCTGATCAGGGTCAAAAATCTATAGATTTATTACAAAAATTCATTGCTTTTGTGCTTACTTTTAGTTTCAGTAAAGATTGCATATGCAAAAAAATTGATGCGGGTATATAGGATCTAGGTGGGCTTGAACCACCATTTCTTGAGAAAGTTCATATACAAATTCAAATCCAAAGCGCTCTACAATTCCGATATGAATAAGCAAATGTATGGATAATTACCTCCATAAAAACAACTAAATGTACACATTTCCTAACTTACATTCTAGCCTAACCCCAACTTCTTAATAAAATAAAAATGTAATAGTATTGTTACCTATTTGTGCTCTTCTTGGTAACCTAGTTTCTTTGCCAAATCTCTTTAAAGTAATGAAAGCAGTCAATTAGAAGTTTGTTCAACTTGGCAGCCAAGAATCAAATTATGTAATTCGTCGAGAAATTGTACCACTTCTACTCTTGCTCGAAAAATCCATAATAATGTTTCTCTCCATGAGCATCTGCTACAATAAATTCATCAATCAAGAGTCGCCTAAATGCATTAGAAAAATGGCTATATTGTAGATTGTCAAGTTTGTCTTCAGTTAATTCCCATTAAACTTTATTTATATGGCCATAAGCTTATATGGGTAAAGAAGATAGAGAAGATTAAATTGATTTAACCCTACTTTGCACAGAAAAAGGAAGAAGATTAATTTGCCCACTTGAGTCTTATTAAAAACCAAAGCCAGAGAGAGAGGGATAGGGGGTGAACTGTGTAAAAAGAATCATGTGTTCTCTCCAAACATTAAATTCATAGAAAAACAATATACAACTAATAGACATGTTAAAAACACCAGGGCAAGAAGTTTGTAATAACAACTCAAGAAAAAAAACTTGAATGATTGAAATCTGACATGGCAAGCAGGAGGTATATGAAGGTTGACAAACATTTCATAATCAACCAAAAATTTATAAACATAAATTTATCAGGGTTAAAGACTAGAGCATTTGTGTTTCCATAGTGGTAACAACCTTAAGACAATCGAAGATCCACAATTTAAGTAACTTAGAAATTGTAATATTAGAGGTTATTACCATCATAATTTCTTGCCTTCAACTTATATGGGCAAATCTTTACATGGAAAAGTGTCATAGTAAAACTGGCAAATTTTTACATAGATAAGTTTCTTAGTAAAACTATGCAGTAAATAAACATATCCCTCACAGAGAGTCAATACCCGGACATGATTTTTTTATTCTTTTCATAGAAAGGAAAACATTACAAGTAAACAGAGCATATCATGTAATAGTTTCGCCCAATCACACACTGACTTCCTTGATGAAGGGCATTGAGGAAGTTAAATCAGTAATTTATCCTAAACTTGTTTTTCTTCCTTAATTTATAGCCTAGACAAAGAGTAGGCAATTTAATTTACAAAGCAAGAACTTTGAAATTTGGAAATGATATGGAGCGTCTTAAATGGAAATTTTACAATCTGAACTTTCAAAGTTTCATACCTGGCTTCGATTTAGCATCTGGTATCGATACAGGGAACGTAGCTATTAAACCTCATTATTTATATTCGAATGACCCTTAAACATATCTGTGCAAAATACAAATTATAGAAATTTCTTAATTACTACATATTATTTAAATATGCTTATATTAAGTGTAAATACTAAGCAGCCATGACAATAGCAAGATTAAATTAAATCTAAGCCCATACCACAATACAAATGTATAATGTATTAGTGAACAAATTAAGAATATTACTAGAAAAGGTGACTAATTTTAACAAAATCATGAACCCTAAATTGTCAATCGTCATGGTCATATTCTCAAGATCATTCATAACACATACTTTAACTGCAATTAATATGTAGTCATGGTTCCATGAGCGTTAGCTTATAGGTTCATCTCAGAGTTTATAGTCATTATTGTGGGGAAAGGTCTATCTTTCCCTTAATTTCAAAAAAAGTCAATGCCATCTGAAAGGGTTCTGCATCTCCAATCGGTTCAAAGTGAGGAAATATAGTATTTATACCTCATTGGCACTCCCAAATGCAATAATAATAGAATAATGTTTTTTTTTAACATGCCTGCTTTCAACCATGCTAAATCAGAACTCTATACTTTTTTATTTCAAAAAAGGTTCAATGCCATTTAAAGGATAAAAAACCTGAAAGTCCATTAAGAAGATATTAGTTGGCAGGCACTTAGAGAAGATACTTTGAAAACATAAAAGCATAAATATATAAAGAAATTAATGGGGTTCTATATCACAAACCCAAGATCTCCAATAAGGAGAGATGTCGAAAGAGATTTAATAAAATGCAAATCTTTAGAGAGAGAGAGATGGAAAGAGAGGAGCAAAGAGAATAACAAAGTTCTGTGAATGGGTTAAGAGTAAGAGGAAAATAAAAATAACAACATAATTAAAGCAAACATCTTCTAAAATATTCTTCGTAACTGAAAAAGATGCAGCCAACATTCCAAATAATTAAAGAATAGAAAAAATACATAGATTTTACATTAGTAACCGATTTTAACTTCAGATAGCGAAGGGCACATTCAAAAGAATGGGCAACGAAAGAGAGTTATGTCAATTAGGTTTTGGCTTATTCAAAATGAACTACGTGTTACCATACAAATAAAAAGGGATAAGCTGATGAGACATGATAGAAATCAATTCTACCGACTCGCCTCGATCTTTATATTCAAATAGTTATATAAAAATTCATTAAAGACACCAGCAGGGCAATCTATACGTGAAAAGACAATCTATACGTGAAAAAAAATCTGATAAAGGACGATGATACATTTAAATTGCAACGCATATTATAGTGGAAAAGTCAAGGCAAACATTTGAAACCCCAAATTTCTTGCATAAACTTAAGCCAAAGCTTCTTTAAAATCTTGTCAATTAACTGCTTCATTTGTTGCTCTAGTTGCTATGGTCAATCGTTAAGGACTGTGCCACCCACGACTCAATCAATTTTGGATAGATGGAAAAAGACTATTGCTACCCTCTATATGGAAAAAGAAAACAATTAAGTTTCAAAAAAGAAACCCTTGCTCAATCATATGCATAGAAAAGTTTCAAACAGGAAAATGATTAAATAAAAGAAACTCAAAGTTGATTATAGAACTATAAGCAGTTTCTAAAATACTACATTTAGTTGTTTCAAATGAATCAAAACTATTACCAAGAAATTTAAAATGTCTTTCCTGCCTATTAAAATATGACAAATGGTGTTGCGAATACAACCCAAACTGCAAACTCAACAACTGAAAGAATTTAGGTATAATTTTGAAGAGTGTTAAATACGGGAAGTAATCAAATTAATCTGTAGTGCCAAATAAAAGAATTAAGATAACATAAACATTTCAGAGATAGACTTATACCTTTGCCAATAGAGTACTTTCATGCCCTCTTCCTAATCCATGTAAGCTTGGACCATCTTCATCAAAGCTACATAGCAAAAGGAAAATTTAAATCGATTAAATGGACATAGAAATTTGATAACAAAAATAATAATATAAAGTACTTCATTACATTATAATGCAATTTACATTACAATCCAAAGCTACTGTTGGATCATTTACTAATGAAGGTTACTTTAAATTTGTGCCAGATTGTACAATTTAATTTCTTAATCTAGTTGCTTTTTAGTACCCAATTTATACCTGGGATTTTAGAACTTATGGAGTTTCTAGGATAGAATCATCAGAATTTATGGTTGAATTTCTTTGCAAGAAAGTTCTAAAGAGAGAGAAGTAAATATATTTTTGGGTACTGACTCAATCTCAAAGTAAAAATAGTAATTAAACCCTAATCATCATAACAAATCTCTAAACATAGTTGAAACTAATTGTTGAAATAAGACAAAGAATCAAAAAAGAAGTACCTCAAACAAAATTCAGGGAAAATAATAGAATTTCCCAAGTATATCTTGGAGGTCAATTCCTATGCACAAACAAAAAAATTAGAATCAAATATCGATGCCTAATAAGACACGGAGAGAGTATGCATCATTATTTTGCATATTTAAGCTACTTCCCAAAAAACAAACAAAAAATAAATAAATAAATAGAACCAGTTCAACCTGCCATTGCCAAAATGCTAGCATTTATTATAACTATATTAGGTATAAATTTGAGTCCTAAGTTTGCCAACATCGGTATATGAAAATAAGGACATCTACCCTGCCAAACATTCTTCTAAACTATCTACCAACTATTTGGGAGCAAATTTTTAATGATGCTAAAATATTTAGTCTACAATAACATTTGATTACTAACCAATCAATGGACCCATTAACATCTATAAGAAAGAATAAAAAAATCTTATTCCTTGAGGTCATGGAAAGTATTCGAATGAATAAAATTTTGAGGCATGAGGGCAACTAAGAATACATTTAATAGCCCTAAAGGAAAATTTAGGGTTTCCAATATTCCCTATTTTTCACCTAGATGGTTTCCAAAAGGCTATAATTTAGTTGGGCATTTTTTTAATTGTAGAACCAAATTTTTAAGAAGCATACATAACTAACCCCAGATATTAATATAACATTTTTAATTGAGAAGCAAAAGATACATCCTTAAAGATTTATAATAGACATATCGATCAAAATGTTAAAATTGTTGTTAACAAGCATCCTGGAACCGTAATGACCCTATAATAAGGTAAGGAGACAATTATAGCATAATTAATTAATTGATATTGCTACATAGGATGGAGACCTGTATTTGTATTACGCAAAGTCTCATAGTGTCTTAAAGGTAGATTGATGAGACAAAAAATCAAACACTTCCAAGTATACTTTACAGTACTGTATGTATTTCAATGGATGGTATCACTTTTATTAATGGCCATTATCACTTACATGGATGTATGGTGTTAAATTTATAGGGGGATATAGCAAAAGCATCATAATAGCAACTACAATACTACATATAGAAGAGAATAGCATACTTCATAACAAAACACACACTTGGGTACAATTAAACGAATAGCATACTCTGAAGTCTGAAATAAAATTGAGAAAACATACCTGATAGAAAGCATGTTAAAGTTCTCTTGGTTCATATCTTTAAAAAAAGCAGAGATTGTTGAGAGAAAACCAATGAAATTTGTTGACTGAAAAACATTGGGGGAAAGTGTGCATTCGAGAATCGTTGCACCTTTCAAAGAGAGCCGCATGAAAGAGACCCTCAGAAAACCTGTTAAAAATCAAAGGCTCAATCAACCCCATAAACCAACTGTATCATATCGAAGTCAAGACGAATGAGTCGATACCATGACTAAACAAAACAATTCAGTAAAATAAAGCCCTCAAAAATATCCAGTAAAACATACAATTTGATATATATGAGAGTAAGAAAAGGTACTAATGTTCGTCAAATTTCTATATAAAAATGATTAGGACTTCAAAAACGAAACAACACACACAATCACACAAAGAGAGAGACCAAGGAAATGTTAAAGTACCAATAGAAATTGGAAGAAAATCTTCTTCATAAATTCAATGATGAATACCACGATGAAGAACCTTACATCATTAAAAAGAACAAAAGTTGATTCTGATAACAAAAAATTACATTTGAACAAAATCACAAATTGGGGAGTCTACAGATTTCTAAGTGAATCCCAGAGAGAGATACCAGTAACTGCAAATTGAAGCTTGGGATTCTTCAGAAATTCAATTATTAATGAGAAGTATCTTCAGATGAACCCTAAATCATGAATTGGAGATTCCATAACTAATAAGAAGTATCATGAGATGAACCCTAAATCATGAACTCATGATACATGTAACCTTAGATAACTCTTACAGCAAAGAGATCAAAACTCTGGATTCCACATAGAAATCAGAGACCAAGTGAGAAATGGAGGAGCCCGGAGAAGAAGAGAAACCGGGTTTTGAACTTTAAAAGTGGCAACTTTTTTGAACAGTTGAGCGAATGCGACATGGCTTTCCCTTCTCTTTCAATGTTTCTGATTAGAGAAATGCAGCGCCAAGAGTGTCTTTTAGGAGAGAACCAAAACTCTTTCTCAAGGGTTTGAGACTTTGGGCTGCTTAAAACGTGTTTACGTGTCGTAATAGGAAAGAATAAAAACACTTACGTGGCAAAATGGGAATCACTTTAATAAATCAAGAAAAGATGATGTGGCGGCCCCACAATCGTTTCTACGTATGCGTGGGGAATTATAATATTGTTATATTGATGTTTGCTGAGATTAGCAGTGTTTTTTGCTAGTTTGCAGCAGTACTTCGACTAATAAGGGAAATTAATGTTATATTTTTTTTTCCAGACTTTTATCTAACATATTATACTTGCAAGATTTTTACTGATTTTTCCCCTTTCATGGTAAAGATGTGCAAGATTATTGATGGATTTCCCGGGAGGGCTACCAAGCTCAGTCAAGTCTTTTCTGCTGCAAGTTTGTATTATAATTATTCTCGTATTTTATCGGTGTTTTGATATAGAAAAATGCTTTGATATAGAAGTGATAGTGATGCTCATGGTCTCCATGGTTGGGGTTGGCAGGTATAAAAGTCGGTGTTTCATACTTTATCTAACAGATTTTAAGAATTTCTTACTCTTAAGATATATACTCCGTGTTAACTACTCTTACTTTCGGTACTATATTATAATATATGTGCTTTGATCTTATTAGATGCACTGGAGTAATCCTTTGTGGCAAAGGACCCTAAAATCTACAATAGAGATTGAAAATAAACACATTAATATTGTTCAGTAATCCTCGATAAGGAGAATGTAGTGTGCTTGAAATAGAAATATGATCAAGTACACAATTTGAAATTAGTCTTTCTTTTTAATTACCAGAACATAATAATAATCAGAAGAGAGAAATAACAAATGTTGATAGTTTTAGGTACCATTGGCCTGATTGGTAGGAGAGGAACCCTGCCATCCGAGGACCTTTTCATAAGATGTATACATGCAGATAATAAAATGCATGCATCCAACCATAAAAAATCGTTGAGTCCTCCTTTGCAAATTTCAGTAATGCGACCTTATTCACCTCTGCAGTTAAGAAATAAGACAAGAAATTTATAGTCTATAATTTATCATTAACAGACATTATCTTAGTAATACTCATGATCTAAAAACATCTTACAGTCATGCACGAAGATGGTTATGCCAATGACTTGCTCAAAAGATAGCATGTTTCCTCCAGATACATTTGATTACAAAGAGTTCAATGAGCAATGCGTGAAGCAATATGGTGTTATACCTAGGCCTCATTGGATTATCACAGAATATGGTGGAAATGTGAGTTACTTTCCACTTGAATCTGCTAAAGTGTGATTTTGTTTCTTCCAAGTTTCATTACCATTGTATTTTATGTATCTGACACGTTTTTGTGCTTATGTTGTAGTAGATAGATAGATACTTGGCTCAAAACTAGAAATTTTAACAAATAATTCCACAAGTGCTCAAGAGATTTGGAAACAATATCATCTATAATACTAAAGGAATAGCTATGCCATGAGAATCAATCTTGGGTTGTTGACCACTGGAATGGCTATGCCATAAGAATCAATCTCGGCTGTTGATCACCCTACCCTACATATGTTGAGGAAAATATATGGTTTAGTTTATAACACAGCTGTTTAGATCACGAGGGTTATTTTGTCACTCTCCCAATTTATTTATTAAATACCGGTACCAAATCCCATCCAAAATAATCATCTCAATCATAATTACGTGGTGAAAGAAGTGGTATAAATGGAAGTCCAGCGCACAACTTTTCATATATACAAAATTATGGGTATTTTGGGAAGCCTAAATACAAAAAATCAGGGTCATTTCTGTAAATCTTCCTCTCCCAAACGCACCAAACTCTTCTCTTCCAAACCCACCAAAACTCCTCTCTCCTCTTTCTCTCTTCCAAAGCAAACCCACCAAACTCCTCTCTTCTAAACCCAAACAAAACATTTTCTACATCACCCCCAATTTCTTCAAAGTTTACTCCACCCCTATTTCTCAAACCCTAGCTTGTAAGTGGATTGCTAAATTCGAGAACATCATAATTTTTTTGGGAACTGTTTCTTATGCTTGATTGGAGAGCCGACAAAATACAAGTGATATATCAAACCCTATTACCCATTTTATTGCTAATATATAACCCTCTCTCAGTCTCTATGTAATCTGCCTATCTCTGTTTCAAGCTCTTCCCTGAAGAAGAATAAAGATTTTTTGGTATAGTTTGCTTTGTATTGATAATTAAATTGTTTTTATAATCTGGGTTTGTGTTTTTAATGGTGAGGTTTCTTTGTTTGATTGAATTTTGAGTATTTATTATCAAGGTTATATTGGGTTGGTTGGTTGTTTTTTTTGTTTGTTTGTTATTATGTAGGTTTAGAATTGAGCCTTGTGTACTGAGTTCCTGTTTCAAAATGAAAATCTGTACTAAAAGATAGCTTTTTTGAGATGGGGTTTTCATTTTCTTCCATTTTTATTATTATTATTTGCATACAAAAGGTGGTGACTTTTCCTAATTAGACCTTGGTGAGTATGAGGTAAGCTTTTAGTTATATCATCTCATGATTAGTCTGATATGCAGATGGTTTTTCTTTAAGAGTGGCTTATATATTGTTTAGTTTAATCTTAAGCTCGGTGCTTGCAGCAATGAATACACATGTATAGGAATTTGTGGTATAATATGCTTTATATTGCTAATTAAATTGTTATATGATCTGGGGTTGTGTTTTTAATGACGGGGTTTCATTGTTTTGATTGAATTTCGAGATTTTTCATCAGGTTTATATTAGGTTGGTAGGTATTTTTGTTTTTGTTATTGTGTAGGTTTAGAATTGAGTCTATTTTACTAAGTTTCTATTTGGAAATGAAAATCTGTACTAAAAAATAGTTTTCTTCAGTTGGGGTTTTCATTTTTCTCCATTTTTATTGATATCATCTGTATAGAAAAGGTAGTGGTTTTTCTTACTTCGACCTTAATGTGTGTCATGAGATAAGATTTTAGTTTTGATATTGAGGTGAGTAAGAAGGTATCGCTTGGTAAACCAAGCTGAGGTTCTTTTTTAGTTTTGTTTAATTACGGTAAGTGTATATTCGATTGAAATAGCAAAACTCAGGCAGCCCTAAGGAGACATTTAACAAACATGTTAGACAATATTGAAAAAAATATGTTTTCCGAAAGAAAAAAAATTATGCGTTCTTACACACCCAAGATCATATATCACTATATGTTTCTGATCCAGGATGTATTTTATTCTTTCTATGTTGTGTTGGCTCAGGTTAGATGAAATGGTCCTCAAGTTTCTGCAAGATGTACAGATTTGCATTGTTGATAACCTAAAAGAAATTGAAGTGAAGTTCATATTTGATTCTAACCCTTTCTTCAAGAACACAATCTTGACTAAAACATACCATTTAATCGCAGAGGGGAAAAGGTATTTTACAAAGAAGGCAACTGGCTAACAATCATTATTAACCTATTTATACTTTGCGTTTGATAATTTTCTCAAAACATGTTTAATATAGTTTCTGGTTCTTCTATGATTTCAGGACAGAGATTGACGTGTCCATTGGGCAGAGTACAATGAAAGAGATACTTCGGATAAAATTGAACTCGCATTCACAAAACTCAAAACCCAAAATAAGATTTGAAAGCTGTGACAGTTTCTTCTATTATTTCAAAGCGCGTGATGGACCAAAATCTTGTCTTATAGATTTAAATGAGAATCGTGAATATGATGATGGCGGTAGTAGTTTTAATGATGGCAAGGACTCTAAAAAAGTTGGAGGTTGTAATAAGAAAGATGACGATGATGATAGTATGGTTGAAAATAATGGTGATGAAAATAATGGTGATGAAACTAATGAAGACCATGAAGACGATTGGATGAGGATGACGTTGATGACAATGATGGTGATGAAAGTGAGGAAAAAATGGTGGTGATAGTGATAACTGAAGTTCTGGTTAGGGGCGAGCACGGGTCAGTTTTGGGCCTTAACTGAGCCCGAACCGACCTTAATCGGTTTTTCAAATCATAACCCGAACCGAACCGAGTTGGGTCTAAAACCCGAACCGAACCGAGTTGGGACCGAACCGAAAATAAAAGTCGAAAACAGAAACCGAACCGATTTTGGATCGGGTCGGGTCTGTTCTCGTCAGATTTTTAAATTAGAGAAAATGTTCAATCATAAACTTTTTCCTACTTGGGATGTAAAATGAACTAACATTTAACTCGTTTACATTGTACAACTCATTTAAAAAATTACATATAATCCTTAATCCATACACATCTTAATCGTGTAACATTCGTTGATAATCTTGTATATACGAATGGCGAAGCTGTGAGCTATATAGAAATACTGCAAGCAATAGTTGATATTTGTTTTTCGAGGAAGAGGGAAATATGACTGGTACTGGATGTCACATTGGTTTGTAAAGTCTCGACTGAAATCCCACAATTGTCATCCTAGATCCTTGTCTCGAGCTTTCAACGAGGGGTTTGTTTCGCTGCAATTGTCAAAGTATTTCCCTGTAACGCCTTTCACGTCTGGATGGAGAGCTAAGTAACAAGTTGTCGCGGCACCCTACAAGTACAAGAAATCAAAAAGATTCATATATTCACAATATAATCATTATATTAGTTCAACAACATTAAGAACGACCTTTGTTGCTGAAATTGGCCCATTTTGATGCTATTAGAACTAATATGATTATAATAACACGAAACATCGCATGATTCAAAACATCAAGTCATGGAGAATTCCTTACATGTTCGACGCTTTTTAAGAATGTTTTTGCCATGGTAAAAACCCAAGGATTGGCTGAAAGTAGGGCGTGGAGAGAAAATTAGTAAAACTTTAGAGATTTTTTCTTAAGATGTTAAAAGAAGATTATACAGTTTAAACTACATACCTTTTATAACTTGACATATAGAGCTATATTTGTTGGTATAATCCCTGGGTGTAGCGAGTTTGCTGTCATATTAGCTTCTTCCTAATTCAAATACATTGTGGCAAAGGACATTTTGGTTAACTACTTATATATGTTGCATACTATGTGTAATAGCCTATTTTCGTATTGCACGAAGATAGCGCTTTACACCTTCAAAATCTAGGATGTTTACTTATGAACGGGAAATAAACAACACTAGATTTAGCGTAGAAAACCCTTGAATGGGTTATAAACCACGACCTCTCCTGAGGATTTTAGAAAGCGAGAGAGGTATATTTAGACTGCTAGCTATTACAAAGAGAGAGAGAGAGATGTAGAAAAGATCTCTTAGAGGTTCTCAGAGCAGCCTCCCCAATTCGTAGCTATCTAGTCTTATTTATAGGTCTTATAATATGACCGTTGGTTATATTGATAAGGAACGTTACAATATCGGGTTTTGATGAGTCTTCATGGTGGTCTTTTGTAACGTCTTGATACTTGTTGATCTATAACGGATCCATTAACATTCTTTAGCTGTAGCTTTAGACCGTTAGGAAGATACGATCTCTTGTGATGCTCGTGTGCATACGACCTGTTGATAAGTGGAGGAGTATCTTCTGTAGCGTGAAGTCACAGGATGCTTTGATATCTTTGAACTGTTGATGAAGATATGATATCTAATAGTGTTCGCGTGTATTCGAACTGTTGATAGATATCTGAGCATTTTCTATAGTACGATATTATTGGATGATTTGTCATCCCCGAGCTATAGATGAGGAAGTATGTATTACGATCTCCTTGCTTTTAGTCCTTGATTGGTTATCAGTATGTTTACTCGAGCTATGTAAGTTCGAATATCGGACTCAGTAAGAGGATTATAAATAAGCCCTCACAACTGCCCCCTCTCAGCCAATAGCTAGAGAAACGTGTGTTGCGAGTGGTGTTGGTTGAGAAGTCCAGTCGTCTGAATTGAATGTTGTATTGATGGTTTCCATTTTATTTTGGAAGAGTAGTAGTTTCGACTTTTGGGTCTCCCAAAAATTCTTCTTGAGGCGTGCACTTGTGATGAATACCTTATTAGAAGTTGTAGAATGTATTAAATGCTGCTAGTATAAAACATGGTGAATAGTTGCTATCACTGCTCACCCTGGTTAACGTTGTCAGTCATTCAGGTTGGGTTGAGTAGTAGTGATGGTAACAACTTGACGCCAAACATATGAAGCTAGAGTTCAGACAAAAATGGCAAGTTTGCAAACTCTCTATTTTGGCACCCAAAGTCTTTCTCTGTCGACTTCAATCCCTGTTCCTCCAACTTTCCATGGGATATCGTAGGAAGAAGTAGAGGAGATAGAGGATGATTATCATCAACTGTGGCAATTTCATTATGTGGTTTTGTTTGCTGTTCACCGTCAGTCCTGTCTGCTGATACTTGCAGAGGATGCAGTGGTGGCGAAAGACGAGAAGGCAGGGAAGTCATCTGAGAAGTACTGTCGATACCCTGAGAAAGATTGGGTATTGTAATGGTGGAGGTGGTCCTTCATTGGCAACGGAGGTGGGGGCTATGGAGGGGTGGTGGGATTAATTATGTCCTCTACTTCACTCTAATTCCCCCTCCTTGGACTTTGAGTTTTTCTGTTGGGCCCGCCATTATTTCTTCTCAAGTGTTGCACTATCATTTGCAACGTAGGCTATTCTTTGTAAAAGACAAAATTGTCTGTAGAACTTGTAATCTTTATTTCCGAACTGGTTGAAGGGTTCATTCTTGTAACTTGTTTTTCTTGAATAATAATTTCGAACTTTATCATCTCGTCTTATAAGTGCTTGAAGCTGCTTTTAGAACTGTTGTAAGATTCCATAGAACAATTATCAAACTAGTCCCTGATGACATGGGTTGAAAATATGTAGATCATTTTGTTGATGAGTTGAATGAAGTATATCCAAACTGTGTAGGTCGCTCTTATATGTTGGTGGCCTTGTTGAGATATAGTGTTGCTATGTCTGCGGATATGACGAGGTCATAATTTCTTTCGTGCCATAAGTTCTTGGTGTTAGATACTTGTCGTTGTCAACTTGAATACTTGTTATCATCGGTGGAACTTTGTCGGAGCCTTTGAAAATCGTGCTGGATAAACTTGCTAAAGAGGATGTGAGAGCTGCTGATATTGAACTCATTCCACGTGGTAAAGATAATTATCCGTTCTGTCATTATATGTAAGGTTGGATGATTGATCATAATAAATTAATTTTCTTGTATTGAGGTCATCTCGTTATTGCTTTTTGTATTTATGATAATTTTTGACTGAAATATAGCTGAAGCAGGATTTATTGTTGATTTTCTGCTTCTGTCAGACCGAAATTGAGGTAAGTGATAGCTGTAATAGCTATACTTAGGTTTTTGAACTGGAAACCATGCTATAAAAAAGCGCAGCAGGATCGTGCAGCCGTAGAAGGTTGTTGCTGTAAATAATTGTATTGTATGATCTATAGAAATCTTTTTGGGCAGTGAGTCCTTAATAATGGCAGAGGAGAGAGACGGGCGTGATAACAGAACACGTTACACCAAAAATCATTATGAGGGCAAACGAAAAGACGTGCCTGCTAGGAGAGATGATGTGGACCCGTGTCCCGAAGAGCCATCATTTCAGAAACTGAGGGATAATATAAAAGCTTTTCTTTCCTCTTCTCTTAAAGCACAATCAATTGCAGGCAGAGGCAAAAGCATTTCTAGAGAGAGAAAATCTTCAAATTTTGAACGCAGTCCTCGAGTGTTGTGTGATCTTACTAAGAAGGACAAAGTCTTGTCGTCTGAGGTACGAGCGATGACCGGAGTCGACGACTGTATCTCTTCTAGTACAGGTTAGTATCTCTGCTTTCATCTTTTCTGCTGTTGTATTAGTTTCTTGGAAAACTTGTGGATTGCATGTTTGAACTTGCTTTTGGGTAGATTAATAATGTGTTGGGTACGGCTGAGGGAGGAGGCATATTTGATTAATTAAATCTCTGAATAGATTTTTCCTTTATGTGCGGTAGATGTGCTCAAAAAGCCCAAACTCAGTAGTAAATTTGTTGTATCTACCAGTAGTGAGGAATCATCATCGTCTGATAGGACTATGGATGATTCTGTGGTAATTGATACTGTAACTACTGATAATCCAGTTGTTTCTTCTGGGAGGGATGTGAGATTGTATGTGGGGAATGAAACTGGGCAATTTTTTAAATATCCCAAGAATGTAGACGTAGCGAAGAAATTTTTACAGTATAAAAAGAGTTTTAGACGGAGAATGGGGGAATTATGTGATGAATGCAGGGTTGTGGTTTAGGACTCTAGTGAGATCGAGTGGTAATGTAGAGCATTATCAGGTGCCTTCTCTAGATCGATGTAAGAGAAGTATGGATATAGGAGATGATATAGATATCGCTTATTATAATAGAACTGGCGTAGAGGTCGTAGAGGAAGGATTCCTCTGTTATTTGAACCAGGTCGCATATGGGTTGAGTATTCCCCTAACCTTTTTCCAAAAGGGGGTAATGAATACACTAAAGAGTTGCCCTGGTGAATTAAATGGTAACAACTTTGAGATGATGAGAGTCCGTGAAGCCCTTAACCAGAAGTGGTGAGATGGTGGTATTGCAAGACAATTCATTGCGGACGATGTCTTGAAATACTACAAGTTTAAGTATGTGAAAGATTGAAAGAGCGGATACTTGTTTAGTGATTCAGCGAGGCCAAAATTCTTTGATTTTGAATCTTCTGGGAGACCCTGGTGCGACCATCTTATGATGGTGAGGGGTAATTATATGCAAGTGTCTGGGGAACCCGCGCTCGAGCTAATATATAAGAATGCTAACGAGAGTAAGTGTCTTCATTCTGCCTGCAGTTTGTCTTTTAACTTATTGCGAGCTGCTAACATAGTTTGTTGCTATTTTGGCTTAGCCTAATCCAAAAGCTGTTGCTGATACATCGAGTTTGTTCGACGTCGTTTGTCGAGAAGGAAAGGAACTGAACAAAGTTCTTGGAGAAGAGGCTTAACTCTGTAGCTGAAAAAGTACAACGAGCTCATCAAAAACGAGCTATGGCTACTTCGAGCTCTGCGTATGCTGATGTGATGGAGATTCCAGTCTGTATTGTGGGTACTTTGAGCTCCTTAGTTCGGCGAACTAGAATAAAAAAGATGGTGCCGCCTTTTGAACAAACAGCTCATGTGCAAATACCGCCGGTGGGAACTGAGGGGGTGAATGCTGATGTAAATATGGTTCCTCCTATGAAGAAACTGAAAAAAGAATCTGATTAAGATATCTGAGTTTCTTCGAAGGGTGTCAACCTCGAAGCCGTGGAGTAGGAGGTGTTGGATTTGGCTACGCGTGATCCCATCCGCCTAGATACTCAAATTCGAACCAACATCTCTCAGGTATGCAAGGTGTTATTTAATTAAATCTTTTCCAGTAATGATCGGATTTTGTAATACTGTTTTGCTGTATTTGTGGCGCAGCTTTTTTTCGTTTGGAAGTCGGCCGCGGAGGTGTTGAAGCTAGCTGCTGCGAATCGTGGCAAACTTGTTCGGCAACATGATCCAGAGAAAGCTGCTTTGCGAGAACAGTTCGGGCAGAAGAAGGTACTGCAGAGGGAGCAGTTCGAGAAGGAAAAGGCTCTGCAGAAAAATAAGTTCGAGAACAGTTCGGACAGAAAGATCCACACACAATTAAAAATCGATCTGAGGTATGCTTGTGACGAACTGGAGCGGTGCAAGGGTCATAATGCATATCTGGAGAGGGAAAATGTAAAGTGTGCTAGGTTGTTGCAGAGCTCAGAGAAGAGAGTAACATTGTAAGAAGCGCGTTTACTAGATACACAACAACGTCTGCAAGTATCCCAATCACGCTTGAAGAAGAAAATTACTCCAAAGCGGGGAAAACGTGCTATCAACATGGACCACGAACGTCAAATAGCCGATGTGATCGCATTTTATGGGGGTGAGCTCGAGAGAGTAGAAAATTAATTTAGACGTTATATCTCGAACTGTGGTAAAGATGTGGAAGTAGAGAATGATAAGGTTGAAAATATATGGTTTGCAAAAGGGAATGAGGGTGGGGGAGCTTCAGCCTCAAAACCACGAGTTGAAGAGTCTGAGGAGGAGGAGGTCGAATATCTGTTGCCTCACACACGGCATAAGACCCGTCCGTAAGAGGTCGTAATCTTTACAAGTAGATGCTAGTATTAGTAGGGTGCAATCAGAAGCCAACTAGATTGTTGCATTTGATTATACTTTGCATAATGTAGTTGATTCGTGTATCATAGCTTGATGTTGTAATAAAAATTGTAGAATGATATGTCTTGTAGGAATGAATATCTGTTGATAGATGTATTGTCACTTGTGATCTGTTCTTCAAGGTTGAAGACAAAGAACAGGACAAATTGGCTGCCTTATCTGCGTCAAATAAAAAATTGCCTGCCAAGTTGCAGCAATGTTCGTTGGCGGTTGAAAGAAAAAATTTGTTGAATTCAAAGCTGGAATCTGAGATGTTGGAGCTGCAGAGTCGGCTAAATGTTGTGACTGTAGAGTTGTCATATAAGGATGCAGAGATATTGACTGCTAATAATGAATTTGAACTATGAAAAAAATCTCTGAAGAAGAAAAAGTTAGTGACCATGGCTGCGAATCAACAGGTACTGGATCTGTTAAGTACGATTGAAAAGCAGAAGAACGATCTGTTGCATCATCAGTCGGTGATAGCAAATAATACTGATCTCTTAAAGAAGCGTGATTCTGAAATCCGTTATATGTACGAGCGCTTGAAAAAGCTGAACTGGGATTTGCATGAGTCTCGAGATTCATGTCAGAGAAAAAATGATAGTACCAAAACTCACAAGGAGGCATGTTCCAAGAGAGATCGAGAGCTTAATGAGGCCATCAATAAGTGTAATTCTCAGATCGCCGATCTTGACTGTGACAAACAAGCTTTGGTATTGGAGTGTATGCAAGGTAATGAAGTTTTCGAGGAACTCCGTGTGAAGTATAAACAGTCGCAGAGAATGATGGACGCACCTGAAGCTGAGATCAATTATTCGAGGGAGCTATATAAGAAGTTACAACGTCTGAAGTTGGAGATGGAGCGCAGTGTGCAGATAACGAAGCAATATAGAGGCTCGCTGCTGCAGGGGAAAAAATCTCTGAACACTCGATGTAAAGATCATGAAAACAAACTAAACAAGGTGAAAACCGAATTTTATGAAGCTACGTTTTTTACTGTGGATAATATTACGTTGCGTGCTATGGCTATGTTACATGCTAATGTAGATAAATTTTGAACAGAGCGTGAGTCGATCTTGGCTGCTACAACTGAATACATTACAGAATATGACTTGCAGCTGGCACGGTTATCATATATAGATAATTTGATGCCGAGAGTTATGGAATTGTTGAATACACCTTCTACTGTGGTTGATGCGGCTATTCCTTTCCCTGTCTTACTTTCATCTGAGCCTGGGGGAAGTTCGAGTGTTATACGCCCAAAGCGCGAGCAGTAGTTTCATTGTTTATATTGTAATGAGACAGAGTGTAAATATGTCTTTGCTGTAGAAAAATGTCAAATGTTGAGTAGATAAAAAAGTTTGTTGCTATCTCTATGTATAGTCGAATTGGGTGATCCAACGAACGGCAATATAGAGATGTAGTGATGTTGTATTGTAACGTGTATAGGTAAATTTGAACAAATCAACAAAGACCGCAACGAGATATTTGAAGGGCGCGTCACTGCCAGGTCGAATTGATTATCTCTATAAGCGACCCTCGGGGCAGCGCGTATGTAGATCCCAGTTATAGGTCGAGCTGAGCGACCGTGAGGGGACATGTATTAAATATTGCATAGCTGAATGGCGTCTCTGCCAGATCAAATTGATTTACTCAATAAGCGATCCTCGGAGAGCATGTATATTCGAAGGGCTATGAAGTAGATCCCGGTTATAGGTCGAGTTGAACGACCGTGATGGGATATGTATTGAATATTGCATAGCTGAATGGCGTCTCTGTCAGATCGAATTGATTGACTCAATAAGTGACCCTCCGAGAGCGTGTATATTTAAAGAGCTATGAAGTAGATCCCGGTTATAGGTCGGGCTGAGAGACCGTGATGGGACATGTATTGAATAATATTGCATAGCTGAATGGCGTCTCTGCCAGATCGAATTGATTGACTCAATAAGTGACCCTCGGAGAGCAAGTATATATGAAGAGCTATGAAGTAGATATTGTTATAGTAATTCTTCGTAGTAGGTAGATTTGAGCAAACCATATGAAGATAGGTAGAATGTTTGAATAGATTTGCAGCATGATGATGAAAATTTGCTTTATTAAATGAAATTTGAAATTACAACATGTTTAATTTTGATACAGCTTCAGTCGGCGGGTATTCCATGGATTGGATATAGGTACTCCATCATGTGTATTGAGATCGTAAGACCCCAAACCGCTCGTGCCAATCCTGATGAAGGGACCTTCCCAATTGTCTGCTAACTTTCCTGCATTAGGTGTTTTGCGATGTTGGAGAATTTCTCTGAGAACGAGGTCCTTGACTTTGAATTCTCGATGTCGAACGCGCTTGTTATAAGATCGTGATAAAGCAAGCTGATATCTTCCCAGATTGACAATAGCTCTGTCGCATATTTCTTCGATCATATTTAGGTTGCATGCGATCTGAAATTTATTTTCTTCATCTGTCATCTCGTGATCGTGTATTGGGTGATGATACTAAGTGGGTATTATGGCTTCCGTCCCATAAGCCAGTAAGAATAGAGTACAACCTGCTACTATTCTTAAAGTTGTTCGATATGCCTAAAGTACGTGTGGTAACTCGTTCACCCAATTCTCCTTTTTGTCATCTAAATGTTTCTTGAGTCCGTCCACAATCGCTCGATTAGTAATTTCAGCTTGTCTGTTTCCTTGAGGATAGTAAGGGTTGGATGGGGAATGAATGATATTGTGCCCATTGAGGAATGCGATGACTTTGGAGCCAACGAACTGTGGTCCATTATCAATTCTGATAAGATGTGGTCTGCCGAACCGAATGATAATGCATTCCCAGATGAATCTGATGGCTTCTTCTTTTTGTGTTCGGCACAATGGGACTGCCTCTACCCATTTAGTGAAGTAGTCCGTAGCGACCAACAAATGCTTTCATTTTCCTGGTACTGTAGGAAATTCTCCTACGAGATGGAGGGCCTATCGTCTGAATGGCAAGGTGACTTGACTTGAGTGTAGTTCGAGCGCTGGGGCTCGTATCTTCAGGCTGTGACATTGGCAAATGTCACATTTACGAGCATACTCAATTGCTTATGTTTTCATCTTAGGCAAGAACATTCCTTGCATTAAGGATCTGTTTGTAAGAAATTGTCCTGCGGCATGGGACCCGCATGTGGCTTCGTGTAGATCGTGCAAGAATTGTTGTGCCTCTTTTTCGGATAGACAGAAGAGGTATGGACTAGTGACAGATATTTTGTAAAGGAGGTTGTCCCAGACAATGCATCTACGGGCATTGTCAATTAATCTCTATCGTTCTGTAGGATCCTCTGGAAGTGGGCCATCAAACTTATTGTGAGGTCCAATGTATTTGATGAAAGGATGTCTCCAATCATTTTTGATCTCCTCGTTGCCCCCAGTATTAATGGTGTTGGACACGATGGCATTAATGTTGGGGTTAGAAATGACGTCGATTTTTAAATAACGAGCTTCTGATCCAAGGACCTCAGCAAGGTAAGCGAGTGCATCCGAATTTTTATTTTCTCCCCTTGGCAAATATTCTATAGAAATTATCTGAAATTTGTTCATTCGTTCAACCACTGCAGTAGCATAGTCTATCATTTTCCCATTGGCTTGATAGATACCCGTGTGATGAATGATGATCAGTAATGAATCTGTGTAGACAGAGAGCTCTGCTGCACCCAGTGTGAGTGCCATGTCCAAGACATGAATTAGTGCCTCATATTCTGCTACATTGTTGGTTACTTCAAAATTGAGGTGAATGGATTTTTCGAGCCGATCATTGGAAGGAGTAATAAAAACAATCCTCACACCTGATCCGGCTAGTCCGACGGAGCCGTCCGTCAAAAGTCGCCAACCTTTCTTTGTTACCCAATCAGACTTATCTTCAGGCTGTACTGTGGGCGGTTCATCTTTGTTAACATCAACGTCTTCTTCCCAATCAAGATCGTCTACTGGAAAGTCAGCTAGAAAATCTGCTATAGCCTGACCTTTCTCAGAGTGGCATGGCTCAAAATGTATGTCATGTTCTCCGAGCATTACTGACCATTGCTGAATACGTCGAGACTTTTCGAGTTTAGATAAGATTTCGCGGAGTGGATAGTTCGTCAAGACACGAATAGCATGGGCTTGGAAATACTATTTCAATTTCTACGATGTATAGACGAGAGCTAAAAGAAGCTTCTCGATCTTGGTGTATCTTGTTTCAGCAGGGGTCAGAGTCTTGCTGATAAAATAGACTGGTTTCTCGGTCTTTTCGCCGAGTCAGATGAGAACGGAGCTGAGAGAAGTATCTGTGACGGCTAGGTATACTGTTAGTTCTTCTTCATCTGCTGGTGTGCTCATAACTGGTGGTTTACCCAAATGTTGCTTGAGTTCAAGGTAAGTGGCTTTGCATTTATCTGTCCACTCGATCTTGGAATCCTTCTTTGATTTTCCCCGCGATGTACCTTATTTTAGCAGATCGAATAGAGGTCGGCATCTGTCTGATGGTTTGGACACAAATCTGTTAAGTACTACGATCTTCCCGACTAGTTTCTGAACATCCCTTTTTGTCTTTGGTGAAGGCATAGCCAAGAGAGCTCGTATGCATGATGGATCAGCTTCAATTCCTCATTTGCTGATTAGCTGGCCCAAGAATTTTCTGGATTGTAATCCGAACTGGCATTTTTCAGAATTCAAGCGCATTTTGTAAGCTCACAAAATCTTAAAAATTATCCGTAAATCTGCCAGATGGTCTTATTTCTTGAGACTCTTACAAAGCATGTCGTCGATGTAAACCTCCATTGTTTTACCAAGTTAATCTTTGAACATTTGTGTCATCAATCTCTGATAGGTAGCGCCGGCATTTTTTAGGCTGAAAACCTTATAACAATACAGGCCTTGTTCGGTGATGAACGTAGTCTTGTCTTGATCTTCAGGGAAAAGTGGTATCTGATTGTATCCTGATGCAGCATCCATCATAGAGATAAGTTCGTGCCCTACTGTTGAATCGGGCAGATAGTTGATGATTGGAAGTGGAAAGCTAACTTTTGGAGTGTGTCGATTGAGATCCGTGAAATCGACGCAGATTCTAATCTTGCCATTTTTCTTTTGGACTGTGACAATGTTCGAGATCCAGTCTGGGTAAATAGCTTTGCAGATAAAACCGACATCAATCAATTTGTCAATCTCATTGTTTACTTCATATCGTATTTTTGGTGCTGGAGTTCGCTGCTTCTGTTCAACCGGTTCTACCTTCTCTTTCAACTCTAGCTTGTGGTACGCCATGAATGGATCGATCCCTGACATTTTGTGGAATGTCCACGCAAAAACATCGTGGCTATTCGAAAGGAATTGTATGAGACTTGAGTGTTCCTCCGCGCTCAAGAGGGTCCCGATGTGAGTTCCTCTTTGTGCGCCATTGATCTCGATATATTCTGTTGGTTCGGCGCTTGGCAGCTGATGTTCTGCTGGTACTGAATGCTGCAATTGCTATGTCAGAGCTGTTGTAGCTCGCTCAGCTTTAATAGTATTATCGCAAGCTCAAGCTAATTTTTGGCTGCCTTTGATTTCGTAGCTCCCTCATTTCCAGTCGAACCGTAATGCTTGATGATATGTGGAGGGAATAGCTTCATGTTATGCAACTATGGTCGTCCCATGATGCCCAGGTAATGGGATTTTGTATTGATGACCTAAAAAACTACGTCAAGTGTGACTGGTCCTGCTGTGAGGGGAAGTATAATTTGATCCACACGTTCTTCCTTGGAACCGTTGAATCCAGAGACGTTGATATCACTTGGTTCGACCTTGTCCGCTAAACCCATTTAGTCGATCGTGCTCCGGAATAGTAGTTTGATGTTGCTGCCGGTGTCTACAATCATTGTATGTAGAACTATGTTCTTCATTTTTAACATGATGATGAGAGCATCGTGATACGGGAAGTTGATGTGACGTACATCGCAATCTTCGAAAGAAATCCCAGATCGTCGGTTGCAGGATTCTGGCAACAAACGAACTTCTTTATCTACCATTGCCAGATTATAGCATTGTCCAACGCGCCTGCGCTTGGATCTGTTGGAGTGGTTAACTGTCTGAGTCACGATGAAGTACAAGTATTTTTCCTCATTCGTTTCGTCAGTCTGGATGACCGTGATTTCAGTTTTGTAGCTGTCATCTTTGTAATTTTTTATGTCCACAATATATTCAAGCATCCGACCATGCGAAAATATACTCAAGAGGATAAATTTTAACACAAAATACTGCACCGTGTCATGATGATGAATCTTATGGTGAATGCAGTACGGCTTTCCTGGTATGGGTTGAAGAGTATTGGCATTTCTGAAGAGTTCATCCTTTTGCAGTAGCAGATATATGTTTGCAATAGTAGTTGTCAACTGTGGTAAGCGCGGAACTGGTCTCTTTTATCCTTGGCGTGCTCGATCATCATTGGACTTAAAATATTTCTTATCACCTCTGTAGTCTTTACTGCTGTTGCGAGTATGTTCTCCGGTATGATCGTTGGTGGATAGAGCGATGCGCTGAGGTTTTTGTTTCTCAGTCGTCAGTCTTTCGAGGTCGATAAAATTGTTAACCTTTTCCATCATATCTTCTAATGTCAGCGGCTTGTTGAGGATTAGATGTTCCCTGACTCGTCCATCTATGAGTAACACATTGGTGAAAGCGGAGATCGTGATCTTTTTATCGAGGTTATCGAGTTTTCGGGCTAGCCCAAAAAAATTTTTGTGTACGTCTCTAATCTTTCCCCTGGTGCCTGCTTGAGACTAAACAAAGAGTAAAGACTTTCCTCCTTGTCTTTATTATGTGAATAGTTCTTGCCTAATAGTTTACGAAGTTGCTCGAAGGTAAGGATAAATCCTTCATCGAGTGTGTGAAACCATCGTAGAGGCTCGCCTATTAAGCTGGTCGGGAATTGACGTCAGAGGATATAGTTGGAGGAGGAATACAGCCCCAAGGAATCTTGAAATTCTTGGACGTGTTCCACAGAATACCCCCCTTCGTATTTCTGAATCATTGGAGTGCAAAAACTGGTTGGTACTTCTTCGTCTAGAAACTCCTGTGCGAGTGGACTCTTCTGTAATCTTGCATAGTTGCTTCTTCCAGTGAGTATTTGAGCGTCTAAAAGCTCTTAGACGCGTTTGTCCACCTGCTCTGGAGTAAGATGTTGTCGAGACGTGACAGCTCGTCTTGTTGTTGGTCTTCTCGCAGGATTATGTTCTCCTGCTGCTTCTCCCATGCGTTCATAAACTGAAACTTGAGGTTTTTCTATGTATTGCTCTACTTGCGACTGTAGATCTATTACCGCTCCAGCGGGTAACGGTGGATTGATGTGACTCCGTAGGTAGGACTGGCTCTAACTGAATTTGAGGAAGCGCGGTATTTCTGCCTCGATGTCCTAAGCGATCATGGACTGATATCCACGAGGCTGCGGGTAGAGCGTTCTGCTATCTCAGAATTACCATTATTTAAGCTTGGAGTGCTTTTATTGCGTCCTTCATGCCGGTGAGCTGCTTTTCCAGCTCTATTCGTCACTCAGTTTCTGCTTGCACAGTTGTTCGTAGATTCGTCACTCCTTCAGCAGCATCAGGCAGGGCGTGGTATGATCTGTCTTGATTTGTCATCTTTCAAAGATGAATGCAGTGAAAACTGGATTGGAGAATGCAAAGTGTAATCTTCGTTTCCCACAGACGGCGTCAAATGTAATAGCCTATTTTCGTATTGCATAAAGATAGCGTTTTACACCTTTGAAATCTAGGATGTTTACTTATGAACGGGAAATAAACAACACTAGATTTAGCGTAAAAAACCCTTGAATGGGTTATAAACCAGGACCTCTCCTGATGATTTTAGAAAGAGAGAGAGGTATATTTAGACTGCTAGCTATTACAAGAGAGAGAGAGAGAGAGAGAGATGTAGAAAAGATCTCTTAGAGGTTCTCAGAGCAGCCTCTCCAATTCGTAGCTATCTAGTCTTATTTATAGGTCTTATAATATGACCGTTGGTTACATTGATAAGGAACGTTACAATATCGGGTTTTGATGAGTCTTCATGGTGGTCTTTTGTAACGTCTTGATACTTGTTGATCTATAACGGATCCATTAACATTCTTTAGCTGTAGCTTCAGACCGTTAGGAAGATACGATCTCTTGTGATGCTCGTGTGCATACGACCTATTAATAAGTGGAGGAGTATCTTTTGTACCGCGAAGTCACAGGATGCTTTGATATTTCCGAACTGCTGATGAAGATATGATATCTAATAGTGCTCGCGTGTATTCGAACTATTGATAGTATCTGAGTATTTTTTGGAATGCGATGTTATTGGATGTTTTGTCATCCCCGAGCTGTAGATGAGGAAGTCTGTATTACGATCTCCTTGCTTTTAGTCATTTATTGGTTATCAGTATGTTTACTCGAGCTATGTGAGTTCGAATATCGGACTCAGTACGAGGATTAGAAATAAGCCCTCACACTATGAGTATTTGACCATGAGTATTTCACCTGTAAACGAGTAGATAACTCGTTTGCTTGAAGGACATTTGATAGCTCAGATCGACAATATGCATCATAAGCTTTGTACCTAATCCCAAACCCAAAGGAGATGACCATGTTGTCTTAAATCAACCATACCAAAAAAGATAATCATACGGCAGCATCTAATATTCCTGGTTCATAAAAAAAATTACTTACTTTTTGGGATCATTTAAGTTGTCAAGAGAGGTCCAATCTGAACTCTATGTAAATTTATGAGCAACAGATGATACATTGACTACTCTTCCTTCTCTGCTTGTTTCTTTTACAGTGGTTTTAAGGTTGTCCAACAAAAGTTTCGTTAGTAGGAAATGTCCTGCAAATTGGATAGCAAAATAGCGTTAAAAACATGCTCATCCTTTGTTCGTGCAAAACTTATACCATCTTCATCAAAGAGGCAATTTACGTATCATTAGACTTACTTAAGTAGTTGGTGGCAAATTGTAACTCTACGCCGTCTGCTGACAGTTCGAATGGAGAACACATTATCCCTGCATTGTTGCTGTCGAAACAGGAAATTATGTTTGACATACTGACAACACAAAAAATTGCAGTTAATGAAGCATCAAACGATACTTTACTGATTACTAAAAAAGATTTTTAACTTACTACTAGCTAGCTAAGTTACATACCTTCAATGCTCTGCAACAACTTCTTCACTTTGCATTTGTAACCATCGCAGCATTGGGCAAAAACCTTCAACTCAACCTTCTGGAAGAAAGCCAAAGCAACTTCATCTCAAAATATCCATTTAGGAAAACATAAAAGATAATATAAGAAGTCAAGCTAACAGGTTATAGAACCTTGATTTTTACTTCCTTGCTCATATTTCCTGACTCTCCATTCGAAATAGCTCAAGTGGCGATAAAATATTAAGGTAAAAGCCCAGGGAGATACAAAAATATAGGCCCAGTGAGACAAAAATACAGGCCCAGGGAGACACAAAAATACATATATTATCCAGGGAGACACAAAAATATAGGTAAAAGCCCATATTTTGATAAACTATAAACCAAAAAGGATAAATGTTCACACCAAAACTAAGGAACAGGGCATTGTAACAAACATAATTAACCAAAACATCAACCCGCTAACACAAGATTATTCCCATAAGCCAAAACAGGGAACCCAACAGCAGGAATTTTGCAAAGCATAAACAATTACACTTCAATTAACAAGTACTAAAAGATAATAAGGATATATGACAAGGATGATGAGTATCTATTTTAAACAGCTAAATGAAGCCATACCTAGAAAGGTGATTTTTTAATCGTCCACAAGAGAAGGATGTGAAAATGATCCTCCGAGCAACTCTAAAAAGCATTATAAAATAAAGACGTATAATAGTTAACAACAAACTAGAAGAACATAAAAATAAACAAAGTAAATTAATATTTTATTACCATTATCGATTTGTTCTAATTTTTCAACTTCGGTCAATGCCTCACGAATATTAATTGGGACTATAGTTGGTCGAAGCCAATCTTGCGTACAAATAAGAGCTTCCACCGTGGTAGGAGCCAATGAACTACGAAAAGAGTTAAGTATTCGACCTCCGGTGCTAAAAGTTAACTCCGATGTAACCGAAGAGACGAGAATAGCCAATACATCTCTTCCAACAAGGGAAAGGATCCGATACCTTGATGAGTTCGTCTTCCACCAATCTAATATGTCAAATTGCTCTGCTCTTATTGGTTCGCACGTCTCTCCCAAGTACTTTTCAACCTCCGAATTGTTCTCCAAACTACTTTCTTCCTCCAAGTGTTTTTCATATTCCAAAGTTATATCCTCATCGTCATCATCATAATGAACGTCCCTCCTTAGCCCTTGGGATGATTGAGCCCCACCTTGTTTCATTAGAATCCAATCGTGTAACTGAATCAATGTATCTTTCACCTTCAACATCATATCATCCACCTTCAATGAATTAAAGCCCAATATTGAACCCAAACAAAATTTCACATACTTCATTTTGTATTGCGGATCGAGAATAACCGCAGTATACATTAGCAAATTGATTTTTCCCATATCCCAATACTTATCAAACTTCTCTTGCATGCGTATCTCGCCATTAATGATAAGTGAACATCTTGACTTTTTTTATAGGAAATCAATTTGGATTGTATAGTAGCAAGTTCTTGGAAAAATGCATTTGAGGTAACATATAATGATCCAGAAAACTTCAATGTTGCATGATTATTTTATAAAAAACCTCACAAGTCTTCTTGCATCTTCCCAATCTACACAAGATGGAGCCCCCAAAATGCTCTTTCCCCCTTCCCCTTCTTTAAAATAAGCACGGTACGCCAATTCTCTTTCAGTTAATCTTTGAAATGTCATTTCAATCTTTTCAGCTCCCTCTAGCATCATGTATGTTGAATTTCATTGAGTTGAAACATCTAAATAGACTGAACTTTTCTCTTCCAATTTAGCCTCCTCCACACTTGTCTTAAAACGCTCTAGTCTATGAGGAGATGACCTTACAAATCTCACATCATTTCTTATCGAAGTAATTGCTTCACTTGATTCTTTTAAACCATCGGAAACAATCAAATTAAGTATATGCGCCGAACATCTCATAATCAAAAAACTCATGATTCAAAATGGTAGTATTCCAACTTTTGGTGTTTCGCCTTAAGTAATCAACCGCGGTACTATTAGAACTTACATTATCAAGCGTAATACAAAAAATACTATCTATCCCCCAAGTAATCAAACATTTCTCAACCACAATCCCAATGGTCTCTCCCTTATGATTAGCAACTTGACAAAAATTTAGAATCTTTTTTTCTATTTTCCATTCGTTGTCAATCTAATGAGCGGTGAGACACAAATAACACAAGTTTTGATTAGATGTCCATTTGTCCATTGTAAGGCTGATTTTTTACCTTTAATGAGTACTTTTAAACGTTCTTTCTCACTCTTGTACAACTTCAGACAATCTATAGCTATGGTAAAGCGAGATGGAACGATAAACTTTGGAATAGAAACATTACAAAAATGTTTAAAACCCAGGCCTTCAACAAACCTAAAAGGTAATTCATCTATTATAGTCATTTTAGCCAATGCTAATCGACAAGCCTCTACACTCCAAATAGTTCCCACAACCTCATGTCCATCTCCTTTCTTCTTAAAAGATAAGGTTTGTTTACTACTAGTTTGAGCATATTTTCCAAATGGATACTTTTTACACACATTTTCTATATGGTTCTTCATAGTACTTGTCTCGTTAGTTTTAGGATCACAATTTATGCTTGTACTACAATAATGGCATAAGGCATGAGGAGGATCACTACCTCCTACTAGAGTAAAATGATCCCAAGCTAAAGATTTTTTACGTTTGTTGCCTCCCTTTTTGTTTTCTGAAAGCGGCGTTGGAACAACTGGAGTTTCGACATTCGGTATAACTGGAGTTGTTTCTCCACTGGGTTGCGGTTGGTTAATTTCCATCTACAAAACAATTCCAATAGCAAACAATAATGGACATTAGTTCATTACTCAATTACAGAGATTACCTAAAGCAAACAACAATTAACAATAGCAAAAACAATTCCACCATCAGAAGTAACAGGTTCTGATGACTGAAATTATCAATTCCACCATCAGAAGCAACAGGTTCTGATGACTGAAATTATCAATTCCACCATCAGAAGCAATAGGATCTGATGACTGAAATTATCAATTCCACCATCAGAAACAACAGGTTCTGATAACTTAAACTATCAATTCCACTATCATAAATCCAAAATTATAATTCCTAATCACTCTCTTGAAAGAGGATTTCACTTAAAGTGGACTTAATAAGATTTTCATACGAACCTTACTAATGACTGAAACTGGAAAGTAGCTTTAAAGATGGTTTGATCGATGATTAAAGCTCAATAGAACTCAGCCAACTGCTAAAATAGATCCCATCGTGACTTGCGAAAAAAACCTAAATAAATTTCATTAAAATGCGTTTTTATCTCAGTATGAAATTCAAAAATACCATATTGAGTGAAGAAATCAATGGAAATTGAGCTAAAGACCTGCTTGGGGAAACTTTAATAACAATGAGAGAGAGATGTTTACCTATTGAGTGCTGAGAGCAGAGTAAGTACTGTATGGGAATTTGCTTAATTGTGTGAAGAAATTCAAGGATAGGACTCTTGATTAAAGTGAAATAAAACTCAGTCAACTGCTAAAACAGGTTCAGAAATGAAGATGGTGATGGCTCAATGAAGATTAAAGTTGGGTGATCAGTGTCTCAGACTCTCAGTGATGGCTTAATGAAGAATTGAAGGGGTGGTGATGGTTTGAGAGAAAGAGAGAGGACGGCAGAGAAGACTGAGAGAGTGAGAGGGATTGAATCGATTGATTGGGTTGGGTAAACCTAATTCCTAAGGGTACTTAAGTAATATACTTAATTATCGGTTCGGGTCGGTTTTTTAAGAGGTAAAAAATCAAAAAACCGAACCGACAAACTACGGTTTACACATTTTAGAACCGAACCGATCCAAAAAACCGACCAAATCGGTTCGGTTTAGGTCGGTTTGGTCGGTTTATGCTCACCCCTAGTTCTGGTGATGATGACCAAGTAAGCATAGCTCAATTTTGCTTCACTTTTTTCATTTACAGCTCATTATCGTTTTTATTATTTCCAATTTGCTCCTTTGCTTTCATAAATCAATTATAACTTAATTTATGTACTAAAGATCGCCCAACTTATTATTATTAGTCCTATTTAACACCTTTGCTAAAGTTGGTACAGAAATATCTATTATGCCCGACATCATTTAATTATTCTACAAACATGAACTAACAATCCCCTCGGTCTAAATATCTTCTGATTGATCTGCCGTGTTGGCACAAGTCAACCAAGACGAGGCCTCTTGTTACTGATGTCCCCGGCCAGTTCAATGTACATATACCATGTTCATATAATCTCTACCTTGGTCTAAAATTCCCTATTAGGAAGAAATGATGTTGTAGGATCAACACAGCACCAAAAAAATTGAGTTTCGTATTCCAATAAAGAGAGAACTATATATGCTCTGAATATGTCTGTGTTTTCCATCATTTACCTTTATTTAGCTTTGAGGAAATTATACACGATGTATGAATGAGACGCTCTATGCCAGGTAAATCTCTAATGGAAAACTGGTTGAATGCGTTTAAATCTATGAGTACAAGAAGTTTGATGAAAGGTTAGGGAGAAACAGAATTATGGGTGAGAGAGTAGGTCACCATGATTTTTATGTTATTTCCTAGTAGAAACTTAAGTACTGACAAATTACATTTAGATCCCCTGCAAAGTACGGCTGTTTATATTTCCATCTATTAACTTGCATATTGTCAATAGTAGCATGAATCTAAAAAACATCAATGTATTGTTGTTTTCTTTGTTTTCTTGCAAATAATAACATGCATAGATTAATTCCATTACTGATGTTGTCAAATGAATGTCATCGGTAGTACTTGTTGGTTACCGATCTCTTATTTGTTCCTTTGATCTCTTGCATTAGATGACTTGGGTGGTCGACTGCAACTTTGGGTACGTTTATGAATTTTGAAACTCAAAATCTATCATGGTAGCTATGTAGCTTTGACACCAGCGATATATCGGAAACTTGGGGTACAGTACCATAAATATATCCAAAAATATTGGTACAGAATTTTAAATACCACAAACAGTAATGATGATCAAATCATTATTAGTGTTAGTGATAACAAAAACTTTTCCCATAAATCGTGATATATCATACTATATATCATGGTTTCTTGAATATGTTGACCATCACTCTTAATATCATCCAATATATCATATGCATTGGTGATGTATTATGATAGGGCACTGAATATCCCATTTTTTTAATCACAATGTTCTAAAGTCTCTTGATGTATGGTGATAGACCATGATATTATATTTATGTTATCGTGAAACTTGGCCAACAATGTATCACTACCTAGTGATCTTTGGACAGTGGTAATAAGCATTATATCTTTGCAGGCGCATTCTCATACACAAAATGATACCACCGGCTGTTAAATGGTACACGTCCAAACTTTGTTATACGAATGTTATTATTATCAATAAGCTGTTGAGCCGCAAGCCTATAAGCCACAAACTCCAAGTCGATTTGGGTTAGCAATGAACAAACACAAACAAAGAAACACACAACACCAAGGATTATAGTGGTTCAGCCAATTGCCTACGTCCACTTTCAAGAGAGAGAGAGAGAGAGTTTATTCAATGTCCCAATTACAATCACTCAAGCCCAATTTTGGATTTATCACTCAATAAATTCCTCAAAGTTTCTCACCAAAGGATTGTCAAAAGGGTGACTCACAAATAACTTTGGTTTCCCTTTATATACTAGGGAAAACCTATTACAATCGCTCAAATCTCGAGGCAAACAAGAGGTTCGAAAACCGTCAAAAAAACTAAGTTACCAGATTTCGTTCGAACGGCATAGGGAGTCGTTCGAACGAAATATGCGTCTGGGCCAAAATTCCAGAGGGATTCAAGAGTCGTTCGAATGGATTCAAGGGTCGTTCGAACGACCAAGGCCCAAACCCAGAAAACCATAATTTCTCCACAATTCTTCATCTCGGTGAAGATTTTCCAAACCAAACGAACCGAAATCTGAGCCGAACATAGAAACCAACCAAACGAACTCAAATAAACACTCTCCACCATCAGATGTCCCCAAAGACCCATACATACAAACGGCCCAAGGAAACCAACCAAAACCAAGCATCCTAAAGGACCAAGAAGCAAACCAAATGTCCAAAGGAAATAAAATCGACTGCACCAAATCAATGGTTGCCTACGTACCTCCGTGTATCAAGTCGTTCGTAGTTCACCAAACATCCAATCAATCAACATGAATAATTTGAACTAAGTCCAAACAATGATTTAACTTAATTTCCGAAACAACTTTCGTAAACATATCCACCGGGTTATCTTTGGTGTGAATCTTCTTCAGCAGAATCTCACCCTCCTCCAGGACTTCTCTGACAAAGTGATAGCGCACATCAATATGTTTTGTGCGCTGGTGATAAACCTGATCTTTGGCCAAGAAGATAGCGCTCTGACTATCACAACAGACATCAAGATGATCCATCTTAATGCCCAAATCCCGTAGAAGACCTTTCATCCAAATGGATTCCTTTATCGCCTCAGTCACGACCATATACTCCACCTCGGTAGTAGGCAGTGCTACCGTTGACTGTAGCGTGGATCTCTAACTAACCGGCCCTTCACCCAAAGTAAATAAATACCCGGTAGTAGACCGCCGTCTATCCAAGTCATCCATATAGTCAGAATCCACATAACCCACACAGAAACCATCAGTTGAATCCTATTTACGAAACTCCAACCCGATATCCATAGTACCTTTAATATACCGCAGAATCCATTTTACAGCTCGCCGTGATCTCTACCCGGATCATGCATATATCGGCTAACCATACCAACTGCTTGTGAAATGTCTGGCCGGGTACAAACCATAGCATACATCAAGCTACCAACCGCGCTAGCATAAGGAACTTGACTCATATAATCACGTTCCTCATCAGTGTTTGGAGACATAGAAGCCTTAAGCCTAAAATGAGGAGCAAGGGGAGTACTTACATATTTTGTGTTACCATCAATGCCAAATCTCTGAAGTACTTTCCTCATATACGAAGTCTGAGAGAGACGTACCGTTCCATTCTCTCTATCTCTATGAATCTTTATACCAAAAATCTTTTTTGCATCACCAAGATCTTTTATTTCAAATTCTTCACCCATTTGTTTTTTCAGCTTATCAATTTCATTTTTGTGCTTACACGCAATAAGCATATCATCCACATACAAAAGCAAGTAAATAAAGGACCCATCACGTAGCTTGCGCAAGTATACACAATGGTCATAATGACTCCGCTTGTACTTCTGCCCAATCATAAACTGATCAAACCGTTTGTACCATTGCCTTGGAGACTGCTTCAAGCCATACAACGACTTTTTTAGCTTACACACATAATCTTCCTTCCCCACAACCGTAAACCCACTCAGCTGAGTCATATAGATCTCTTCTTTCAAATTCCCATGTAAGAACGCCGTCTTAACATTGAGTTATTGCAACTCTAAATTAAATTGTGCTACTAAGGCCAATAGGATCTGTATGGAAGAATGTTTCACAACCGGAGAAAATACTTTATTGTAATCGATCCCTTCCCTTTGAGCGTAGTCCTTGGCTACTAATCTTGCCTTAAAGCGTATTTCATCATTAAGAGATCCCTGCTTCTTAGTGTAAACCCATTTACAACCGATCGCTTTCTTTCCTTTTGGCAACTTCGAAAGTTCCCAAGTTTCATTTTTTAAAAGAGAGTACATCTCTTCTTTCATCGCTCCCTCCCAATGTTTAGCCTCGAAATCGTAAATAGCCACCTTATAGGTAGAGGGAACATCCTCTTTAATGATCGGAAGTCTATAGGCTACCATGGCCTTCGCTTTTGGAGGCACCATATCCTTTATAAGCCAACTCAGTTTGCTTACATCTCTCTCTGGCTTACTCTCTGTGATTGACTCTGCTACCAGAATCTCTTTATCCGTACTACCAAATGCTTTGCCTTCATCCGTGTCTTCATCATTTGAAGCCTTATCAAAAGTGACATCTTTGCTCAGAATGATCTTTCGGTCTCTCGTATCCCACAACTTGTAACCTTTCACACCCTTCTTCTTACCCAGAAAAATGATTTTCTTGCTCGCGTATCCAACTTACCATCCTTCACATGATAGTATGCCGGACACCAAAATATACGAAGAGTATCATAATCTGTAGCAGGATCTCCTGACCAAGCCTCCATTGGTGTTTTACCCTCAATTGCAGCCGAAGGCAACCTATTAACGAGATAACATGTATAAGTCAAAGCCTCAGCCCAAAATGCCTTGCCCAACCCAAAATTGGACAACATACACCTAACCTTCTCCAATAAAGTATTGTTCATGCACTCGGTTACCTCGTTTTGTTGCGGTGTCTCTCTAACCGCAAAGTATCAAACTATCCCCTCATCTCGGCATACTTGCAAGAATGGATCACTAGTGTACTCCCCACCATTATCAGAACAGAGCGACTTGATCTTTCTGCCGGTTTGAGTCTCAATCAACTTCTTCCATGTCATAAAAATTTCTAGGACTTCATCCTTCCTCTTCATAGTGTACACCCAAACTCGCCTAGAAAAGTCATCCACAAAAGACATAAAGTAATGCTTACCCATTAGCGATGCATTCTTGGAGGGGCCCCAAACATCAGAGTAAACATAATCAGGATTTCCACGAGTATTGTGAATAACGGTGCCGAACTTAACTCTTGTCTGCTTTCCCAGAATGCACTGTTTACAAAAATCCAATTTGTACATCTTGGCACCTTTCAGAAGCCCCCTGCTCGCGAGAGCTCTCAAAGACTTTTCTCCCGCATGTGCCAAACACATGTGCCATAACCGTGTTGTATCTTTAGAAGTGATCTCCTCTCTTCCCACGGTAGAAACCTTACCCAGAACAGCCATACCATCCAAGTAGTACAAGTTGTTACTTCTCCTGTGACCCTTCAATATCACCATGACTCCCTTAAGAACCCTCTTTACTCCATTCTCAGACACCACCTTGCAGCTTTGCGCTTCAAGTGTCCCCATCGAGATAATGTTCTTACTCATTATCAAATTAAACCAAACCTCATCAATCTTTTTAACCAACCCATTGTACAACTTTAGTAGAATGGTACCTATCCCCATGATGCGGTATGAATTGTCATTTCTCATCACCACCGCTCCATCTTCTAGCAATTTCAAACAAGAAAAACAAGCCCTCTAAAGACAAATATGATAAGTAGCACCCGAATCTAAAATCCATTCATTTGTATCAATAATACATGTACTAGAAGTTATAGTAAAAGAGTAGCCAAAGTCATTACCTCTAGTTTATATTAATTTTCCCACTTTCTTCTTCTTGAGTGCGGGACAATCAACCTTTCAATGTCCCATTTCCTTACAAAATGCGCATTGGTTCTTAGTTAAATTGTTTCGGTTTCCCCCACGACCTCTCGATTTCGATCTAGAGTTGTTACAAAACAGCTTCTTCTTATCCGATGATCTTCCCCAAATTTTTTAGTACTTCAGATGTGGACTTGTCGGTCTCTCTTTTCTCTTTTCTCTGGTACTCGTGGTTAACTACGGCTGTAGTCACATCCGTGTACTTCAAAGAACTTTTTCCAAAAGTAATCGTCATAACGAAATGTTCTAATTTGTCCGGAAGTAAGTTTAAGAATAATAGAGCTTCATCTTCATCCCCAACTATCTCTTCAAGATTCGCTAGGTCGGCCAACAACTTAGTGAAGTCATTTAAATGCTCGGACATACTAATCCCTTGCCTCAAAGTAAAGCGATAAAGTTTCTTCTTCAAGTGGAGTCGATTTTGGATGCTCTTTATCAAATACTTCCCCTCTAATATCTGTAAAATTTCTTTTGTAGAAGTCTCATTCATCACAAGGTATTTAATGTCTTGAGCAAGACATGATCGAATTTAGCCACATGTTCTCTTATTTATCTTCCGCCATACACTCTCCTCTATTTCATCCAGCTTATCCTCCAATACCTCGTCTAAGTCTTGTTGACTTAGGGCATTAATAACTTTGCATCTGCGTATGCCGAAGTTATTTGTGTCATTGAATTTTTCAACTTTAATTTTTGCATTGTTGAACATCACCATCATATTTCTTTTCGGGGCTGAAGAACTAGTTTCAACATCAACTTCATCTCCCATGTTTCCCCCAATTTTCATGAACTAATCAAATCAAAATCAAATGAAATTGTAAAACCCTAAGTTACCTCAAAATGACGCAATCGAGGAATCGACCTCGCTTTGACATCAATTATTGAGCCGGAAGCCCAGAAGCCACAAACTCCAAGTCGATTTGGGTTAGCAATGAACAAACACGAACAAAGAAACACACAACACCAATGATTATAGTGGCTCGGCAAATTGCCTACGTCCACTTTCAAGAGAGAGAGAAAGTTTATTCAATGTCCCAATTGCAATCACTCAAGCCTAATTTTGTATTTCTCACTCAAGAAATCCCCCAAAGTTTCTCACCAAAGGATTGTCAAAAAAGTGGCTCACAAATAACTTAGGTTTCCCTTTATATACTAGGGAAAACCTATTACAATCGCTCAAATATCGAGGCAAACAAGAGGTTTAAAAACTATCAAAAAAACCAAGTTACCAGATTTTGTTCGAACGACACAGGGAGTCGTTCGAACGAAATATGCGTCTGGACCAAAATTTTAGAGGGAATCAAGAGTCGTTCAAACGGATTCAAGGGTCGTTCGAACGACCAAGGCCCAAACCCAAAAAACCATAATTTCTCCACATAAGCCACTGAAGATGAAGACTATGAAGAAGATGATGGCGATGTTGTTGGCGTTTGTGATGATGATGATGTTGGCAACAGTGATGATATTACTTGTGTTGAATATAAAATATACCTAATATAGGATATATACTAAATATAGAATTCTTTAAATATAGGATATTCTTACTTAGCGCCCAAGTAATTATAACTATATAAGGAGAAGGTCTTCTTCCATTGTAATCATCGAATAATAATAAAGTTAGTCCTTCTCGAATATCTTATTCTTTGTATTAGTTTCTACATGGCATCAGAGCGGGTTCGATAATTAAACCAGGTTCTTTCAAATTGAATTGAATTGAATTTGCTACGAATTACTGTCGCGAAGCTTAATTCTATTGTAAAGTTTAAAGTTATTGTAGCTACAATAGTTCGAGGTTACTGTAGCAGTCTGAAGTTAATGTAGCTGTAGCTGTAGCAGTTTGAAGTACTATAGCAAATACCAGAAAATCACTGTAGCAGTAGTATTCGAAATTACTTTAGTAGTTTAAAGTTACTGTAGCAGATACCAGAAAATTACTGTAGCAGTTCGACCAATGGGTTCCAATGATGATACAACAATGGTATCATCAAACTCAAATCCTAATCCTCCTTCAGTGAATGTTGCCCAGTCAGGTATGAAAACTAAATGTAGTGTTTTAGTTGTAAATTCTTTGAATAGTACTTGGCTAATTGATACTGGTGCATCAGATCACATGGTAAACGACTCTAGCATATTATCATCCATTACGCCTTCAACCTAAATATCTATATACACAGCAAATGGTGGTTCATCTCCTGTAAATAGAGAAGATTTTATTGACATATCTGAATCCCTGACATTAAACTCTGTCCTTATTGTTCTTGCTCTAGAGTACAATATCTTGTCTATCAGTAGGATCACTATTGCACTTACATGTACCGTGACGTTCTGGCCTCAATTATGTATTTTTTAGGACATAGTGACTCGACAGGTTATTGGTAGTGGTGTTAGAAAAGGCAATCTCTACTATTTAGACCTGACTAATAGTGAAGAACAGAGAATTCATCAGGTGAATAAAGTTGGAGGAATTGAAGAAGCAAAAGCTAATGTGTGGCTATGGCATCGGCGGCTGGGTCATCTCTCCTTCGGGAATCTTTAGAAATTAAATTTGTTATTATTTTCGAATTGCAATATTTCAGAGTTTAAGTGTGATATTTGTGAACTCGCTAAGAGTCATTGTATTATATACTCTCCAAGTTTTAATAAAAGTTCAATGCTTTTTAGTATTATTCACTCTGATGTATGGGGTCCTGCACGTATTACTTCATTGTTTGGAGGTTATTATTTTGTGACTTTTATTGATGAGTGTACTCGTATGATGTGGGTATCCCTAATTACCCATAAAAGTGAAGTCTTTGAAGTATTTTAAAAAATTTATCAGATGGTTTTAACCCAATTCTAAAGGAGGATACAAGTGTATCAATCTGATAATGGAGGAGAATTTACTAGTAATGACATGTCAGAGTTCTTGATAAATAACGGCATTCGACATCAAACCTCTAATGTTTATACCCCACAACAAAATAGGTTAGCTGAACGAATGAATAGATAACTATTAGAAGTTGTTCGTGCATCTCTTTTAGGAATGAATATACATTGAATTATAAGGGAGAAGCGTTAAAATCTGTTGTTTACTTGATAAAGCTTACACCATCTAGGGTCATTAAATTTCAGATCCCCTTCCAAAAACTTCATGATCTTATCACCATCCCTGCAATGCCAAACCTAGAACTACGTGTTTTTGGATGTGTTGTCTTTGTTCATATACCTAAACATCAGCGAAGAAATTGGATCATTGTGCTCGAAAGTGTGTGTTTCTTGGATATGCTGATTTTAAAAAGGGTTATCGTTGTTATGATCCTGTGGAGGGGAAGGTGTATATCTCTTTGGAGGCATATTTTATGAGATCTTCCCTTCAGGGGGAGAAACATAATGATGGTGAAGGAAAGTTCCCTATTATTGGGGATATGTTTCAGAAACTAAAAGATTTGATGAGTAATTTAAACAGGCGTAGTAACCTAACTGATGATGAAAAGGAAAGTAAAGTAGAGCAAATAATAGGGGGAGATCAGGGTATTGAAGATGAACTTCATACGAATGGAGTGGATCAGACGACAGGGGGAGATCAAGCTAAAATAATAGAAGTTGCTTGTGACTCCAATATTCTAACACCGTCTACCGAAGCACTGCCACAGAATGTCGAACCTCAGGTATTACCTAATCCTAACACTGTTAATGATATTAAACCTAGACGTTCAGAAAGGCCTACTAAAGGTATTCCAAAATCTACTTATGAACCAAATATCAATTCTAAAGCCAAATACCTAATTTCTGATTATGTGTCCACCCATAGGTTGGCTAAGTCATTTACATGCACTATGAATCAATTATCCTCTATATCTATTCATAGTAATTTCTAGGAAGCACTATCAGATCCACGATGGAAGAAAGCCATGAACGGAGAGATGAATGCATTACAAAAGAATTTAACTTGGGAACTTGTTGATAAACCCCACGAAAATCGTATTGTTGGGTGTCGTTTGATCTTTACTATAAAGATAAACTCAAATGGAAGTATTGATAGGTATAAAACCAGAATAGTTGCCAAAGGGTATACGCAGACGTATGGTGTGGATTACGATGAGACCTTTGCCCCAGTAGTAAAGATAAATACTATTCGTGTACTTATTTCTCTTACAGCCAATCAAGGTTGGCCATTACAACAGTTTGACGTGAAGAATGCATTTCTCAATGGAGACTTAAAAGAATAAGAACTATACATGGAGTTACCACCTGGAGTCACGAATTCTGAAGGAGGAAAAGTATGCAAATTAAAGAAGACAGTGTACAGGTTAAAACAGTTGCCATGAGCTTGGTTTGGATGGTTTTCGAAGAGCGTGAAGGCATTTGGATATAGACAAAGTAATTCTGATCATACCTTGTTTATAAAACGAAAGTCAGGAAAACTTACCGCTCTTATTATTTATGTTGATGATATGGTTGTTACTTGAAATGACTCAGTAGAAATGGAGGCACTGAAGAACTATTTGTCACGAGAATTTAAGATGAAGGATTTGAGACAGTTAAAATACTTCTTAGGCATTGAAGTTGCAAGATTAATTCAAGGTATTTTCATGTATCAACGAAAGTATATATTAGACCTTCTTGCAAAAATTGGGATGCTTGATTGCAAACCGGTAGATACACCGAATAAAGCGAATCATCACTTGGGAATTTTTTCCGACCAAGTTCCATGTGACAAAGGAAGGTACCAACGCTTAGTGAGACGACTAATTTATCTCTCCCATACTCGACCGGATATTGCATATGCCATTAGCGTCGTAAGTTAATTCATGCATAATCCAGGTGCAGAACATATGAAGGCGGTCTTTCGAATACTAAGGTACTTGAAGAAATATCTGGGAAAATGTCTCTTATTCCAGAAAGGTGGTGATATGGAAGTAATGGGATACACCGATGCAGATTGGGCAGGAGATATGACGACCAGAATGTCAACCTCAGGCTATTTTACGTTTGTATGTAGAAATTTGGTAACATTTAAAGCTAAGAAGCAAAAGGTTATTGCTAGATCAAGTGCAGAATCTGAGTTTCGGGGTATGGCTCATGGAGTATGTGAACTACTATGGATACGGAATATATTGAAGGACTTGAATTTAAACTCATGAAACCAATAGATCTATACTGTGACAATAAAGCAGCGATTATGATTGCACACAATCCAATTCAACATGACCGTATGAAACATGTTGAAGTGGATCGGTTCTTTATCAGAGAAAATATTGACAAATGGTGTATATCTTTTCCATTCGTGAAGTCAAAAGATCAGCTTGCAGATATTCTTACGAAAGAAGTTTGTGGATGAATATTTAACGACATGTTTGACAAGCTGGGCATGATTGACATCTATGCTCCATCTTGAGGGGGAGTGCTAAATATATAATATATGTTGAATATAGAATATACCTAATATAGGATATATACTAAATATAAAATTCTCTAAATATAGGATATTCTTACTTAGCGCCCAAGTAATTGTAACTATATAAGGAGAAGGTCTTCTTCCATTGTAATCATCGAATAATAATATAAGTTAGTCCTTCTCGAATCTTTTATTCTTTGTATTAGTTTCTACAACTTGCAGTATCCCGTGTCAGGATTGCAATGGCGGCGGCTCTGATGATATTACGTTTCATTTACGTTCTAAGCATATGCCCTGTCAATCCTCATGATTTCAAGCATAAGCAGTAAATGAAAGAGTATGTCAGTATCAAAGCAGCATAATAACATCCTGTCACATGATCAGCGTGTCTTCAACTTCAACTACATAAACTCAACTCCTAGCTGGTGGTGTTGGGTAATGAACAACTATCGAATTTGTCACCTAAAAGCTAAAGTAAGCTCACCACTGAAAGATGATTCTTCATCCAATACCTTACTTATCAGCATCAATATGCCATATTGAGCGGACATGGACCTTCAATAAGATTATATCACAAACACGTGGAGGGGTATTTGCCTCCATTTCACAAATTAGACACCAAAAAATAATTTCAAAATTGATGATCTCGTTGCTTTTGCCATTGCTTTGGTTGTCCTGGTTGTAAAAAGGTGCTTTAGTTTTGACATGGTTTGCAATATCCATGAGCTATCGGGTTTTTTATATATTTTATTTTATGAAAGAGGAAGCTAGGGTTATGGCAGACCCCCACCTGAATTTATTCAAATGTACAAATTTATAATCTAGGATATGGTATTCCCCTACAATCAGCTATACAAATATTTACAAGAATTAGGGGAAAGCTAGATAGAAAGAAAATGAAATTATCTTGAATGTCTAGATCAAGGTTTAAAAGGGTACGTTATAACGGTGTAACGGGCCAAGGCTATAACGGTGTTACGTTATTTTTTGCTAGATGACAAGAAAAAACGTAATAACGGCCATTATTTGGCCTGTAACGGTGTTATATTAAAATAACAATTGTGTTTTTGTTTTCTCTATATATAAATATTAATTTTCAATTATAACAACCGTTATAAACGTTATTTTACAAATAAGGGCGTTATAACGGCGTAATAACGCTATTTTTTATATTTAAAAAGATAATAAAGGAAAAACCAAAGTGCTTATTGTTATTGAAGTTATTACTTATTACAACATTGAAATAACAGTCCACACCACATCGACAAAATAAAACATCACACCAAAGTATTAAACATCACACCAGAGCATTAAAAATCACTTAAACATCAAAAGGAAAATGATTATTCTGGAATGCGACATTGTATTCACTGGTAAACGGAGTCGAACTGATTGGTATCAAATTCAGAGTAGTTTGAAGGTTGGTCATGCTCCAGATTGATTTGGTTGAAATCAAAATCAAAATACGCCTCAAGCAACGACTCCATTAGTGATTGATACATAGGTGCTTGTGACCAATTTTTTGGGAAATCTGTGTCAATAACAGAAGTAGAGTACCTCATTTGCTCATTAACCTCTGGGTCTTCAGTTGATAATTCTCTTTCAAGCTCTTCTGGTCATTCTTCATGTGTTAGCAACAAAAGCTCATCGTCATCTCTAGCAATCTATTCACATAATGGATCTTCCAATAAAATAGCAGATACACTTATGGGGTCTACACGATAACGTCGACGTCTATCTTCCCTTCTTCTTTCAAGTCGAATATTGTATTGAACAAAGATAAGATTATTGAGTTTCTTTGAAAGTAATCGATTTCTAATATTTGAAAGTAATCGATTTCTAATCTTTATTAGTTTTTTTTATGGCATGATTTGCTAGATTATTTTTTATTTTAGATCATAATGGGAGGCCTACCACTTAAATAGTGATTTCATCATATCACAAGAAATAATTCTATAAGCATAGCTAAGCCTACAACTTTCGGCTATTTTTATTAGTTTTTTTTATGCCAGTGGTTTGCCTACTACTTAAATAGTTATATAACGGCATATAACGGTGTTACAACGGTGTTATAACGGTATATAACGGTGTTTAACGTTCGTTATAAGTGAAGAAAAACATTAAATATAACGTAGCGTTATAACGGTAGCAACAGCCGTTATAGCATAAAATAACGGTTTGTAACAACAAATAACGGGTGTTATTTTTTAGAACGGAACATGGGGTATAACGGAACGGGCTCAGAGCGCTACCGTTATAACGGCGTTATTTAAAACCTTGGTCTAGATCTGAAGCAATAAAATCAACCATTTTATTTCCCTCTCTATGCTTGCAAATGATCTCCTTTGAACCCAAAGTGTCCATCACTTTCTTGGCTTTTCTTACGTCATTAAGGCAAGTCCACGGGGGATAATAGTCTGAATTCATTACTTGTACAACATAGGTAGAGTCAGAAACTACAGATAGCTTTAACTTCAAAAGTACCTATCCCAATTTTATAGTCACAAGGCTTATTAAAAGCAGCAATTGAGAAACCATTTGATAATCTGAAGATTCCACCAAAGGATCTCCTGTCTTCTCTTACACAACCATCAACATTAAAAATGATTTGGTGTTTCCAATCTTGTATCCACCTAACTCATTTGACTATCCTTGGCTCTTTAATTACTGGTTTCAGTCCCTAATCTGTAAGTGTTGAGCGTGTACTAAGATTTTGATGAAAAATGTGCTTTGAAGTACCTGCATTTGAATGTGACTTCATTGTATACTCTCCCAAATATGGTATCAGTAGTAGAGCTTGATCCTTGAAAATGCCTGTTGTTTCTTTCAGACCATAAATGATAAATAGTAGAACAAAAAGCAACTTCCAAAATCTTACCCCTGTTTGGACCAAAAGCAGCCTTTTCAATCAACCAGTTGAACTTAGCATCTCAACCTTCAATCACCTTCGAGAAACTCAGCTTTCTAAGAACTGCATCCCAAAGTTTTCTAGAGAAAGGACATTAAAAAAATAAATGATCTCTGTTCTCAACTGGGGCATCACAAAGATAGCAATAAGAAGCCTCTAGATATCATTTTAATATTCATTGATGTGTTAAACAAATTTATCAACAGAGGAAAATATCACATATATTTTGAAGTTTTTGACTTGCATTTTGATATATTTATATAATAACATTATTTCTATGCTTGTTTAATCTGTTGAAAATATCAGCCGATATGTCGAACTTAATGCACATATTGAAGTTTGAGAATAAACTTGTACTTGCATTACATCTACACAAAGCTATTACATATTTTTCCATGTATAAGCTTTTCTAAGGCCCTCATATATTGGAGAATATCAGTATTTCTACCCTTAATTGTTATTTATTTTATTATCAAACATGCACTCTTTGCAATCAAGGAAACACTACAAGGAGAGAAGCTCACAAGCTTTATTTGCACCATGGCTGTGGTTGCAGTAGACGAACCTTTCCATGTAATAGATCAGAATACCATAACAGAATTGGTGGAGTCGTTTGTGATACAGGAAGAGACAGCTGAGGCCACCGCACCAGCTGGGGATATGCAGGAGGACCAGGGCCAACAAACCGCTCCAATGGATGTTTGATTATTATTTCTTGAAATATAGGTGAGTTGGGTAGTTGGTTGGTCGCCTTAATTTTCTAAATGGATGAACTTATTTTTTTAATCATTGGATTCAGTCTCTTATGTCCCAGTATTTTGAGATCTGGTTCATCCACCTATGTTGAATTCAATGTGTAAAACTGAAAGTAGAAATGCTTTTGTATTCTCTTTGTGACAGTTCTTTGTTCAAATTTTTATGTAGACTTGGAAAAGGAAGAGTAAGGAACAATGGATAAAGTGTTACAGCAGATATTAATCCTAGAAATGTTCTCTTTAACTATAGTTGTAAGATAAGAGCATCCAGCTGTGCCTCGGTTAGAGTTGCTAAAAGAAAGCCCAAACACAGTTTTCCACCGGAAAATTGGTTCTCCTGCGTCAGAAAGTTTTATTTTCTGGGACAAGTTAGCAAGTAGTAATCGACTAGAAATCTTCTGAAAATAAGACCATCATGAAAGAAAGGTCATGCCGAGTACAATAATTACCAGTGCCAATGGCTGGGAACTTTGATAGGGCTTTTATTTAGTCCAAGCCAAATTGCAACTATTGTTGGTAACTGTAGTAGTGACTGCAAGAAGAAAAATGTTCAAACGACTTTCGCGCGCACACACACGAAGAAGAAGAAAAGGAAAAAAATACCCATTCAGGAGATCAGTTTCCCAATCCGACTGCTTTATGCTATAGTTCTAAAACAATTTTAGTGAGCCAAAAATGCTTTAAAAAAACACTTATTTCATTCCCTCCAAGTAGGTTGTGCTTTCTTAGCTTTAGTCATTCTCTCTCCTCAAACATAGCTAGGAAGGATAGAGAAACTTGCTAGCCACATAAGCAAGATGCTTGCCTGCCTCAAAAATACTTCTCAACCGTGGAGATATTTTATATGGCTTTCAGCAGGGAGCTATTTTGTTAATTTAAAAATGCTGGTGGGCTTTTCATTTTTCTATTAGCCCATAATATAATGTCATAAATGCTCAAAAAATATACCATTACCTGTCAGTTTATTTATAGCTTTTACTTCTTGAAAGCTTTCAAGCCAAAAGGGCAAGAGTGGCGAGTTTTATGATGATGAGAAGAGAACACATTGGAGGATGTATACAGAGAGATACAAAAAAGTAAATTATGGGTGATGATTCGCAGTTAAATTGTAGAGAAATTAATTGATGCTAATATCACTGATAGTTTCTCCAAAGAGAAAAAGAAATGATCTTGGATACAGTTCTTTCCAAATATAAAAATGAAGTTGCAGAGACCCGCCACATGACAAAGGTACACATCAATCCTTCCAACACAGCGGACCCCAAAATTATTGTAAAGTAGAAAAGAAAAGAGAAAAAACATACTCGTTGCAGGTCGAACATAACAACAAATATCATTATCTCAAGGAATTATTCGTCTAGAGAAGGGCAGGACAACGATTGCCCAGTCAGCGATAGAGAAGGTAGTATAGGAAATCGCTAGCATCAATATTCTCCAAAGCTCTTATCCCCTGACAAAGTAAGGAGCGTTCCAAACTCTAGATTTTCATATTGGTGTCCTCCATGACTAGATTCTTGAAAACAATGTGTTTTAAACAACATTTTAAGGCACGCGCGATAGCACATGCCTGACTGCTAGTATTTTCCAATGGAATGCATGATCCTTGGAGCAGAGGGAGGTAAGACAAAATTCCTTCCCATGCTGAACCCTTTATGGCATCTCCAAGACAATCAGGAAGATAGAAAATAAACACTAAATTTCGATATTGATTGGAGTAACTCTATTAAAAATCTCGTAATCCATTTAAGTACTGTAAAATAGAATTTCTTAATATTATTCGTTGTTGCATAAATTATGCTTTTATTATTCTAATGCTTTCATTAATCCTTAATTTTCAGTGTGCTAAAGAACTTATCTTCGAGTATTGTTGCACTCGTTACAGAAAAGGTGAGTTCTACATACTATATGATTGTTCTCTTTTTAATGAATTTTTTTTTCGATAATGTCATTTAAGTTGTGATGCCTTTCTATTATGCACGAGTTGTATTTATAGGTGCTCATCATTTAGATTTATGGTTTGCCACAAAAGAAGATTCAGACTGGCTTGTAAACCAAAGGAGACAAGAAGTGGAGATCATGCAGAGATGGATAAATGAGTACCATGCAGATTTAAGACAATGATAAAATGTTATTGAACTTGGCAATTTTTAAGTAAATCCATGGCATTAAGGTCTAAGAATTTACATATAGTAAGGTCGTAGTAAACAATATCCTCTTCCACGGAGAAAGAACATCGATCATTGCTAATTGATGTCTGCTCGACTTAATGATTTTATTTTACTTTGAAATTCGAAATGGAGATAAAAATGTGGTAAAAAATGTTTGTTTTTTTTTTGTTTTTTTCTCTCGTCTTCTTCCATGTATCTCTATTAATATTATGTTTTTCAATGATTAGATTGACTACTTAACCCCAATAATGCATGTTCCTATGTGTTAACCATCCATAGTTGTGTCAAGAAATGTCGTGACCATGTTAGTTGAGATAAATGTCAAATTTACTAAACCATTATCGTAAAATTTGAGTTTGCCCCATTATTGTGTGCATATCCATCAGTTTGGAAAGGGGAAAGGGATTCTCTCTTGAAAGTCAAGTGAATGAATTTCTATTGCTCCAAAGGTTGAAGAAAGAAGTGGTAAAGTATGAAAATGACATGCCGAACAACTATAATTATAAGAAGTCAACAACACGATGAACACATAAGCATACAAATGATGCAACAAATAATGGGCAGGCCGCAGGCGCCACTAAGAGTGACCAATGTGCCACTCACATACAGTGGTTACTGCAACGATCAGGACAACGGCTCATGACGCAAAAGATCATGGGATCGAACCATCACCAACATAGGCCACCCACGGGGGATTATCCTTAGGGGAGGAGTTATTGTTTTAGGGTAGGGGGAGCTATGTCAAGGAAATTGACTTAGATTGGTATTGGGGCCAAGTCGGGGGAATTTTTTTTGGGATTCTGAAAGGGCCTTAAAAATTAATCAAAAACACAATATCATTTACTTTAGTTGACCTAAAACTGAGAAGTAGTGTATGCTTTAGTTTCTTTTATTGAAGGTAAATTTTCATGGGGTTAGGACTCATGAGTACTTTTCATGTCCCCAATCTTGAGCATTGCCTTTTAAAAAAGAAGTAATATTGTTAAAATTATGGTATAAAAGAAGTAATATTGTTAAGCTGAGAGAGAGGTTGGGTGGGCTTGGGTGCAATATCAAAGGCTAAACTTGGTTGTTGTTTTTTTTTTTTGTCAATTTTAAACTGCGATTATGACAGCACGCACTGTAGGGTTTATAACGTGCCCCAGTGTAGTAGTTGGTTCGGGTGGTGAAAAAATGATGAACCCGGTGAATCTCTGGTTAATAATAGCGTAGCAATGAAAAAAAAGAAAAAAAAAATATAAACTGTTAAGGAATAATATATATAAACTACCAGTTTTATATCTTGAGAGCAATTGAGAGAAGAAAGATTTTTTTATTGATTAAGAACTCTTTCTCTATACGTAATACAAAGTAGATAACCCTACAATATAGGTTACCAAACCTCCTCAAATTTTCCCCATAAACCCTAAAGGCCTATGGGCTTGTTAGGAGTCCAATAGGGCACCCCAACCCAGTTGGGCTCCTAGCTTGGGCTGGACCCAACTCCTAACACTACCCCTTGGGGTATTCCATACTAGGATGACTTGCTTGATCAAAACCTCTGCCTCGCAAAACCCCCTTGGGAAAAAAGTTGTGCAAGGAAATAGTACAATCTTATTCCATGTATGGGTTGTGGACACGTATACGTGCCTCTTCAAAACCTTCCGTCAGTAAAACCTCATAGGATAAAAATTACACTATAACGAAAAAGTGTACAACACGCATGTATCCACGTCAGGCTCGGACTACTCCCCCTGATGTCGATCTCCCTGAGATCTATCTCCCTAAGATATTGATAAATAAATATTTTTCATGTCGATTCCGTAGACTAGTTGCTTGAACGTAAGTGGTGCAAGAGACTTCGTGAATAGGTTTGCAAAGATGTCTAGTGAAATATCTTCAACAATGTTAATCTCATTTGCCTTTTGTAATTCATAAGGATAGAATGGCTTCTATAAAATGTGTTTCGTTCTTTCGCCATTGATAAATGGCCATTGAATTGAATGATGCAAGATGAATTGTCTTCATACATAGTCAATTATTTATCTTGGATAGAACACGCCACAACTTCGGTTGATGAAATGTATTTTTGAGCGTAACCATCATTCTCTGCCAGCTTCATGAAGTACAAGAATCTTCATGGTTCGAGTTGTAGCTACCGCCATCTGTTTCATCGATCTCCAAGAATCTTTATGTATCCCCGTATATAAACACATAATCCATCTGACAATGGCCTATATGTGGGTCTGAGAAGTATTATGTATCGGTGTACTCTATACTTTTACGTTTACCATTTCGAGTAAAACAGACCTCAGTCTTTCATACCTATAAGATACCTCATAATGTACCTGATCTCACTCTAGTACCTTTGGATAGGAATAGAACTATGGTAAGCCAAACAGTTTACTACAAATAAGTCATCGGGTCTAGTATACCTAGCTACATATAACAAAACACCTCCTAGCTATGGCACCAAGACCCTAGGAGTTTCTCCCCCCATTAGGATGGTGAAAGATATCGTTGTCCACACCCAAGTGATGGACGCCTAATAAATGACTTAGCACTTTGTGCTACATCCATAGCGAAGTGTTAGATAACTCTTCCGATATATATTGCTTAGTGTATGAGTATGTCACTATTAAGATGTTCGATCTACAAATTGAGACACTACTTGATTTCCCAAGGTCTTTTATTTCAAATTCATTCCCAAGGTATTCGACGGCTCTCGCGATCTCCCCCGGAGGTCTAACGATATCAAAATCATTTAGTACACTGTTATGATGAGTGAAGTTAATTTTTATGTTAAAAATAAGAACGCATGGACAGATAAGGATATTTGCAAAGTCCCTGACCTTTAAATACTTAGTCAACTTATTATGTCTCATGGGCTCTGATTGCTTCAAGTCAACAATAACTTTTCTTGTTTTATTACGTACACACCGCGTGTGTTGGGTTTAATTGCTTTCAGAAGCTTATACCTCCCCAGGTAGCTTCATGTAGATATCCGTATCTAGTTTTCGATATAAATCCGGGGTATTTACATCTGACGCATGTCTAGCTTGTCCTCAACAACTTGACAAACTAATTGGTAACGAATCATTATAGCGTTCTTAACCGGGTAATAGGTCACACTATAATCGATGCCAGATCTCTTAAAGATTTCCTGGGTAACTAGTCTTGCCTTAACCAAATTATCTCTCTGAGTTAATCATATTTTCGTACCTTTCCCATTTATAACCGACAGGCTTAATTGTATCACTTTTCATTATGCTAGTAAGTTAAACTCCATTTGGATTCCAGATGCCCACTTTGACCAATGTATAACAACACACAATTATTTACAAGAAGTAGTTCTGAATCCTCATCTTTGATGGTGAGCACAGAAGTGAATATGAATACTTTGTCGATAAGTCTCTACTGAACGATCCTACATTCTGCTTATTATAGACTTTTAATAGATCGAGATCTCATTATTATCATACGTATGTGCTACCCTGGGCTAGTCTCGTAATGCATCAACTGGTCGCGTAGCTAATATTTATCTCACATTCTGCAGCTCCCCAACTCAGAATACTTTCTTCCAATGGTACTCCGCACTAAGCGTGACCATCAAATTTATTTGCGGTACTAATTCCCCTGGAACGTTCAGTTGCGATACTAGTTCCCTTGGAACATTCTAATGTGTAAGTGTATTACTTGCAGGTACATATACTTACGATACTTTAATAATCTCTATGAATGTATCTGACAATTCATTTACGACCTATTAGAGGTTTGTAATCAGTTGAACCTTATTGTCACCTAACTTATATATAGGGATCTAAATGAGATAGTGATGGTGTTTTCCAAGACCTCTTGGAAATGCCCTCAGCATTGATTGTCATATCTCCCTCCAATGCTAGGAATATCATCTTATCAAAGTAATAATTATCCGCCTTGCAGTATATACGTCGCTAGTGGGTTCCAAATATCCAGTGATAAATGTGAATCATAACCCATATAATACCAGGCCAACATTGAGGGTCTTATCTTTATACATTGCGGTGTGATTAACACCTACACAAAACATCCAAATGTTCATCTATGGGCGACACCGGGCCCCGACCCAGTTACTAGTTATTTTTGGAAAAAATTAATTTGATGATTTGCTATGGGACGAACCCTAATTAATGTTGTGGGAACAAGGATGCATATCCCACACACTGGCCGAAAGTTGTGATAGTAATAACAGTGGCCTAACGATTATCCTAAATCGCTTGATTAGGTTCTCTGCCAATTCTAATTTAGGTATGGTGGGTACTCACGATGCTCAATCATCTATCCCATTTAGCGGTAAAATAATCATTAAAAGCCTGTGAGTCCAACTCCCAAGCCCCTGTAAAGTTACATCGATGGACTTTGATCAGTTAATCCAAGAACTGAGTCTGCGATCAAATGATCTAAGTAAGAATTCGTGCTAACGTTGCATTCCTAAAGTTTAATAATAAGAAAACATAAAAATATTTCCTAGATATATTTTTTATGACCATAAATATTCAAGTGGGCCACAATGAGGATGGATAGGTCCACATGTGTCTCCATGGATGCGTTTGGAGCAAAGGTTGGAGATCTCACTCCACTTTGGTCATAGGATGAAATAATAGACTTTCCTCAAAAGCAATCGTTACACGTACACTCTCTGGATCTTTTCTCCTTTTAAGAAAAGTTAAGATATAATCCCGATAATCCTCCTCGCTATCCAAGCCTTGAGGAGTATATTGGAAATTGTTCAAATAGGATGTTATAACCTTTAGACACAAAGTGAATGTACTAGGCCTTGTCTATCATTTTCTCCGATAGTCATTACGTGATAAGCATTATCACACTACCAAAAAAATGATTATTAGGGACCAGATATTAGAGATATAGTAAAATTTGTCTCTAATAATATCACATTTGGGACGGTTTTTATTCTGTTTCTTATTATTTTTGTTTATGGGACGGATAAACTAACCTCGTCCTTAATAATATAAGTTTAGGGATAGTTGGACATACCTGCCCCTAATTGTATAAGTTCAATGATAGTGGAATATGGCTATCCCTAATAGGTTATGTTTAGGGTCTACGGGAAAAAATACCGCGAAAATAGAAAACAAAATGTTTCAACTCAATTTTGTCCACTCAATCTCTCCTCACGTAGTCCTTCTGCAGTTCTTCTTTGTATCAACTCAACTCAATATCTCTTCACTGCAATCCTTCTCCCACAACTCTTTTTGACAGTTCAAACTTCTTAAATACAATCTAATTTGTTGATTGTTGCTCTCAGGTTTACTGATTTGTAATTATTTATTGCTAATCTCTTTTACTGCTCTCGAGGTTACTGATTTATTGATATTTCTTGCTACTGTCGGGTTTACTAATTTGTTGATCTCTTTTGCTTCTCTCAGGTTTACTTATTTGCTGATCCTGATTGCTGATATCTATTGTTGCCCTTGTAAGTTTTTTGATTTCAAACTCTAATTTTTTTTCCATCTAGAATTGCTAGGTTCAATGTGTAGTATTCATTTTTTTTTGTGATTGAACAATTTCTTTCTCATGATAGTTGATTCCTAAAATCGGTTATATATGTTGGAATACTTTTAGTAATTTTTCTCATGATAGTAACAACAAGACTCATCGCGAACTACATCAGGTACAATGTTCCTTAATCCAAGAGAGGGAGGGGTATTTTTTACAATGATCCTTGATGAACGCATAATTATGACATTTTTAATATACCCTAACATGTATTTTAGTCGTCCATTATATTTAATTTAAGGTACTTATGTGCGTTTGTTTGATTGTAGCTATTGGAGATGGATATTTGAAACCAAGCTCTTAAAGTGAAGTAAAAGTGTCTCCAGCAGTTCATAGCACAAAAAGTCAAAGACACAATATATTTGGTCTCAAAATCAAAGAATATATTACATCCAAGATCCTTGAAGATATTTTATATTGAAGATATATGTAAGAGTTTCCATGAGGAAAAATCTTTACATCACTTAAGGGAATTATATGCAAAAATCTTAGGAGATTGGTTGTAAAATTAGAAAATATTATTGTGAAAATATTCTTTATAATTTAATGTATAGTTTCTAAATTTGGGTTCCTTCTCCTATAAAAAAACCTTCCCCCATTGTAATTGGGCATCTCATATTAGAGTGTAATATCAAAGTTCATAGCAATAAAGGTTACTATTTCTCTCTTTTTCTTGTCATTTCCTTTAAGCAAGTAATATGGCAATGATCAAAGGGATGAGTAGCTAATCTTCTTAGCCAAGGCTAGAAGAAGCTCCACCCAATGTAGCCTTAGTATGGAATAATATTGTATAACTAGAGTAGTTACTTTCTCTTCTTTCGTTATAATGCATATTCTTCTTCCTACGATCCTAGCTTGACCATAGCTCAAGCTAGGATTCAAGGGAGTAGAGAATCTAAGGAAACCATCTTGTTTGACCATTATAAGATGGCTTGGAACATGGAAAATAGGACATAACCCGCTTATCAACCAGACCATGGTTGAATAAGGTGGTTTATGGGTAGTTCCTAATCATAAATCTCTTTTATCATTTGATGTATTACATATGCCCAACCAAGGATATGCGATACAGGATCTCGTAATTTACTATAATTATTTATGTTATCTCATAGGTACAAAGGGTGGAGTGGAATCTAGATCTTGGTTCTCACTCCAACTCATACAACTCATATTTTCTAGCATTTGTTTATTTCATTTTTTTAATTCAAAACCTACTCAAACTCATTGTTATTGGATAAAACTAGTAGCTCGAACTATAATTCGCACAAGTCTCTTGGGATATGACCCCGCTAACCCTTGTACTTAACGGTACATTATGCGCTTACGGGTCTTTTATGGCAACGGTTTATAATCGATCAAGTTTTTGGCGCCGTTGCCGGGGACTTGCAAAGGTGCATTTTATTTTTGAGATGTTATTTTTAAGCCAATTTTTGTTTTAATTTATTTTATTTTTATCTTCTTCTTTAATCTCAAGACACTTGGGTGAAAACAAGAACAATTGTTGGGTGCTTAACGAGGTAAGTTCTCAAGATTGTACAACACAGTTACAAGTTCCATTCTCCGTAACAGTGTTATATGGAAAATATAACTTAGCATTAACAAGTTGCTACAATTACTGTTTTCTTTGAACTGTTACTGTGTGGCCTCTTATATTTTTTCCGAGATCATTTACGAGTTGTAGGTCTAATGAAACGAACTTGAACAAGAGCTTTGTTTTGACAAAAAAAATTTTGCCGTGGGTCCAAGAGCTTAAGCACGAGTTGCTTATGCTAAGCGCGACCTAAAAAACATAAACTATTTATGGGCCTTAATTTTTTTGTTAAAAGTTGCTTTTACTAAAAGTTTCTTTCTTTTTTCATTGGGTGGTCCCACTTGAGCACGAACTGTTTTTGTTATAACTTGAGCACGAGTTGCTTTTGTTACGAGCATGAACTTGAGTACGAGTTTTGGTTTTTTTTTAAAGCCTCTTACCGACCACAAAAAGTTTAACGTGCTTGAGCACGAATTGCTTTTGTGAGTATTACTTGAATTTTGATAAAATACTAGTTTTGCTAATCTTTATTATTACTCTCCATTGTTGATCAAACACAAGCCGATTACACTTTGAGAATTTTGGGCACCGATAAGGGATACAAAAGAACGGAAAGCGCAGAAAGTCTTAAAAACGGAAATATGAAAAGCTTAAAGCGCGACTCATTTGTTGTGAAAAATCCTTCTTGTGCTAAGTGAAGGGGAACTTCCTTCTTTTACCCTCTAAGTAAAGAGGCGGCCACAACTACACCGGGAAATATTTCCCCGTAGGTTGGTACTTCTCAAAACATGACATCTAGAAGGGGTACATATTCGCTATGCCCTGACACTAGGACATATAAAGTCGTGTGGACTGTACAAATACACGCTGCTCTAATAAAAAAATTATTGTGGTTGGATTGACCTATTGCTGTGTTTAATATTCTTTTTCATTCCAGTATTATTAGTAAAGGTAGAAACTGTTAAAGACTTGCGAGATTTCATCACCTAAAAAGCTTTCCAACAAGTGGGACCACCCATTAAGGATACGAAGATATTCGTATCACACAAAAATTGAACGTCCCGGACCTCAAAATAACTAATATTAGAAAAGAGTAGCAAGATTCCCACGGGATTTCATCACCCAACAGATAGGTGTACCGGACCGGGGTATAAACACGGGTTCGTAGGATACGGCCCCAGCCTAGCACCGTAAAATACTGGTTGCAGGTTTGCCACATCACCGTTCCGAGTGCTGACGTACAATAAGGTGACTCGCTCGGGCGTGAGGACTAAAAATCTACTCTAAGCTAGTACTAGCACAGTGACGCAAGGGAGCGCAGGAACCAAAGCCTTTAACCATCCTACCCTTTTATGAACATAGAAGAATATATAAGAGACTTGCTTATTACTTCTTAAAAAATGTTGAAGTATTAGATTATAGGTTTGATTGATTGTTTACTGCATCGGGTGCCGAATTTTTTTCGCATATTAGTTTGTGTATGATCAATTGGACACATGGAGAAAAATGTTTAGGAAGCTTACCGGAACCTTTGCCCATTTACGGGCCACCACCTCAGCCTAAGCATAAAGGGCGACAACCTCGCCTGGTCAATACAATAGAGGACTTAGGAGCCCCAGTTTGGGAGGAAAGTGATCCATCTCGAGTTTTCCTAATTTCGGAGGAAGGTAATTCATTTAGAGTTGACCCAATTGAACTTGTTGTCGAGCTAGAAGTATAGCCTCCAATTATGGTTGCCGCCAAATCTCTTAGGGACTATTGGACCCCAGTGGTAAGTGATATGCCTTCGTGTATTGTGCTACCAGCTGCCACGACAAACCATTATGAAATCAAGCCTTGTGTGATCCAAATGTTACCTACATTTCGTGGGCTTGATTCTGAGAGCCCTTATAAGCACGTCCATGAGTTTAAGAAAATTTATGCGCTTTCTAAATACCAGCATTTTTCTGAGGATTCTATCCGCCTTCGTTTATTCACATTCTCGCTAAAAGACAAGGCAAGTCATTGGATTGATTCATTGGCACCAACATCTATCAATTCATGGGATCAAATGGAGACCAAGTTCAAAACCAAATGGTTTTCTATGGGAAAAACCCTCGCTCTTAGAAATACAGTTGTTGAATTTGTTTAAAATGAGATAAACGTTTTACGTGGCATGGGAGAGATATAAAGATCTTCTTTCACAATGCCCCCATCATGATTTTGAGAAACAACATCTAGCCCAGATCTTCTATCGTGGAATAACTTCTAAGAATCGTTATAGGCTAGAATCCATGCATAGTGGCAAATTATAGAACCTTAAACCTGATAGAGCTTTTGAGGAGTTTGAGATATTAGCAGAGAACTCTCAGCAGTAAGATTTTGATCCACATAATAATATTCGTACAACCAAGAAATGTGGCTTATAAAAAGTGAGTGAAGGAACGGCCATCAAGCCCCAATTGGATACTCTTACCTGAAAAATTGAGGCTATGGCTACAAATCAATCAAAGGGTAGTGTGAACCAGGTTCAACAACAAGGTTGCACCGTTTGTTATGATATATAGCCCATGTGACTCAAATGTGCCTCATGCTCAATGAAATGAATGACAATCAAGAGCAAGTGAATGCTGTGAATAATACCTACAAGAGGCCCTTTGACCCGTACAAGCCAACTTGGCAGAACCACCCAAATTTTTTGTGGAAGAACAACCAACCCAGTTCAGGTTTTGGAGAGCCACAAACCTCAGGTCATATGCCTAAAATATCTATTTCTCAATCTTATCCACATGCATCTCAGCAATCCTTTCAATCATCCTAACAGTTCCTACTCGCTCCACCCAAACCATCTTTGGACAATACCCTTACTCTTTTCATGGAATAATCAGTACAATTTCAACAACAAATGATGCAATTCCAACAACAGACTTTGGTGAATCAAAATTCTACATCCCAATCTATCTCTAATCTAGAGACTCAGATAGGGCAATTGGCAAATATATTGCATGAGAGGCCCCCAAGTAAGCTACCTAGCCAACCTGTATCTAATCCAAAAGGACCATCGGGGTTTGATGTTAGCTTAATCCCAAAATAGCTTAATGCCATTACCACTCTTTGAAGTGGTAGACAAATTGATAACCTAGTTGAAATGCCTAGGGTTGAGCTAACACCCGTTGCTATTGAGGATGAGGTAGGTATGAGTGAACCAGTTATAGTAAGAAACCATGAACCTTCTAAGAAATCTAAGGAGTTGCCTACCTCATCTATTTCCGTACTAAAGGCACATATTGAGCCAAAAGTGCCTTATCCACAATGCCTTCTTCCGGCTAATAAAGGGATTCAATTTGATGAGATATTGGATACATTTAAGCAAGTTCATATAAATATTCCAGTACTCGATACCATCATGCTTATCCCTGTATATGCCAAATTCCTTAAGGATACGTGTACTAGGAAAAGGAAAATCAATGTACACAAGAAAGTCTTCTTGACTGAGACATTAACCCCGCCTAAGCTTCGAGATCCTGGAAGCCCAACCATCCCTTGTAAAATTGGAATTCACAAAGTGGATAGGGCGTTACTTGACTTAGGTGCTAGTGTGAATGTCCTACCTTACTCGGTCTATCAAGAATTAGGACTTGAAGAACTCGAACCTACCCGAATGACACTTCAATTAGCTGACAGGTCAATACGATACCCACGTGGTATCCTTGAGGATATTTTTTTCATGGTTTATACTCTAATTTTTCCTGTGGATTTAATTGTTTTGGACACTGAAGATGTAAAGAATCCTAGCATTGAGATCCCCATCATATTGGGCCACCCTTTCCTTGCGACTGCTCATGCCATTATTAATTGCTTTAATGGGGTCTACAACTATCAATGGGAGACATGAAGATCAAGCTCAATATTTTTAACAATAATACTCAAGTGCCTCATTCTGATGACATAGCTAAACTCAATATGATTGACTCCCTAATTTACAACTTGTTCCCTAAATCATTTTCTGAGGACCCCTTAGAATGATGTCTTGTGAACTTTGGTGAAAAGTTTTATGAAAATCCAATTGTTGAAGAGCTTAATGCTATACTTGACTCAACCCCTATTTTTAACAAATCCAAATGGAGACCTCATGTTGAACTTCTAGAACTTTCGACTACTTTGCCTATTGCATCCATTGTTAATACACCCAAGTAAGACCTTAAACCATTACCTAAGACTTTGAAGTATGCTTTCTTAGGTGATTATAAAACTCTGCCTGTGATCATAACTTCTAATCTAAATGTTGACCAGGAAAGTAGATTGTTGGGGGTCCTTGGAAGACACAAATCAGCCCTAGGGTGGTCTATAATAGACTTGAAGGGGATTAGCCCGGACGTTTACACGCATCTCATCAATCTCGAGGAAGGTGCTAAAAATTCTCGCGAGATACAGCGGCGGTTGAATCCCACCATGATGGAGGTGGTGAAGAAGGAAGTTCTCAAACTTTTGGACTCAGGTATCATATAACCTATTTCGGATAGTAAGTTGGTCAGCCCCGTTCAGGTTGTACCTAAGAAATTAGGGATTACTATAGTTGAGAATGAGAATAATGACCTATTCCCCACCCGTATGACCACCGAATGGCGTGTTTGTATTAACTACAGGAAATTGAACACGGTCACAAGGAAAGTTCATTTTTTTCTTCCATTCATTGATTAAATGCTTGAACGCTTAGCCAGAAAAAGTTATTACTATATTATTGACTGTTATTCTGGATACAATCAGATCTTCATTACCCCAGAAGATCAGGAGAAGACAACTTTCACATGTCCCTATGGGAGATATGCTTATCGACGTTTGCCATTTGGATTGAGCAATGCATCCGCTACATTCCAGCGTTGTATGATGAGTATATTTTCTAATATGGTTGATAAGTTTCTTAAAATCTTTATGGATGACTTTTAAGTGTTTTGATTGTATTTTGATGAATGTTTACACCATTTAGAACTCGTGCTAGAATGATGTACACAAACCAATTTGGTTTCAAACTGGAAAAAGTGTCATTTTATGGTATTTACTATCTAAAAAAGACGTTAAGCCTCGGTTAATTAGATGGATTCTTTTGTTACAAGAATTTGATATCTAAATTCGAGATAAAAAATGTGTTAAGAATGTGGTTGCAGACCATCTATCTCGACTTCTCACTGAAGGTGCTAAAGATTTTCTCCCTATCTTAGAGACATTTCCTGATGAGCAGCTCATGGCTGTCTCATAATTGCCTTGGTACGCCGATATTGTCAATTATCTTGCTACTCAACGATTACCTGCCCATTGGTCAAAGCAAGATCAAACCAAATTCCTGCCCATTGGTCAGGAAGAGATACTTTGGCAAGATCGATAACTTGGTCATCGACCAAGAACGAGTGGGTACTCTTTTTCAAGAAGCAGGCTTAAAGAGATCGAGGGAAAAAGGGTCAAAAGTTCCAGTTATTGATGGTAAGATGTTGGCGAAGAATAAGAAGGTCGCAGAATATAGTATGCCATTGGAGAATCCCTCTTTGACTGGTTATGCGATGAACTCTGTGACTACGGTGAGAGATTCAATATTCACTGAAACATTGGGGAAGAGTAAGAGGAAAAGGGAAGGTAACGAAGTTGTTGTACCTCTATTACCTCCATAGAGGCATTCGCAAAGATTAACAAATGAGGATGTGCTGAAAATAGATACACCAATCACTGTGCCAGATGGGCGACCCCCACGAGGCTCAACAAGTACATACCAGAATAAAAGGTTGGAGTCAGAGGCTTTGAAAAATAAGGTTGTCAAGGAAGATAAGGAGGTTTAGAGTACGATGGAGGCATATGTTACTGGTACAGATGTGCTGGAGGCAGAAGTTGATAACTGTTTCGTTGGGGCTGAGAGTTTGATAACTTTTCTTAGTGAGGGCCACCGAAAAATGCCAAAGGTGAGAAAATTTTCTACTATGCTTCAATTAAAGAATCTGGTACGTCATTCGAATACTTATTTTATGAATGTAATGCAGATCAAGAAGTTATTGACGGAGGCCAAAGGTCAAATTGTTGGAAGTGGCAATCTGGAAAACCAGTTAATTGCTTACAAGATAATCGAGAAAGATCTGAGGAAGGAAAATAAAGATCTAATCGAAGAAAAAGAGAGGCTGAATGCTACATTAAACAAGTATAAGCTGGAAGCTGGGAAAGCGAGGGATCTTGCCCTTCGAGATGTAAAAAAAGTTTCGGATAAAAAGATCGAGGAGGTTAGGGCAGAGCTGGCAAAGGATAAGGAAGAGGCATTAACATTGTTGAGAAGCAATTTTGAGAAGGATGTGTAGGAGCAGGTTGCTGACGCTTGAAAAGCAATGGAAAAGGAGCATGGGGAGATTATGGGCGAGGTAAGGGCGGCGCTGATAGTTAAAATTTTAGATGCTTGCAAGAAGATCCGTACTAATTATGTAGGTCACTTCATCGAGATGGAAATGAGGAAAGATTTTTACAAAGGGTTGGCTAGAGCTGGGAATCAATTTTTTGAGGATTCAGATCTGGAAGATGATGTTCCAGAAACTCCTGAAGTTCCCAGTGGGACGGAAGTTGTCGATGACTTGGTGATGATGGAAGCCGATGACTTGCGTCCTGAGGAGTTAGCAATTATGTTTACTCCTGAAGGGCTGTCGAAAGTGGATAAAGTAGTGGCTCCTTCTGCAGTGTAGATAAAGTATGTGCAAACAGTATTCTTCTTTGAGAAGTATTGTAAAAATGACCGATGGAACCGAGACAATTTTGAACTTATATGTGTTTTGAATGTTGATTTTGGCTTTATGTGAAAGAAGTTTGATAAATTTAGATGCATACATATATGCTTTTTTTTTGTAAAATGTATGCTAAGTGGCGATATTCGATAAGAATGATATTGTGCCATGTGAATCTAGATAGTAGCAGAGTATTGCCCGAAGCAACTATTTTTTGTATGGAAAGATGGCCATGTAAAGGAAAGTAGTAATGATTGTCAGATGTTTGGTGTGATAAGTAAATAATGTAAACAATTATCCTGTAATAGGATATTGTTTGTCGAAGGATGGGATGTGCAGTGCTCACGTATAAGTATCATGTACGGTTCAAGACTAAGTAAAGATATTAAAGATGATGGTAAGTGATGCATACTTATTAGTATGGATCAAGACCAAAGAGGGATGAATGTAAAGATAGTAACGGTGTTTGCTTGTCTAAAGCATACTTATCAAGTATTGATCAAGATCAAATTTAAGGTAGTAAGGATGCCTGATTGTCTGATGCATACGTATCAAGTATGGATCAAGATCAAGTTTAAGATAGTAAGGATGTTTAATTGTTTGACGCATACGTATTAAGTATGGATCGGGAACAAGCTAAGATTGTAAGGATGCTTGATTGTTTGATGCATACGAATCAAGTATGGATCGAGATCAAGTTTAAGATAGTAAGGATGCTTGATTGTTTGATGCATACTTATCAAGTATGGATCGAGATCAAGTTTAAGATAGTAAGGATGCTTGATTGTTTGATGCATACGTATTAAGTATGGATCGAGATCAAGTTTAAGATAGAAAGGATGCTTGATTGTTTGATGCATACTTATTAAGTATGGATCGAGATTAAGTTGAAGATAGTAAGGATGCATGATTGTTTTATGCATACTTATCAAGTATGGATCGAGATCAAGTTGAAGATAGAAAAGATGTAAGTGAAAGACAAGATTATTTATTTGAATTGATGATAATTGTTACAGTTGTTAGCTGTAAAACAGTTTCAGTTGAGCTATGTTCCATGGATATTCAAACTGGATTTCATCTTCTGTCATTAGCCAGTAAGTCCTAATATCTGTTTTGTTACTAAAAATGTATGGCCCTTCCTAGTTTTTAGACAATTTTTAGAATTCATAGGTCGAGTATTATCATGGATTCATCGAAGGACAAGGTCACTATTACCAAATTTTCTCTTTTAAACTTTTTTGTTGTAAGCTTTTTTTAGTATCTCATGGTATTGGCCCAAGTTTGCGATGGCTTTGTCCCGAGTTTCTTCAATCCAGTTTAGGTTGCATAGGAAACCGAACTCATTATCCTTATTTGTTACTTTTCTTCGAGCATTTGGCAGATCGAGGTCTGAAGGTATGACTGCTTCAGTACCGAAGGCCATCATAAATGGAGTGCAGCTAGTTAAAGTTCAAGAAGTAGTCCAGTATGCCTAGAGAATACTAAGTAGTTCGTCAACCCATCTGCCTTTCTTTTCGTCGAGACGCTTGCATAAACTTGATTTGATGTTCTTGTTGATGGCTTCAGCTTGGCCGTACCTTGAGGGTACTACGGTGTGGACGTTGATAGTTAAATTTTGTACTTGTGGAAGATAGTGAAGACTTTACTGCTGATGAATTGTTTGCCGTTGCCAGATCGTATCATTTGGGGGTAGTCAAATCTAGTGAGTATGTGTTCCCAAATGAACTTAATCACTTCATTTTTATCTGTGTGACATAAAGGAATTGCCAAGACCCATTTTGTAAAATAGTTAGGGGCTACAAGGACGAACTTTCAGTTTCCTGATGTTGGGAGAAAGGTCCAATGATGTTTATTCCCCATCGTTTGAATGGCCAGAGGACATTACTAATGTACAAATCAAGTATTGGGCTTTTGATGTCTTGAGCATAAATTTGGCATTTATAGCACTTCCGTACAAAATCTTCGTAGTCTTGTCTCATCTTGGGTTAGTATATTCCTTGTGTAAATGCCCGCTGGGCTAATGTTCTTCCCGAAATGTGGGCTCCTTATATACTTTCTTGAAGTTTTTTTATTTTAATTTAAGCTTATTTTGAGAGATGCATTCAATAAGGGGCCCTCCTCCTGTGATGCGATATAAGACTTTATCTTGATCTTTAAATATGGGGCATTTGGCCAAAATTGGACGGGCTTCTTCTTTGTTACTCGGAAGGATGTCGGAGTTGAGGTATGCATAGAATGGTTTTCTCCAGTCTTCAGGGTCTTCATCTTCAGTAATAGTGATATGCATCATTGACTGTATATTGAGATTTGAATGCTCGATGATTTTGATATTTAAAGATCTTTTTTCACTGTCTCCGAGCATGGCAGCGATGTAAGCTAATGCATTGGCATGACGATTTTCTTGTCGAGGTAAGTAAGAGATCGATGCTTATTTGATTTTGTTCATTTTTTCTTCGACAAGGGCTGCTTAATCAACCATTTTTCCTGATATGCAGAACGTTTTGTTGTAATGATTGGCTACGAGTAAAGAATCGATGTAAACTGCTATTTCTTCTGCTCCAAGTGTGAGTACGAGATCTAGTCTTTGGAGATTTCCTTCATATTCAGTCTTATTGTTTGTGGCATAGAAGTTTAGTTTAATAGCTTTCTCGATACGATGATTGTAAGGTATTACGAGGACGATGTTAATCCCTGATCCTCATAGTTTGGCTGATCCGTCTATAAAAAGTCGTCATCTAGAGCTTCAGGACCATGCATCTGGTTTTGCAATTGAGTCACCTGTGAAGATTTCTTGGAGTTCTTCTCAATCGGGATCCTCGACCGAAAAATTTGCCAAAAAATCATCAATTGTTTGTCCCTTTATAGATATCTGGGGTTCGAAGGAGATGTCGTACTCGCCAAGGAAAATAAACCATTGTTAAATCATTTGAGATTTTTCTTTTTTGGAAAGTACCAGTTTGAGAGGATACTTAGTTATGATTTTGATGGGATGAGCTTGAAAGTATGGACAAAGTTTTTGAGAGCTAAATGCCAAAGCGAGTAGTTGTTTTTCTTTTGTTGTATATCTTTTCTTAGTAGGCATGAGAGTCTTGTCGATGAAGTAGATTAGTTTTTCTACTCCGTCTTCTTGAATAAGGACAAAACTAATTGAGTCATCAGTTATGGATAAGTACATTATTAGTATTTTGCCATCAACTGGAGTACTCATAATAGGAGGACACCCCAAGTATCGTTTAAGATATTGGAAAGCTAACTCGCATTCAGAAGTCCAAATGATTTCCCTGTGTTGTTTCTTGGAAAGTGTAGTGGGATTTCTACGAAGAAGGAGGTAAAGAAGTTTGTATCGATCAGATGACTTGGAGATGAATATGTAAAAGAGTGTCAATCTTACCTGCAAATTTTTGGACATCTTTCTTTGTTCTCGGAGACGGTATTGCGATGAATGCCTTAATTTGTGCTGGATCGATTTTAATTCCTCTTTTGCTGACCAGGTCCCAAAAATTTACTAGATGCGACACCGAATTGGTATTTTTCTGGGTTGAGTTTTATTTGGTAGGTGCGAAGGATATCGAAGATGGTTTGGAGGTTACTGGGATGATCTTCGCATTTCAAGCTTTTGCAGATCATATCATCGATGTAGACTTCCATAATTTTACCTAGATGATATTTGAACATTTTAGTGACAAGCCTTTGGTAAGTAGCTCCTGCATTCTTTAACCCGAAAGGCATCACTATGTAATAATAGAGACCTCTTTCAGTAATGAAGGATATTTTTTCTTGATCGTCTTCAACAAGTGGAACTTGATTATAGCCGGAGGCTGCATCCATCATGGAAAGAAGTTCGCGCCCTGCGACGAAATCGAAAAGTTATGGGATTAGTGGGAGAGGAAAACTATCTTTCGGCATAAATTTGTTGGGTTCTATGAAGTCAACTCAAACCCTGATCTTCCCATTTTTCTTTAGGACTGCCACAATGTTATAAACCCATTTTGGGTACTTTGCTTCATAAATAAATCCTACATGAAGGAGTTTATCAATTTCTTCGTTAACGGCTTTACGGATGCGGGGAGCTAAGTTTCGATGTTTTTGTCTGACTGCTTTGTTGTCCGGTAGAAGGTTTAGTTTGTGGCACTCGATTGATGGATCCATGCCAGTCATTTCATAGAAAGTCCAGGCAAAGATGTCGACGATTTTCTTAAGGAGCTGGTTCATGGTTTCTTTCTCGTCGGATGACAACTTGGAGCCGATGAAGGTGTGACACCCAGGCCCATTAAGTTCAATGGATTCGACTATTTCAGTGTCATGCTGCTCAAAAATGGGGGGTGCTCCCTGCTGTAGTTGTTATGCCTTGAGAAGCTTTACTGTGTGAGAGTTGGTGGTAGTATTCTCGCACATACGAACAACTGCTTGGCTACCTTTGATTTCATAGATTCTATGATCTATTGGAAATATTAATGTTAAATGATATGTAAAAGGTACTGCTTTGATCGAATGTAACCAACTACATCCCGAAATTCCCAAATATTTGGACTCAACATCGATGACTAAAAATTTAACGAATGTTGTTTCTGATCCTGCCTGAACTAGCAGAGTAATTTCTCTTGTGGCTGATTCTTTCGAACCGTTGAAACCGGTGTTTGTGGTTATCGATGTTTTCATGGAATCTTTTAGTCCTAGAACCTCAATTGCCCTTCTGAATAAAGCATCAGTAGCGCTTCCTGTATCGACAAGAAGCATATGTAAGCAGTCCTGTCCAACTTTGAGCATAATGACTAGAGGGTCATTATGAGAATATTTCACATGGCTGGTGTCACAGTCCTCGAAGGTAATATGGTATGGACGTTTTGATTTGTTCGATCTGGGAAGAAGTTTTGTAGACTTCTCTGTAGAGGTCATTTTGCAACAAGATGTAATCCGATCGTCTTGTTTCCTTTTCTTTCCTTTTTCAATCTCGATCATGTAAAGGTGGTGAGCTTACCCTTGGCCCTAATTTTGTTTAACGTCTTTGTTTTTTGTCTCATCCTCGAGAAACTTTTGGATGTCGATGACATAATTATGAAGCCTTCCTACTAATAGGATGCGATTAAGATTCAAATGAGAGAGTAGCAGTTCTCAGTTTCGTGACTATGCACATTGTGATACTGACATAGAGGTTTGTTGGGGATATTAGGAATTGTTTGTGGTGCTTGATAATACTCATCTCCCTTTATCGTTGGTAAGATAACGAAGAGAGTCATTGTCATTGGGGGCAGAACTGGGATGGCTCAGTCGGGTCTCCCATCCTTTCTCCTGCTGTTGTCAGTGTTTCTGCCTCGCTGCTTGGGTGCTTCGGTAGTGGTCGACTTTCGGGGTGGAAATGAAACTGTTTCCCGAGAATGGATGGCAGATGAGCTCTTCATTTTATCTTTCTTGGATCGTTATAGTTCGATGTAGTTATTAACTACATCAATGATTTGTCACCATTCTGGGTTTGTGCAATGTAAGCTCTTCTCGAACCTTAGAGTCGATATGTAGGGCTGAGGTGATTGTTGGAATGACGATTTTAGGATCTGAGTTTCCATTTTTGTGTGTTTTTAGTAGGAAACGCTTGTAAAAGCTTGCCAAGGTTTCTTTTGTGCCCTGCTCGAAGAAGAATAATGAATCTACAGTAATCTCTCACTCTTTAGTATGAACGTAATTGGACTCGAAGAGACGCTGTAATTGGCTGAATGTGGTGATGGAGCCCTCTTGGATTGTATGGAACCATCTGAGAGGTTCTTCTTTCAGGCTCATGTTGAATAGCGTGCACAACATGTGGTCAAGTTTGGAGTACAATCCAGCTGCAGCTTTGAAGTATCGGACATGGGTGGGCGGGTCAGTGAGGCATGCATATTGAATAAACTTTGGCATGTGGAAATTATCTGGAATGGGCATAACTTCAAGATGAGGGGAGATGGGGTTTGTCTCGATTCTATCAAGTACAGACCTTCGGCCTGGGATATCAAAGTTTATGGCTTGGATCCTATTATTTAGGTCGTTTAAGGTGACGAACTATTGAGGTGGAATTGGTAAAGTTATAACTTGCGGATCAAAATTACCCTGTCCTTCTGGTCCCAATCGGTCCCTGTCTGGTCTCCTTTTTGGCTGTGGGGAAGTTTGATGATGCGTGCATCGACTTCCTTGAGTTGTCGATGCTGGGGATATAAGTCCAAAGTATCGAGAAGCCCTGTCTCGATTTCTGGATCTGGATCGAGAAGTTCGTAATCCGTCATCTCTCAGTTGACCATTTCTTTGGGTCACTCTTGACCAATGATCACTTTGGGCTTGTGGAGGTGACGCTTGATGGCCAGTAAGTCGATCTTGGGTTCTCCTTAATCTTTCCATCTCCTTCAGATGTGTCCCACTCTGTTGGTCTAAGGCTTTCCATCTTTTGTCTCTTTTCACTTGAAGAGCTTGAGAATGAATGCGTTGATCTTCTAACCTTTTGGCTTTTTCTAACTCTACTTGTTTTTTAAGCTCGATCACGGCATTGTGTAGGCCGACTGTTTCTGGTATCGGATTGATCTTGTGATCTCTTACTGTGCTAGAATGGCTTCGGAGATTCATATTTGTCATTGGATTATTTTTAGATCAGGGGTGGTAAAGAAAAGTGTGATAATTCCCACATACGGTGCCAATTATAGTGGCGTATTTTCCGGAAGGATAATCTTTGCCAATACTTTTTCTAAGGAAGGTGCAATAATAAACTAAACAAGCAAGATTTAATGTAGAAAACTCAGTAAAAGCTAAGAAAAACTACGACCTCGATGAGGGTTTTGATGTAAAATCTAATATGTTGTTAGTTATTACAAGTTTTGAAGTGACAGTAGGGTAAGGAAGTAGAAATAGTAGAGTTACGAATGTGAATAATCTATTATATGCCTGTATTTATAGTGGATACAGGCAGTTTACAAAAAGAAATAAGCAGTCTCCTATTCCAGGAATTATGGGCAAACTTCACCTATCTCTAACGGCTCTTTCTTGACCAGGCATAATGGGAACTTTTAGTAGGTCGAGGACTTGTGGTAACTTCTCGAATGTTGTATGTCTTCGACTATGCAATGCTGAATGTCTTTGACTATGCTATGCCGGCCGTCTTCGACTATGCTATGCCGGCTTATCTTTGTCGAATCTGGGAAATATGCTACTACAACACTGCCATCCAAGGAGTTCATCAAGATAACCTCATCTGCGGTGATAATACACCTTACCTGTTCAAGATTGATAACAATTTCCCTTTCCCGGCCTAATATTGTAGAAGGATAAATGAACATGGGATCCAAAAGACTAAGATCTCTGGCAGGTTGGGAGCAATGTCTCATTAGAGTAGCCTTGTCAAGTTCCAAAATCATTGAATTCCCATTATCATCGATCCTTATCCAAGGCCGGCTAACTTGACCTCGTTTTTTTTTTCATTTAATGAATCAAACCCCTGAATGAGAGAACTCTCATACCGAATTGCGTCAAATCTTACAGAATTATAAGAAATTGGGTTAGGAAGACCATGAGGAAGAAATGGATCCCTTAATGCGGCCATTCAATATCTTCCTCTATTAAAAGGAACTCTACTATAGAGAATACATTAACTAAAATGAATCCAAGTCATAACTTTTCTTCAACCAGGTCACCAATTGGTTGGAGTAGCTTAAAATGTAAATGACCAGTACAGGGATCCCGATTTTCATATAAGCCGCATCGATCTGAAATGAAAAACCTATTGAGTTACATTGGGAGTTGTTGTTGTTTTAAGATGAGTTGAAGAGTTCTATAGTTTAGATAGTATGCCCACTAACTTTTGCTTGAAAGTTCACAATGCTGTTAGCCCCCATAATAAGTTTAAATACGACTTTTTCCACATTGTTTTTTCTTTGTTTATAATAGCTACACCTCATTGCTGGAGTTTTACTTCTCTTTTCCTTATACTACTAAAATTCGAAAATGGCAGGCATTGATTTTCAAGAGAAAGGTGGCTTGAGACTCTCAAGGGACTTATACTCGATGAAAAAGCTTCGAAAACAAGATTTGACTATAAACATTGGGGTTGGACTACCTTTTGATAAATTGCAGGTTTAATTTTAACTTCCATTTATGATTTGGCTATGATATTTTAAGTTTTAGCATCTACAGAGCCACTCGATGTATTGGAAATGATTTATACAATATGGAAGATGTATCAGCTGAAAGGCACCGAATTGCGTCAAATGTAATAGAATATTCATAATATTTCTATTTATCTCAACTATTTCTCCATGTGAGATTATAGTGGACTTGCACTGCCGAATAAAATTTTTGCCGCAGTTGTATAATACTATCATAGTATAAGGTAATCCATTATCAGGCCTTCCTGAATATGGAGGTGAGGGTACCAAACAAAGCTCCTTTTTTGCTATTTAGAGACTCATTATTCTCAATAATAGTCTTTTCCAGATTCTGCGTAGTTGAATTTTAGTATTCATACAGGTCAAGTTTATTGGTACCTAAAATAGAAATTGCAGTATGAGAAATACTCGATGTTTTAAGTGTCACCAACATCTATTATGCATGTAGATCAATACCAGTAGTAGTACTTGATAAACATTCTTTATATAAAGGCAATTCATAATATTCAAGTCAGTGATTCCCAATCATTACTTGTAGGTTAACCTTGTTCATATCCTATTACTTATGAAATTATTTTTAAGTACATGATTTCCAACTATTACTTGCGGTTCATAGTATATCGCGCAATGAAGTACATGATTCCCAATCATTACTTGTAAGTGAACCCTGTTCATGGCTCTATACTCATGAGATCCTATTAAGTGTCAAATCCTAATTTTACCCTGTAAAATGGTAATCTTAACCTTAAAGTGTATTTTAATAAAGTCTTAGCCAATACATCTATTCAAAACCACTAGATGTTGCATTTCTTATTCTAACAACTAGGGTGTTCTTAATCCCTAAGTTATATAAAAGTCTGTATATTCTAGACAAATAAACTTATTTACTACGAATATGAGGGGTATTAGATATTTAGCTGGCAAGTGGTCCCACCCCGAAGTCTGCTGGGTTCACAAGATAGGTTGATTATACATGTCTTTGAACTAACATTTTAAGATATTATAGGTTACTATCAGTGCCTATATACCTCTAAATGTTATCATGTAACATCTAATTGTACCTAGATACAAAAAATTGGTTCCTCAGATACTAAGTTTTTAGAAATAAGATTAAGTCAATTCCCAATTGAGCTCTAATTATTTGTCCTTGACAATTAACTGTGATTTAGATATGACTTCTAGTCGTATTCTAAATTAGTCTTGGTTTTGTATTATCTGTAATCCCTGATTATGATAATTAGTATCCTAGGGGCATACCATTAATATTCAATTAGCTATCGTAAGATACTTAAATTGGTATTAATCAATTTGCTTATATCCTATATAAGTGAGTCATTATTCCTATATAAGGCATTCGTTCCCATAAAAAATTTAAAAAATATTTTTCATAAAACAATTAAAAATGGATCCCCCACGAGGTAGGTCCAGTCAATAGGAATTTTTTTTAAATTGGACTAAATTTGACCAAGAATTTAGTTTTTTATAGCCGATTCAATGTCTGAACCGATCCTGGACCAGTCTGACTCAGTCTGGGTCAAGGTCTGAACCGGGTTGATCGGTTTGATCCGGTCATACGTGCCCCGCACGTGACTGCCACACGTGCCATACATGCCTCGCACGTGCCTTCCACATGTCACTCCGATGACCGGTCTGTTATCCGTCCGGTGGCCAGTCAGGTGACTACCACGTGTCACCCCCGGTGACTGCCCCGTGCCATGCCACGTGTCCTTGACATGTGCCACTGCTGACGCCGGCATAAGATAATGATGACTTCATCAATCAAATAATTATTTTAAAAAAATTAATAATAATTTATTTTTGCTGATGCCATCTGACCTAAAAACGCCATTTTTGGTCGTGAAACTGCCTAGTTTCAATGTGAGTTTTTCGGCGATTGGGACATCTCCCTATGACGTGTCATATACCGTTGGAAAGTTCTTGGGTTAAGCTATCTAACCAAAGTGGTTTCGCCTCTATCTAATGTCCACAGAGAAAGTAATTTTGGTTTGAAAACAGTCATTAATCAAGGGTAAAAATTACCCAAATTGGCTATTTTTAATCCGAAAAAATAGAGAAAAATATAACTAATCCATATTTATATATCATAAAACATTGATTAGATAAAAATTAAATCTAAATTCGAAAATCTTTTAAATACCTCTCCTGATCGCAAGAATTCCCTGAAAATGCTTATTGGAGAGTGATTTTTTTCTCCTCTTGATCTACTAGCTTACGTGTTGATAACGTGTTGAGGAATAATAGATATAAACTATCAGTTCTATATCTTGATTGAGAATTGTTTCTCTGTACGCAATGCAAAGTAGATAACCTTACAATATAGGTTACCAAACCTACTCAAACTCTCCCCATAAACCCTAAAGGCCTATGAGCTTGTAAGGAGTCCAATATGACACTCCAATCCTAACTTGGGCTTGACCCAATTCCTAGCATAAACATTATTAATTGCAAGTTCTACGTAGCCTTCCACTTAGTATGAATCACGTTGCTTATTTTTGTAGGAATTATGATCTCACTTTCACACGAATATTGTCCACACCTAACTCTGGTGTCAATGTTGACTCTCAATAAACAAATAAAATATCAAATAATGAAACCCTTTTCTTAACCAATTTGTACCAAAATAATAATAATCAAATACTGAAACCTTTTTTTAATCACTTTAGACCATGATACACACAACCCTAAGAGCATCCACAACAGTTAGGTGTACCCTGACGTGGCAGGGTGAATTCCAAATCCACCCTCTTTTCCACCCAATTCGTCTCCCAGGGGCTAGGTGAATACCTGACGTGGCAAGAGTAAAATTCATCCAAGGGTGGATTTTCCACCCTGTGGGTGGATTTGGGGTGAATTCACGCCGTGCGGTTCTGAAGTGCGCGTAGCCATATAACCTTTAAGATTATAACACGTGGCTCCCATCCGATGGCTCTCATTGCGCGCAGTTCTGAACTGCGCGTAGACTTTAATATTATTGGTTATGCGCGGTTTTGAAGTGCGCTGGGAGATTGATGGTTTAGATTGAGACACGTGGACGTATCTGGGACATACATTTCAAGCGCGCAGTTCAGAAGTGCATGGGGTGAATTCACCTTGGGGTGGATTGAAAACTGTTGTGGGATGGATTGAGGTGGATTTGATTCACCTTGAAATTTATGTAATCGACCCTGTGGATGCTCTAATGTCCCTTAGTACCTAAAGTAAGTGGCCCAGTACACCTCAAGGCTCCTCAAAGAACACCAAAATTACAATTTTTGAAGTGTCTAGTTTAGAGAATGCTAATGTTGCTTAGCAAACAAACAAATGATCTTGAGTTACCTTTCTCACTAAATTTTACAAATATCCATTTTGATTGAAGACCAGTAGACCACCACTCAATAGAGAGAGAGAGAGAGAGAGTTGATGCAGTTGGGAAGTGAATCTCATTATTACTAGACTAGATCTGACTCTGAGAGAGGGAGAGATGTCGAGTGGTTCTCGGCGCTCATCAGGGGCATGTTTGAGGTGTTGTTTGGTGGTTTTTGCAGTTGTTTCGGCTCTATATGTATCTGGGCCTGCTTTGTATTGGAGATTTAACAAGGGGAGGATTGTGTTGGGAGATAATGGAAATTCTTGCCCACCTTGTATCTGTGATTGCCCTCCTCCTTTGTCACTCATCAAAATAGCTCCTGGTATGTCTAATTTTTATTATTCTAGCTCTTTTGATTCATTGGGTTACTTTGATTTCATAGTTAGAGTGAAACCGATTGATACCCGTTCTGTTGTGAAGTTGGGTTTAGCTTATGTACTTGATGGGCTTTCAGATTTTGTAGAGAAGTGAATTTAAAGGGGACCCATTGTAGTTATGTTATAGATTTTGTTGTAGACTTTGTTTCTATAGAGTTGGGGGAGAATTTTTGAGATACCCATTTCAGTATTTGAGGTTTGGCGATTAATAGTGTACACTATATAGGCTTGTGGAGGATGATATTTCTGATTGTGGTGGTCGAAGAAACTGATGTTAAGTCTTCGAAGAGAGACAAATAGGTTAGAGAAAAAATAAAATGGAGAAATGGATGACCAGAAGCGAAGAGGAGAGAGAGTAACTCTCGGATTAATATGAAGGAAGTGTAGGGATTAGAGCCCCATGGTCAATCCATCATCCCAGTTCAGTTTTGGGCTATAAGTTTGTGTTCCTTTCTTATTGCTTTGCTGTTTATGACCATTATATTGGGAATTTTTTTATTTTTTTTTGTTGTTTCAGTGATTTTATAAAGTATTTTGTATCCTCAGTCTTAGATTTTCACAAATGTGAAGATGCAAAGATAAATAAAACACATCTGACTACAACGTAGATCCCTTCTAATGAAAAAAATAGCATCTAAAACAAGTTCCGCAAAAACAGCCCTTTATATTTGTTGAATAATTATGACATTAGAGTGATAAATTGGATCCCTTTGAATGACTGAGATGATTTTGTGAAGCATAGGCTCCTTCTATCTGGGATTCGCTTGTTCCACTCCTTTTAATGGGATATATCACGTCAATGAAGGGAGAGTTTTTCTAAAAAATTGAGATTGAAAGAAGAATGCTAGGTGTGGTAATTTGGATATGAAAAGTACAAGGATGAGCTCGCCAAAGAATTTGATTTTTAAATATATATATAAATTTAGTACAAGAAAATATAATGTTCAGCACATGTCGAATTGGTAAAGATTCAAATTGATCTTGGGAAATCAAATTGAATGTGGAGATATGATATTTTCTGGACTGAAATTTCAATTAAAAAAAAAAAGAGACTAATTAGTTGATTACAAGTAGATATGATATTTATCAGTTAGTTTTCAAAAGGAAGCTGTCCAAGCCAAAACACATTTAGATGGAATGGTGTGGCGGATCTGGACCCCAAAGCCTTATCAATTACCAGGAAAGAGAAGCTTAATAATCATAGTGGAACAAAAAGTATAAAAATGATGGTGAGTAGGGGCTCATTTGTGAGTAATTTTTGTATCCGGAATAAGTTGGTGAAGCCTGGATTTTACACCATCTCTCTTGGATGCTAGGAGTGAGGATGATGTTACAATATAAAGAAAGCGGGATAAATTAGACACTCTCATCTGATATGATGTCATTTAAACCAAACCCCTCTAAGTTCATTTAGGACGATTGGCCATAAAAATTATCTTTCAAGATTTACTCTACCTTGTCGCTCTCTTTCCGTGTAGATGAAAAATACCACCTCTCAAGGAATCTTAGCTCCTCATATGATCTGATATGCGATATATGTAGCCACCACTTTTTTTTTTCTGCTAAGTTGGAAATTTCATTGATTGAGAGAAATATTACCTAGAAATCACAAACAAAAAGCAGTAGCACTCTCTTATGCTACTTTTCCTAATTCCAAAAAAGCTTTACACAAAAAAACTTGATCTTCAAGTCTTTCAGTACCTATGATCTTCCAAATAAACCACCTTGAAAAATTGGCAGTCTCTAAATCATCTCTAGGAACAGAAATCGTAAAAAAGTATTCTCCCTTACCTGGCAAGGGCAAAAAGAGAAACTAACTATCTCACTATCATTGTTTCTATGTTTGTTACCAGTTATAAATTAAAAATTGTATCATCATTAATGTGTAAAAACATAATACATATACAGGTAATTAGACAGAGAGTATAAGAATCGTGACATCTATATAATTGTAATGCCTTGTCCGTGTTTCCTCTTATTTTGAAGTTGTCGTCTCTGATACCTCGTATCCACATTTGACACCCACGCACGTACCTGTGCCAATTTCACATAGTTGATAGCTAGTTTCATTCTGCAATTGACTTATCTATACTATGCACTAACTTTATGTTGTTGCTTTACTTTTTGTAGGGCTGGTCAATCTTTCTGTTTCAGGTTAGTCCTAATCTGATAGCTGGTCTCTTTTAGTTGGCAATTTTTTTTTGGAGTTTGTTCATGCTTATTATATCATAATAACCATGCGTACTTGCCACTGATGACTTACCATTTGCTCTTATTGTTATTTTACTGCTTAATCGATTCCTAATTAGAGATGCTATTTGGTTATTAAGCACGTGCTTATCTTTGATCACCTCTATGTATTTTGCTGTTTACAGTTATACTTCTATATGTAGGTATAGTCTGACAATCATACCATGACATGTATTTTGACACATTTAAGAGCCCCACATAGATATATGATTTAAAAGATATGAATAAAGGCCAACTGATGATAAAACTAATGTAAGTAGTACACATTTTGACAATCTATGACACGTATTTTGACTCGTAATAAATCTTTACTGCAAACTATCACTCATTCTCCCTTATCATGACATGCATTTTGACTCATAATAATTCTTTACCGCAATCTATATGTGACACCCCACCCGAACAGGTGTCATGTATTAGAGAGGCACTTAACATGACTGTGGTGATGGTTGCACCGGTGTTTTAGTGCCACACCGCTTAATATCCTACCCTGCGTATTATCCTTAAGTTAAAATCTTAGTTTACTATTTCACTATTTGACTGAGGCCTTTTCAGAGAAGCAAAACCTCACACTTCAACTAGAGGTGGTTAAGTTGGGACAATATGGCATGTTGAATAGACTGGTCATGAAATAAATGGTATCTGAGCCAATGACGACCTGATCTTAAAGGTGGGGGGATTGTAACACCTCACCCGAGCGGGTATAATGGAGAGGCGCCTAACCCAAGTGTGGTGATGGTTGCACCAATGATTTATATCCACATCGCTTAAGGATTTACTGACATATGATTCTTAAGTTAAAATCTCACTTTACTTGTCGTCAGGGCCATTTGAGGGAAATAAAGCCTCACACCTCTCATGGAAGTGATTAAGTAGGGACAATATCGGTGGTGCATAGAGCGGGGACGTAGGATCCAAAAAAATTTGGTTGGATTGAAACATGGTAATACTTCGTCGAGTTGGACATTTGGTTGTTTCTAAATATGGTTGGAAGTAGAATATTCAATCGAGTTGGGCGTGGGGCATTGCTAACCGAAGGAACTGCGTGATGTCAAGAACATGGTCCAGTGGAGTCTACCAAAACTAAATGGGAGTGGTAAACTATTGAGCGTGACAACAATACGAAAAGACGAAGGATGAGAGCCAGGTTAAGCGAGGGACCGAGGATCCAACGAAGTGATTTGGATCGACAAAGACACTGTGTGAATTGAGGTAAGGGTAAGGAGAATGCACATGATCATTTCTCATGATGCACACCTGTTCCAAATCTTTGTAACGACGCTAGAAGGTACCTAAATAATCTAAGAGTTCGTGGAGTACTTTTGAAGTTTGTTATTTTTTCTTCCTCTTTTCCTTTTGGGAATGTAGTACTTTTTGAAGAATCTTGATTGCTCGACTAGAGTACCATACTTTTTGGCACAATATATACCGTGCACTAACTTCTATTGTTGTAAATTCTAGAAATAGTTGGCCCTTCATTCAGCCATCCTTCATTAATGACAAATGGTTGACCCTTCTTGCTTTTTCTCTTTTTGGAGAGGCATGTTTTCTCCGCCGGTACCTGTTCTTGTTGTTCATGGTCTCCTCCTTTCTCTTATACTTCTTCAGAGACTTTTGCTTGTTCTTCTGCTACTTGTTGAACTTCACATTCCTCCGTTTCTTCAGGTTTTCTGCTTGTTCTTTCGCTACTTGTTTTTACACTTCACAATCCGCTTTTTTTTCAGGGACCCCTCTTTTATCTTCATCTACTTCTTGTTGGACTTCACAATCCCCTCTTTCTTTGCGTACTCCTTTATTTTCCTCTACTTTGGGGACACTAGTTCTATTCGTTACACTCCGCATTCATGGCCTTCATCTTATTGCTTTTATTTGTGTTAAAGTTGCACCCAACTCATCTTTCTCGCACCTAACGGAAGCATGCGCATTTCTTTCTTTTTTATCTTCTTCAATGGTGGACAAGGTGGGACTTTGGTTTTGAGATGATAAAACATATTGTTCTTTAGATACGTGGACGAGGTGGAAATTTGGTGCTGGGAAGAAAGAAACACCCTTTTTTGGACCATTCATGCATTTAATAAATGCATATTAGTAACAGATAGAAACAATAATCATATAGGCTCACCATTGAGCTTTTGGCTCAGTGGCGGTGTGAGCCTCCACCAAGGGAGAGGTCTACGGGGCTAGAATTATGGGGATAGCCTTCGAGCTAACATGTGAGCCGTCAGGCTTTGTACACCTTCAGAGCATGTTGTTTCCTTCAGGGTTACTGATCTCCAAAACAGGATTACATGTAGTCTTCAACCCGTCTCAGCCCCCTCTAACCATCCGCCAAACCATGTTCAACCTAACTCTCAAATCGGTAGTTGGCAGCATCTCATAAAAATTTGGAATCAATGGGTCCCCCAATAACATAAATGACCCAATAGGATGCCTTGTTCCAATCTGAATTGGCGCAGAAATTACTCCATTAAACAACGTATGAAACCTCTATGGAATAATTATGTAAGTGTAGGCATCTTCTTATTGTCCTCGGCAATGAGATCCCACCAAATCTAAAGCGGGCAAAAAACAAAATAAATACCTAAAGATATGAACATAACAAAGAAATTACCTTAATTTGTCCTCATCGTACAACACTTCCATTGTGTATACTCATGTTGTCCAAGCCCTGCCTATAGGTAATTAGAGCATTCTGCTCTCCGCCAAAACTATGCACAGAAGTTCATTTTATGGATTGAGGCGATGACTCCCAATAGTTGCTCCTAAGCACAGGGGCCCACTGAATCCGACAAAGTATTCGTATACCCAAGCTTGCACAAACATACGATTCTTGACAAGATTTGAGGAATATTTACAAATTGATTTTGTACTACCCAATTTGATAATTGTTTATATTATTTTGTCATATATTTAATGGAAGCAAATAAAATCCTACAAAAATAATTTGAGGCAAATACAAAAAGAAAGTATTTTAGCCATTATCATTTTAATGTTATGTCACGACCTCACTCAACGCGCACCGATATTGTTCCTACTTGACCACCTTCAACAGAGGTTAAGGTTTTGTTTCCCTCAAAAGGCTCGGTGATAAGTAGCTTAAGAACTATGCGCCTGACATGATCTTTAAGTGATGTGGGACCAAACCATTAGTGCAACCTTCACCACACTCGGGTAAAGCGCCTCTCCAACATACCTGCTCGAATCACAGTCCCCCCACCTTTAAGATCGAGTCGTCCCCGGCTTTGAACACTATTTTGTCATGACCCCACTATAGGTGCACCAATATTGTCCATACTGGACCACCTCTAGTAGAGGTGTGAGGTTTTGTTTCCCTCAAAAGGCCCCTCGGTGACAAGAAGATTAAGATCTTAACTTAAGGACCATATGCATGGCAAAATCTTAAGCGATGTTGGACTAAACCACTTCTGCAACCATCACCACACTCGGGTTAGGCGCCTCTTGAGCATACCCGCTCAGACGGAGTATCACATGTTAATTTGGGGTTGGAAAAAAAATTACCGAAATAGCTTGAGGCAAATACAAAATAAATACTACTCAGTCTCAGTTTCCCTTACATACAATATTAACCTTTTGACACATCATTATATATTAAAACATAATTTATGTCTGTCATATCATTATATCAAACATTTGTTGTATTATTGGTGGTAAAATGTAAAATGTAACTGTAATGGAGTCGATTCGATTCAACTCGGATAACTCGGACGAGTTGTGCCGAATTAGTCTGAGTAGATTCTTAAAAATTATGTTTTAGAAAAAATATTAGAATTTAAATACTACAAAAAATGCAACAATTCACATTACGATCTGAGACAACTTGCAGAAACTTTCCCGTGTTGGTCCGAGTTCACATCTTCCTGAGTTCTTACCCTAAATCGAATCTGCCCAGGCGATCCTGAGTCAACTCAGACGATCATTTCTGATTTGAGTTTGTTAACCATGGTCTATATAGATTTGTGAGTCACAAATCTAGTCGGGAGTGAGAATTTTGGTTGTTAGACATGAAATGTAGCTTTCTTGCTTTTATTTATGCAACTTTATTCCGTTTGTAGAGATGATTCTCCAATTGTTTCCGTAACTTTTTGGAGGGGGCTGGCATAATACTGGATAATGGGGACAAAGTAAAGTGTTATCACGATTGTTGGGGTCGGCTCTTCCCTTGGCTGAAATTTTTCATGGTATATAAGAATCTTGGCTACTTTAACATGGGTATGGTGATTATTTGCATTCGGTCGGATTCAGATTTGATTAGGATCTGCATTTGGGTAGAAATGCTTAAGATTGAGATATTGAAAGTCAAACTTAAGTTATATGGATGACTAGGCAATGTTTCAGAAAAAAAAAATGTGACAAGGTGATGCTGCACAAGTCTATAGATTGATGGGAGTGAAGATAGTCAAAAACAAGATTATTTCCGGTCAATTTGTTTAATTTGAGCCGAGTTATATGATTTTGTGTTTTCATGACTTTGAGTTAGAATGTTCTTAGGAAAGGCCTCCCATCAAAATGACATTTCTTTAGGGTGGCAGCTTGAGATGGCTTGATATAGGTAGTTTAGGCAGAAGGGTACGGACTTTCAGACATTCGCATCAGCTCAGTGTGGAAAGGGAATCCTTCAATCGTATCTGCTTGTTTGTACCCTCAGAATATTTGGCATCGCATTTTGAAATTGTTTGACGTTGATTGGGTGTTTTCTAATGCCTTTGTTCAGTCACTCAAGGTGGTTGATGGTGCTAGGTTTTTGAAGTCAACGTGAGCAAGAAAGTTAAGCATTTCTTTTCCTGTATTTGGAGGATGTATTTGGACTGAGAAACACAAGTTTTTTGTTGGGGAAAGTAGATTATGTTGATTGGTATATTTTCTACCTCTCTTTTGTTGATAGGTAGCTGACTCTGTTTCTTGTGGATCCCTAGACTTTTAGTGAGTATAACGAAGACCGCCCGCTCCTATAAATAATAGGCCTAATTTGCACTTCCAACTTAACCTTTATGAAAATGTATGTTCTGTAATTATTGCACTCTATAGTTTAAAAAATTATTTCATTTTTTTCTTTTTTCTGTCTGTCTGTCTCTCTACCTCTCTTTTTATTTGTTTTTTATTTTGCAAGGGTGGTCGTCGTAGTGAAATCATCCTTTACCAAACACAGCCTGAAAATTAAAATTGTTCATGTGAACTTTTAATGTGTGACAAAGTTATAATCTTATTACCAACAATTTATTATGAATGACAGATTGTGGCAAAAATGATCCTGATCTAAACAAGGAGATGGAGAAGCAGTTTGTAGATCTTCTGACGGAGGAATTAAAACTGCAAGAGATGGTTGCAGAAGAACACAGCCACCACATGAACGTCACATACGCAGAGGCAAGGAGGGTCGCTTCCCAGTACCAGAAGGAAGCTGAGAAATGCAATGCTGCTACCGAGACTTGCGAAGAGGCCAGAGAGCGCTCTCAGGTGTTGTTGATTAAGGAAAGGAAGGTGACATCCTTATGGGAACGACGCGCCCACCAATTGGGCTGGGAAGGATAATGTTCTTTTAAGTTAAGATTTCATCCAAACCTGACAAGGTGATGCTGCACAAGTCTATAGATTGATGGGAGTGAAGATAGTTCTTTTAAGTTCTAGATATGATGAATAATGTTGTTTTTATATATGAGAAGAGAATATTTTCTCAAATGTCATTGTAGTTGTAGTTAAATCTTTACATGTTTGGAAGTGCTGTTTATATTTCTCTTTTCGTCATTGCATGCAAGTATGTCTGAACATATATAAAGGCCAATATCAGAATTTGTAGCTACCGACTAGATTTTGTTCCATGTACATTCCTCATTAGGACAATGTATGTATGAGTTATTTAGGAACCCTAAACTCAATTGATCCCTTTCTTAATATGAATTTGCACAATTTATAAACAGGATTTGGTTTATATTTTCAAAATTTTGTTGTGTAAATTGCTTGGTATACCAAGTACACAAAACTCGAGAATAAAAGCAGTTCATGAAATCCTCTGAAAGCCAATGCAGAGGCAAAACCTCCAGAAACAGGTTGTGTAAAAAATAGTATCAGTGCGAAAATGAACACAACCAAGTACCTATCCAATATTTCACCAGGAACGATATATATAAAATTTTAAATGATTAAATTATTTGTGAAATTTCGAATGTAAAGGGCACAAGGTAAATTAAGGCAAGTGTACTAGTTCCTTGTGTGGTCAGGTGAAAGCCGGAACTGGAAGTAAAACAGGGTGCGCCATTTTAAAAATCCTAAATTCATTATACTTGTGATCTTGTCTAAAATAAAATAAAAATGCGGTTTCAAGGTTCATGAATGAACAACACCACCATACCAGTTTTTTGCATTATAGACTTAAAAATTAAGATTTCATCCAAACCTCTAGAAGTAATAACTCTTTTTTTAGAATACGTGTTGTCACACTCTTTTATTTCAAAGCCATCAAAAATAGGAACCCACACTTTTATTTTGTTGTTGATGCTTCAGTTTGGTTTTCTTCTATTAATGGAAAGTTGTAGAAGCACAAGAAAGAGGGAATACAAAGATGGTGAAGAAGAATACAATCATGCTGATTTTAATAAGAAACCACATCATGTCACACACCTCTTGACAGGTTTTTTATTATCTCATATTTTTTAATCAATATTAGAAATCCAATATTGTGATGTAGTCAGACAGATAATGTAATGTTTGAACCAACATATATAACAATAGATCTTTGCAGCAGAAATATGTATGTAAGACTGGTTTTGTATTATTATATCATGATCTCTATTTGCACTTAGTTTTATAATTTCATTTGTTGAACCCCTTTCTTGTATTGTAAAATACAAATGGGGTTTTGGTTTTTTTTTTGGTTTGAATGGTAGAAGTAAGTGTTTAGTCCCACATTAGATATGAGGGAAGCTCAACTCTACTATATAACTAAGTCTAACATTTAACAAGTTGTGATGTGTATGAGAGTTGGTGGGTTACGTGTGCATGTGTGACATATGTGACTCATGTGTGCAAACTAGCTTGTGTGCATGGGCTACCCATGGGATTGCTCGACCTAGGAATCTGCTTATTTGTTCAACCTAGAAACCTGTTTTTAATTATAAGTCTATGATTTGGCCCATGGGCTTGCTCGACCTAGGAACCTGAACCTGCTTATTTGCTCGACCTAGGAATCTGCTTATTTGCTCGACCTAGAAACCTACTTTTAATTATAAGTTTATGATTTGGCCATGGGCTTAGTCATATTTTTTGGGTTAAGTCATATTTTTTGAGTTTGAGCAGTGAGTTAGGTTGTCTCCAACAGACGCAGCTTAAGGTGTGACTCTTGGTTTAGAGGCACTAATTTGAGGTGTGACCCTTGGCGAAGAGTCACCTATACTCTACAATTCGGCCATGGGGATTCCTTGGAACACTTACATTTTTTTTTTGGGTTTAAGGTGTGAGTTAGGTTATCTCCAATAGACATAGCTTAAAGGTGTGACTCTTGGTGAAGAGGCACTAACTTGAGGTAAAACCCTTGGTGAAGAGTCACCTATGCTATATATAACCCAACTTTGTTTTCATTTATGATTATCAGTTTTTTAGAGTTTTCTTGAGTCATTTTCAAGAGAGAAAACAAGCGCAATCAAAGTTCTCTTGGTAGAGAGATATAAGCGTTTTTTTATCTTTGCGACTGATCGTTGTATCCTGGGAGACAGAGACCTACATTCCTGCAAAGCACTGTGGCAGAGGCGAATCCGTCTTAAGGAGATAGTATGTATACACTAGACTCGATCATCTCCTTAAGAGGTATTGTTTGTTCATGCAGATTGAATAACAATCTTAAGACAAATTATTTTTTTGTGTGACCAAATACTGCAACAATGGTGAATCTCGCAGAGATGGAGGGTGAAAATAGCAACCCACAAGTTCTGAAGGTGAAGCCCGAGAAGTTCGATGGCACTGAATTCAAGTGTTAGTAGCAAAAGATGTTATTCTTTCTCACAACTCTAAACTTGGCAAAATTCCTCAAGGAGGACATACCAGAGTTAAAGGAGGAAGAAACTAACCCAACAACTGTAGCAGCAGTGGAGGCATGGATTCATTCCAACTTTTTGTGTCGAAACTATATCCTGAATGGGTTGGACAACATATTGTACAATGTGTATAGTCCAATGGAGTCTGCAAAGGAACTGTGGGAATCCTTAGACTATAAGTATAAGACAGAAGATGCCAGACTGAAAATTTTTGCAGTCGGCAAATTCTTGAATTATAAAATGGTGGATTCCAAGACTGTAATCAGTCAAGTACAAGAACTGCAGATTATCCTGCATGATATTAATGCAGAAGGTATGAAGTTAAGTGAATCGCTTCAAGTTGCTGTGATAATTAAGAAGTTGCGCTCATCCTGGAAAGACTTCAAAAGTTATCTGAAGCATAAGAGGAAGGAAATGAAGTTAGAGGAACTAATCGCAAGGCTAAGGATCGAAGAAGATAACAAATCCAATGATAAGAAGGATGTTGTTCAATCTTACGATGCCAAGGCTAACATGGTCGAGGGAAACCCTAAACCCCATAAGAAAAATGGGAAGAATTCCCTGTGCTCTAAGGACAAAGACTTTTAAAAGTTCACAGGGAGTTGCTATGTTTGTGGCAAACTAGGGCACAAGTCAATGGAATGCCACAAGCGTAAAAGTGGACCAGAAAATGATAAAGATACTCAAGCAAACATTATTGAGATGGAGAACCTGTGTGTAGTGATCTTTGAAATCAACCTGGCTAATCGATTCCAGAGGATGGCTTGTAGACAGAGGGGCCACATGATATATATGCTATGACAGGAGTTTATTTACTACCTACAATAAGACTGAACATGAAGAGAACGTGTTTATGGGCAACATTTTGACATCAAGGGTCGAAGGAAAAGGGAAAGTAGTCCTAAAATTTACAGTTGAAAAGGAAGTTACTTTGAATGAAGTATTGCATGTACCTGATATCCGTAAGAACCTTATTTCTAAAGCATTGCTGATCAAGAATGGTTTTAAATTAGTGTTTGAGTCAAACAAATGTATCATGACTAAGAATGATGTATTCATAGGAAAGGGTTATGAGTGTGATGGACTGTTCAAACTAGCAGTCTTATGTAAACCCATTTCAATTATCAATAAGAATAAGAATTATATTTACTTGCTTGAGTCATTTAATGTTTGGCATCAACGATTAGGACAAGTAAATTAGTCCATTTAGGATTGCTGCCTAAATTTAATCTTGATTGCAAACAAAAATGTGAAGTATGTGTTGAAGCAAAATTTGTAAAAAAACATTTCCATTCTATTGAACAACGAAAAATTGAACCACTAGATTTGATTCACAATGATCTTTGCGATTTAAAGTTTATTCAAGCACTAACCGGAAAAAAGTACTTTAAGATACAGTCATATGTACTTGCTCAGAAGCAAAGATGAGGCACTGGAAATGTTTGTTATTTTCAAAAATGAGGTTAAGACTCAAATCAACAAAAAGATAAAAGTTCTTAGAACTGATAGGGATGGGGAGTACGACTTTATTCCATTTGGAGAACTTTGTGCCAAGTTTGGTATTATACACCAAACTACTGCACCTTACACTCAACAAAATGGAGTTGTTGAGATGAAAAATAGAATGTTAAAAATTATGCTTAATGTTATGCTTATTAGTTCTGGTTTGCCACAAAACTTGTGGTGGGAAACATTACTTTCTGCGAATTATATTCTCAATAAGTTACCTCACAAGAAGATTGATGATAAGACTCCTTATGAACTCTGAAAAGATAGAGAGCCTTCCTATAAGTTCTTTAAAGTGTAGAGGTATCTTGCAAAGGTACAAGTACCATTGCCAAAAAGGTCTAAGTTAGGACCTAAAACTATTGACTATATTTTTATTGGCAATGCCAATAATAGTAGTGCATATAGATTTCTCGTATACAAATTTGTCTTAAGATTGTCATTCAATCTGCATGAACAAACAACACATCTTAAGGAGATGATCGAGTCTAGTGTATACACACTATCTCCTTAAGACAGATTCACCCCTGCCACAGTGCTTTGCAGGAATGTGGGCTCATGTCTCCCAGGATACAACGATCAGTCGCAGAGAAAAGAAAACATTTCTATCTCTCTGCCAAACGAACCTTGATTGCGTCTATTTTCTCTCTTGAAAATGACTCAAGAAAACTCTGAAAAACTGATGATCATAAATGAAAACGAAGTTGGGTTATATAGAGCATAGGTGACTCTTCACCAAGGGTCACACCTCAAGTTAGTGCCTCTTCACCAAGAGTCGCACCTTAAGCTGTGCCTATTAGAGACAACCTAACTCACACCTCAAACCCAAAAAAAATGAGTAAGTGTTCCAAGGAATCCCTATGAGCCCATGGCCCCAAGGATAAATCATAGACTTATAATAATAAATGGGTTCCTAGGTTGAGCAATCCCATGGGTAGCCCATGCACCCAATCTAGTTTGTACGCACATGTCGCACATGTGCGTGTGACCCACCAATTCTCTCACACATCACAATAAGTTAAGTGTTAGACTTACTTATATAGTAGAGTTGAGCTTCCCTCATATTTAATCTGGGACTAAACACTTAGTTCTACCATTCAAACTAAAAAGAAAACCAAAACCCCATTTGAAGTGCTGCATGTGCCTGATATCCGCAAGAACCTTGTTTCCAGAGCATTACTGATCAGGAATGGATTTAAATTAGTATTTGAGTCAAACAGATGTATCATGACTAAAAATGGTATATTTATATGAAAGGGTTATGAGTGTGATGGACTGTTGAAACTAGTAGTCTTATGTAAACCCATTTCAATTATCAATAAGAATGAGAATTCTATATACTTGCTTGAGTCATTTAATGTTTGGCATTAACGATTAGGACATGTAAATTATGGTTTGGTCGATCATATTCTTAAGAGGTGTTGTTTGTTCATGCAGATTGAATAACACCTTTTTCACTGAATTGTAAGTCAGAACTTCCATCTTTAGCTATAATGTTCTATATACAAGATTTAAAACATCTATATTTTCCAATTAACATGTATTTACATTTGTCCGATATAATTTGATAGACTATGTACTTGTGTATTGGAACTGATACCCGCATTTCATATTCTTTGTACCTTGCTGGACTATGTTATTATGCCTTCTTCAAATGTCCCCTTCTTCACAAAGTAACATCTTCTCAATCTATTTTTTATTTAATCAGAGGCCTATTTTAAGCACATGACCTATCGAATACACTTCCATTCTTAGCTAATTATCACTATAGAATTGATGTTTTCCCTTGTGAAAAATAGGCGAGTGAGGAAGTTGAGTGGGCTTTAACAAAATTAGGACAAGCTAAGTTCTCTAGAAGGTTTGTTGTTATCATTTACTTATATAATTAATTAGTTCATAGTATATATGAAAGATCAAGGCTCCAAATTGGCGGTAGTATTTAACCTCATAAAACTTGGTATTCACTCCAAAGGATAAAAGGCCCTGAAGGAAGAAAGCTGCAGCTTCATTTCAGATCAAAGTTGCCACCTCATGTATTCACAGGCGAAAAGGTTGGAGAGCAGGTACAAGCCATTCATGTAATTCTAGTTGACTGGAACACGGGATGTATTGTACAAACGGGACCGAAATCAGGAGCGAAGCTCCATGTCATGGTACATGAAGGCGATTTTAATGGCGAAACTGGTGATGACTGGACTAGAGAATACTTTGAAAGGCATAAAGTAAAGGAACACGAGGGGAAGAGAACACTTTTAACTAGGGATGCACAGGTGATCCTGAAAGAAGGTGTTGGGACCCTAAGAGAACTGAGTTTTACTGACAACTCTAGCTGGATAAGGAGTAGGAAATTTATGCTTGGTTTAAAGATTACTGAAGGTTTCTGTGATGACATTCGTATCCGTGAGGGTAAACATGAGCTTTCTTAAATATGATCATATATATGTAAGACTTATTATGGCCCACATGAGTAATGGTCTTTTAGATATTATGGGTTTCTAATTATGATGATCCAAGTCCTAATAGGAAACTAATCTTATTAGTTAATGAGGTTAGGGTTTCCTACAACTCTCTACTTTGATGGAAAGCAGTTCTAATTGAAATAAGAAATTAGGTCCTCTCTCTACCTATATAAGTATGCCAAGCCCATTAACTAAAGAACTATCTCAAAGGAAAGGTTAAGGGAGAGAAAACCTAGTTGTCACCGCTCGCAGCCGCCGACGAACTCAAAAGACATACCTCAATCAATCAAGCTATGGATCAAGGTATGTAATTATGTTTCCACATTATTGTTTATCGTGATTATCGTATTAAGTCCTAGGTCCTTATAGATCTTTAATATTTATAGATTTTGTCATGTTTTACATGTGGTGTCAGAGCTATGACTGGACTTTTATGATTTTCCGATTATGATTCGCTTGTGTTACGTTTTGTTAATAATTGTAAAATTTTCCTACAATTATTTGTTGATATGAATTAAGGATCAAGCCTTTCAAATAAGCTTTAAGTAAATCAGAAATTAGCTAGACGTGCATGATCTGTTTAGGGCAAGATATTATTGAGATAGGCAATTAGATCTGTAACTTTTGGAAATCACCGAGTACACAAAAACATAGTTCTCCACTTAGATTTTATATTTAATGTGTTGCTTTATTATGTTTTGCATTAAGAGTTCTGACTTCTTGATTAAAGTACAAGTTTAACATGTGGAGAAATATTTTAAGGGTTTTGATATTACTTTATTATTATAAAGTCAGTAAGTAAAGATGCTTAAAATTCATATGCAATTATAATTTAAACTCTTAGTACATCAAATTACTTTATTATTATGTGTTTTGCCCTTAATAGTACTTTTGATATGCAACTTCTGAGTAACTATACTAGTGTACCAGTTTATCGTGCTAGTTTTGTTCGCCTCTAATTTAATTTCCTTGATCTCTTAATTTATCATTAGATAATAATAATTATTTTTAATTATGTCATAATATTTATTTGTGATCTATTGCTTAAGCCGGTTGGAAGTCGCCAAAGTGGCCCAACTATTATGAAGCATGGATATCAAACCGAGTACGTAATGATTTATTTTACCTCAAAAATATTATAGTTTTGCCCAAAGGTAGATCGATTTTCGCGAGATTTATAAATTGAAATAGGGCAATTGAGATGTATTAAAAATTGATTTTGGAACTAATAACACAAAGGTGAAGGACCTTACATAATTTGGTGTACTAATAATTAGCCCTATTATATTAATCTTATAACTATTTGAGTGTACATTTTATATATTGCAATTTAGACCCAAAGGTTGATTACCTAGGACTTAATACGATAATCACGACAAACAATAATGCCAAAACACAATCACATACCTTGATCTATAGCTTGATTTATTGAGGTATGTTCTTTGAGTTCGTCTGAGGCGGCGAGTGGTGACAACTAGTTTTTATCTCTCTTAACATTTTCTATGAGATAGTATTTTAGTTAATGGGCTAGGCACACTTATATAGGTAGAGAGAGGACCTAGTTTCCTATTTCAATTAGAACTATTTTCCATCAAAGTAGATAGTTGTAGGAAACCCTAACCTCATTACCCAATAGGATTAGTTTCCTATTAGAACTTGGATCATCATAATTAGAAACCCATAATTACTAAAAGACCCTTACTCATGTGAGCCATAATAAGCCTTACATTCTCCCACTTAGACCATATAAAGTAGGTTTGAAAATCATATTCGGTAAAACTTAAGTTTGCAAAATTTTTGACTCAAAATAGGCTCAACAATTAAATAACTGACACGAGTGTGATTTAAAATATATCCAGGTCATACTATCTTTATTGATCATCATAATACCAAAATTAAACAATTTACTAAAGTGAGTCATGGCAGTCTTATGTAATTTTGTGACACATTTCCTTCCATGTACTACAACAATAATGAACTATTGAACTTGGTTCATAAGTGAGGTTTATAGGCATGAACAAATAAGCCTATAAAAGGTCAATCAATAATGTCTTGTCAAAAGACTTTCCTGTTATCATTCATCCAATCACATACATGTGTACATATAATGGTAAACAAGAAAATATCATAAACATTCTATAATAAGATCTCAATAAGATGTTTAAAAAAATAATTAAACTAAAAAATCCATAACTATAAAGAAGAACATTATGGAATCTGCCCAAGACCCATACTCTGAACATATTTCTTAAATATCTTTGGCGGTAATCCCTTAGTCAATAGATCTACAACCATAAGCATTGTACTTATGTGTTCTATAAACACTCGTTGTTTCTGACCAGACTCCTTGACTGATAAATATTTTATCTCCATGTGCTTAACACCATTAGAATATTTATCATTCTTGGAGAAAAATACTGCTACGGTATTATCACTATAAATTCTCAACGGCTTGGAAATAGAGTTGACAACTCCAACTCCTGGGATAAAATTCCTCAACCATAAGCCATGATATGTGGCCTCATAGCATGCCACAAACTCAGCCTCCATAGTAGATAAAGAAATATTATCTTATTTTGCACTTTTCTATGAAATTGCCTCACCAGCCAATAGGAAGACATAACCAAAAGTAAACTTCCTACTATCAGGGAATCTAGCAAAATCTGAGTCTAAGTAACCGATCACTTCTAAATGATCAGACCTCCTAAATGTGAGCATGTAATCTTTTGTTCCTTGCAAGTACCTCATAACTTTCTTTGAAGCTTTCCAATCGTCCATCCCTGGATTGATTTGACAGCAAAGCTTATGTCTGGTTTAGTACAAGTCTGCACATACATTAGACTCCCTACGACAGAAGCGCACATAATCTTTTCCATTTGTTTACGTTCCCATTCAGTCTTTGGGCATTGCATAAGATTAAATTTATTACCTTTTTGAATTGGAGCATCACTAGCTGAATAATTCTTCCTACTGAATCTCTCTAAAACTTTATTGATATAGGCTTTTTGAGACAGCCCTAACAATCCTCATGCTTGGTCTCGGTAGATTTTGATTCCAATTATGTAAGATGCCTCACCTAAATCTTTCATTTCAAAGCTCTTAGAGAGAAACTTCTTAGTCTGGTGAAGTAGACCAAAATCATTACAAGAAAGTATGATTTCATCAACATACAAAACCAAAAATATTAACTTACTCCCACTGACCTTGAGGTATATATATCGATCAACAATGTTTTCTTTAAAGCCAAAAGGAACAATAGTATCGTGAAACTTAATGTACCATTAGCGGGAAGCTTGTTTAAGACTGTATATTGATTTCTTAAGCTTACAAACCATATTTTCTTTACCCTCTTCAGAAAAACCTTCAAGTTGATTCATATAGACTTCTTCATCTAAACTCCCATTCAGAAAAGTAGTTTTCACATCCATTTGGTATAACTCTAAATCATAATGAGCCACCAATGCTATAATAATTATAAATGAGTGCTTCTTTGATATAGGTAAGAAGGTCTCCTTGTAATTATTGCCTTCTTTTTGAGTGAAACCTTTGGCCACAAGTCGGGCTTTATATCGTTCGATATTGCCATTACTGTCGCGCTTGGTCTTAAAGACCCATTTACAACCAACTTTCTTGTATCCTTTTGGCAATTTAACGAGATCCCAAACTTCATTTTGTTTGATTGATTTCAATTCTTCTTTCATAGAATCAATCCATTGAGTAAAATTATTACTATCCATGGCTTGTGAAAATAAAACCAGATCCTTAGTCCCTATGTTAAATTCAAATTCCTGTAAGTACACCACAAAGTCATCTGAAATAGCAGATCTCCTTTTCCATTGGGATCGGCGTGGTACTATTTCTTGTGGTACCTCTATTATCGATTTATTGGTGACAATCTCATTATGGAGTGGTTGATTTCCCAGTTGTTGCTCGGTATCATCGATTTGATCAACAACCATATGAACAACAACATGATTAGAAGTTATGGGTAATGGGACTTGCGCCCTAACTTCCTCAATGAGTACTTTTCGTGATTCACTACTCCTACTAATTTTACCATTTTCAAGGAATCTTGCATTACCGGTATTAACAATTCTCGTACTATGGGTAGGAAAATAAAACTTATACCTTTTGGACTTATCAAGATAACAAATAAAGTACCCTCTAATTGTTTTATGTTATAATTTCTTTTCATGTGGATTGTAAATTCTAGCCTCTGCTGCACATCCCCAAACATGAAGATGTCTTAAATTAGGTTTTCTTCTAGTCCAAAGCTCGAATGGAGTTTTTGGAACTGCCTTACTAGGAACCCTATTTAATAAATATACAGCGGTCTTTAGAGCTTCAATCTACAAAGATACGGGTAAAGTTGAATTAGTTATCATACTCCTTACCATTTCCATTAAAGTACGATTATGCCTTTCAGCTACACCATTCTGTTGTGACATTTTTGGCATTGTGTATTGAGCACGAATACCAAGCTTCTCTAGAAGTTTGGCGAATGGGCCAGGGCACTGACCCGAATCGTCATATATACCATAGTATTTACTACCTCTATCTGACCTAATGACTTTCACCTTTTTGCCTAATTGCGTTAGTAATGAATACCTCAACGACATTCACTGTGTAAGATTTTTTACTTAATAAATAGACATAACCATAACGTGGAAAGTCATCAATAAAGGTGATAATATTTTTCTCCCATAAAACAGGGAGTGGTAAAAGGTCCACAAATATCTGTATAAATAATTTCAATAGGCTTCATACTTCTTGTGACAACCTTCTTGGTGTGTTTGGTTTGTTTACCTTTAATACAATCTACATACACACACCGAAATCAGTAAAATCTAGGTTCGGAAGGACCCCATTTTTTACTAATCTCTGCATTCTTTCTCTAGAGATATGCCCCAGTCACCTGTGCCACAAGATGGAAGAATTTTCATTAGTTATGCCACATTTAGTTCCAACATTAGGATGCAGGGTCAAAAGGATTTTGGCAAACATGCTATTAAGATTTAATTTATATAGGCCATCTCATAAAATACCAGAACCAATAAAAGCATAATTTTTTGAATAAACTGAAAGAACCATTCCCAAAGAGAAAAGAATACTCATCAAGTTCTAAAAGAGATAAAGAAAGCAAATTGTGAGAAACTGAAGGAACATAGAAGGTAGGCGATAAATCTAAATGATGTCCAGTGTCTAAGAATAAATGAAAGGTCCCCACGGCTTAAACAGATGTTTTGACTTTATTTTTCGTAAATATGAATTTTTTATTTGATTTTGCGTTCTGGGTTATAAGGAATCCCTGCATCGTATTGGAAACATGAACAGTAGCACCCGAGTCAATCCACCAAGTATTAGAAGAAACTTAAGTATGATTTGATTTGAAACATACAAAAACTAAATGATTACCTTTCTTTTCGAACCAAGCCTTACGTTTCTGATAATCTTTCTGAACATGCCCCATCTTTTTGTAGAAGTAGCACCTATTACGTTCATTGTCACATTCCGTCTTTGGAGCCTTAGTAACATTAAAAGTTCCCCTTACCTTGAATAATCCTCATTTCTCATCAGGCTTCCTCCAATTCTTTATAGCTTCTTGTATTGTAAGATGAACTGAATGATTTCCTTGTTGCTTAAGCCTTCCATCCTCTTGAACAATCATGTTGGCCAATTCATTCACATTCCACTTCTCCTTAATAGTATTGTAATGAATTTATAAATGGACCAAATTGAGAAGGCAATGAGTTTAAAATAAATTAAGAAATAAATGAATCATTTACTTCCATCCCTAACATTTTAAGTTTAATAGCTAGATTTATCATTTCTAAGACATGTTCATGCATGCCTCGTACACCATCATATTTCACTGTAGTAAGTTTAGCCATTAAAGTTCCTGCTAATGACTTATCAGCAGTTTTAAAATGTTATGCCACAGATATTAAAAATGCTTTCACATTTTCAAACTTAAGAAGTGAAGACTTGATATTAGTCACTATAGTCATTCGCATAAACATAAGACTTAACCTGTTCAACCCTTCCCAAGCTTTATGGAAAGTCTTCTCATCCCCATTGCTCTCAGTAGAAAGATCAGTGGGTTTTTCAGACAAAAGTGTAAAATCAAGATCCAAAACACCTAAGTGAAACTGAATTTGTTTACTCCAGTCTAAAACATTAGTTCCATTGAGAATTGGAACAAATGAAGCATGCGAATGTAGCAAAACAGGGTTTGGTACTGCAAAATAATTAAAAACTCATAAAATATTAATTCTACAAGTTATAAATAAATTAAACATGACTTAGAATATAAGAAATTAAAACCAAATTATATTCCGATGATGAATTAATAATATCATCACAAATCAACTTTTGGGTCTAAATTGCAATATATAAAATGTCCACTCAAATAGTTATAACATTAATATAATAAGGCTAATTAAAAGTGTACGCCAAATTATGTAAGGTCTTTCACCTTTGGGTTATTAGTTTCAAAATCAATCTAGAATACATCTCAATTACCCTATTTATATTTATAAATCTTGCAAAAATTGATCCGCCTTTGGGCAAAACCATAATATTTTTGAGATAAAATAAATCGTTACATACACGGTTTGATATCCATACTTCATAATAGTTGGGTCATTTTGGCGACTTCCAACCGACTTAAGCAATAGATCACAAATCGATATTACGACATAACAAAGAAAAAATTATCATCTAATGATAAATTAAGATATCAAAGAAATTAAAGTAGAGGCAAACAAAACTAGCACGATAAACTGGTACAATAGTATAGTTACTCAAAAGTTGTATATCAAAAGCACTATTAAGAGGAAGTCTCACGAGTACATTATGTTTATATTACCCATGGATCGTCTTAGTACGTGATCTTCTTCACCAACACTTAGTGGCTTTGTTATTCTATCAACAGTCATGGCAGAAACTTCAGTTACGTTCTCTTCCTCGCTACAAATAACCTCATTCGGTACGACTATCTTCAAATTGTCGTCTTCATCAATTGCTTTGATTGTGGCTCCCAAATTTTCAATGTTTTCCTCAACAACATTCTGTTCTTCCACTTTAATACTCTGATCTTCGCTTGGAAGTTCAGTCTCAGTAGTTTTTTTAAAATTCTCAGCCTCATTGTCTTCGATATGGAACCCATTAACTTCAGGAGAATTACCCCGTGGGCTTTTCTATATTTATGTCTGCTGGAAAATACAAAGGTATTTGTTTTCCCTTGAAGTTTGAATGGTGGAACTAAATGGTTTTAGTCCCACATTGGATATGAGGGAAACACAACTCTCCTATATAAGTAAATCAAACACTTACCTTGTTGTAATGTGCGTGAGAGTTGGTGGGTCACACGCGTATGTGCTACATGTGCGGCCCATGTGTGTAAACTAGCTTGGGTACATGGGCTACCCATGGGCTTGCTCGACCTAGGAAACCCGCTTATTATTATAAGTCTATGATTGGGCCTTGGGGCCTTGGGCCATGGGCTCATGGGGATTCCTTTAAGCACTTAGTCATTTTTTGGGTTTGAGGTGTGAGTTGGGGTGTCTCCAACAGGCGTACCTTAAGGTGTGACTCTTGGTGAAGAGGCACTAACTTGAGGTGTGACTCTTGGTGAAGAGTCATCTATGCTCTATATAACCCAATTTCATTTTCATTTATAATCATCAGTTTTTCAGAGTTTTCTTGTGTCTTTTTACAAAGAGAAAACAGACGCAATCAAAGTTTGTTTGGCAGAAAGATAGAAGTCCATTCTTCTTTTTGCGACTGATCGCTGTATCCAGGGAGATAGGGGCCTATATTCCTGCAAAGCACTATGGCAGGGGCAAATCTGTCTTAAGGAGATAGTGTGTATACACTAGACTCGATTATCTCCTTAAGAGGTGCTGGTTTTTCATGCAGATTGGAATACAATCTTAAGACAGATTAATTTTTTCTGTGTGATCAAAAATTGTAGCAATGGTGAATATCACTGAGAAGGAGGGTAAAAAGGGTAGCCTACACATTTTAAAGGTGAAGCCTGAGAATTTCAATGGCATTGAAGCGTTGGCAACAAAAGATGTTATTCTTTCTCACAACTCTGAACTTAGCAAAATTCCTCAAGGAGGACAAACCAGAGTTGAAGGAGGAAGAAACTGATCTAACAACTGTAGCAGCCGTGGAGGCGTGGATTCATTCTGACTTTCTGTGTTGGAATTATATTCTGAATGGGTTGGACAACACATTGTATAATGTGTACAGTCCAACAGAGTCAGCAAGGGAACTGCGGGAATCTTTAGACCATAAGTATAAGACGGAAGATGTCGGACTAATTTTTTTTGTAGTTGGCAGATTCTTGGATTATAAAATGGTAGATTCCAAGACTGTAATCAGTCAAGTACAGGTCATGTAGAAGGTATGAGGTTAAGTGAATCTTTTCAGTTTACTGCGATAATTGAGAAGTTGCCTTCATCCTGGAAGGACTTTAAAAGTTATTTGAAGCATAAGAGGAAAGAAATGAAGTTGGAGGAACTGATCGTAAGGCTAAGGATCGAAGAAGATAACAAATCCAATGAAAAGAAGGATGTTGTTCATTCTTACGATGCCAAGGCTAACATGGTCGAGGGAATCCCAAAACCCCATAAGAAAAATGGGAAGAAAGGGAAAAATGGGAAGAATTTCCTGGGCCCTAAGGGCAAGGACTTTAAGAAGTTTACAGGGAGTTGTTATGTTTGTAGCAAACCAGGGCATAAGTCAATGGAATGCCACAAGCGTAAAAGCGGACCAGAGAGTGGCAAAGGCACTCAAGCAAATATTCCTGAGATGGAGAACCTGTGTGTAGTGATCTCCAAAATCAACCTGGAAAGCAATTCCAGAGGATGGTTTGTGAACACAGGGGCCACACGTCATATATGCTATGACAGAAGTTTATTTACTACCTACAATTAGACTGAACATGAAGAGAAAGTGTTTATGGGCAACGTTTCGACTTCAAGGGTCAAAGGAAAAGGGAAAGTAGTTCTGAAATTCACATCTGAAAAAGAAGTTACTTCGAATGAAGTGCTGCATGTGCCTGATATCCGCAAGAACCTTGTTTTCAGAGCATTACTGATCAAGAATGGATTCAAGCTAGTGTTTGAGTCAATCAGATGTATCATGACTAAGAATGGTGTATTCATAGGAAAAGGTTATGAGTGTGATGGACTGTTCAAACTAGCAGTCTTGTGTAAACCATTTTTAATTATCAATAAGAATGAGAATTCTATTTACTTGTTTGAGTCATTCAATGTTTGGTATCAACGATTTAGACATGTAAATTATGGCTCACTGCGTAAATTAGTCCATTTAGGATTGCTGCCTAATTTCAATCTTGATTGCAAACAAAAATGTGAAGTGTGTGTTGAAGCAAAATTTGCTAAACAACCATTCCATTCTATTGAACAACGTAAAACTGAACCGCTAGATTTGATTCACAGTGATCTCTGCGATTTGAAGTTTATTCAAACACGAGGCGGAAAGAAGTACTTTATTACTTTCATAGATGATTGTACAAGATATAGTTATATCTACTTGCTCAGAAGCAAAGATGAAGCACTGGAAGTATTTATTATGTTCAAAAATGAGGTTGAGACTCAACTCAACAAAAAGATAAAAGTTCTTCGAACTGATAGAGGTGGGGAATACGACTCTATTACATTTGGAGAACTTCGTGCTAAGTTTAGTATTATACACTAAACTACTGCACCTTACACTCCTCAACAAAATGGAGTTGCTGAGAGAAAAAATAGAACTTTAAAGAATATGCTTAATGTTATGCTTATTAGTTTTGGTTTGCCGCAGAACTTGTGGGGGGAGGCGTTACTTTCTGCGAATTATATTCTCAATAAGTAACCTCACAAGAAGATTGAAAAGACTCCTTATGAACTCTGGAAAGGCGGAGAGCCTTTTTATAAGTTCTTAAAAGTGTAGGGGTGTCTTGCAAAGGTACAAGTACCATTGCCAAAAAGGTTTAAGTTTGGACCTAAAACTATTGACTGTATTTTTATTGGCAATGCCAATAACAGTAATGCATATAGATTTCTCGTATACAAATCTAAAATAAATGATGTGCATGAGAATACCATCTTTGAATCACGAGATGCTATATTTTTAGAAAATATATTTCCATATAAAAAGAGTGATAATGTGAATCCTCTTAAAAGAACAACTGATGTTGCTTCTAGTAGTGATCAACGTATTACTCCTACAAGTTCTGATTTTAATGCAGAACCAAGACGTGGGAAACGACTTAAAGTTGCCAAGTCTTTTGGCAAAAAATTTATAGCATTTTTGTTGGAAAATGAGCCTCGAACCTTCAAGGAGCCATGGCTACACCTGAAGCTCCTAGTTGGCAAGAGACTGTACAGGGTGAGATAGACTCTATAATGCACAACCATACTTGGGAATTGGTAGATCTTCCACCTGGCAACAAATTTATAGGTTGCAAGTGGATTTTCAAACAAAAATTGAGACCTAATGGTTCAATTGAAAAGTACAAAGCCAGACTTGTTGCCAAAGGATATAGGCAAAAAGAAGGTGTAGACTATTTTGATACATATTCTCCAGTGACAAGAATAACTTCCATTCGTATGTTGATAGCTATTGCAGCAGTGCATAAGCTTGAAATACATCAAATGGATGTTAAAACATCATTCTTGAATGGTGAATTAAATGAAGAATTATATATGAACCAACCTGAGGGGTTCATTGTCCGAGGCCAAGAAAATAATGTGTATCGGTTGGATAAATCTCTTTATGGATTGAAGCAGGTACCTTCACAATGGTATGACAAAATTGATGGAGTCATGATTAAGGATGGCTTCAAAATTAATGAATGTGATAGATGTGTCTATATTAAAAGCATTAATGGTGAGCATGTCATTGTGTGTCTTTATGTAGACGATATGCTCATCATGAGGACTAAGATCAATGTCATTATGTCAACAAAGAATATGTTGTCCAAATATTTTGATATGAAGGACTTAGGTATTGCAAATGTTATTCTTGGCATAAAGATTAACAGAATACCATAGGGACGTGTGTTGTCTCAATCACATTATATAGAGAATGTACTTAAGAAGTTTAATAAATTTAACTGCCGTGGTGTTCAGACGCCATACGATAATATGCGGCAATTGATTAAACATAAAAGTGAGCCTATTTCTCATATAGAGTATGCACGCATCATAGGCAGTCTAATGTATATTATGAACTATACTAGACCAGATATTTCTTATACAATTAGCAAACTGAGTCGGTATACTATAAACCTTGGACCGATCCACTGGAAAGCGTTAATTAGGGTTTTACTGTATTTAAAGCACACAATAGACTATGGGTTGCACTACACAAGATATCCAGCTGTCCTTGAGGGATTCAGTGATGCAAACTGGATATCAAATTCTAACGAGTCATACTTCAAAAGTGGATACGTGTTTAGACTTGGTGGTGGAGCTGTCTCATGGAAATCCTCAAAATAATCATGCATAGCTCGATCAACTATAGAATCAGAGTTTGTTGCTCTAGATTTAGCAGGAGATGAAGCTGAGTGGTTTCGACAGTTTTTAGAGGATATTCCTATGTGGCCAAAGCCAGTACCTGCCTTATGTATCCATTCCAATAATCAAGCAGCGATTGCAAGGGCAAAGAATAATGTCTATAACGGTAAGTCAGGACATATACATCGTAGACATAATACTGTAAAGAAATTACTTGCAAGTAGAGTTATATCCATTGACTTTGTGAAGTCCAGTGACAACCTAGCGGATCCATTTACAAAAGGGTTGGCAAAAATGTAAGTTTTTTCCACATCGAGGGGAATGGGCTTAAAGCCTTTAACTACGAGTTAACCACAACGGAAACCTAACCTAGTTGATTGAAGATCCCATGATTTAGGTTCAATAGGGCAACTAGTTGTGAGTTACTCAACATGAGCACTGAGAACATTTTAACTTCTGCTCATTCCATGATGTGAACAGTGCAACCTGTCGTAATTTTTAGGGTAAGTTCTCTAAACTTTTAATGATTCCTATGACTTGTATTTATAAGTTGGGTACGATAGGGTACTCTTAATAGGCAATCACCTATGTGAGTGTGAGGTGGGGCCGCTTCCATGAGAATTTTATAGGGTAAAATTCTCTAATAGTACTCATGAATCTGGGATTTGTTCAGGGCCGAATTGAACGCAACTGTGAGAGCCGATTATGTTTGGAATAGTACTGTTTGAAGACTATTGTCTTGGTTTACACCAAAGCTGACAGTTCAAGACATATGTTCACTAATCATCATAAATCTAATAGTTTTTTACTAGAGAAGGTTCGAGTCCACAAGACACCTCACTCGATGAAGGATCATTCCCTGATTTTCTCTGTTTTGTCTAAATTTGTCTGTTACCATTCAAATGTTGGGGATTGTTAGAAAATAAAAGGGTATAGGTTTTTCCTTTAAGTTTGACTGGTGGAACTAAGTGGTTTTAGTCCCACATTGGATATGAGGGAAACACAACTCTCCTATAAAAGTAAATCAAACACTTACCTTGTTGTAACATGTTCCTTACTGCTGTCCTGATAACTGTTTGTTCTTTGCCGGAATCTACCTGTTTCTTGCTGATGTTACAACCAGTTCTAATAACTATTTGTTGTTTGCTGAAACCTGCCTTACACAACAGCTCTTGCTGCCTGAACTTGCACTACCAATCCAACTGTTTTTGCTGCTGAACCTACATGTTATTCCATTGCCTTTTACCGGAGTTTACCCCATACTTCCTGCCGGTATAATTGTTGCTACTCATTACCAGAACAACAACTGAGTTACTGTTGCTCTTCATTGTTGCTGCTATATACATTGCTATTGCTCAATCAAAGGGAAAGCTATACTAACAGGTTCATAAGACTTAACCTATATTTCTTACATTTTAAAGAGTATTTTGACCTATAATATGGCTCTTTCCTCAGAAGTGTTGAAGTTTGATTCCAACAAACCCTCTAAGTTTGATGGTCTCAACTTCAAGAGGTAGAAGAACAAAATGTTCTTCTATCTCACACTTAAGGAAGTGGCGTATGTTCTGGAACAAGAATGCCCTGTTGAACCTCCTGTTCCCGTATCTGCAATAGACCCTGACCTGATTACAAACGAATATGACAAAACCTTAGAATCAATTTCGAACTGGACTGAGGCAGACTTCAAATGCCGTAATTTTATCTTGAACGGTCTAGCAGACGAACTGTACAATTACTATCTACAGTCCGAAACTGCAAAAGTCGTTTGGGAAGCATTACAGAGGAAGTATGATACGGAAGAGGCAGGCTCTAAAAAGTTTGTCGTAAGCCGATATCTCTAGTTCACTATGGTCGACGATAAGCCAGTAATTTCCCAATCACATGAGTTGTAACGAATTGCACATGAGATCGTGTCCGAAGGGATACCTCTTAATGAACAATTTCAAGTTGCCGTGATGATTGACAAATTACCGCCTAATTGGAAAGACTATAAAAATATCCTGCGACACAAGTCAAAGGAACTTACCATGGAGAACTTGATTACTCGTCTTAGGGTTGAAGAAGAATCTAGAAAACAAGACCTGAAAGAGGAAATCCTTTTGGTTCAAGCCAAAGGGAAGGTCCATCTGAAACCTAAAGGGAAACCTTTCAAGGCTAAGAATGGCGGTAATCGGAACAACCGTCTTAACGGTGGTAATCCGAATAACCGTCAGAAAAATGGACACCAAAATCCTAATAAGGGAACGAACCAAAAAGCCCCACCATATAACGGAACAGTTTCTATTGTGTGCTTCAACTGTAACAAGCCTGGACACATATCTAGAAACTGCCGGAACCGAAAACCTGTTGCTCAGGCCAACGATACCGAAGAGCCCTTAGTGGCTATGATCACGGAGATCAACATGGTCGGTAGAACCGACGGGTGGTGGGCTGATTTGGGCGCTTCTAGGCATGTATGCTATGAACGTAATTGGTTCAAGACCTATAAGGAAACTGAAGACCAGAAGGTGCTACTTGGGGATTCCCATTGCACCAAAGTGCTAGGCACTGGAGATGTTGAACTGGTATTTACCTCTGGAAGGACAGTGACTCTGAAGGATGTGATGCACACTCCTGAAATGAGGAAGAATCTTGTTTCTGGCTATCTTCTCAACAAGGCAGGATTTCAGCAAACTATTGGCTCAGATCAGTACATTTTGACTAAGGGTGGGATTTTTGTGGGAAAGGGTTTTGCTTGTAATGGAATGTTCAAAATGAGTATTGAAATGAATAAATCTGCTTCTGCTTACTTATTGTCTTCTTTTAATATTTGGCACTCTAGACTATGTCATGTTAATAAAAAATTAGTACACAATATGAGTAAACTTGGTATGATCCCTAAAGTAGATTTAAATGATTTTAATAAATGTCAATCTTGTAGTCAAGCTAAGATTACTAAAACCTCACATAAAAGTGTTGTAAGGGAATCACAACTTTTGGATTTAGTACACTCGGACATATGTGAAATGGACGGTACATTAACTCGAAATGGTAAAAGATATTTTATAACTTTTATAGATGATCATTCAAACTATACTCAAGTTTATCTGATGCGTCACAAAAGTGATGCTATAGATATGTTTAGGACATATGTAACCGAAGTGAAAAATCAGTTTGATAGACACATTAAAAGATTTCGTAGTGATAGAGGCACAGAATATGATTCACATGAATTTTAAAACTTGTATGAATCCTTAGGGATTATACATGAAACAACTGCTCCTTATTCTCCAGAATCTAACGGTAAAGCTGAACGTAAAAATAGAACGTATACTGAGCTAATAGTAGATATTTTACTTAGTTCTGGATCACCCAAATCTTTATGGGGTGAAGCATTATTATCTGTATCCCATGTTTTAAACCGTATTCCTCATATCACATCTGAATTATCACCTTATGAAATTTGGAGAAAAAGAAAACCTAATGTTAGCTATTTTAAGGTTTGGGGTTGTTTAGCCTATGTTCGTAAACCTGATCCAAAACGGACCAAACTAGCTAGTAGAGCTTTAGAATGCATTTTCATTGGTTATGCTATAAACAGTAAAGCCTATAGGTTTCTTGATATTAAGGATAATATAATAATTGAATCACTAGATGTTGATTTCTATGAGGACAAGTTTCCATACTTACTAAGGGACAGTGGGAGTAGTAGTGGGGGTTCTCAACCTTCTACGTCTTTGACCCCTAATGTACCTCAAGTAAATGTTCCTAGAGCTGTTGACATTCATGATACAGACCCAGAACTTCGTAGAGGTAAACGTTTAAAGATTGCAAAAGATTATGGTAACGATTTTGTTGTAAATACCTTAGAATCGGACCCCAATACTATTAGAGAAGCGTTAACCTCAGGTGATGCTGATTTGTGGCAAGAGGCCATTGATGATGAAATGGATTCTCTTACTACAAATGAAACTTAGGATTTAGTTAACTTACCTCCTGGTAGTCGCTCTATTGGGTGTAAATGGATATTAAAGAGAAAACTTAAACCAGATGGTACTATAGATAAATATAAGGCAAGACTTGTAGCAAAGGGATATGTGCAAAAAGAAAACATTGATTTCTTCGACACATATTCCCCAGTTACTCGTGTGACTACCATTAGAGTATTATTAGCCGTTGCTGCCGTGCACAATTTGTTAATTCACCAAATGGATGTAAAAACCGCATTTTTAAATGGAGAGCTTGAAAAGGAATTATATATGGATCAGCCTGAAGGCTTTGTAGTACCTGGTGAGGAACACAAAGTCTGCAAGCTGAACAAGACCTTATACGGTCTAAAGCAAGCTCCAAAACAGTGGCATGATAAAATCGACCAATTACTTCTTTTAAATGGTTTTAAGATTAACGTTGTTGATAAATGTCTGTATTATAAAGTATCTGGTGAAAGTTGTATTATGATATGTCTTTACGTTGACGATCTACTTATTTTTGGTTCTACACTTGACATTATTTTAGAGACCAAAAATATGCTTAACAATAATTTTGATATGAAGGACCTAGGCAAGGATAGTGTAATTTTAGGCATGAAGATCACACGCACAGACACTGGTATTACTCTTGATCAATCTCATTATATTGAGAAGATCTTAAAGAAGTACAAATATTTTGACCGTAGACCTGCGTGTACTCCTTGTGATCCACAAGTTAAACTTTTAAAGAACTTGGGAGAGGCAGTTAGACAGAAAGAATACGCAAGTATTATTGGAAGCCTTCGCTACGCTACAGACTGTACTAGACTTGATATAGCTTATGCTGTAGGGGTTCTATGTAGATTTACGAGTAAACCAAGTTTGGCGCACTGGGGTGCTATTGATAGAGTTATGCGGTACCTGAAAAAAAAACCATGAACTTGGGTTTACACTATCAGAAGTTTCCCGCGGTCCTTGATGGATTTAGCAATGCAGATTGGAACTCATTTTCGGATGATTCCAAAGCCACCAGCGGATACGTGTTTAGTATAGCTGGAGGGGCGATTTCTTGGAGATCCAAGAAACAAACGATTCTAGCTCAGTCGACTATGGAGTCTGAGTTAGTAGCACTAGCTGCAGCTAGTGAGGAGGCAAGTTGGTTGAAAGACCTCTTGTCTTATATTCCTTTATGGAGTAGGCCTATACCACCGATACTGATCCACTCAGATAGTACTGCTGCGATAGCCAGAGTACAAAACAATTATTATAATGGTAAGAAGTTAGCGATACGTCGCAAACACAGTACGATGAGAGGTTACCTCACATCTAGTACTGTTACAGTGGATTTTGTAAGATCGGAAAACAACTTGGCAGATCCTTTGACGAAAGGATTGTCTCGTGACAAAGTGTGGAGCACATCCTTAGGGATGGGGCTAAAGCCTGTTATTGAATCACAAGTGGTGGGAACCCAACCTAAATGACTGGAAATCCCAAGAAATAGGTTCAATGGGGAAAACAAATCACTGTGATATAGAATCATGCAAATAAGGAGCTTGTCACTCCAGAGTTCAACTCGCAGTACATAAATATAAATATGCATGATATCTTGAAGCGAATGTTAGGCTGAGTTCTATATCTCATTTCTTTGAGTGGGGTGTCTAGCTACAAGAACACTCTTCATAGATTCACCAAGGTGATTGTAGAAGTGCGGCCGCTTCCTATGAGAAATTAGGCTAACTTCTCTAAAGCCTTCACCTATACTGGGATTAAGCACATGGCCGAAAAGTGCTGGCATTTAGATATTGCACATGGTAGGGTTGTATGTAGTTTTCCTCACTGTATAAAAGCGAATAAAGAGTTCAAGACTCTGTTCACTTATTATTCTTATACGTTGAAGATTGTCTACTACGTAAAGGTTCAAGTCTAAGGACACCTTCACTTAAGTACAACTCTATAATTGAAACCGTACTCTCGTTTCTCTTTTCATTCATCTATCCTTTTTTGGAAGTTTTTTAAAAGTGGGGGATTGTTGGAATTTTTCAAAACTTATACCTCTTTTGAGCCTTAAACCCATGACCTCTTGGTCATCTATTTTATGTGACTCTAATACTATAGCCTAAAGTTTAGTCCCACATTGTTTATAAACAATAGAGGAACTAAGCATATAAGGTAGTACCCATGTGACATGTGTGTAACATGTGACATAGAGAGAGTGTATAGTTGTGTGAGTGTGTGAGAGGATTTTATACTCTATACACACTTGGACCTCTCTCAGGCGGCCCGGTAGGCCGGGCCGGCTCGGGCTCGGACTTGGAATTGGAATTGGGATTGGGATTGGGCAATTGGCTCTTCTGGCTCTGGAGGCCTTGGGGGCCTTGGTCCTTTGGGCTTGGGCTTGGTTTATTCTTTAGTCTTGGTCTTCACTTTGTTCTCTCCACCTCTTGAGGAGACCTAATCCTCAGGGACACGTCCCACACGTTTGAATAAAGAGAGAGCCGTTGGGCAAACTCTCTCTATAAAAACAACTCCTCACCACCTTCAAAATACACACAGAACACAACTCTTCTCTCTCTCTCTCTCTTGTACGGTTACCTGTGGTGCATACTTCATTCTTACGTAGACTAAGTCTACTGTATACGTTACGCTCGTTGTATCCTAGAAAGAGATCAGACCTTCGTTACCTTACCCGAGGTAGGTCGAAATACTCTTTAAAGAGAGTGCGACCTACGCCTCGAGCAATCACAACCTCTCTGCTGAGTTCCCTGAAACTGCCGGTGATTAGTTCTTCTTGCTGCTGTTACAACCAGTCCTGATAACTTTGCCGGAATCTGCCTGTTCCTTGCTGCTGTCCTGATAAATGTTTGTTCTTTGCCGGAATCTGCCTGTTCCTTGCTGCTGTCCTGATAACTGCTTGTTCTTTGCCGGAATCTGCCTGTTTCTTGCTGCTGTTACAACCAGTTCTAATAACTGTTTGTTGTTTGCCGAAACCAGCCTTACACAACAGCTCTTGCTGCCTGAACTTGCGCTACCAATCCAACTATTTTTGCTGCTGAACCTACATGTTATTCCATTGCCTTTTACCGGAGTTTACCTCATATTGTATACTAATTTCTTATTAACATGACACAGTCTAGAGTGCCAAATATTAAAAGAAGACAATAAGTAAGCAGAAGCAGATTTATTCATTTCAATACTCATTTTGAACATTCCATTACAAGCAAAACCCTTTCCCACAAAAATCCCACCCTTAGTCAAAATGTACTGATCTGAGCCAATAGTTTGCTGAAATCCTGCCTTGTTGAGAAGATAGCCAGAAACAAGATTCTTCCTCATTTCAGGAGTGTGCATCACATCCTTCAGAGTCACTGTCCTTCCAGAGGTAAATACCAGTTCAACATCTCCAGTGCCTAGCACTTTGGTGCAATGGGAATCCCCAAGTAGCACCTTCTGGTCTTCAGTTTCCTTATAGGTCTTGAACCAATTACGTTCATAGCATACATGCCTAGAAGCGCCCGAATCAGCCCACCACCCTTCGGTTCCACCGACCATGTTGATCTCCGTGATCATAGCCACTAAGGGCTCTTCGGTAACGTTGGCCTGAGCAACAGGTTTTCGGTTCCGGCAGTTTCTAGATATGTGTCCAGGCTTGTTATAGTTGAAGCACACAATAGAAACTGTTCTGTTATATGGTGGGGCTTTTTGGTTCGTTCCCTTATTAGGATTTTGGTGTCCATTTTTCTGACGGTTATTCGGATTACCACCGTTAAGACGGTTGTTCCGATTACCGCCATTCTTAGCCTTGAAAGGTTTCCCTTTAGGTTTCAGATGGACCTTCCCTTTGGCTTGAACCAAAAGGATTTCCTCTTTTAGGTCTTGTTTTCTAGATTCTTCTTCAACCCTAAGACGAGTAATCAAGTTCTCCATGGTAAGTTCCTTTGACTTGTGTCGCAGGATATTTTTATAGTCTTTCCAATTAGGCGGTAATTTGTCAATCATCACGGCAACTTGAAATTGTTCATTAAGAGGTATCCCTTCGGACACGATCTCATGTGCAATTCGTTACAACTCATGTGATTGGGAAATTACTGGCTTAACGTCGACCATAGTGAACTTGAGATATCGGCTTACGACAAACTTTTTAGAGCCTGCCTCTTCCGTATCATACTTCCTCTGTAATGCTTCCCAAACGACTTTTGCAGTTTCAGACTGTAGATAGTAATCGTACAGTTTGTCTTCTAGACCGTTCTAGATGAAATTACGGCATTTGAAGTCAGCCTCAGTCCAGTCCGAAATTGATTCTAAGGTTTTGTCATATTCGTTTGTAATCAGGTCAGGGTCTATTGCAGGTACAGGAACAGGAGGTTCAGCAGGGCATTCTTGTTCCAGAACATACGCCACTTCCTTAAGTGTGAGATAGAAGAACATTTTGTTCTTCCACTTCTTGAAGTTGAGACCATCAAACTTAGAGGGTTTGTTGGAATCAAACTTCAGTACTTCTGAGGAAAGAGCCATATTGTAAGAGTTGGTGGGTCACACGCGTATGTGCAGCATGTACGGCCCATGTGTGCAAACTAGCTTGGGTGCATGGGCTACCCATGGGCTTGCTCGACCTAGGAAACCCGTTTATTATTATAAGTCTATGATTGGGCCTTGGGGCCTTGGGCCATGGGCTCATAGGGATTCCTTTAAACACTTAGTCATTTTTTGGGTTTGAGGTGTGAGTTGGGGTGTCTCCAACAGATGCACCTTAAGGTGTTACTCTTGGTGAAGAGGCACTAACTTGAGGTGTGACTCTTGGTGAAGAGTTACCTATGCCCTATATAACCCAATTTCGTTTTCCTTTATGATCATCAGTTTTTCAGAGTTTTCTTGTGTCTTTTTACCAAGAGAAAACAAACGCAATCAAAGTTCGTTTGGCAGAAAGATAGAAGTGGTTTCTTCTTTCTGTGACTAATCGTTGTATCCTGTGAGACAGAGGCCTATATTCTTGCAAAGCACTGTGGCATGGGCAAATCTGTCTTAAGGAGATAGTGTGTATATACTAGACTCGATCATCTCCTTCAGAGGTGTTGGTTTTTCATGCAGATTGGAATACAATGTCACCATTAACAACAGCTTCCTTGTGATAAGGTTTTTCTGTATTATCGTCGGTCGCCTCTTCTAGATTAGCTTCCTTCATTGCTTCTTTGAAAGCATCATCCTTTTCGGAACCTTTTGATTCATAGTAGACATGAACAACATTTTTCACCTGTTCCAACTTCGATATCCCATGATCCTCTGTCGTTACTTCATGTGAAAGAAGTTTATCGGAGTCCTCAATAACTTAGTTCTCATTAGTATTGATTTTTTCTCCCACTTCGACACTAGTATCTCAACTTTTGCTTCATTTAGAACTTCTTCAAGAGGTTCTTGAGAGTACTCAAAGCCATCAACCCTAGTGGATTCTTTAGATTCATGAAAGAAGTTAACTACATTGTCCACTACATTCAACTCAGAAATCGCGCCATCTGCAGTTCTAGTAAATTTATCAAAACTAGGTTCATCGAGATTTTTGACAACATCATCCACCTCAGGATCTGTAGATTCATGAAAAAATTTAGCACCATTTTCTGTTAAATTCAACTCAAATGTCCCACCATCTGCTACTTCTGTAACTTCTTCAGAACTGGGTCCAACGAGATTCTCCAAAACATCATCCCCCTCAGAACCCTTAGATTCATGGAATACTTGTACCACATTTCCAGCCAAGTTTAACTCAGTAACCGCACCATCCACTATTTTTGTTACTTCATTCGAACTAAGTCTATGAACTCTCTCAAGAACACCATCTCCTTCAGTATCATTCGATTCATGAAACTTATGATCAACATCATCATCCCCTTTCAAATTAGAAGCCCCATTATCCGACGTCCCCGCAAGTTCTTCCTCGCCAACTCTCACAGAGCTCTCAATAACATCATCTCCCTCTAAATCATCCACTTCATGAAACTCCTGATCAACATTATCATCCCCCCTTAACTCCGAAATCCGCTATCTCCTCAACTTCTACTGAAAGGGGTTTATCATCCTTATCAATCTTTTGATTCTGGAAACAATGTCACAAGTTAAGAAGTTCATGTGCTTGTCACGTGAGGGGTAAACGGTCTTGACGTATTTTTCTATCAAGTCAGCGTTAGTCTCCCACGGTTGACTAACAGTCAAGAAGAAAATGGGGGGTCATCACTCATAAGTGAAAAATAAGGGGGTAGACACTATTATCAAAAACCAAATGGGGGTACAAGCTTAAAAAACTCTAAAAATAGATCAAATTGATCCAACCCAACCAGTAACTACTATATGCAAGTAGAAATTGAAATATGCAACAAGAGTTCCTAGCTTCGGCTCCTAATCTCTAAAACTCGCCTTACATACGACCTGTCCCAATAGGACATTGGCTACCTTAGCTGAAGCATACTCAAAATCCACCTCTCTTGTAAGCTTCATACATACAATAGGTAATCCCCATCTTCAATACTCTTAACACAGAAGTGTGCCACAATAGTGGTTGTAAGCCTCGTTAAACATGTAAGTTTGGCAAAGCTTAGAGATATTCGTGTATGAATTGGTGACTAATTTTATGCTTGATTTTTGATGATATCGGTTAGCGTTATTTACTAAAGGCGGAGTAATCGTTTATCATAATGGGTGAAAATCAATATGGGAGCAAATCCCATACTAATTAATTATGTAAATAATGCATGTTGGCATGGATACTAATTGATGGACACTGCTTGAAACCCTTCGCAACATGTCTCGCTTTGAAACGCTCAACCTTCCCTTCAGAATCACGTTTGGCCTTAAAAATCCATTTGCATTCAACTGCTTTAGATCCTTTAGGTAAATGTGTCAACTCTCACACAGAGTTATGAGACATAGAATCTATCTCCTTTGTCATGGCATTACGCTACTGATCTGCAAAACTATTAGCCATAGCCATAGTCAAAGATATCGGATCCTCGAAATCAAATAAATCCCCTTCAACTGAATAAAGATGGTAATCTGAAGAAATAGCTGAATGCCTCTCTCTAGAGGATCTCTGAGTAGTAGCAAGAAGTTGAGACAGAGGTAGAATAACAAGAAGCTGAACAGGAGCAGGTGGAGGAAAAAATCTAAGTGAGAACCGGTGCTACGACGAGGTCTGGAATAGTGTCTAAAACCGTACTCGTCATAATGTCAAAAATCAGATAAATGCAGAAGCATAGCAACACTAATCAAAATAGAGTTGGACTCCGAGTTTCAGAACCCTCCTCAAAAATAACCTCTATATGAATAGTACTGGTAGAGTGATCTCCCTCCTCAATAAAATGAGCCGGAGCACACTCAATAATCTGCATGGGTCGAGAAGGAAAATAAAACCTAAATCCTTTCGATCTCTCTGGGAAACCAACGAAGAAGCAACTAACAGTTTTCAAATTTAACTTTTTAATATTTGGGTTAAACAGTCTCGTCTCTATAGGACACCCCAAACACGCAAATGATTAAGACTAAGATTTTTCTCAGTCCATAGATAATAAGGATTAACTGAAATAGAACGAGAAGGAACTCGATTCAGAATATATAAAGAAAAGCATAAACACTCTCCCCACAAATTCACGGGGAACATTGTTCTAACATCATTCTGGTCTGGTGATCCAGAGATAGTGTACTGAGCTACAGTACCCTGATCCCTTAAATTCTGATAGAATGGTCCCAAATGTTGACCGTCTTGATCGATCTTATCATAATACTCACCTCCTCGATTAGACCAGACAACCTTGATCTTTCAATCTAAATATTTTTTAACCTCTAACGGGAAAGTCTTAAATATATCAAGTGATTCAGACTTCTGATGAATAAGAAAAATGAAGGTATAACGAGAGAAATTGTCAATGAAAGTGATAAAATATCGATGACCACCTCGAGATGAAATAGGAAAAAGTTCCACAAATGTTTGTATGAATTAACTGTAAAAGGTTTATCCTACGAGTAGATTGTTTAAGCCTTGCCTCCTCTTGAACAATCACGTTGGCCAATTCATTCACATTCTACTTATCCATAATAGTATTGCAATGAATTTGAAATGGACCAATCTGAGAAGGCAAAGAGTTCAAAATAAATTGAACAATAAAGGAATCAAGTCTTCACTTCCAAAGTCTGAAAACGCGAAAGAATTTTTAACATCTATGGCAAAACATTTCAAAGCTACTGATAAGTTATTAGCTGGGACTTTAATGGCTAAACTTACTACAATAAAATATGATGGTGTAGGAAACATGCATGAACATGTCTTAAAAATTATAAATCTAGTTGTAAAACTTAAAATGTTGGGGATGGAAGTGAATGATTCCTTTATTGTTCAATTTATTTTGATCTTTTTGCCTTCTCAGTTTGGTCCATTTCAAATTCATTATAATACTATTAAGGATAAGTAGAATGTGAATGAATTGGCCAACATGATTGCTCAAGGGGATGCAAGGCTTAAGTAGTAAGGAAATCATTCAGTTCATCTTATAATACAAAAAGCTATAAAGAATTTGAGGAAGCCTGAAAAGAAATGAGGATCACTCAAGGTAAGTGGGCCATCTAATGTTACTAAGGCTCCTAAGATGGAATGCGACAATGAATGTAATAGGTGCTACTTCTTTAAATAGACGAGGCATATTCAAAAAAATTGTCTGAAACGTAAGGCTTGGTTTGAAAAAAAAAGTAATCATTTAGCTTTTGTATGTTTTAAATCAAATCTTACTGAAGTTCCTTCAAATACTTGGTGAATTGACTCGGGTGCTATTGTTCATGTTTCCAATTCGATGCAGGGATTCCATACAACCCAGAGCGCGAAACCAAATGAAAAATTCATATTCATGGGATATAGAGTCAAAGCTTCTGTTAAAGTCGTAAGAACCTTTCGTTTATTCTTAGACACTGGACATCATTTAGATTTATCGCTTACCTTTTATGCTCCTCCAGTTTTACGTAAGTTTTTTTCTTTATCTCTCTTAGACCTTGATGGGTATTCTTTTCTCTTTGAGAATGATTCTTTCAGCTTATTCAAGAATTCTGCTTTTATTTGTTCTAGTATTTTATGAGGTGGCCTATATAAATTAAATCTTGCTAACATGTTTGCCAAAACCCTTTTGACCCTACATCCTAATATTGGAATGAAACGTAGCATAACTAATGAAAATTCCTCTATCTTGTGGTACAAATGACTAGGGAATATCTCTAGAGAAAGAATGAAGAGATTAATAAAAGACGGGGTCTTTCCAAGCCAAGATTTTACTGATTTCGGTGTGTGTATGTGGATTGTATTAAAGGCAAATCAGCCAAACACACCAAGAAGGGTACCACAAGAATTACGGAGCTTCTTGAAATTATTCATACAGACATTTGTTAACCTTTTACCTCTCCCTTTTTTATGGGAGAAAAGTATTTTATCACCTTTATTGACGACTTTACACATTATGGTTATGTCTATCTATTAAGTAAAAAATCTCAAGCTGTAAATGCCGTTGAGGTATACATTACTGAGGTTGAAAGATAATTAGGCAAAAAGGTGAAAGTCATTAGGTATGATAGAGGTGGTGAATACTATGGTAGATATGATGAATTGGGTTAGTGCCCTAGCCCATTCTCCAAACTCCCAGAGAAGTTTGGTATTCGTGCTTAATACACAATGCCAGGAACGTCACAGCAAAATGGTATAACTGAAAGGCATACTCGTACTTTAATAGAAATTGTTAGGAGTATTATAAGTAATTCAACTTTACCCGTATCTTTGTGGATTGAAGCTCTAAAGACCGATGTGTATTTATTAAATAATGTTCCTAGTAAGGCATTCCCGAAAACTCCATTTGAGCTTTAAACTTGAAGGAAACCTAGTTTATGACATTTTCATGTTTGGGGAAGTACAGCGGAGGCTAAAATCTACAATCCACATGAAAATAAATTGGACCTTAAAATTATCAGTGGGTACTTTATTGGTTATCTTGATAAGATTCCTTGAAAATTATCAGTTTACTGTCCTACCCATAGTAGGAGAATTATTGAGACCAGTAATGTAAGATTCCTTGAAAATTGTAAAATTAATAAGAGTAGTGAATAACGAAATGTGGTTATTGAGGAAGTTAGGGTACAAGTCCCATTACCCATAACTTTAAATCATATTGTTGTTCCTATAGTTATTGATCAAATCGGTGATACCGAGCAACAACTATGCAATCAACCACTCCATAATGAGATTGTCACCAATGAACTAATAATAGATGTACCATAAGAAATAGTACTACGCCGATACCAACGGGAAAGAAGATATGTTATTTTGGATGTCTTTGTGGTATACTTAAAGGAATCTCAATTTGACATAGGGACTATTAAGGATCCAGTTTCATTTTTACTAGCCATGGATAGTAATAATTCTACTAAATGGATTGATGCTATAAAAGAAGAGTTGAAATCAATAGAACAAAATAATGTTTGGGATCTCGTTGAATTTCCAAAAGGATACATGAAAGTTGGTTTCAAATGGGTCTTTAAGAACAATTAAGCGTGACAATAATGGCAATATCAAACGATATAAAGCCTGACTTGTGGCCAAAAGTTTCACACAGAAAGAAGGCATTGATTACATGGAGACCTTCCCATCTGTATCAATGAAGAACTCATTTAGAATTATTATGGCATTGGCGGCTCATTATAATTTAGAGTTATACCAAATGGATGTGAAAACTATTTTTCTAAATGGGAGTTTAGATGTAGAAGTCTATATGAATCAACCTAAAGGTTTCTGCGAAGAGGGGAAATAAATTATGGTTTGTAAGCTTAAGAAATCAATAGGGAAAATTTGACTACAGTCCCAACTACAGACTTAATATTTGCCTTTAGTCCCCAAGTTGTTTAAATATGTAGTTTTGGTCCCCAAATTGCCTCTGACCACAGGTCAACCTTCATTGAACTCAAATTTTGACATGAACTGACTAAACTACCCTCACGCGAATTATACGTGGTTTCCTCTAGCAGGCGAACAAGTTATCTTCAGGTCATCTATTCCCCAAAATAATCTCCAACAGTCATCTCTTTCCCCAAATACCCTAATGGTCATCTCCTTCCCAAATCCCTTTAATTTTCTAAGTTTTGGTGTTGGTCATCTTCTTCCCAACTACCTCCATTAAAGCTCTTTATCTCTCTCTCCCATTTCTGAGTTATGGTGTTGGTTTGTCTTTGTGTCTATGAGAGGTGGAGGTGGTGGTGGTGGTGGTGATGATATGAAGGTAAAATTACTTTATATCTCTCTGTCTCTCTAATTAATCAGGTATTTTATATAAATTTTGAGAAATCACCATTGAAGCTTAAAGGTAAGAAATGGACACTAAAGAAAAATTGTAGGATGATTTGTGTTTTATTTATGATCATGTTTTTTATGGTATTGGATATCATAAATTGGGACTAAATACTTATTTATTGATGATTTATGATTTTTATTGTAGGATGATTTGTGCCCTATCTGTGATCAAGCTTTTCATGGTATTGGGTATTGTTGATGGTTATATAGTATGTGCAAGAAGCCAAATTGCAGTGGAATAATGTAATTCCATGTTTTTAAATCAATAGAGAACCCTAGTAGAAAGTACTTGAACTGCCAATTCCCTACCTGTGGTACTTTCCAATGGTTGAGCGAGGTCATTAGGCAATCTTCAAATTCACCAAGTATGAGAGCTCATCTTTCAAAGATGGTTGCTTTGGTTACGAAGAAACTGGGCACTGGTGGAGATAATGTCCTTGGAGGACTGTAGTTTACCCTAAAGGTGGTTGTGGATTCATGAAATTGTGTAAATCTATTGCTCATAGAAGCAAGGGTAAGAAATTCTTAGTTTGTAAAAATGTTTAATGCAAACACTTTATGTGGCTAAAGGACTATATGCATGAAAAAGAAAAAAAAATGCAGAATTTGAGACTACGACTAATTTGAATGTCAAGGCGAGTGTGACTATGGGATTGGATAAATTTTGCAAAGAGTTTAAAGGCAAATCCTCAATGGGATGAGATTGGGAGTTTCTTGTGATACAAGTTAGGAATATGTGTATTTCTTCTTATACAATTCTTCTTATACAAATTAGTGATCTTATGTGCACACTCTATACATAACACATACTTAACATAACCCCAAACCTTCCCCCTAACCATTATTCCCCCAACTACCAACATTGGGGAAAAAAATCTTATAAAACCCCTTAAAATGCCATTTCTTTATTCTTTATAAAACCTAGCCTTTCCCCGTACCTTCTTCAAAACACAAGTATTTCTTATCTTTTCTTTTCTTTTCTTTTCTTCTCTTCAAAACCTAAAAAAAATGCATCTTTTCTCTGTAACTGAGAGTGACTCTTCTTTTGAAGAAGAAGACATTGGATTTACTATATGTTATTATTCATCTTCCAATAGTGAGGCTAGCTGGACGGAGGAGGAGGAGAGTGAGTATGGATAGACAAAAGAAGAGGTAGAAAAAGAAGAGACAGATGAGGAGGACAAAGTAGGGACAGATGAGGAAGAAGAAAAAGAAGAAGAAGAAGAGACAGACGAGGAAGATAAAGAGGAAGATATTGAAGAAAATGGAACATAAGAAAATGATGATGATTTTGTTTGTGTCTGTGGGTATTGCTTTGTTTTCTAGTTTCTCTTTTTGGGATGGAAAAATGTTTTTGCTTTTTGTTTAGGATCCCAAAAAGTATTTTTATTTTTATTTAGGTTCTCTTTCAGTTTTTATATTGTGGTGGTGGCAATTGTTTTGTGAATCAATGGAAATGCAATTTCCTTTCTAGATATCTCTTTATATTGTGGAACTGCCTTTTTTTGTATTGTGGAACTGCCTTTTTTGTATGTATTGTGGAACTGCTATTTTTTAAATTGTGGAACTGTCTTTTTTTGTATTTTGGAACTATCATTTATTTGTCTTTTCCCTTGTTTGTATTGTGGCAATTTTATACCAAAAATGGATACCTGCACATTTCAGATCACTGAGTATATGCATATTTTAGACCACTGTGACATTCTATACATTTTAGTTTGACTGTGTGAGTACCTTTTGCACATTTGAGACCAGTCAGACCTTTCCCCATACCTTCTGCACATTTTTGACTAGTCAGACCTTTCCCCATACCTTCTGCACATTTTAGACTAGTCAGATCTTTCCCCATACCTTCTGTATATTTCAGACTAGTCAGACCACTGTGAGACATCAACAATAGTATTCATGAAAAACAAGTACAGGCATATAATAGAGTGAGTACCTGTTAAGTTACAAAATAGACAAACAATAAATATTCATGAAAAAAACTACAAAAACAAATAGAGTACATAGAGTACTGCTAACCTTCATGAAAGAAGCATTCAGTTAATAGAGTACCTATTAACATTTTCAGTCTAACAAATAACAAACATTTTCAGTCTACATGGCCAAACAAATGTACTTTTTAACATGCAGTTAAAATTTTCTAAATTAAGTCACACTGTCATACTTTCCAATTCTTTCCAGGAGATTGATAACCTTTCTTGTAAGGGTTAGAGTTTGGGGCTTTAGCTTGCTGTGTTGATGCCCTAGTTTTCCTTGGGGCTTAAGCATGCCATGTTGATGCCCTAGTTTGCCTTTGAGTTTGAGTAGCTTGAAACTTCCTTTGGGATTGATTTGCTTGACTCTGCCTTGGGGCTTGAGTAGCTTGAGAATGCCTTTGGGCTTGACTTGCTTAATTTTTCCTTAGGGCTTGAGTAGCTTAAGACTGCCTTTGGGCTTGACTTGCTTGATTCTGCCTTGGGGCTTGAGTAGCTTGAGACTGCCTTTGGGCCTGACTTACTCTAGTTTACCTTGGGGCTTCAGTAGCTTGAGACTAGCTTTGAGCTTGACTTGCCCTAGTTTACCTTGGGGTTGCAGTAGTTTGAGACTTCCATTGGGCTTGACTTACTCTAGTTTTCCTTAGGGTATCAGTAGCTTGAGACTGCTATTGGGCTTGACTTTCTCTAGTTTTCCTTGGGGCATCAGTAGCTTGAGATTTCCATTGGGCTTGACTTGCTCTAGTTTTCCTTGGGGCATCAGTATCTTGAGTTTTCCTTTGAGTTTGCCTTGATTGACTTAGCCTTAGGCCTTGAGTAGCTTAAGTTTGGCTTTGAGTTTGCCTTGATTATGTTTGCCTTGGGGCTTGAACTTGTTGTGTTGATGCCTAGCTTGCGCAAGCTCCAAACTACCTCCAGCTATTTCTATAGACTCGTAAGGAAAGCGCAGGTGTGGTGGCCCTTCAGTGAGTTTGATCCTTCTATAGACTCGTAAGGAAAGGGTTTGATCCTAGCCAATAGCTCCAAACTACCTCCAGCTATTTTTATAAGACTCGTAAGGAAAGCGCAGGTCTGGCCCTTTGCCTTGGGGGTTGACTTGCTTGAGTTGGCATTGGGACTTTTGTATCTTCAGTTTGCCTTACACCCCTAGAAGATCTCCCACCACCACCACCACCTATACCACCACTTTCCCTCCCTCTCATATTTGGTGTTGCAGGTGGTAAGACAACACTGCTCATATGTCTTGCCACGCTCACATTTGTATCTGCCCTCTTAGGTGCTCTTACCACTCTTGGCATTGGTGTTGCTCGTACACCCTTACAAGTTTTCTTGTTGTGACCATAACCACCACATTTTCCATATTTCTTCTGCCTCTTTTCTTCATCTGGATCAGGGATTCTTTGTTTTCTAGGTCTCCTAGCTCCCCTCACTAATGGGAGAGGTAGAAAATGGTTTGTAGGCTGCATATAATACAAAAATAAGCATACATATCAAATATCAACTCAGATACACTTGTGTTCAAATACAAACCTTCTCCCATTCATTACAAGATATATGGCATTTTTATATACTTGGGCATATGAAGTAATTTTGTGAAAATAAGAAACATAGATGTTAGCCATCCATAAAAAATAGTTAGCTTTTAAAAAATTAGAGATACAACTTTGAAAACATTTAGATTATTAACCAAAAAATACTTTATTTACTTAACCCATGGCCACCCATAAGGGAGTATAACACTAACAGCATGCACACATGGTTGTCCAGAAAGTTGCCATTCATGGCAGTCACATTCATGTGTGTTGGTGTTCACTCTCTATCTTTGGCCATTTATCCCAATTGTAAGAAAAGATCCTGATATGATCCCTTGTACCTGATATTGACCATAACATTTGATCAACTTATCAATGTGGATTTGTGCTCAAGGGACCAATACCAAACCTATATAAATGATATACATACAGTCACATAGTAGTTCATGAAAAGAAGAAGAGATCTCAAACAATAACAAAAGGTCTTGATTAGCTTACCTACTTCTTTCCACTATTTTGCTTTGAGCCTCCTGTTATACATGAGTTTCATCAACATTATATTTAACTTTTCTAGTTACTTATGGATTGGCTTGTCCCTAATCTTCAATATCCACATGTTAAAAGACTCACTGAAGTTGTTTATGATGTGTTCAAACTTGGCAGTAAAATCAAAGTGGGACCTATCCCAGTATTCAAGTGGCTCCTTAAGTAACTAGTCATGAGCAGCTGGGTTTTCCAGTTTGAGTTGGCCCATATGTTTGATCTTTTCAGATTACTTAAATGTCTTTGATGCACTCCATACTAACCACTCTATTTGGGTCCCCCTGTGAAACTTCTTCATATTCTTGTACATATGTCTAAAGTAGAATTTGTGATTTGCATGAGGAAAAAGAGTAGTCACATTATCAATGAGTCCCTTCTATCTATTTGATATGAATGTTAGCTTTTGATTATATAGAATGAGATAGGCCTGAAGAATCTCAAGGAAGTTGGTCCAAGTTTCTTTACATTCTGATCTGCATAACTAAATTGCAATAGGGAATATGCCATTGTTGCCATCCAAGGCAATCACTGATAGACACCCCCCCCCCCATATTTACCCTTTAGAAAATAACCATCCAAACCGAGTGTAGGTCTATACCCACTTAACCATCCATCAATACTTGCCTTAAACATCACCAATAAACTTTTCCACTGGTTACTTTGAAGATCTTTACTACATTTGGCCAAACTGCCAGGGTTAGCCAATAAGACTTGTCTCATAAATTCAGGTTGTAGAATATAACCCTCATCATATGATCCAACTATCCTCTCCATGCATATAGTCCAAGCATTCCATGAAGTATAATATAAAATATCAATACCATACTTTCTTGAAATCAGTTCCTTCACACCTGCTGGTCTAGTGGTTCTCACTGTCCTAATTGTTTCTTTAACTTCCTTTGTCACCCATTAGGCATTTGCATTTTTGTTAGATTGGTCACTCCTGCCAAGACATGTGAGAATAAGATTACTACTGGTCCTCATACTGAAAGTGTTACCATCTGGGTTAACCCTAGCATAGAACATCCATTGACAGTTAAATGTTTCAGCCTCAGTACAAATGTATCTTACCCTCATATAGTTATTCTTTTTTGTTGGAATTGGTGCTTCTTCACAATGGCCTATTGACTTAAAAAAGCTCTGCAAGCATCAACTGTGGGCAACTCCATGCCAATAATCATCTTTAACCCAAGATTATGCACAGGTAATGTAGTATGATGCACTTCAGCATCTTTCATTACAAAAATGTTATCACATTCTTTAGCCAAATTTTTGAACTCGTCATCACATCTGTCTATATCAGCTTGGGTTGGACCATCATCACCATCAACTGATGAGTGATTTGAGTAATACCCTTTCTCTGCATCTAGGCTATATGGGTTAGTTTCTACCCATCTATTTCAAGCATCAACTTCATCAACTTTTTCTTTATCATTTGAAGCCACGCCCCCAATCCAACTTCAGCCTCAGTTTCACCATTAGCTGGAGCCTCTTCCCCCAATCTAACTCCAGCCTCAGTTTCTGCATCAACTGGAGCATCTTCCCTCAATCCAACTCCACCCTCAGTTTCAATATTAGGATCATCATCACTGAAGTACATATGTGGCAAATCATCAAGTTCTTCCTTAGGTACTTCACATGCCCTTAGATTCTTAACTCTTTTAGTGTTCTCTTTCACCACTTTGAAAACTATTGTCTTTTCTCTTTGGCTTTGATACAAGTCTTTTTTTATTTGATTTACAACTACCTTTTGTTTACCCCTGGCAATAGTCTCATGTTGAAGTGGATCAAACTGTATCCTCTCATGCTGCTGTGGATCAAACTGTGTAGTCTCAACCTCAATCTCAACTTGAGAAGTAGGACATATTGGTAGTCCTTCATCTGGCTCCCTCATAACTACATCTAGCTGTTGAATTAAAGGTGGGGGCACAACTTCTATAGGCACTGTATATACATAGAAATATATATCCCACATACTATCTACATCACTACAATGCCACATCTTATACAAACTTGTATCATCACAAAAATCCACTATCGCACCTGCACACAGTGTCTTCACCACTATCACAGAACCAGGTGAGATAGTTTCATTTATCCCAACAACATCAGACATAATATACTCTAATAGACCTTGATAGTAAAACTGATCCCCATCTACATTTTCAAATATATGCCCCATCAATGTATAGACGATGTGTATACCCTGTCTCCCCAGGTTTAGGCCATCTACTTCCCTAATGAATAATAACATTTTTTAGGTCATTCCTGTCATTACAGCATACCCCCAAACACTAAATAATTAAGACAAATATCATGGTAACATACCCAAAACACCTAATTTAAAAACATCACTTGTAAAAGCCCTAATTTTTTTTAATATACCCTAATTACAGAAAACCAAAACCTTAATTTTATAATCTAAACCACTTTTTAAAATGCCCAATTTTTTGATCCAAACTCTAATTCTTAACACAAATATTCTAACTTTTAAAATGGAAAAATCAAAGCAACAAATATTATAGAGAGATTTACAAATTTTACCTATTCAAAAAGAAAGTAAGAGGGAGAGAGAGAGAGACTTACATTGTGATCAAAAGCTTGGTAAAATCAGGTATTTGATTGATGTACTCTAGTTTTCTAAATTTTTATAGTTGCAGAATATATAAATTTTCCCCCCAAGAATAATTTTTTGTTTGAGACAGTTTTGGGGATGAGATGACCAGAAAACAACTTGTTCACTTGTTAGAGAAAATCACGTGCAACTTGAGTGAGGGTAGTTTAGTCAGTTCATGTCAAAATTTGAGTTCAACAAAAGTTAACCTGTGGTCAGAGGTAATTTGGGGACCAAAACTACATATTTAAATAACTTGGGGACTAAAGGCAATAATTCACTATGTAGGTGGGACTGTAGTCAAATTTGCCCTAAGTAATATACGGTATTAAACAAGCTTCCCGCTAATGGTACATTAAGTTTCACGATACCATTATTCCTTTTGGCTTTAAGGAAAACATTGTTAATCGATGTATATACCTCAAGGTCAGTAAGGGTAAGTTTATATTTTTGGTTTTGTACATTGATGATATCTTCTTACTTTCTAGTAATGATCTTGGTTTGCTTCACTTGACTATGAAGTTTTTCTCTAAGAACTTTGAAATGAAAGATTTAAGTGAGGCATCTTATGTAATTAGAATCAAAATCTATCAAGACTAAGTACGAGGATTGTTTGGGATGTCTCAGAAAGCCTATATTAATAAAGTTTTAGAGAGATTTGGTATGGAGAATTGTTCAGCTAGTGATGCACCAATTCATAAAGGTGATAAATTTAGTCTTATGCAATGCCCAAAGACTGAATGGGAACGTAAACAGATAGAAATGATTCCGTACGTATCTGTTATAGGGAGTCTAATGTATGCGCAGACTTATACTTGACCAGACATTAGTTTTGTTTTATGTGTGCTGGGTAGATATCAAATCAATCCAGGGATGAACCATTAGAAAGCTGCAAAGAAAGTTATGAGGTACTTACAGGAAACAAATGATTACATGCTCACATTTAGGAGGTCTGATCATTTAAAAGTAATCGCTTACTCATACTCAGATTTTGTTGGATGCCCTAATAGTAGGAAGTCTACTTTTGGTTATGATTTCCTATTGTCTGGAGGGGCAATTTCATGGAAAAGTATAAAACAAGATAGTATTTCTTCATCTACTATAGAGGCTGAGTTTGTGGCATGCTATGTGGCCTTAAATCATGGTTTATGGTTACAAAATTTTATCTCAGGACTTAGAGTTGTCGACTCTATTTCCAAGCCGTTGAGAATTTATTATGATAATGCAGTAGCAGTATTTTTCCCCAAGAATGATAAATATTCTAATGATACTAAGCACATAGAGATAAAATATTTATCAATCATGGAGTCTATTAAGAAATAAGGAGTGTTTATAGAACACATAAGCACAATGCTTATGGTTGCAGATCCATTGACTAAGGGATTACCGCCAAATTTAAGAACATGTTCAGAGTATGGGTCTTAGGCGGATTCTATGATATTTTTCTTTATAGTTATGGATTTTTTAGTTTGATTTTTTTTCTTTAGACATCTTATTGAGATCTTATTATAATATATATGTTTATGATATTTTCCTACTTACTATTATGTGTACATATGTATGTGATTAGATGAATGATAATAGGTGAGTTTTTTGACAAGACATGATTGATGAACCTTTTATAGGCCTATTTGTTCACGCCTATCAACCTCAGTTATGAACCAAGTTCAATAGTTCATTATTATTGTAGTACATGGAAGGAAATGTGTCGCAAAATTGCATAAGACTGCCATGACTTGCTTTAATAAAAAAATTAATTTTTGTATTATGATGACCAATAAAGATAGTATGACTTGGATATATTTTAAATCGCGCGCGTGTCAGTTATTTAATTGTTGTGCCAATTTTAAGTCAAAATTTTTGCAAACTTAAGTTTTATCAAGTATGATTTTCAAAGCTCCTTCATATGAGCCAAGTGGGAGAATGTTAGACTTATTATGGCCCACATGAGTAATGGTCATTTACTAATTATGGGTTTCTAATTATGATGATCCAAGTCTTAATAGGAAACTAATCCTATTGGTTAATAAGGTTAGGGTTTCCTACAACTTTCTACTTTGATGGAAAGTAGTTCTAATTGAAATAGGAAACTAGGTTCTTTCTCTACCCTATATAAGTGTGCCTAGCCCATTCATTAACTAAAGTAGTATCTCAAAAGAAAGGTTAAAGGAGAAAAAACCTAGGTGTCACCACTTGCCGCCGCCGATGAACTCAAAGGACATACCTTAATCAATCAAGCTATGGATCAAGATACGTGATTATGTTTTTGCATTATTACTTATCGTGATTACCGTATTAAGTCTTGAGTCCTTATAGATCTTTAATATTTATAGATCTTATCGTGTTTAACAATATATGCCAGTTTTTGTTTCCCGACCCGTTTTATTAGATGAATTTATTCTTAGTGAACTCGTGCAGAATTATAGTAAACCAAATATATATGGTACCATAGAAACTGTTTAAATCTAATTATTATCATGAACACCCCCCCCCCCCTTTTAAGTTTACAAGAAGCATTACCCACCTGTTTTACAAGGTGAAGTCTGGAGATTAGATAGAATGGCAAAAGATGGGATTTTGCATAAGAACCTGGTAATGGCTGAAATCTCGACGGTCGAAGATTTCCTCCAGTTTCTAGTGAGAGACCCACATAGGTTATGAAGTATGAGGATACAAATTTATGTCTTCCCTTTAATTTCAAAATCATAAAATGTTAATAAAGTAAGCCATACAATTTGTTCTTATAATTTTGGTAATTTTATTATAGATTCTTAGGAGTGTGATGTCGAATAAGATGTGGGAGAATATTGTGGAACATGCCAAGACTTGTGTTTTAGGTGGAAAGCAGTGTTTATTCTATACTGATAAAACTCGTAGCACGGGTGTTGTTTTCAATCATATTTACGAACTCATAGAACTTATTACAGATGGTCGGTTTCATTCCATGAAATCACTCTCCTACAATTAAAAGGTGGGTGATGTTTCCTTCATAATAACAGTCTTAAAATAGCAACTTTAAGAAAATATGAAACTGCGACAAATAATCAGAGATTTAAGCAACATACTAGATGTCTATATTATGTTTTCTTCCGTGTAATTGAAGAAACTTACGGAGTAATACTGATAACTACAGGTTTCATTAGATTCACTGGTAAAAAGAGCATATAAGAATTGGAACCTTGTTGCAGAATATGACAACAAACTCCTACTAAACTTGAGAAACAATACTCAAAAGGCAATAACATACTCTTCAACAGCTCTAAGAACATCCCAAAACCCTATTATAATTAATGCATTTGAGTTATAATTTAAGGAGATGAAGTGTAGGGACTTATCCCTCGAGTTAGGATATCATCGAGCTAATTCCATGCCAAACTCACGCAATATGCACGCGACATACGCTATCGACAATGACACTTGGACTACAAACTACAGAAGAACGTGGCTCGACCACTCCAAATAAAACAAAACAAGTTAAGGACACTTGTCTCCCATAAAGTGACAGTTACAGAGATAACCTCCATTCTTCCCCCAATTTAGGAGAACGTGCTAATACATGTAAACGAACCGAGACTAAGGTCTATAAAAAAGACATAACACAGAAGAAGGGGGGCCAAGTTTTTCTAGCTCAAGATATCATAACTTGTAATCAAAATATCAGTCTCAAGCAATGAAGTTACAGTTACTAAAATCCTCAAGCTGGGGTCATGGTTTTTACCTATTCAGAGGTTTCTATGCTAAACCCTGTGTCAATTTCTATTTTTTATTCTATTTGTTGTCATAGGTATATTTGGTGTAAGAGCCTTTCAAGCTATTACAAAATTAAGCCCTTACATTTTGCCTCGTCTATGGGAAACAATACATTTCTATGAAATCCTAAGGGATATAGTTACTAAAAAATTAATTTTCAATCATGGTAACTTCAAAGCGACTAGCTACAGGAGTTCAACATGAGATCTTGATTAAACCTTATCAGCTCACAGAATTAAAGGTGAACCTCCACACTGAATAGAGAAGCGGAATGAGCTCGAACGCTAGTTGTTGCTCGACCGAGAGCTTCGCGAACAAGAACTAGAAGGTGAACATTAAGCTCGACAAACAAAATTCAAATGACATGAAGAACAGATGATAGTGATGCAGACTGCCTTGTAAGCTTTGCAAGATAATCAACAGGTTTAACCTCCTAGTGAACATGCTTAGATACCAACGAACTCTAGAATCTTAGCACGAGATAGGTTGGGACCTCGAGAAGTAACTAGCAAAGGGGCTTTCAGGCATCCACATAATGATCCACACGTACCAAAAGCTTCAATTCATCCAGGACAGGAAAATCAGTCAAAAATTAGTAGAGGGCATAGGCCCTCCAAATGTCAAGAAGAGGAGTCGTGACCTCTATCCAGGGTGCCAACTCTTCATGAATATTTAAGTGAGGGAAGTGGTACTCATAACCCCTAACCTACACTCCAAGCCGTTCAAATACCATCTCATTACATCACATAGGAACACATGGATAAGCGAATTAGGGAATTAATATAAGCTCAAGATCTCGACAATAAGGACGATTTGACCAAACTACAAGGTAGTTCAATTGCCAAAGGGTTATTTGATATGGAAGTACCGACAGGTTTCCATACTCCGAAGATACGTAAGTACAAAGGAACCGATCTAAAAGAACACATTCAGCAATTTTGAGACTCGTTGGGGTTGCATTTTAATTTGAACCATATTTTGTGTCGACCGTTCACTACAAGCCTACAAGGAGAACTGCTCCGATGGTTTTATTCTCTACCTGAAGATTTAATCCTCATATTCGACCAACTACAAAAGATCTTCGTCGAGACGTACTCTCACAACAAAGACAAGGAAGATAATTTATACACGCTTATTAGTCTCAAATAGTCTCTGGGGGAGAAGCTCGAGGTCCTCGCAAAAAAAAAATTGGAACTTGCTCGGAAAGTTGATAATCTTGACCAGAAGACAACTGTTTCAGCATTTACCAATGCCCTACATATCGATTGTAAAGCAAAGGACCAGAAGGCATACCATAACAAGCTAATACTTCTGAAGCCTTCAAGTTATGAAGAGTTCTCGCTCTGGTGGCCATACGCTCTATAATTTTAGGATCGAGATAAATGCCACGATCCTCTAATATTTTAAGGTACACCTCTTTTAACCCTTTCTTACTCTCAATTTCAACTTCTAAAAAGATGATCAATTGCGTTAAGTCTTTGGTTGCTCCTGGTGTATTTTCCCTAATACCACCAGGCAAGAAATGTTGAAATTTACGTACCTACCCCTATATTTTCAAACCACTTCATCTTTCTCTATTTTTTTCTTTGGCTCATCCTAAACGAGCTACACATAAATCACCCCAATGTTTTTCACTAAGTTCTCTATATTTTCTCACCTGAACCTCTGTACGGGCAGTCAGTTGAGCTGCTGCGTATACACAAATTTTCTCCTTAGTGAACTCTTTCTTTAAGCCCTCAATTGTGGCGCACGGTTCGTTATGTTCCTACACAATAATTTCCATATCAAACAACTTCTAAAAACTCCAAAAAATTTGCTACTCACATCTATCCCCATACAAAGTTTGAACACCACAATAATAAACTCTTCTACAAACATTCTACATATATATTACTCTACCTTCTCAGATTCTTCAACTCCCTAGTTTTCCTGGTGTGTACTAGGGGACACAAGATTTAACTCTAACACAGCTTTGTCACATGGAGTCCCTCTTACCTTCACCTCTTCCTCTCCCTCTAACCCAGGGACATCGTCAGATTGTCTTTCATTATGGCTTCTACATCCTTAAAATCATACCCATCATCCTGTAGAAACAGGGCAAGATTGTTCTAAGTAGAAATCACCTCGCTATTTTTTGTTGGGCCTCAAATGTGACCTTATCCACCGTTGTCTGGTACGACTTCTTCAACTCCACAATCTATGTGATCGATTGCATCTTCACTTCCTCCAGCTCTTTCTCAGGTTGAGCAACCAGCTTCTCCATCCCCAATTTCCCTTCTACGAATCCAAGGCAAATATCTTTCACAACGCAGGAAACCCACAAACATCCTAAAACACAAAAACCTGTTACACAACACTTTGTAAATAGCCAATCACACTAATTCTACAAATCGAACTAACCCTCCATAACTCTTCATGTACAACAGATTTCACCTTCTCAACATCCTCCAGCACTACTACCTTGAACTTATTCTTCAAAACCAGCAGCTCATCATCCATACTCGATACCCCAACATCGCCCTTCAGCTCATTCGAATGAGGGGGATTGTCCATCTTCCTATCCTTCAAACCACCCTTGACCTCCGCACTTTCTACATTCACGGAGGTCGACACAGATGTCTTTAGGTTTCTCTTCTTGGAAACCTTGCGACTGGTAGTTCCCGAGCTAACCTCACTAGCTCGCAGCTTCCCGGCATGAATGAAACTTTTCCACATGAGGGAAAATCCAAATCATTGGCCCCTGTATTATCTATTGCAGTTGGAGATACAATCGACGATGAAATCCTACTAGCCATTATTCTCTTGGCCTCTGACTTCTGGACTTCACAAATTTATTGTTTACCCTCTAGTGCCTACTTATCTCCATTTTGCCTAGCACAATTTTTAGCTCGACTCACTCTCGGACTACTGTATCGATAAAAAATTATGATCTCTTTAGTTTAGAGCGAGGATCTGCATACGGTAAAAATATTGTCATAACCCAACAGAGCACAAACAGGCACAACTCAAATTATTAAGGTTTACTTAAGTTTCTTAACAATTTTATATTTAAGAGGTAGGGGGTCCTCATCAGCTCGCTGGAGATACTCGTCTTTCACCCAAATTACATTATCATTCCATACTCTTCTACCATAATTTAGGTCAAAAAATTAGGGTCGAGACGAGCTGGAAGAGAAGTACGCACCCCCAGACGAAGTGACGTATTTCATAGTATAATACTTCAAAACATCGGAAGGAGTTATTCTTCTATCATTCCTCTCATGGGCCCACCTCCTATTTAAATTCTCACAGACATTGAACACCTCCTACATGTTACCATTTAGCTGGGTCGGGCATGTCATAATCTTGTTCATAATGCCTTTCGCATGGTTACTTAAAGGCACCACCAACCCATATTTGAACTAGGCCAAATAACACAGAAAACCCTCATCCAAATCACCTCTAATATTTTTACCAAAATACTCAAGAATAACGAACTCTGGTATTTTCCTATAAGTTTTCTCGTGCTCCAAGTCAGGTAGTAAGAAAAATGTGCTTTCACCCCCCTTTTCAATCGTAACACCCTCTAAAAAATCTCCCATCATATTTTATTGCATCCCACCATACACCAACTATACGACTTTTACATTTACAGTACTCCTTAAACACATATGAGTTTATAAGATACCTATAGAGATTATCAGGGAAATCTAGAAACTTGAGTTGTTCCTCCCCTCCCCTCTCCTCTGAGTTGCTCTCTTCCTCAACATCTCGATCGGCCTCATTCGAACTATACTTAATAAGCCCCCCCCCTCCCATCACAGATTCAATACCCTTACATCCTACATTTTTGTCCTCACTCGAACGACCTGAGGTGGAAGGTTCTATCTCGAACTATAAGCTTGAAAAAGAAGGACGTCTACTTCTGCGTACTTTTGCACGAATCTACACCTGTATAAAAGTCCATGTATTTCAATCAATTTATATATTTCATTTTACTTGTTGCTTTTCACAAAAACAAAACAATAATAATATATATACAGTATATTATTTTCCATTCCTCTACAATACTTAACATTCAAAAAAGAAAAACATATTTCAAAAAGCCCATTTTTCTTCAAAACTGTACATAAGAAAAATTTCCCCATATAGTAATCATTTCAAAATTCAAATAAAAAAACTAGAGGGAATACTTTATGAACACATAAATGAGAAATCATCACATCCATACACAGACATTCATATCAAACACAAATACAACATTTATGGAAATCACTAACCTTTAATGTTAGAATAGGAATTAGGCACCGTAAATGCCTCCTTCTTCACAACAGAACTCGGTAATAATGATTTTTCTCAACCCCAACAATGGCAACTTCCTCTTCCCTACAAAACTGATGCCTACTCTCTGGGTTTTTTCTCCAAAATCTCTGCAATCAAACTGTTTCTCTCAAGATTTTTGCCTCCCTATTTTTTGCAAATGTTTGGAAGAAGAAAGAGTGGGACTATTTATAATTTATTTTTCTAACCGCTGAGGTTTTGGGGACTCAAGTAAGCTGTCCTCGATTTTACAGCCAAGGCGTCTCTTCCACTATTCCTGTCAAACGACTCATACATTTTGGGTATAAATGCCTTTTCATTATTACCCCGAACCCTATAATTAAATATATATATATATATCTCACGCACACACACACACACACATCCATAATGACTAAATCTTCTCACATAAAATCGACCTATTCCTTTAAAATAAATCTCGTACTCTTAATTTCATCTTTTCATACATACTTATAACAACTTGACCATCATTCCCAATGCTCCAACATTAGAAATTCAAAAAAAAATCCCAAACAACTTTCACATAAAACAGGGAACAAAATCAGAACATAAACATTATTAACTCATATACAGTTACATTATTTCAGCCAACACACAGGATCGACCTCTCACAGATAGTTACATCTAAAATAACCAAAGTACCCTACAGCATCACACCTGATCAGTTCCCCAACAACAATCCTCACGTCTTCAACGACTATCTCATCAAGTACAATCTCTTACAACAGTTCTTTGAACTTCAGGCCCAACAATCATTTCACGGAATACCTTACACCAAAAATGATGATCAACCTCATTCTCCCTAGCCCTTGCATTCAACCCATCCACCTATAATACAGAAACAAGCATATCGGCATCATAATTGAGCTGCCCAAATAACCTTTCATAAACTTCAGCTACTTTTATAGCCAAATGCCCCTTAACCGCTTGTCAAACTCTTTGAGAGTGAGTCGTCACCATGTTTACTAATTTTATATCTTCATCTACCCTATATTTATAAGCACAATGTATGATATCATCTAATCCCATCTTGCACGCCTCTCAAATACTCCCTGATAAAGCATCACAACTATAATAGCCTAATTTCATGATACGAACTTAGCCTTTACACCAAGCATATTTAGAGCTTTTAGATGAATAATAGAAGAGTAATAACACAAAGCTTAGCGTGGAAAACCTTTGAATAGGTTAAAAACCACGACCTCTCTTGAGGATTTAGAAAAGAAAGTAGTTTATTGATTGCTACTAGATATTATAAGAGAAGCTCTGAGTATTTTGTATAGAGTTTGAGTGAGTATTCCTCTATCTTTCGTCCTTCATCTCAGATTCTCCTGTCCTATTTATAAGTCTTATAATATGACTATTTAACGACCATTATTATCCTTAATGATGGATGCTACAATATTTGTTTGATAATCTTTGATTTTATTGTGTAACGGTCTGATCTTTACTATTTTGTAACAGCTTCATTGATGATAGTACATTTGCTTAACTCGAACTGTTGATGTAGAGGCCGAAAGTGATGACTAGAACTTTATAACTGTAATGTCTTTTCAGTAGTATCATGTGCATGTTGAGGAGGTCGAGTGGTCGTATACTGGTCAAAAATGAAGCTTGAGTTCAAGATGCGGAATTAGCTACTATAACCGCCCCCTCTCAGCTAATAGTACGATAAGCAATCTGGGCGAGTGGTGTTGGTTGAGATGCATTATCAATGTTGTAGTTAATACCTAGGAATCATTTCTAATGTAAATTCATGAATATTTGTTTGTGGCTTTTGGGTTTTCTAGAACCAATGGTTCTAGTCAGTTTTGGTACATGGGAAATCCTCTGGACATTGGGAATTTGAAGAGTCAGCTTTAATGTTGATCATAGTATAAAAAGCACTCTGATTGGTGTGTGGTAAACCAAGTCTTCTTCCCTGAACTATTTCTTTTGTGTTCTTATTTTTGCACATAAAATTTTCTGATGGCTAAAAGTATGGAAATGACAAGGCAACAGTCTCGGGAATCCAGAATTTAAAGGAAGATGGAAGAATTTTGTGTCAGATATTTTGATCACCAACCTTTGTATCTACCGACTCCGATTCCGGTGTCCCCTTCATACCATCATATGCCTTATGAAGAAGTGATGGAGGCATGGAATGACTATTATGAGATGGTGTACTTCCATTATTTGTTGACATCTAAGGAAGAATGCTAAAATGGACTACGACTGCTGATGAAGGAGGCTGTTACAACTGAAGATTAAATGGCAAGCATTCGTCAGAGGAAGTCTCACCAGTACTCTACTAGTGAGTGAGTCATGTCTAAGAAATAGAACCCTCTGTATGTCTCTAGCATGTGGGGTGGTGGGGTTATGGTGGAAGAGGTGGTGGTGGTGGAGGTTTTTCTTCTAGGGACCATAGATATTGGCCATGAAGAAGATCCTTCTGCTGGCGTCGTATTTCTTCGGTGATTTTGTTCTACTATTCCCTGGCTCCTTCTTACAAGAAATCTGAGTTTGAAGATGCTTCAATTTGCAGCTTCTTCCTTGTTAGCTGCTGAGATATATTTTGAACTGTGACTTGATGTAACTTGTAAAGTAATTTGTACATTGTCTGGAATACTTGTTATCTGAAAAGTAATCTATAAAAAATTGTCAAACTAATGAAATGTCTCGTTCTGTCATTTTGATGTTATATTTCAAACTTCTCCACTTATATATGTAGCTTTCTGTTTCAAAATAGAAGTCTGTAAATATGTAGGTATGAGGAACATTAGTTTTTCATGGGGAATTTCTAGACAAATCAAATTATAAAAATCTCAGCGTGTATATCTATAAAGGGTAGTGGAAGTTAAGGTCTGAAAAAATAGAGGAGCTCGAAAAGGTCATGTGGTGAGAATAAGTAAACAAATTATGAAGACAATTAGGTGGTTGTAAAGGTATGTGTATGTTTATGAGCTACTGATTCAAATAGACTAGAAAATGTCTGGCCGTATGGAAGTAACTGATATCTACCTGTAGGTATTACTGCTAGACATGCTTAATTTGTATGTTGTGATCTTCATATCTGTACGCTTAAAATCTGAAGAGATATTTCATAATATGGAAAGTATGACCTGTCACAATATTTTCTGGCTTCTACTGATATTTTTGTTTTTGAAATTTCGCACAATATATCTTTCAACAAAATCTACGGGGTGATTGAGATTTTTAGAGATCTTCATTTTCTCTATATAAAGCAGTGATCCTTGGTTGCTATGTCTTATATCTTATGTCAGAGACACTTTTGTTATTACGGTAGAGTGAGTAACCATGGAGAGGATGCGCTCTCAACGTGTGCGTCATGGGGTAGAAGGTAGGTTCTATATCAAAGTTGTTGAACTTCATGAACGATGCTTTCATCATTTACCATATGATGTCGTTCTTCCAAGGTGGTCGTTGAATGTAACTGGTTTAAATGATGAAGGTAGGCATGCATAGGTTGATCACTTGGTATGATGTTTTTCGTGAGTTATTGTTGGATATAATTTTACGAGAAGAAGTTATTCGAGAGATCGCACGTGACAAGCTTGCTGAAGAAGATGAGAGAGCAGCAGAAGGGGAGATAATACCATGTGGTGTGGTGAATCATCCGTGCTATTTTAAATATAACTATATGTGACTGTAATTTCGAACTGTTAGAGATCGTAAATGAATAAGTAACCTGTTTTCATTATTCTATTTTGGTACTCTGTTAAATCTAGCACGAGGCATGTTGATGCTGCGAACTGAAATAAATAAAAATAAAATGTTCTGTTTTGACTATTTATATGACAGATATTGTGGATGGCGGCTTTGTGATTTTAACAAATGTGTAGATAGTTTTGAATTTTAAATATTGAGCTATGTTAGGAATATCGTACGATCTTGGTATAGTATAACAGTAAGGTGATTGGTCGTGTATACTGCTTTGGGAAAGAGGAGCAGATTTTTTTTAATGGGAGACAATATAGACAGATGTGATAATAGTAGACGTTATCACAGAAGTCATGATGACGTTGTGAGACATAAAGACGTACCTATTGAGATAGTAGGGGTAACTGATATGTGTCTGAAGGAGCTGTCATTTTATAAACTGAGGGAGAGTATAAAAACTCATATCTCTTTCCCTCATAAATTGTCTATAGCTATAAGAGAGAAAAAAGTGGTGTAACCCATATCTTCATAGAAAAGAGACGTTTGAGCTCTGAGTGTAATTTGGGAGGGAAGGATTCATCTGGTGATAGAAAATTGTTGAAGAAGCAGCGGGAGTGGTCAATTTCTCTTAAACGTTCAGGTAAAGTAGAAGATTGCAGTTCTTCGAGTACAAGTTAGTATTAGATGCTTTTGTTTTATTTCTGTTTACTGTAATTTGTGCTTGTGTATTCATCACTTTTGATTTAGAGAGACCAAAGTTGAGAATATAAGGTTTTTGAGTAATTACCTATAATATCTTAAAGTACACAAGCTTTGGGTAGATGAACAGACTGTAGAAAGAGAAAATGTTTTTTTTGTTGGAGAAGAAGAGGGAAAATTGAAATAATTGCCTTTTGTTTTAGAAAATAAGCGTATTGACTGGGTAAAAATATGGGTGGGGTTGTTTTTCTGTGTGTAAGGTGTAGCATGTATCTTAGGGATAATGATAAAATATATAGTGTATCTGTAGGTCCAGTATGCGTTCAAAGCCTATAAATCCCATGAGTAAATTTATAGTATCATTAAGTTTATAGGAAATAACATCATCGGGGGGAAGGACAATTGTAATGTAATAGAAGAGACTGTAGATAAGATAAACGTTACTATAGGTTTAGAGGTTGGGGAATCCAGTAAAGTAGATAAAGTTATAGAGAAAGAGGATACAAAAAATAGATAAATTATTTTTCATATATCCTGAGGAACTAGATGTAGTCTAACTTCTTGTAAAAAAATCTGATTTTTACTTTTGCCTTGCTGTTTTGTCTTCTGTCTCTGTATGTGGTTTACATAGTAGGGTAGAGGATTCTAGGGTTTACATTTGTGATGATATGACCGAGAAAAAGGGAGTAACCCATGTGGCTGGAGGTTTGGCCCATTGGGATTTTGAGGGTATTGAGGGCATGACTGAGATTAGGGTCGAACATTCGACTGTGGGTTGGGGATGTTTGGAGGGAGTAGAGAAAAATAATTTATCAAAACGTAATAGTTTAATATATCAAACTAATTGCGTGCCTCTTCTTCTGTAGGGTATAATGCGTACCTGTCAATCTTTGAGGCTGAGGCTAATAGATGAGAAGATCGAGGTAAATGAGGCGAGTGTGTTTGGCCATGGCTTTAAGGATAAGAGCAGTAACGTAGAGGTATTAGACGTTACGACAGATGTCCCTCTGGCTATAGCAGTTCCTGAAGGTGTGGCTTCAAGTAGTTGACGTCGTAAGGCTTGAGTAACTGAGGAGAGGGGTGGAGAGGAGATAGAGGGAGGAGAGAGAAGGGGACACGATGGTAGTGTCGAGCCTTCAGGGGATGAAAGAGAAGAGCGGGAGCAAAGTGATAGTAGTGAGAGTTTGACTGGTTCGAGGAGAGCTGCGGGGTCAGTCTCGGATCGAGAGTAGCTGAGACTTGATCGATTTATGGCTAAGCTAGAATTGTCAAAGGTAAGGGTAGAATTAATTGCAGTAGGGTCTGAGTATACGTTCCAGGCTACCCCTCGAAAGGGTTTTATGGTATTTAGAGGCCAGATTCAGCTAGGGATGCAACTGCCCCTTCGAAGACTGGTGCAGGAGGTATTGAACTTCTGGGAAGTTTCCCCATGCCAGATAAATGGTAACTTCTATGAAATGATGAGGGTGGTCGAGGGTATGAACGTAGATCTGAGGTATGAGAAGAGGGGCTTGATCGAGTGGTTTGATATTGTATCGTTCTACTCGAGGAAAGCCAATAAGAAGGTGGATACGTACCACATCCAATGTCATGCAGATAAACCGTGGCTATTTGATTTGTGCTTGACGGGTCGAGGGTAGGATAAAGACTTGGTTGTGGTTCAAGGTAATTATAAGAATGCCGAAGGGGATGATGTTTATAAGCTGCAGCATAGGGTTTATAACCCAAATAAGTTGACGTTCGAAGGTTGCTTTTTGACATACTGATCGAATAGACTAATAAACACGATTTTGTTTGTTTGCAGATCCTGGTAATAGAACTTTGAAGAGCCTGCGGAGGTACATTGACGAACTTATTGACTTTGATGAGGAATGGATAAACTGGGTCTTCAGGAAGCTAAATATCAAAAGGAAAAGGTGAAAGAAGGCAGATTCATTACTTTGAAACGTTCCCTCGTTTCTAGGCCAACAAAGAAGAGGGGAGAAGAATGCGCTTCGAGAGGGGTCGAAGAAATGGAAAAAGTGAGATTGACTCAAAAAGTGAATTATGTTCCAAGGGGCAGTAAGAAGTGCCAGTGCCCAAAGGAGTTCCTGAGGCATCGAAGCGAGCGAATAAAGGTAAGAGCCATGTCGTGTCCGAACCTTCGAAGGTCCAACCGTCGAAGGTTATTCAACGGATGAGGGTTCAGGAGCTGGGCACTGATGATGTGGAAGATGTCGATGAAGCGTGCCATGATGCCAAACTAGAGGAACATGCTCGAGCCACGGCCGCGTCGATGGCTACTCTCTGCGGAAATGACCCAGACGAAGCTGCGAGGAAGATGAGTAAGGCTCTTCATCAGGTAATTATTTTTTGAGACCTTGAGTTTTTATAACATTCGATATGCTATGCAAAGTATTGATGGTTCGAGTATTCTAGCAGGCGCATGCTTGGGCCCAAGCTTATGCCAAAGCTTAGAAGGTAACGATGAGGAAACTAAAACATGTGCTGGAAAGTCTAAAGCTTGCTCGAGGGACCGAAATGTCGCTGGAGACCGAGGTTAACATGTTAAAGTAAGAACAGTTGAATATCAGAGCTGATTTCTTGAGGGAACTCGCAGCTCAGCGTGACAGCCATGCCCAAATGCAGAAGGTGTGGGAGTCAAAGTTTGTTAAGAAGGGGAAAAGAAATGGAAGAACAGAGGGAAACCTTCCAGGAGAAATTCGATGATGAGTGTCAGACATCCACAAATTTAAAGATCTTTATCGAGAGTTTGGGGTATGATCCCATAACCCTCAAACCCTTTCCAGCGCCCAAAGGGCCTGCTGTCGATGGTAGTGTGCAGTCGGAAGGGGTGGAAGTGGATCCTTCTGCTGGAGATGGCATGGGAGAGGGCGTGGAATCTCATGTGTCTGAAGATACTCCTGCTGGTATGGTAGTGGATGGAGTGGCCAACATTTTAGGGCCGAATCTTACTGTCAAAGGTACTAGAGGTGTTGTTGCGGAAGGGACTGTGGGAGGAGGTGATGTGGCCACTCCTGTATGAGGTACTATAGTTGTCTTCTTGCTGTAACATACTCCTTTCTCTTATCTTGTTATGGTGTTGGAAATTTGGAGTAGTGGTTTGTATTCGAGCACTTTATAACTTATTTGATCTTGAACTGTATGTCTGTATTTAGTTTGAATTACTCTAATATAATGAACTTGAGTTGCCTATAGTTGAATTGTTGATATTACTGTATACTTGTATTTGTGTATGCTGGAAGTATATAATGCTTGTAACAGGATTTGAACTTGAACCTTAAGGATCTTCGAGGTTGTCCTCGAGTATCAGTCTAGTCGAGGGATAGACATGATGCTAAGGTTAGGCCAAGAATTTACTAGACTTCGAAGGTTACCCCCGGGTCTGTCCGCGGAATTGATGCTAAGCGAAACATAATGTGGTCATCCCCAATACATTCCCGAGGGTCCAGTTTGTCGACCATTCATTCCCCTCGAGTTTGCTCGAATTTGGAGACTTGAAAAACACCGAGGTCGCCCCCAAGTATTAGTCTGGTTAAAGGGTTGACATGATACTTAGGTTAGGCCAAGAAATTCACTGAACTTCCAAGGCCTGAGCCAAAACGAAGCATATCGTGGTCGCCCCCAATGCATTCCTGAAGGTCCGGTCTGTCGACCATTCATGCCCCTCGAGTTTGCTCAAATTTGGAGACTTGAAAAACTTCGAGGTCGCTCCCAAGTATCAGTCTGGTCGAAGGGTTGACATGATACTTAGGTTAAGCCAAGAAATTTACTGGAAGACAGGATACGAAGTCCAGAGGAAAAATATGTTTATTGATTATACTATATTTATATTACTTGAACAAGGTGGAGGCCGTGGCCTATTGTATGATACTAACTGCATGGTGTTCCAAGGATTGGGTAGAGGCTCTTCTACTTCTGTCATTAGATAATAGGAACCTTTGTCGGTTTTGTCATACACGATATAAGGTCCTTCCCAGGATTCGGCTAGCTTGCCGGCATTGCGAGGCCTCGAAGAGGGTGTGACTAGCCGAAGTACCAAATCTCTAATATTAAAACTGCGTGGTCGAACTCTTTTATTGTATAACTTCTGGAAAGAGAGATGGTATCGGCCGAGGTTTGCGATGTCTCGGTCTCTAGTTTTGTCGATCCATAACATATTCCATCCGAGTTCAAACTCATTATCTTCATCTGGGAGGTTAGGGTCGTGTGTTGGTACTTCAAATTGAGTAGGTAGAACCTCTTTGGTATCGTAGGCTAGAAGGAAAGGTGTGCGGCCTGTCGCTTTTTGCAGTATTGATCGATAAGCCCAGAGTACATGTTGTAGTTCCTGGACCCATCGTTCTTTCTTCTCATCGACTCGCTTCTTAAGACCATCGACTATAGTTTTATTGATTGCTTAGACCTGACCATTCCCCTGGGGGTAGTAAGGTGTTGAGGGAGAGAGGATGATGCTGTACTTTTTAAAGAAATTATGGACTTTGTTCTCGACGAACTGTGGGCCATTTTCACATCGAATTATGTAAGGACAACCGAAGTGTGTAATGATATTTTCCCATAAGAACTTGATGACTTCTTCTCTGGTTCGACATAAAGGCACGGCTTCGACCCATTTAGTAAAGTAATATGTTGCCATCAAAATATTTTCTCGACTGCCCGAGGCTTTGGGAAAAGGACCCACGAGATCGATGGCCCACCGCTTGAATGGCCAAGAGACTTGAGTGTAATGGTGGTCTTGCAAAGGGCTATGGATGTCGTGGGCGTGATGTTGACATTTGTCACAGCGTTTGGCTTACTCTTCAGCTTGCTTCTTCATATTGGGCCAGAATAAACCTAGGGATACGGCTCGACGGGCCATAGATCGACCAGCAATATAAGCACCGCAGGTACCTTCGTGGAGTTTGGCAAGAATTCTAGTGGCTTCGTCTTGAGAGATGCACCGGAAGTGGACGTCATTTGGGGATTTGCGACGTAACCCGCCTTTGAGGATGGTGTATCTGCAACAATTTTCTAGTTACGAATGTTTGTCTTTAGGGTCATCTGGGAGGGTAGAATTATTGAAGTAGGCAAGAAATGGTCTACGCCAATCATCTGGATCGAGACTCTCACCCCCAGCATTGATGGCATTGACTTCCATCTGGTCAATAGGAATTCGAGTACTTCGATATGGAGTGTTCGAGATTCGGACTGGCCTAATATGGCTGCTATGTAGGCGAGGGCATCGACATATTTGTTTTCACCTTGGGGGTAATGAGTAATAGAAGATTTTTCAGGAAAACAATCCATGCGCTGGCAGACAAGTGTAGTATACTCAACCATCCGACCGTTGGCCTGATTTTCGCTGGTGTACTACCTCTGAATAAGTTGAGAATCTGTAAACACTGCAAGTTTGGGAACACCAAGTTCGAGTGCGAGGTCGAGGCCATGGATCAAGGCTTCATACTCAGCCTCGTTGTTGGAACATTCGAAGTTTAATTTGACAGCATTGTCGATTCGATCGTTGGTGGGGGTAACCAGGAAAACTCTGATCCCCGAAGCGTTAGGTCCAGTGGATCCATCTGTAAAGAGGCACCAACTTGTATTAGGCTTCCAAGGGTCCTTCTGTTTGGGTTGGTCTTCGGGTAGATCATCTTTATGTTTCCCCCAGTCAATGCCTTCGACCAAGAAGTTGGCGACTGCTTGGCCTTTTTGGAATATTTGCTTCTCAAATATGACGTCTTGTTTGCCAAGATAAACAGACCACTACTATACCCGTCTGGATTTTTCTTTCTTGCTGAGTACTTCTCGAAGGGGGTAACTTATGATAACACGGATATGGTGAGCTTGAAAATATAGTTTGTGTTTTCGAGTAGTATAAACAAGGGTGAGGAGCAAATGCTCGAGTTTTATATATCGAATCTCTACAGATGTCAGAGTTTTGCTGATGAAGTACATGGGTTTCTTGACGTTTGATTCAAGTCGAATAAGAGCCGAACTAATAGAGGTGCCGGTAACTGTAAGGTATAAAGAAAGTGTTTCGCCTTCGAGCGGGGTACTGATGATGGGTGGTCGGCCAAGGTATGTTTTAAGTTTGAGGAAGGCCTGTTCACAGTCGATTGTCCAATTAATTTCAGGGTTATTTTTCTTTTTGGCCTTGTGAGCGCCTTGCTCGCGTAAGAGGGAGAAAAGCCAAGCACAACGCTTTGAGGATTTCAAAATAAAGTGATTGTGGGCCGCTATCTTGCCAGCCACCTTTTAGACATCTTTTTTGGTTCGGGGGGAAGGCATATCGACGAGGGCTCGGATATAAGTAGAATCGATTTTGATACCTCGTTTGCTGATGAGGTGGCCTAAGAATTTGCCAGACGAAACACCAAACTGGCATTTTTCTGGGTTAAGTTTCATATTATATGTTCAAAGTATCGAGAAAACTTTGGTTAAGCCAGGAATGTGGGTGTGCTTTTGGAGGCTTTTCATAACATGTCGTCGATGTAAACTTCGACTGACTTGCCAAGCAAAGGTTTGAACATGGTGGTGACAAACCGCTGGTAAGTGGCACCCGGATTTTTAAGGCTATAGGAAGTAACGTTAAAATAATTAAGGTCTTGTTCAATGATAAAAGAAGTTTTAAGTTGATCCTAGGGGAGGAGGGGTACCTGATTTTTACCCAAAGCCGCGTCCATCATTGATAGTCGCTCATGTCCGGCAGTGGCATCCAGGAGTACTGAAATGATCCGGAGGGGGAAGCTATCCTTTGACGTGCACTTGTTGAGGTATGTGAAGTTGACACAAATTTGGATCTTACCATTCTTCTTCGGGACCGAAACAATATTGGATATCCAGTCAGTGTACTTGATTTCTCTGATGAATCCCGCGACTAGGAGTTTGTCGATTTCAAGGCTTACAGCTTCTCAAAGTCGTGGGGACAATGTACGCTTCTTTTGCTTTACTGCTGTAGAATGAGGGATGAGGTCGAGTAGATAACATGCTAAGGCAGGGTCGACACCAGAAATCTCACGGAATGTCCAGGCGAAGACATCTTTATTTATTCGAAGGAAATCAGTAAGTTTGAGGCTTTCGGCCTCATCTAGAAAAGTACTAATGAATGTACCTCGACCAGGACCGTAGAGTTTGATATAGAGAGTATGTTCAATGGGTGTGGTAGCTGGCATCGAAGGTACTAGGGTAGAGAAAGATATTGATTACTATGGTTGTTTGACAAGTTTCGGGTTTGATCGATCTCCGGATGCTCGCATGAACGGGCAAGGCGTTGGGATCCTTTTAAGTTCTACAAACCACATGGGGGTATTGAAACGAAGGGTTTAGTGGTAAGTCAAAGGTATGGCTCACATGGCATGGAGCCAGTCGTGGCCAAGGATGCTGAGGTATTCTGATTTCTTGTCGATGACAAGAAAGCTAGTTTGGAGTGTGACTGCCCTGTAGTGACAGGGAGACTAATGTGACCGACAGCGACTTCAGTAGCACCGCTGAAGTCCTTGAGTTCGACATTAGTTGGGGTGATTATAGGAGCACACTCCCGCTAGCCACGAGATGGGATGTCACACGTCGACCTCACCACTAAGAATAGAAACAATGTAATTAGGCCGTTCACCAGAACCCCTCGCACGCCAAACACACAAGAATGATACTCGTCTAACGGCCGTAAGATCAGAGCGATGACGACCCCATGACTCATCCCTTCCCACGGGGAAGCACCCGAGCCCCGACCCTGAAAGGGTAACTTGGGGATTTCCCAGGGCACGTGAGCAGCGGTGCTCCTAGGTCAAACCCTCCTTATAAATAGAGGAAAGAAGGAACCTAGAGAGGGATCTTTTTCTTGCTTCTTCCGCTTCTTCTACCTCCTGAGCTTCATATGATCAGTAAAACAAGTGACGAGAGAATCTAAAGAGAGAAGCTCAGAACGAGTTGAGTGGTGCCCTCTTCTGGTTGAACACTTCAAGCCCAAAACGATCAGAAGCACATTATTGTCTCTGAGAAAGATCAGTGGACTACAATTGGCGCTATCTACATTCCCTCCAAACTCTGCCTAATACAAGTAACGAAGGTAGTATCAATACGCAACCAATCTCAGGAGTATGCCATGACATAGATGAGGGTAGCGTTGTTGCAATTGAAGGAGCAAATGACAACTAATCCGCCAACTCCAGCTCGCCAATGAAATACTTCGCGACACCCTCGTCGCCGGCCCTCAACAACCACCAGAAGGCCTGGGAGTTTCCACCTCCGTCAGCGAATCAACCCCCCATGAACAAGCCCCAGGGAATGGAGTGCCTTCCCTCGACCACGTTCTAGCCTGGGGCAACCAGACCACACCACTCCACCATCCTTACATTCTGCCTTGCGGACCGCCTATACCACCAACTATCCCACGACCACTACTGCCACTGCCACCCACGACCTACCACAGAATGGGTGCCCCGCTACCGCGACCCACTTATAACCTCAGCCGAAATGACCTTCCGCCCCCTGGACGCTACGCCCATCAGTTCTAGGAACCACGAGCCCCAGCCCCCAACGGGGACTACGGTGCACAACTTCGTGACTACCGTACAAACCAGTCACCATGGCACCCACCCTATAGCCCCGACGATCCCTCCTACCTCCGGGACCTTGGATACCCCCCCCCCCCTACAATGACAAATATTATGGATATAATGAACGGCTTCATGACCGTTACCCGAGCCGGCCCCCATATGAACAATGCGACGCTCCATATTACGAGAGTCACTTTGATGAGTCCCCCACAAGGAATGAGGCCGTCCACAGACGGGCCACGGGTATCCATGACAGCAGCCGTTAACAGCGACGTCCGTCGAGGCGCTCATACAGAATATGCAAGGTACCAATCCAACTTGGAGGTTAACCAAGGAGACCTACCATAGGATCCATAACACCATGTTCACCACGGCCATTCGAAGTTACATACTGGGCCAGAGCTACTCCCGGTCAAAAATCGAGGCCTTCACAGGTTGCCAGGATCCGGGTCAACATCTCTCCAAGTTCCAATACAGTGTCGACCTCCAGCATCAGACATATGAACACATGTGCCGTCTATTCCCCTCGACCTTGTCCGATAGGGCCCTTGCCTGGTTCCAGAGTCTCGAGCCTGACTCTATATCCACATTCAAACAAGTCTTGCTAGCTTTTATCTAGAAATTCATTCACAACCAGCAATGGAAGAAATAATTAGCGGAGCTATTCTCCCTCAAATAGCAGGTTGGCGAGACAGCCGACTCTCTCTCAAGGTTTAAGAGTGAGCTCACCCTCATAGAATGGGTTGACGCATCGATTTCCTGCCTTGCATTCATGAGTGACTGCCTCTCCGGCTCCAAGCTACGTGACACCTTGCAAAAAAAATGACCTGAAACACTCGAACACCTATACGAGAAAGTCCGTAAATAGCAGTATGTGGACGCCAATAATCGCACTTCCGCATCGCAGACTGCCATCCTCCTGACTACCACATCTACCCCATCACCTGTGGCTCGTTCAGAGGCCAGTAAACACCCGCGGGACCGACAAGGAAACCCCTACAAGAGAAGGAACAAATGAGGTTCCGACTCGTGAGAAAAAATAGAACCTCCTTGGGATGAACGTCCACGAGCCCCACACTGGGAACGATATCCACCCAACAATCTCCCCATCTCACGGGCAGACCTGTTACTCGCTATGAGAAATGATCCCGGTTACAAAAAACCACGCCCCAAGCCCGACCGTCCTGGCCGCCTGTACTGAGCGCATCACGACATCTATGACCATGGCACCAAGGAGTGCTATAATCTCATCAATATGACTGAAACATGGTTCCGCATCAGACGCTACACCAGATACCTCAAAACACCCATCCCACCCACCGATAGATCGCCTCACCAGTTTGTTGACCAACCCGCGACAAGCGTACGGGCACCCGGGTACCTAGCGGTATGCGAAATGATCTTGGGCAGCCTCAATCGAGCCCCGTCTTGGAACACCTTATCCAATTCCACGAGGCAGTGTTATTGCCTCATCGAGATCCAGCGAATGGCACACGGCATTGAAGCAGCCGCCAACACACCGACAGAACAGGCCATATACTTTAGAGACCATGACCTCAGCTTAGTATCCCATCCTCACGACGGAGCCCTCGTCATTTGGATTTTCATTGGCGGGGTCCTCGTCAAGCGTATGCTAGTCAATTCGGGCAGTGGTGCCAACATCCTTTACATGAACATGCAAGAATGCCTAGCTCCCTCCAAAACAGAGATCTCCAGGTTCAACGGGTCTACTGAATGAACTATGGGCAACCTCGTAACTCAGGTACAGGCTGGCCCAATCGTCGTACCCATGACGTTCATTGTTATCAATAGCCCCACGGTTCATTAAAATAGCATCTTGGGACGCGACTGGATCCACGCCATGAAGGATGCCCCCTCATCCTATTACCAGGTAATACGCTTCCCAACAAAATTTGACCCCTACCAGATATGCGGCTGCTAGGTCACAGTACATATCTGTTACACCAACTCCCTTTAAAACTTAATAAACTATGAGAACTCAAAGAAAAAGGGGAAGCATATTGCAGTTGAGGATTAACAATGAACAGGGAACGAGCCCATGGCGGTGGACTCGTCCCCCGTTCCTCGTGACCCAGTTATACTAACAATGATAGCCACACCCACTGATCAGAATGATGCAATTACAAGCATGTTCAACAGAGATTAAACACCGCCTCTCATGGATCCAGTTATTTAGATTGACCTCGACGGCCCCATGCAAACAACATATATTGGTTCCTTATTGACATGTGACGAGCAAACAGGCCTCATCACGCTCCTATATCAGTGTAAAGATATCTTCACCTGGTCCTTCGACAAGATGTCGGGCATAGACCCCGCACTGGCCTGCCATCACTTGCATGTTCACAACAAAGCCAACCCAGTCAAACAAAAACCATGCCGAATAGTACCACGACTACGCGGTGCCATTTTCGACGATATCCAAAAGTTGTAAAAGGCAAGATTTATACTACCCGTCAACTGCCCACGATGGGTAGCCAATGTCGTCGCAGTCCCTAAAAAGAATGGCAAAAGCTGGGTGCACATTGATTTTACCAACCTCAACTAACATTGTCCAAAAGATAGCTTCCCCATGCCCCTCATCACCAGACTCGTAGACTCTACGGCTGGTCACGAACGGTTGTCCTTCATGGACGGTTACTCCGGGTATAACCAAATTCCATTAATAGTCGATGAGAAATAGTAGACTTCCTTCACCACGGAGCAGAGCCTATACTGCTATACTGTCATGTCGTTTGGCCTAAAGAACGCGGGTTCTACTTACAACGCCTCGTTACCACTATGTTTTAAGAACTTTTGGGTAAAACCGTTGAGGTCTATATCGACAACATGCTCGTCAAGAGCCAGCTGAGCAGTGACCATCTTACCGACCTGGAGATAGTCTTCACGAGGTTGCAATCCTATAAGATGCGCCTTAACCCAGAAAAGTACAGTTTTGGAGTATCATCGAGGAAGTTCCTCGGACACCTCGGCACTCAACGGAGAATTGAAGCTGACCTCGATCAAATCTGCGTTCTCGCCTGTATGCCATTGCCACGAATACTAAAACAAGTTCAAGCCCTCGTCGGCAAAATTGCCGCACTCGGACGCTTCATTTACAAATCTTCCTACAAGTATCGTCCGCTATTTTAATGCATTTACGAGGACAAAAAATACCAGCAGAACAATGAATGTGAGGTAGCCTTCCAGAATATGTTGTGATACCTGGCCACCCCACCCATCCTCAGTGCCCCCAACGAATACGAGTTACTGGGGTTATATCTTGGGAATACAGACGAGTCCATAAGTGCCATCCTCGTTCATACGGAAAACCGTGCCGAGAAACCAGTTTACTTCATCAGTAAAACCCTCCTAGAAGCCGAACTGCGATACTCCACCATCGTGAAATAGGCCCTCGCCCTAGTATATGCATCACAAAAGCTCCGACCATACTTCCATGTCCATAAAATCAAGGTCATTACTACCCAACCACTACGGGAGATCTTTGCAAAAAAAGATAAGAATCACAAAAAAAGATAAGACTACGTGAACGACCACTGGTACAACGACGAGGACGAAGAGCATGACACCCTCACCAATTCTTATGATCCTGCATACACACAGGGATGGCGACTCTATACAGATGGGTTCGTCAACGCGGGTGGCTCGGGCCTGGGGATCGTTCTGGCTGCTCCCACCGATGATAAAATCGAGAAATCCATAAGGGTTAACTTTCCCCTTAACAACAACAAAGCTGAGTACGAGGCATTATTGTGCGGTGTCGATGCTGCGTTGGCTCTAGGCGTGGAAGAAATTTCCATCTTTACTGACTCGCAGCTGGTTGTCAACCAGCACAGCGGAACGTTCCAGGCCAACAGCAGAATGACCGATTACATGGCAACCCTAAAACAATGCCTCAGTTAGTTTTAAAGGCTAATCTGGAGCACATCAACCACAGGAAGAATAGACATTCATACGCCCTTGCGTATCTAACTGGCATCATCGGCGATAAACTCTACGTGATTCAGGTCAAAATCCTTCATAAGCCGAGAATCCTGATCCAGACCATGCAGGTTGAACGCCATGCCCACCCCGAATGGCGTCAACCTCTCCTTGACTTCCTCGGGGAGCACCACATTCTTCCCACTGACCGGTCCACCGTAGAGAGCATCCACAACAGAGTACGCAAATACACAGTCATTAATGGCAAACTCTTACGAATTAGCCTATACGCCCCACACCTTACCTGTATCGTTGGGGAAAGGGTGAACCGAGTCATCGAAGAAATTCATGAAGGCGTTTGCGGTGCGCACATAGCGGGTCGTTCCATGGCCGACCTCGCTTGTACACAAGGATTGTACTGGCCAACGATGCGACAAGATTTCATAACATATGCCCAGAAATGTAACAAATGTCAGTTCCACGACCACTTGATTCATGCACCTACTGTCGACCTCCACACAGTATCCAGCACCTAGCCGTTTGCAAAATGGGGATTGGATATCGTTGAGGCTCTCCCCATTGCACGCGGACATTTCTAGTGGTTACTCGTTGCGACTGACTAGTTTACTAAATGGGTGAAGGCGATACCCCTTGCCCACATCCGCGAAGAAGAGGTCATCACTTTCCTCTGGAAACACATCATTACACGATTCAGGGTCTCCACTACCTTGATGACCGACAACGGTACACAGTTCATGGGAAAAAATGTTGCAGAGTTCGTCTAACCCTATAATATCAAGATCCTTTCCTCTAGCCCCAGATATCCCCAGGGAAGCGGCCAAGCCGAGGCCACCAACAAAACAATAATTGATGTGATTAGCAAACGACTAGATGCGACCAAAAGTCGCTGGGTGGACGAGCTACCCCACGTCTTATGGTCTTACCGCACGACTCCGCAGAAGAGTACGGGCTTCACCCCATTTATGCTCACTTATGGCTCAGACGTAGTCTTACCTACGGAGGTCATCGCCAACACCAAGAGATCCTTAATTGTTGACACCGAAATTAGCGACAAAATCCTCGTTAAAAGCCTAGACCTGATAGATGAGACTAGAGAGGAAGCATCGTCCCGTATGCTCCGTTATCATGAGACACTTAAGAGAAACTATAACAACGGGTGATTCCTCGGCAATTCAGCGCAGGGGACTACGTCATGAAAAAGGTCTTCCCTACAGCTCACAACCATAACAAGAGCAAACTACAACCTAATTGGGAAGGCCCATACCTTATATCATGGGTTGCTAATGGCAATGCATACTACCTACTAAATCTCGACGACAAGGAGCTTAAATCCCCCTGGAACACCATGAACCTCCACAAATGGATTCAGTAGGTTCTACTTAGGTGTATATAACCACTCGTATGTATCAATTTTTGAAAAAATGTACTTACGAGACTGGGGACCTCCTTGAAGTAGGAGGTTCTCGCTATAATGCCAGTTATTTTTTTAAGTAAAAATGCACTTACAAGACTGGGGGCGTCCTTGAAGTAGGACGTCTTCGCTATAACGCCAGCCTTTTTTGAAGTAAAAATATACTTATGAGACTGGGGGCATCCTTGAAGTAGGACGTCCTCGCTGTAACGCCAGTCATTTTTTGAAGTAAAAATGTACTTACGAGACTGGGGATATCCTTGAAGTAGGACGTCCTCACTATAACGCCAGTCATTTATTGAAGTAAAAATGCACTTACGAGACTGGGGGCATCCTTGAAGTAGGACGCCCTCGCTTTAATGTCAGTCATTTTTTGAAGAAAAAATACACTTACGAGACTGGGGGAGTCCTTGAAGTAGGACATCCTCACTATAACATCAGTCATTTTTTGAAGTAAAAATGTACTTGCGAGACTGGGGGGGTCCTTGAACTAGGACGTCCTCGCTATACTGCCAATCATTTTTTAAAGAAAAAATGTACTTACAAGACTGGGGGCATCCTTGAAGTAGGGCGTCCTCGCTATAACGCCAGTCATTTTTTGATGAAAAAGTGCACTTACAAGACTGGGGCGTCTTTGAAGTAGGACGTCCTCAATATAACAATAGTTATTTTGTATGCCATAACATGCCCCTGACTTAGGACTCCCCGGTAAAGGCACAAACAATATTAGGTCGTCATAGCGACAGTGACCATATTATCCAAAGAGGACTTCCTAAAGGTTTTGTTGGGCTATTTGCTCCTGACAATGCTAGTCAGTCGCCATAGCGGCAACGAGCATGTAGTTCAACGAGGACTACCTAAAAGTTTTGTTGGGCACTTCGCGCCTGACAACTCTATTAGGTTGCCATAGCGACAACGACCACAAATTCCACCAAGGACTTCCTAAAGGTTTTGTTGGGTACTCTGCGCCTGACAACGCTAGTCAGTCGTCATAGCAACAACGAGCATATAGTTCAACGAGGACTACCTAAAAGTTTTTTTGGGCACTTTGAAGATCTTAGGTCACTACAGCGACCACGAATGTATCGTCAACCCATGTGACTAGCAAACAGCGGGCTCCTACCCTTGGCACGTCAGTCAATCACCTTATACAAATCTAGCTCACCCAAGAGGTGCAAAACAGTCAATAAGTTTCAACTACTTTAACGATTACAACAAAACCCGTTACACGGTTATAAAATGCCTTCGAAACACACAAAACCGTACAAAACACGGCCCTAAAAAAAACTACTTTAACGATTACTGACAACACGGGCACGGCCTCTCCCACAACCTATAGTCCGGCCCCTTGAAGCTTGCCGCCTTCACGTCTTCTATCGCCATTGCTCGCAGGACAACTTCACCACTCACACAGTTCTGGACGGTATCCCGCAACACAAGGTACCAGAACCACCGCTTTTCTTGCGTCTTCCATTCAGGAGCAGGAAGGGACGCCGATTCAATATTAAAATGCACTAAGGGCTTCCCCCCAAGACCACGGTTGCCGAAGTAGAACTCCTTGTAAAATTCTACCCATGTCGTTACCCGTGACGTAAACCTTACCTGAGATAGTGTTCGCATTCTTTATTTTTGAAGCCTGACATTCCGGCGTCCCGCCCTCACCCGTGCTCTGTAAACCTGTGTGAAGCTATGAAAAAGCCTCAAGCTTCCCTATTATTTAATAGGCATCCCTCACATAGTTCTTTGTCTTGGGACCCAACAGTCTCATTAATGCACCCACTCCATCTTAACTACACCTCTGGGATGCCGCCCACTTTTCCCAAGGTAACCCCATTCATTGTTTCTTGAAACTCCCATCTCATTTATTAGACATAACATTTCAGTTACCCTCGTCGGGACCATCGCGGCTCATACGAGGACTTCTCGACGAGAACTTATCCACGAGGGCCTACATGGTAAGCTAGGACCCACCCCGAATGCTTCGCGCACTATTTACATGAACGACGTACACAAAAGCACGACCTGGATCAGATGCACACAATATAAGCAAACACGACCTGTATACAATACACTACATATAAATAATCAGAAACTATTTGACATGAACAGCGCACAAATAAGCATTATATGTTTAACATACACCCCGCATACCTAAACAGACATAGTTTGAAGCACACGCTTATAACTCATTGGGTAGCACGCACTCGCCCCAAAGAGCCTGACAAACAAATACCAATTACACATTTGGCTGACCCACCGCCCCCGTGATCGCCCTCTCCTCCTCGGCTAGCTGTGCTTCCTCTCCCGGGGAAATGTCCATCCGGCCGTTGTGCGGACGAGGAACCTGCCGCGCCGAGTAGCCGAGATGGAAGAGCTCGTGAACTTCTTAGGTTTGACGTAGAATGAGTAAGGGCGGGGCCAGTGTCACCACCCACCACTCCGTGGAGAGGAAAAACTCATTCTCCAGCCGCGCCTTAACATTCACCAACTCCATGAATTGACCCTGCAGGTTGTCTGATACTTACTTCACACCTGCAAGCTATTCACGAAGGGTCTGCTCGCCCACGTCTATCTCTGCCGAGAGCCTTTTCAGATGACCTTGGATGGCCTCTAATTCCCTCTCCACCAACGCCTTCTCCTCGGTAACCTTCTTCAAACATCCCTCAAGGCCTGCGGTCACATTCGCCAAACACTCCGCGAGCTCTTTCTGTATAGCCTCCTTTACGAGCTCCTTCTGTATCACCTGTGCCCCCTCTAGCCGCTGCTCCAGCTCGGCATTGCAGATCACCAAGTTCTCGCTATGGAGTAACGCCACCTCTAGGGCCAGAGTACCCTGCACCACAACAAAATGTATAATTATACCAAATGCCACGTATGGACACATAATTAAAGAAAATGAACAAGTACGAGTAAAGGACTAAAGCATTTACTCTGAGAGTTGCCACGATGGCTGCATGCCGCGTTCGAGGATCATTCAACAGTTCTGCCACATGAATCTTCTCCTTATCCTTGTATGGCATACTCTGCACCTCCCCCTCGGGCAACCCCCCAGCAAAGAGTTTACCACTACCCATTGAATGGGTCTCCTCCTCCACATAGGATTGGGATAGCGGCTCCCTCTCCTTACCTCACAGATCCTCCAGCTCCACATCCATCAGCCCGGTGACCACCGTCTTCTGCCTCTTTGCAATAGAGACTTGTTCTGTATGACCGCTCACACCCTTCAGGCTGGGGTTCAGTCCCACGACAAGAGGTGCGGCTGCCAGTGAGGCCGACCCATCCCTCCCCCTCGCATCCAGGAACCGCAGCTTCATCCTAATACTTTCCAAAAACTTGTTACTGTGTACGCTCTCCACTTAATAAGTGTCACTCGTCGGCCGTAGATGAGGTTCGCCGACCAATATTTATCCAAATCGAACATGCTGTTCAGAATGGTCGTTACCACTTGACAATCCTTGTTTTTTATGGCCGAGCACACGTAAACGAGACGTTTTATACGATACTCTCATTACAGACATACTTGCACATTAGCGAAATGCCGTGTTAGACCGCGAGTAGACCACGATAGCAACATACGAGCACATATTAATACATCATACTAAATAACGTATAGTTTGTATTAAACACATTGTGGTGTAAGCGACGGTTGGGACCATCGTTGAAATCAAAGGCCCCAGTCCTAATATCGAGTGCCGACACCAATAGTTACCGCTCGTCGACAACTTAAATATTTTGGGCTCGCTAGACTTACGAGCTATATAATACTAATGCCTCCACTCAGGCGCAGAAATACGCATGACCCTCTAGCACTTAATCACCGCATCACCGCATCACCTTCTTTACTCGGGGATGCCTTGGCCACTATTTTTCTCATTTTTGCCGAGGTTTGAATTTTTCACCCCTGAAGAACCGCCCGCGCTCCCGAGCGCGTGACACATGGTGAAGCCGGCCCTTCCAACGCCTTGAATTTGTCCACTTCCTTCTTTACATTCGCGGGGATGGTATCCCATTGACGAGGACAGCGTCCCATCTTATAAGCGACCATTATATCCCCGTAACCCACATTCCACTGAGGCAGTACTGACAGGTTAATCAGTCGACACCTCGTCGTCATTACTCGATAGAAGTTACCATTCATTTGGCCTAGTGCCCGCCCAAATGTGTTCAGACATTTTTTTGTTAAGTCATCTAAAGGAAACCTCAATCCCACATCAAACTGCCTGCAGTAGACGACACATTGGTTGGGCGCCAACGTTTGACAGTCCGGCCATATCCACTCCTTACTACCACTTGCTTTCGCACGTTCATTCACCTCATCCAGAAATTCCATTCAGATCCCTGGGTTCTCGTATTCGATCAACGAGGAAAGTAACCTCCATTCACTGGGATAAGGCCAGAAAGTTTTGGAGGCCCCCCTTTCTCAAGCACAGATAATGGCCTCGTGGGACAAGTTCCCGGGCACCCTCCCCGGTACCATAAAACCCAAACTTGATTCTTCCCCCAAATCTCACGGAACCGACGTCCATGCCCCATAATCATGCCTGCCCACCCATTCCATGGACACGGCACATGGCGGAGCGGCCGCAGACCCCTCCGTCGACGACTCTTCGCTGAACACCACCATCTTTGCTCTCGTCTTTTTCTCGTCGAAGTATACCGACTCGTGCTCAACCCACGTACGTCCCCGCACGAGCCAGGTATACACGTCAAGATTAACTCTACAGGTACGAAGGGTATAATAGTCACTCAGATTACTAGGGTACCCTAGAGACGCAATACCCATGGCCCTCATTGCCCCTAGGGCGGCCGATATCCTCACTACGACGTTATAGGAATTACCCACAGATCGCCTCGGCATCACGATCAGCCCACTATTCCCAGTTACCACCGGAAATAGTACCCCTCCCGACCGTCCCATTACACCACTTCTAGTCCACTTAGGCATTTAACGAGTTTTTACGGTATACAATACCTCTTTCTGGTTAGAATACAGCATTTAAAGATTTTTGACGACATCATAAATTGCTTAAAGTTACCAGGGAACTTGCCAAAAGATTTGCGCGCACGGATTAGCAGCTCCACACTCTTTCCGTCCAACACCACAGTGAACGTACACAATTTTCATTTTTTTAGCTTTCTTTCGCAGAAAAATTCAAACCAGGAGAGAGAAGCTTCACAATTCCCCCCAATCCTTTTATAATGGAGAAGAAAAGACGGTTATCATTAATGCCTCGGACTCGCGCACATCATTTAGCACGTTGCCCTTTATTGCACACCGTTCCAACTATTAAATAATCCTAGCGCCTCCCAAGGTTCTGATAGCCTGCTGCCACCCCCCCCCCCCCCCCATACAATGACCCTTGCACACGACCAGGTCACCTTAGCGCTCCCTCCCCACGAGCAAGCCCTGAGGGGGGTGATTATTGGAGCACACTCCCACTAGCCATGAGGTGGGAGGTTGCACGTCGATCTCACCACTAAGAATAGAAACACTGCAATCAGGCCGTTCACTGGACCCCCTCGTACACCAAATACACTAGAAAGAAATTGTCTAACGACCGTAAGATCAGGACGACGATGACCCTGTGTCTCGTCCCTTCCCACGGGGAAGCACCCGAGCCCACGACCCTGAAAGGGTAACTTGGGAACTTCCCAGGGCACGTGAGCAGGAGTGCTCCTAGGTCAAACCCTCCTTATAAATAGAGGAAAGGAGGAACCTAGAGAGGGATCCTTTTCTTACTTCTTTCGCCTCTTCTGCCTCTTTAGCTTTATACGATCAGTAAAACAAGTGAGGAGAGAATCTAAAGAGAAAAGCCCAGAAAGAGTTGAGTGGTGCCCTCTTCTGGTTGAACACTTCAAGCCCAGAACGATCAGAAACACATTGTCGTCTCTGAGAGAGATCGGTGGACTACTGTGATGAGGTTTGTTTTCTACATGGCTTGAACAGTCTGAAGGAATAGTACATTAGCTGTACTTCCCGTATCGATAAGCATGGTATGGAGGATGAGGTGATCGACCTTAATCATACTGACTAAAGGGTCAAAATGGGGGAAATGAACATGTGATGTGTCATAGACGATAAATGAGATACCCTCGGGTCGAGGGTATTGGCTCGATTCTGGCAGAAGGGCGGGTAGCTTCTCCTGGTAGGTGAGTTTGCAGCATTCTTCGACACTCTTGCGCTTTCTTTTAGAACGGTTGTTTTCGATATTGTTGACCTCGGTGAGATGAAGTTGGTAAATATGTACCTCAGCTGGGTCGGCAGCAGGGGCAGGTTGGGGCTTAAGGTACGACCCGTCGAGGTAATTGGGGAGGTCAGTGACATATTGAAGTAGACGACCTGGCTTAAGAATTATTTTGAGAGAGCGTTACAGAGCAAAGTATTTGTTGACGTGATGGCAGTTACACTTGTGGTTCTGGCAGTAGGGTCCACCTTGTTTGACCTCGATGGGGTAAGGGGTACGCCATATGGGGTCGGCCTAAATCTGTGGTAGAATGGTGCTGATAGGAGCATTAAGCTTGGGGAGGACCGGCTTCGGTCATTTTTTATGGGCCTCGGTGGTAGTATCGTCAGTGTCAGGGAGTTTGCGGCTCTCAGTCTCTTGTGAGATAGGAGCGATCATGGGTGTAAAAGGTTGTTCCTGTCAAGGTTTGTTCTGATTGGTGGTCGAAGCTTTCCCCTATTGATTTGACTCACGGATAACTTTGGATAACATCTCCTTGAGGGTTCGCAGTTTGTGGAGTACGATTTATTCTTTGACGCGACTGTTATCTGGTAGAGCATTAGAATAGACAAGCACAGCGTTCGCACAGTCAAGGATTTTGATCTTGCGCGACTCATCGAGAAACCGTTTGGTGAAGGCTTCAAGGATTTCATTAGGGGATTTGTGAAAGCTGAAGAGGGCATCAACCCAGACCTTGCGGTCCTTGTTGAAGGCAAATTGAGTAATGAATAGACTAGATAATTGCTTGAAGCTTCGGATCAACCCATTAGGGATGTTATGATACCATCTGAGAGGGTTGTCTGTGAGGCTGGTAGGAAATAATCGACACAACAGGTGGTCGGCCGTGGTGTATAGGCTTAAGGAATTTTAGAATTCGAGGATCTGGGATTGAGGGTCGGTATTGCAGTATTTGCTAATTTTGAGGGCATGGAAATTTGGAGGCACCTCGATAGCGGGGAGGGTGCTCGAGATGGGGTGGGTGCTCAAGACGGCAGAGGGGTGTCTTGAGGCTAAATTTATTGCAACTCACAAACTGCATTGCGCAGATCGTGAAGGGCATGATATTGTCTATCCGCATCATCCAAATGGTGTTGTCGTTCGGCTTTAAATTCTTGTCGGTGTTCTTTGCACTCCTGGTGTAACAGGGTTTGATGTCGCTCCTCAGCTTGAGCAAATTGCTGGGTAAGAAGGGCGAGCTGAGCGGCCACTTCGTTGACAGAGTTGCCGGCAAGAGTGGAAGTAGAGCAGAGTGTGGAGGCCATTGGAGGTGGGTAGTGGGATTAGAAAAGGAAAAAAAATGGAGGAGACTGGTAGGGTGGGATAGCACGAACGAAGCCAAATGTAAGGGCCTAACTTTGCATAAGGGGAAGTTGACTCTTACACTATGAGTTTTATCTTCGACCAAGGGTTTTAAGTATACGATCAATAATAATTAAAACTACTATCTGATAATACACTTGTATGGAGGCCTCGAATGGGTTACTCCACAACCTCTGGTGAGGACTTTTAAGAGTTATGTTATAAATGTAGAGTAGTCGACGTATCGAAAGAAGTGAGGTTACAGGGTATTCGAAGGTTAACTTGTGAGGTCTGTTGGGGGAGATATTTTAACTCTTTTATAGTTCTTCCTCCCTCCTATTTATAGAACATAAGAAAGGCTGAGTCACCATAGGAGGTTAAGTTACATGTTTACCCTCTGGGGACAACTGACTTGAACCCGGAGTTGGTTCTGATGCTATAATTGTCGACTCTGACACTGTAGCTGTTGTTATTGATACTGTAGCTATTGGCTCTGATACTGTAGTTATCAGGCGGCGTGATTCACTATTCTGTCTGGTGAGCTGGCCACCTAACATGTTTCCCTTCCACCATGTGCAACCATGGTTGAAGTACTTCTGGTTTGACGGTTCCTTCGAGTGTTCGAATAGTCTTAGAGGGTTTTGTGGGATTGATTATTAACTTATTAGGCTTTGAGTCATCAAGTAGGCTTTGAAGTGGCCTTCAAGTGTTTAATTGGAGCTAGAAGCCTGGGAGTAGGCTACTACAATCTGAATTAGGTCATTTATGACCTTAGAATTCCTTTGACCTTATTTCATAAAGGGGTTATGAATGTATTACAGTGTTTCCCTGCCCAACTAAATGGTAATGTGTTTGAGATGATAAGGGCATGCGAGGCTCTGAATGAGAAATAGAGAAGGGGTGGGACTGCCAAGCAGTTCAAAGCTGATGATGTGCTGAAATTTTATAAATATAATGACCACCTTGTATGGGTAGGGGGCAACTGTATGCAAGTTCCAGATGACCAGCGCTCGTCCTGAACCATAAATATTATAACCCGAGTAAGTTACATTGATCAACTCGGGCCAACAATTATCATGTCTTCGAGCTGCTAAATATTGTTTTGTTCCTTTTTTGTCATATCTCAATCCTTTATCGGTACCTGATAATACAAGCTTGTTTGACTGTGTAGCTCGTGATCAGGTCAAGTTAAAGTAGGTACTTGGTGAGCTAGGTATCTAGAGGGATAAGAGAGTAGATTCTATAGTACCCAAATTTTAGCGAGCTCACACGAATCGAGTTATGGCTGAGAAGAAAGCCTGCTTGACTGTTAATTATGTCACAAGTCTTCCTCTTCCTGCGCTAAAAAATATTAACATAAAACGAACTACTCGGAGGTCGAGAAAACTGGCTCTATAAGCTTCGCCTGCTACTGTGGTGGTGATCTCAGACCTATAGATTACAAAACCTGTTGCTAAAGATGTTAAGGAGAGACAGGAAGTAAGTGAAGTTACTCCTTCAAAGGCTAAAAAAAGTTCATTAAAAAGAAAACAACACGAGGATGAGGGTAGTACTCATACTAATACCCAGGCTACGGCCAAGATGAGAGAGCTGAAGCAAAAATACTATATGATGGCAGGGACTAATCTACCACAGCTCGATGAGGTATTCCAAGAGCAAACTTTTATGGTATGTATTGAAATCTTTGATGTGCTATATTTGGAATGTGATCTGTAGTTTTGAACTTGTGTTTTTGTATTGGCAGCTCTCGATACTGATGAACGGGGTGACGAAGTTCATTGATAAAAGAAGCCAGGAGTTCGGAGATCTTACTCTAAGGTTTGATGCCCAATCAGCTTGAATGATGAAGCTCAAAGCTGAGCTCGAGATGGAGAAAATGAAGAGGACTGAAGTTGTCAAGGCTGTTGAAGAGCGGCATAGATCATTGTCCGAGCATGATGATGTTATGCCACAATCATGCGAGGCATTGAAGGCGGAAAGAGATTGTTTTTTCCAATCTTATTACTCTTTTGGGTAGACTCGTGTTAATGTAAAGCTGAATCGATCTGACAGATGCGATGAGATAGACTTTCCTACAGAGGTAAAAGGTTAAGTTGTGGATGATGTTGTTGATCCAGCCAATGTATATGCTACACCAACTAAACCAGCTGTAGTTGTTAATAAGACAGTAGATCCTCTATCTGAGGTAGAAATTAGCAAAAATCTTTAACCAATCTATAGTATTCTTTTTTGAACTATACAGTTCGCTTAACTTTGATGGAATTGCACTCTGTATGGTCGTAAAACTGTTTAAGTTTGATAGTTACTTTTTAATAAGCTCTCCTTGAATGTTTGTATGATAATAAGATATTTGTAATCTGTGTAGGAGGTAGATCAAATGAGAAAAACTATTGCTGACCAGGAGAGATTGTTAGGTAGAGTGAACGATTCGGTGGCTCGTGTTCAATAGGCATTAAATAAAACTAAGTATGAGAGAAGGCAGTTTAAGTCTAACTCAGAGAAAATTTTTAAAGAATTATACGACCTCCAGTGTAGATATGCTAAGATAAAAATAGAAAGGGATGAATTTTTAAGAAAGAAAGAGGAGAGGGGGGCGTTAGTATGAAAATCAAAAGAGTTAACCTATTTTAATAACCCGAGTGATAAGACTAGGTGTCAAAGTTTGTTGGTAGCTCTGACATTATATTTTGAGGTCGAAGTAGATAGTGAACGGGGTTTAAAAGAAGCTTATATAGAACTCTTGAAGGAAAGAGGTGTAGTAGCGGACCCAGCTCGAGTTATGTTTTTAGCTCAAGAAGCACGAAATTATCATAGCTGGCGTTTTTGTTATATGAGGTGATGTAGAACCTTTACCTGATGTTTTTGGCCTTATGCCGGATGGTCATGAGAATTGTGTCTTTTAGTATAAAAAAACAAATAGAGGTTTAATAGAAGTTAAGGGGTGAGTAAAGGAATTGCAATATTTATTGTTGCAACATATAGAGCAAAAAATGTTTTTAGCAACGCAATTGTCAAAAGAAGTAATTGTTCGAAAGAAGGTTGAAACTGATGTGAGGGCTTTAGGTGTATTGCAAAAAGAAATGTGTAAGCATCTACACAGGGCGCAGATACAGTTGAAAGAGTATTTGTATCCGTCACAAGCAAAAACCACAGCTCGAACGAAGCATGAGCGTCATATAGAAAATGTGATTGATTTTTATGAAGGGGAGGTGGTAATGGTAAAGAACAACTTTAGAAAGTTCGTAACCGGTTGTGGGAAAGATTTTGATGTGGAAAACACAAAAGCATAAAATATGTAGTTTATAAAAGATGAGGAGGGGAAGGTTGTTGAAAAACCCATTCCTAGGCCAAGAGAAAATATCTCAGAAGAGGACAAGGAGAAGGTCGAGAGCCTGATACCTCAATCACGGTAAAAGCAACGCCAGGTAAAAAATTTAAAGAGTTCGAGAGACAAGGGGTAATCCTCTCGTAGCTCAAAAAAGCGAAAGTAGATTAGTTCAGTTATTTACCAAACTTGCATGTGCATTATTTTTTTGTAAACTGCTTTTGATGTTGAATGAAAGTTATTTTCTGTAATGACCATATAAATAGATCAATGTATGGATATTACTCAAATATTATGTTCTTGAGTAAACATTTGTTTACTACGATATGTAATATGTTTGAATATGTAAAGTAGGATAAATGCTAACTGTTGTGACAGGTAGAACTGGCAGCTGTTCAGAGCCAATGCGATACATTACGTGTTCAAAGCAAACAATTGAATGCTGAACTAACTTTGTGTCAGGGGGCACTTAAGAGTTCTAGTAAGTTAGAAGAGAAAATGAAGGTGAAGATATCAAAAGAGCGAAATACAATAATTTGTTTCACCGATAAACTGTAAGATAAAGAGGCTGAACTAGCCAGTGAGCTGAGAAAGATGGAGGGATTAAAAGAAGTTATAAGGAAAAAGGATGTGGAAATTTTAGGTATTTCAGGACAAATTAACCAACAAGGGGCGGAATTGATATCTGCGCGAACTCAAATTACTGAGTTGTTGGTGGTGCTAGAAAAGAAAGACAATGTGAAAGACTTGCAATATCAGATAAACATGTTCAAAATGAAGAGAGTTGATGCGCAAGCCACTATTGAAGAGGTAAATGATCGTGCTCGCAAATTTGAAGTATTGTGGTATGTGACGAACATGATGTTAAAAGAGATAGAAGAGGCCTACAATGAATAAATGGAAATGATAAATAAAGATTGGATCACGATCTGTGCTTTAGAACATAACGTTCAAATGACGAGGTTAGACATTTTGGAGCATCAATCAAAAAATAGGGAGCTGCGTGATGCAAATACCATATTGGAGAGACTACAATAAGTCTTAAGGAAGAAGTGTTAGAGAAGAAGTCAAATCAAGCTCTTACAGATGAATCAGCAGGCTTGGTGGCAAACATGGATGAGTCCATGGCGATAATGGAAGGTCATAATGATGAGACGCTGAGTAAAAAACAAGCTCTGGAAGAACGATGAAGAAGTTTGGAAGTTATGTTGTAGGAAACTAAAGGACAACTTGCATGGTTTGTGCTTCCTAATAAGGTAAAATGTGAGGCAGGTAATGCGCAAGAGAGAGAAATAACAGCAGTGCTCTCCTTCTTTGTATCAGAGTTCAAGAGATTGGAGGCGAAAAGCAAAACTGTATATGACAAGCTAGTAGTTGATGGTGTACAGTGTGAGATACGGTTGATACGATCTGAGTATCTGAATCCCATGATAGCAAAAATTGGTACTCTTACAAAGAATAAGGTTAAAGAAGGAAAGTAAATTGTCACTGGGATGATGCCAGAGTTCATGCCTCTGTGACTTCGTGGGGAAGGTTTACATAGTACTGTGCGGCCTGATAGCTTAAGTGGCAATTTGAGTGATAGCTCAAGTGACTGATGAGGTGTTATGACTGTTATAAGGGATTATTCGGATTATAATAAAAAAAATTATAATAGATAGAGTGTAATAGGATAGGAAATTTGATAAAAGTAATGATTTGTACAAAATTGTACTAACCTTGTGATGAATCGATTGTGATGTATGAGCATGTTAGCCGTTATGCCACATAATAGAGAGTTGGTGTGGCTGAAGCAACAAACGCTTAATATAATAAAAGATCGATATGGCTGAAGCAACAAACGATATATAATGTAATATAAGATCAATTTGGCTTAAGCAATAAATGATTTGTACTGTAATAAAAGATCAATTTGGCTGTAGCAACAAATGATCTGCAATGTAATAGAAGAACAATTTGATTGAAGCAACAAATGATCTGTAATGTAATAGAATGGGATAAACCCAGGTAAACTATGATGTTTGGACATGTAATCTGTATATGGAAGTACTTGTATGATATATTAGAAAAGTGTTGTATTGCAGGTCAATCAAACACAAGTATTTTATTATTGCAAGATTGACGTAAAAAGAATGTTAGATGGAGTACTATGTGAAATAGTAGAAAATACTCTGATGTATGACGATCAAACATAAGTATTTAATTGATATAAGACCGACGTACAAGATAAAAGATTTATTTAGAAAAATACACTGTGATAGATTATTATCTTCGATAGAGCTTCAATCTCCTCGTATTCCAAGGATTAGGCACTCGTTTCCCAAATTCGGTGGCAAGATCGTAAGAGCCAAGTCTAATTTTTCCAACAATGATAAAAGGGTCTTCCCAATTTTCGGTGAGTTTTCCAGCATTGACTACTTTTCTGTGTTTGGGGACTTCTCAGAGGACTAGATCTTTAATTTCAAACTCTCTATGACAAACTCGTTTGTTATAAGATCTGGCTAAAGCCTGGTGGTATCTTCCCAAGTTCATGATTGATCTGTCTCTAATTTCCTCGATCCAATTAATGTTACATGCCAACTGGAATTCATTTTTGTAATAGCCAAATTCCGTGGGCTCAAAACATCTTGGAATTCGCTATCACACCAATGAACCTATAATAATATTTTAATGCGAAGTAAAAACTGAAATAGGTGGCTTTAGCATGGAAAACCTCTGAATAGGTAAAAACCACGACCTCGTATGGAGGATTTTTGTGAAAGTCTTTTTATTGCTTGAGGCGAATATCTTTATTATAAGTGATCTCTAAATATAAAAATGCTTTGAATCTCATAAATAAGAAGTTTGTATAATTTTTCTGGTCTCTATCCCTTCTGGAACTTTCTCTTTAAATAGGCCTTCCCCACAGCTTTTCATCATGTTAAAGCCTATTTTCCAAATAATGTGGTTAGTGGCGGTTGACTGAATAACTGACGAGTTCGTGAGAGACGGGTGTCTTTAACTTGTTCAGGCTCTTCGGTTTAAGCTTGATCCACGTTTTTCACAAGTTCGTGGGGTTGGTTAAAATATTAACTAGAGGAGTTATGTTGATAAATGTGTGGGCCTGAGATGGGGGTGAATCAAACTAGTGATAGCTCAATTTTAGGTGAGATCGAGGGATAGTTCCCTACAATCACCCCTCTTAACCGAAGTCACGAGTGGCTTTGGTTGAGAAAGAATCTGAGGGTAACGGGCATTTAATTAAATCTTTAAAATTCGAAGCAGAGTAATGATTGAGTTGACTGGATGGAAGTTACATTATAATGGGAAGTGATGGGTAGTAGATGATGATATGGATGCTAATGTATGTGACGGTTGCGATTGAATAGTCGCGTCTATAATAAATGATGACGCATTGGAAAACGTACCCACACAATAAATGTAGGGTTATATAAATAGTACTTGTAGCAAATCTTTTGAAACAGTGCTTGCTTGCGTAACTTGTTCTGAAACTTGCAACATTTTTTGAAATGGTGAAGACTCAGAGGATGGCTCTTGAAGAGAGGATAGCATCGAAAATGCAGAGGTTAAAGTTGAAATACTTTGGTGACCAATCCCTAAAGTTGTCTATTCCTGCTCATGTTCCTCCGATTTATCAAGGTATGTCGAAAGAGGAAGCGATTGAAGTTGAGGAGGAATTTTATTGTAAGTGGAGGTTTCATGTTCTCGTCTTAAAAGGTGAGGAACGTTGGACTTGTCTTCGTACGCAGGCAGATGACAATGTTCGGGCTTCATATATAGGTGTAGGCGTAACTGCGGGGCAGTTATGCTGATCTGTTGTATCACCATGGATTCTAAGGTCGGGCCCTCTTCATCCCGACCAACTCTTCGAGGGTGGTGGTTATAGGAGATGCGGTAGTGGTAGTGGAGTAGGGAGGCAAATGGTGGTGGTCTGCTTCTACATTTCCATCACATTTTGGCGTTAAGAAGACCTTCAGGTTGTAGAGTTGGCACTGAAGCTACTGCTTGCATAGTTTCCATTTGAAATTCTACTGGACTTCAATCAGACTCATGCGAGGGTAGCTCTCTGCTGGATCCAATGTCATCTTTGTATTAGGGTAAAAGATCACTAAAGCGGGATGAACTGAAGGACTTGAAGTTCCAGTATATTTGAACGACCTGTTACTAAAAAAAGCATTGGAAAGACTTGTTATCTGTAAAGTACCTGAAGGTTGTGTTGGATAGATTGATATATTTGCATCATTCCTGAGATCGATTATTGAAAGACTTGTTATCTGTAAAAATGTGTGTAACAGTTGTTGATATGAATGAAATTGGACATTTGATCACCTGTGTTGTATATATATAGAGTATATAGAAATCGAACTTTAAGAATGTTGTGATGTAAGTATTACGTGTAATGTATGGTAAAATTAGTGGAGGCGAAAAAGTGTTTAAGATTTTTGTACTTCACAAATTTGATCTAATAGAGTTTTACGAAATAAGAAATCTAGATAGAAAATGCTTGACTTAGAAAGTAATATAACGGACATGCTCGAAGGAAGAGATAAGTGCAAATATTTTCCCATAATTCTTGGGTTTTCTGTTGTGAGATACAAGGTAAACCGCACGTTGCTTTGAGGGGGACAGTTTGAATTTCATGTGTATATAACACAAAGGGTAGGAAGAATTGTGAAGGTAGAGAAGAGGTTAGGATGGTACGGACTCAATCTCAGAGGAATTGGCATGCCGCGGAAGGACGATTGGCTATACAGATTGCTGAAGTGTGGGAGATGATTTTTGGTGTGTTTGAATATGATGTTGAGTTACCAATGAGGGAGTGTCAGCTCGAAGGATTAGATGCAAGGAGTAGGGAACGTGAGTATGCCCAGTATCTCTATGAGGTATGCTTTCGTGTGTTGGTGTTGGACCCTGCAGCTCGAGAAGAAATTGTTAAATTGATTGCTGAGGTCGAAATTGAATTTGAAGATGGCTGATTGAGTGGTGACGTGATCGGATGTGGTGTTCTAGGTTATTAAGTCTATTTCAGATGTAACGTTGTAAAAAAGCGTTTTATCATAAAAATAAGTTTGTTAAATGTGAACAGAAAATAATGCAAATCAATAGGATCTTCTATAGTTGCAAATGTCGTTTGAAAATTGTTGCGATAATTATTTTGAATACCTTTGAAAATTTTGTTAGCTTTAAAAATGACGTCACTTTACTATAAGTATGGTACAAAAAGGAGGAAATGCAAAAGCTTCTAGTTTTGTTTTGTAGGTAAAGCTGAGAAATTTGATAACGTGTAGTGTGAATCGTCATGAGTGTGGGAAGGTCAGATAAAGATACGGAGACAGGAGAGAGGAGAGAGGAATATGTTAAAATATGAGGGGAGGGGTAATGTTGGAAAGTCTCTTTTACTAAAAAGGTACAAGACGCCTGACCTGGATAGGGGAAAGGATGCCTCGGTTCCAAAACCGAGGACGGGTCATGCGAGGCACAATAAATGCCAGCCACTAAAGAGAGAAAGGATAAATAGTACTTCATCATTATTCAATCATTTTTCAACTTCTAAAAATTTGGATAGCACAGAAAGAGGGGCGCAAAAAAAATTATAGAGGACAGGATAATAAGTTGTCTGAGGGCGATCAACAGTCGAGGAGAGTGACAGATACTGGATTACGCAGGTGGTTATACAGTAGTATTATGTAGGAAGGGCTTGGCGCTACTGCGGATTCATACTCGGATTCTGAAGGTTAGTAGAGACGTGTGGGATATATATGTGTTTGTGCAAATCATAATCATTTTTATTTTGATGTAAATCTTAACATCCACCATATGGCAATAACTATATAGTGTACATACACAGAAAATATTAAAGATATATGTTGAACGTATTCGAACGATTTATATGAAGGAATAGTAGATACCTGAACTTGTATGTAGGTCGAACGTGTGAGGCAATTGTGTAGGTCGGAACTTTGCCTATAGAAATCGTTGTTGATATGGATTGTGTACCTGTTAATAAGGTGTCGACCTCCGGTCGGACGATGGAGTCTGTTGGTGAGGTTAAAGTAGGATTGGAACAATATCCAGGTTTTCCTGGTCAATTGATATCCTATCCTCCTGGTTCAGATCCCTTTAGAGAATTATGTAAGGCCAAGGCCGCTGTTGGAGGGACATGGGGTAATTGTGTAGAGTATGCTGGTAAGCATTTTAGGGGTTGTACAGTAGCGGCTGGAGAAGAGTACTTTTATTTGTTGGCCGATTTAGAAGTGGAAAAACGAGATAGAGGTATAGACGAATCGATCTCGTTAGAATACATTGATAGGGGTATTCGGAGTGACCTTGATGAAATTTTTTTGTGTTATTTGTCTCAATTAGAGTACGGGTTAAGTCTTCCTTTGATCAATATGGCGAAAGGGATCATGAATACAATTGGGGTATGTTCTATTCAATTGAATGGGAACATGTGGGAGGTAATAAATGTATGCGATCATCTGAATGAGAAGTGGGAGAACGAGGGGAAAGTGAGGAGGATATCCCCTGAGGATGTGCTACAATTCTATGGGGCAAAGAATTATCGTGCTAGTGGTGGGGTATATTTTTGTGCGAGCATAACTCAGCCTCATTTCTTCGATCTAAATTTAGCAGGTTAAACTTGGAATGACAATGTTATATGGATGAAGGGTAATTGCCTTCAGAGAGATGACGAAGAACCTCAGGATCTTCGGTTTAGAACTGTAAAACAAAGTGAGTACTGTCCTGCATAGATAATTTATTGATATACTTGAACTTATATTTGTGGCGGATAATGAAGTGATGTTGTGTATTGCAGGTGTAAAATCCCACATCAAGAAAAAAGAGTCATTGTTGGACAAGGTTATTGTGGAGGAGGCTGAGCTCGAATTTGAATTGGAAGGACTAGGTCTCAGCAGAAAGAAGATAGTTTATAGCAGGTCGAAAAAGGTGAAAAAGGCTTAGACGATCAGGTTGATGGTGGGAGTTAACGAAGAAAAAAATAGAAGAACTGGTGTGGAAGGTTGAACTCACTCGGCTAAGACTTCCAAAGTAGAAGGTTCGACTCAGCCTGAGCCAATCATGTCGAGCAAATTAGCTCAAAAATATCCAAAAAAACGGATGTTAAAGTCTATGGCGGCCTCTGGTATCACTAGAAGTGGTGAGTCTGCTAAAGTAAAAAGGAGGAGGGTTGAATCTTTAGAAAAGTCAGGAGAGAAGGTCATTGAAGGGTGACCTGTTGCGCTCGACGACCAGAAAAAGGTGGATGAAAGGCCCAGGCTAGCGGCCCTTCACGGAGAGGAAGATACGAGAAAGATGGTAAGTATATATTGGTTTTGTGAAATATATTTATTGCATTTTGAGCTGATGTTGAGGTCGATTTATTATGCAGGTTGCTCGGTTAGTGAAGGGGCTCTGGCTGGGAGTTGAAGAAGATAAGTCGGTGTTGAAGAAGATAAAGATCGAGCTTGAGACAAAGCTAGCTCGAGCGAAAACTGATGCTGCTAAGAATGCAAAGCAGTTGGAGGCTCTGAAGGTCTCTCATGCCGTAGCAATTTGGCAGCTACAGGTGGAGGCGGGAGCCAAGCTAGAGGAGATGACCGAGGAGCGCGACAGGCTTGGGCGTCATCTGATGTCAAAGGGTTATTCGGAGGAGGAGGTGCATGCCATTAAGGTGGACACCTACATTGAGGATGAAGATGAAGATGAGATAGATGAGGTCACGGTGGGAGTTGTGGATGGGTTAGATGGTGTCTCCTGTCAGACTGTGATTGACAATCAAGGGGACGACACCAAATACCTCGAGGGTGAGATTGAGCAAGTAGGGTAGGGGAATGAATTTGTATTAACATATTCAACATATATCATAAATTGTTGGATTGTGTATATTTAATAGACTCGTAGGCTGAGTTTGTCTGTAACCCTCTTGTAGGCATATAGGGAAATCAATCTCAGGATAAAAGGCCTAGAGTCTAAGCTTGCCAAGGAGAAAGAGATTTATATATTCTTGTCGTCTTCGCAAGCTGAGCTACAGGTTAGATCGATAAAGGCCCTTTGGTTTATACGATATACTTGACGATATACTAAATAATGAGAGTAATCAAATAATGTAGAGGTATATTAAAAATTTAAACAGTTGTATATTGGAAATGTGTACCTGAGATACCGAAATACCTGCCATGAAGTGTTTCGTTGAGTTGGTACTTCGACCTTAAGTCTAAAAGTAGTTGTACACAGTAGATGTTATAAATCAGATACTTTTTAAAAATGAGATACGTATAAATGCGTGTTGATCAAACTGTATATAATATATCTATATTGTGCAAGTCGAATAGGATTCAGTTCACTCGCGCAAAGATGATGTGCTCCAATGTAACCGAGAATTTGTAGAGGAGTTCGATAAGATGAGGGGAGCGAGCAAGGACAGAGAAGAGCAGCACGTAGAAGTACACTTCAAATATGTTGAGGCAAGCCAGGCTGTTGTCGAACTCAGTCGTAAGCTCGAGGAGAAAGATGTCAAAATCGGTAAAGGGTCAAAAGAGCTTGCGGAGATGAAGGAACATGCCGTAAAACATCAGAGTTGGATTGACATTCTGATGTCAAAGAATAGGTCGGTTAAAATGGCTCAGTATCGTATTTAGGCGCTAGAAAGATCAGAAGAGAAATTTCGGGTTAATCTCCAAAATTGTAGAAGTGAGTTGGAACAACTGAAGCAGATATTGGTGGAAAAAGATGACGAGCTAAAAGTAGCTCGAGAGAATCTATCGGCCTCGGAGGCTGTAGTTGAACACTTGTATGTATCCCTACCTGCGAAGGATATGGAGTTTCGGGAGATGCAACGAAGATGTAATGATCATAATGAGAGAATGGCTCGACTAAAGGCTGAATTGGCGCAAGCCAAAGCACGTGCCAAGAAAGAAGAAGCTGGTGAGCGTTCGAGGGGGAGTAAAATGGATGTGTGAATTCCTCTAGTTTGAGGTGATGTAGTAAGTTTATCAGGAAAAATTAAAGAGCTGGAAAGTGATGTAGCTCGAATACAGGGACATGTGCAGAGAGGTAATGCAAGCTTAAGGGAATATTAGCAGAAGTTGGGTACTTCTCAAATCAGGGAGAAAGTCCTAGAAGGGGAAATCGGGGCAAAGGAGATGCTGATGAAGAAGAAAGATGACTTATTAAAGGATATTCCGGTTAGGAAAGTGTCGAATACATAAATCAAGAGACTTCGTGCTCAGGTGGTGGATCTAGAGGCCAAGAATTTGGCTGAATCAGGCAAATATGTGAAGAAGTTGGAGGAAAACATATTTATTGATTCTCGGTTAGACATAGAGTTAATCCATCAGAAAAAATTGTACGCTAATCTGGAAGCGTGCCTCGAGAAGTTGAGATCAAAATTTGCAACGATGGTCGTATCCAATGTATCAAGTTTTGACCTATTAAAGTCGATTGTTGCATATTTTGTAGAAGAAATAAAAAGACTTGAGTTAGAACAAGATACATTGTTCAAAAGTCTGTCGGATAAGAGATGCGTTTGTAGAGTGAATATAGATTGGGGGAACTGTATGTACTTTATGGAAACGCATTTAGGTCCTTGATCTTCTAAGATGATATAGCAGGGCTGAGCTACTATAATCTGTGAATTGAGAGTTTGACCTCTTACTGACGGGGGAAGCGCTGCTGACACCTCATCGGCAGGAAAGAATCCCTTGTAATATGAATTTGACTTGAAAATAAATTGTGTCTGTCGCAAACACATTGAAATAGATGAAAGCTAGTATGATCTTTGCTTTATCTTGTGTCTGGTGGGATCTTTGATATAGAACAATTTTTTACACATGTTCCAATCGTAGAGGCGGGTTGAGTCAGTCGAATCATGTAACTTTTAATTTAACTGTAAGAATGCTGCATACATATTAAAAGAGATGAAGGCTAGTATTATCTTTGCCATATCCTATGTATGTTAGAATCTTTTATATAAGACAAGTTTCTACACTCGCCTCAATTACAGAGATTTAGTAGAGTCAGCCAAACCAATTGTTATCCTTGATTTAACTGGTATTAGATCAATGGAAAACTAGTATTATCTATGCTCTGATCTATATAATGATCCAAACAAATTCAAAAGGATGAAGACTAGTATGACCTTTGTCTTATCTCTTGTTTGGTAGAGTCTTTGATATAAAGCAAGTTTCTACCCTTGCTTTGATCGCAGAGATTTAGTAGAGTCAGCGAAACCAAATATTATCATTGATTTAACTGGTATTAAATCGATGGAAAGCTAGTATTATCTATGCTCTGATCTATATAATGGCCCAAACAAGTTGAAAAAGAAGAAGACTAGTATGACCTTTGCCTTATCTCTTATTTGGTAGAGTCTTTGATATAAAACAAGTTTTTACACTTGCTTCGATCACAGAGATTTAGTAGAGTTAGCCAAACCAAGTATTATCCTTGATTTAACTAGTATTAGATTGATGGAAAACTAGTATTATCTATGCTCTGATTTATATAATGACCCAAACAAGTTGAAAAAGATGAAGACTAGTATGACCTTTGCCTTATCTCTTATTTGGTAGAGTCTTTGATATAAAACAAGTTTCTACACTTGCTTCAATCGCAGAGATCTAGTAGAGTCAGCCAAACCAAGTATTATCTTTGATTTAACTGGTATTAGATCAATGGAAAGTTATTATTATATATGCTATGATCTATATAAAGTGGTTGAATCTACATAAGTAGAGAGATGTTGTGAAAAACTTGGAAGTTTTATTAATAAGTTTAGAATTCACATTGGATGGAGATGAGCATCTCACTTTTGGAATTGTAAAAACAAAAGTGAGAAAAAGAAATGGAGTAGTAAGACGCTTAAGGATAGTACCATTTCAGTCATCTAGTATTCTAAGGATTTGAAATGGGGATTACATCTTCTATCATGAGATGATAAGATCCCAAGTCTGAGAGACCTGTGATAATGAATGGACCTTCCCAGTTGTTGGTTAATTTTCCAGCGTGAGACTCTTTACGATATTGAGGAATTTCTAGGAGGACAAGATCGTCGATTTAGAAGGTACGGTGTCAGACTCGGTTGTTGTAGGATCTGGCTAGCATATGATGATATCGGCTGAGGTTAGCGATGGCGCGCTCCCCGGTTTTATCGATCATATTGAGGTTGCAAGCCAGCTTGACTCGTTTTCCTCGTCGATCAGCTCGTGATCTCAAACTGGGTGATGATATTCATAAGGAATGACGGCCTCAGTGTCATTGGCAAGGAGGAATGGAGTACATCCTGTTGACATTCGTGGGGTGAGACGATATGCCCATAGGATATGAGGTAGTTCACGAACCCAATTCTCTTTTTTCTGCGAGTGAAGCCTTTTTTTTAGCCCATCAACGATGGTTTTGTTGGTGATTTTGGCTTGGCCGTTGCCTTGAGGATAGTAAGGATTGGATGGTGAGTGGATTATATTATGTTGGTTGAGGAATGATACGATCTTTTCCCCCAACAAATTAGGGCCCATTATTGATATGAATTAGGTGGGGGTACCCAAACCGAGTGATTATGTGGTTCCAGATAAAAGAGATGACCTCTTCTTCTCGGGATCGACATAGTAGAATTGCCTCTACCCATTTTGTAAAGTAATCGGTAGCTGCGAGTAGGTGGCGGCGATTACCTAGAAAGTTAGGGAATTCACCGACGAGATCTAGTGCCCATCTTTTGAATGGCCAAAAAACCTTGCTTGCATGGAGTTCGAGCGTAGGGGCGCGTATCATATGTTCATGTCTCTGGCAGGTGTCGCATCTGCGGGAGTACTCTCCTGCATGCTTGCACATGCCAAGCCAGAATACTCCTTGAGTGATAGCTCTATTTTCTAATGATCTACCTGTAGCATGGGAGGCACAAGTTCCTTTATGTAATTCGCAGAGCAATTCATTTGCTTTTGATTTGGAAAGGTACTTGAGGTAAGGCCCTATGACGGAAAGGCAGCATAGCGTACCATTTTGAGTAATGTAACACTTCAAGTTGTTGATCAGTCGGCGTTCTTTTGGATCTACTGGGAGTGGTTCGTTGCAAATATTGTCGACACCGAGGTAGGCTAAGAAAGGTTTTCGCCAATCGTCGTCTCCCCCTTTATCGCCCCCAGTATTGATCGTGTATACAAAAATGTGATCAATGTAGGGGTTTGAAATGATTTCGATATAGAGATATCAAGCCTCTGTACTGAAGAACCCAGCTAGATATGCTAAGGAATTGGTGTATTTGTTTTCACCTCGAGGAAGATAATCGAGAGTCGCTTTTACGAACTTACTCATCTTATCTCTAACGAGGGTTACGTATTCGATCATTTTTCCGTTCTTCTTGTATTGCTCTGAGTTGTGGTAAACAATGAGCAGTGAATCTATGTAAACTGAGAATTCAGGGACATCGAGCTTAAGTACAAGGTCGAGTCCGTGAATGAGAGCCTCATACTCAGTGACATTAATTGAGGCCCCAAAATCTAAGCGGATTGATTTCTCAATTCTGTGATTAGAATAGGTAAACAAAACAATCCCGATTCAAGACTACCTTAGGATATCGTGGAACAGCAATCTTTCCCACAGATGGCGCCAAATGTAATGGCCAAATTCTGTTAGCTCAAAACAGCTTAGAATTCGCTATCACACCAATAAACCTGTAATAATATTCTAATGGAAAGTAAGAACTGAAATAGGTGGTTTTAACGTGGAAAACCCCTGAATAGGTAAAAACCACGACCTCGTATGGAGGATTTTTGTAAAAGTCTTTTTATTGTTTGAGGCAGATATCTTTATTATAAGTGATCTCTAAATATATAAATGATTTGAATCTCGTAAATAAGAAATTTGTGTAAATTTTTTTGTCTCTGTCTCTTCTGGAACATTTTCATTATATAGGCCTTCCCCACAGCACTTCATCGTGCTAAAGTACATTTTCTGAATAATGTGGTTAGTGGCGGTCGGCTGAATAACTGACGAGTTCGTGAGAGACATGTATCTTTGACTTGTTCAAGCTCTTTGGTTTAAGCTTGATCCACGTTCTTCACTAGTTTGTGGGGTTGGTTAAAATATTAACTGAAGGAGTTATGTTGATAAATGCGTGGGCCTGAGATGGGGATGAATCGAATTGGCGACAGCTTGATTTTAGGTGAGATCGAGGGATAGGTCCCTACAATTTTCTTCGTCTGTCATGGTATGGTCGCGTAATAGGTGATGATATTGAGTGGGGATTATTGCTTCAGTACCGTATGCCAATAGGAATGGTGTACATCCAGTCGATACCTAAGGTGTTATGCGATGTGCCCAAAATGCATGTGGTAATTCTTGGACCCAATTACCCTTCATCTCTGTCAAGTACTTTTTGATTTTGTCAATGATAGTACAATTAGTGATTTCAGCCTGACCATTTCCTTGTGGGTAATATGGATTGGAAGGAGAGTGGATGATGTTGTGTTGATTAAGGAACTCAATGACTTTGGAGCCAACGAACTGAGGTCCATTGTCAATTTGGAAAAGATGGGGGCAGCCAAACCATATTATGATAATTTCCCATAAAAACTTAATAACTTCATCTTCACGTGTGTGACACAGAGGAACTGCTTCCACCCACTTGGTAAAGTAATCATTTGCTACTAGGAGGTGCTTCTTCTTGTCTTGTGCAGTGGGAAATTCTCCTACGAGGTTGAGGGCCCATCTTCTGAACGGCCAAACAACGTTGCTAGAATGGAGTTTCAAGGCTGGAGCTCGAATTTGGAGGCCATGTCGTTGGCATGCATCACACTTGCTTGCATATTCAATGGCTTGAGCTTTTATTTTAGGCTAAAAAATATCTTGAGTAAGAGCTCAATTTGCTAAAGATCGTCCTGTTGTATAGGACCCACAAGTGTCTTCGTGAAGTTCATGCCAAAAAAATTTAGCCTCTTTAGTCGATAAGCATTAGAGATAAGGTCTTGTAACTGATATTTTATAAAGGAAGTTATCGGCTATGACATATCACTTAGCATTATCAAGCACACATCTTCGTTCAATAGAATCTTTGGGGAGTTCGCCATCAAACTTGTTTTGGGGTCTGATATATGTAAGAAAAGGCCGTCTTCAATCGTCCTCATCTTCTTCAACGCCCCCAGTATTAACAGTATTTGAGTTGATGATGTTAATGTTGGGGGTGGATATTACTTCGATCTTAAGATATCGAGCTTTTGGGCCGAGGACTCCTGCCAGGTAGGCAAAGGAATTAGAATGTTTGTTTTCTCCGTAAGGTAAATGTTCAATGGTAGCCTTCTTGAATCTTCTAATTTTTTCGGCTACTACTATGGCGTAATCAATCATTTTTCTATTTTTTTTTAAACATCTCTATATAATGGTTCACGATGAGTAAAGAGTTCGCATAAACAGATAACTCATAAACTTCAATCTCAAGAGTCATATCCAAACCTTGAATTAATGCATCATATTCATTTTTGTTGTTGGTAGCTTCAAAATTGAGTCTAATTACTTTTTCAATTATGTCATTGGAAGGCGTAATAAGGACGATGCCGATGCCTGACCCTACAGCTCTGGTAGACCCATCAATTAGAAGACACCAATCTTGTTGTGATATCCAGTCTGACTTTTCCTTGAACTGTTCTTCATTGATTTTGGAACTATCTTCTTCCCAGTTAAGATCTTCTACGGGGAACCTTTTTTAAAATATCGTGGTTCAAAACATATGTCATGCTCACCAAGGGTTACCGACCATTATTGTACTCGTATAGATTTCTTGCGCTTGGATAAGATTTTACGCAAAGGATAATTTATCATTACTAGAACTGAGTAGGCTTAGAAATACTGTTTTAACTTCTGTAATGTGTAAACGAGAGTTAATAGTAGTTTTTTGATCTTGGTATACTGGGACTCTGCTGGAGTGTGAGTTTTGCTGATAAAGTGGACAGGTTTCTCCATCTTCTCATCAAGGTAAATGAGGACAGAGCTCAATGATTCGCCGGTAACGGCAAGATATATGGTAAACTCTTCTTTTTCCTTAGGTGTACTCATCACTGGTGGTTTGCCTAAATAGCGTTTGAGCTCCTAGAATACCGCTTCACATTTTGGAGTCCACTCAATATCAGGATTTCTTTTAGATTTCTTTTTTATTGTCCTTTCACGCAATAGGTTGAATAATCATAGACATCAATCTGAAGACTTGGAGACAAAACGATTTATAACTGCTATCTTGCCTGCTAGCTTCTGTACGTCTTTCTTTTTTTTTTGGAGAAGGCATAGATAATAGTGCACAAATACGATCTGGATCAGCTTCTATGCCTTGTTTGATGATCAAATGTCCAAAGAATTTGCCTGACTGGGCCCCGAGCTGGCACTTGTCAGGATTGAGTCTTATTTTATAGAAACGGAGAATTTTGAAAGTTGTGTTTAAATCTGTGATAAGGTTATCCTTTTTAAGACTTTTATATAACATATCATCAATGTTGACTTCCATCACTTTTCTAAGATGGTCTTTGAACATCTCTGTCATCAACCTTTGATAAGTGGCTCTAGCGTTATTGAGACCGAAAGGCATAACCCTGTAGCAATACAGGCCATGCTCTGTAATAAAAGTTGTTTTCTCTTGATCGTCGGGTAATAGAGGTATTTAATTATACCCTGATACGGCATCCATCATGGATAAGAGTTCATCTCCAATAGTAAAATCGAGCAGATGGTTTATGATAGGAATTAGAAAACTATCCTTTGGAGTATGCTTGTTGAGGTCCATGAAATCCACGCACACTCTGATTTTGCCATTTTTCTTCGGTACAACTACAATGTTCAAGATTCATTCTAGATAGTTGGGTTTTCGGATAAAACCAACTTCAATGATTTATCGATCTCTTTGTTGACTTATTCTCGTAGTCTTGGTGTTAAAGTTCTTTGTTTTTGTTAGATGGCTTCAGCTTTATCTTTCAAATTAAGCTTATGGCAGGCTAGATTGGGATCGATGTCTATATTTTGTGAAATGTCTAAGCGAATACATCACAGTTGTCTCTAAGGAAATAAATAAGAGCATCTCGTTCTACTATGGGTAGAAGAGTGCCAATGAATAATCCTCGCTTGTCCCCACTGATTTTGATATACTCTGTGATTTTATACTTGGCAGCTGGTTTTCTGTAGAGTTCACTGTAAAGTTTTTGTAATGTTACCTGTTATTTTAAGTAATTATTATGCATGTTGTGGTATCGATGGTTCTGGTACTATGGTAACCGTATTTTCACAGGCTCGAGCTAGCCTCTGACTGCCTTTAATTTCGTAAATGTCGTTATTCCATTCGAATCGCAGCGCCAAATGCTAGGTCGATGGAATAGCTTGCATATTATGTAACCAGCAACGTCCCATTATCCCCAAATAACGAGATTTTGCATTGATAACATAAAATACAATGTCAACTGTTGTTGGTCCTGCTGTAATAGGAAGTATAATCTTTCCTACACGTTCTTCTCTAGAACTCTTGAATCCACAGATACCAATATTACTAGGCTGTACTTTGTTGGCCAACCCCATTTGAACAATTGTGCTTTAAAAATGTAGTTTGATACTACTACTAGTATCTACCATCATTGTATGTAGTACGACATTTCTCATTTTCAACATGATAACCAATGCATCATGGTGAGGAAGGTTGACATGCCGAATATCACAATCATCAAAAGAGATCCCTGTGCATTGGGAGTTGGATACGGGAAATAACCTTGTTTCTTTATCATCCATGGACAAGTCATTACATTGGCCGACACATCAACTTTTGCTCCTGTTTGATTGGTTAATAGTGTGAGTCTCAATGAAGTGGTTGAGGAAGATATGGTATAAGTACTTTTCCTCTACCGTTTCTTCAACCAGTACAACCTCTATGAGAAGTTTGTAACTCACGTTCTTGTAACTTTCAACATCCACGATGTATTCATGCATTCATCCATCCACAAAAATGTACTCCAACAGTCGTTGTAAAGCAAAGCAATACTTTGTCTCATGATTTCAGACTTTGTGGTGAATGCAATATGGTTTGTTCCTAATGGGTTAGAGCTATTGTGTATTGCAAAAAAAGTTATCCTTCTGAAGTATAGGATAAATGTTGGCTATGGTTACAGTCATCTTGGGAAGACAGGGCTTTGGAATATTACTGCCCTTTTGAGGTTGATCTTCATTAGGCTTTTTGTCCCCTCCGTGATTAGCAGCACGGTTGAAATCTCTGCCTGTGGATTGATCTCTAGCTGTTAATGTTGATTTCTAAGTTTTCTGTCTGTCAGACACCATTCATTCGAGATCCATATACCCATTGACTTTTTCGATCATGTCCTCTAAAGTTGTAGGTTTGTTTAGAACAAGATACTTATTTTCCCTTCTATCGACGAGTAAAGCATTGGTGAAGGCCAAAATAGTAATCTTCTGATCGAGCCGATCTACCTTTCGAGCCAACTCCAGGAACTTCTTAGTAAATATCTCGAGTTTCTCTCCTGGTACTTTCTTAAGGCTGAATAAAGAATATAGATTCTCTTCTTTATCTTTGTTGTACGAGTAATTCTTGACGAAGAGTTCCCTCAACTACTCAAAAGTTGTAATGGACCCTTCTGGTAATGTGTGGAACCACCGCAAAGGTTTGCCTTGTAAACTGGTAGGAAAGAGCCAGCATAAAATATGGTTGGATGTAGAATATAAACCCAGAGCATCCTAGAATTCTTGAACGAGTTCCACTGGGTCAGTCCCCTTGTATTTTCAGATTTTTAGAGTGTGGAAACCAGTGGGAACTTCGCCATCCAGTAGCTCCTATGCGATCGGGCTCTTCTATAATCTATTATGGATTTCTTTAGTGGTCTAAATTTGAGCATCAAACAACTCTTTAATGCATTTGTCAATATGCTCCTGAGTTACGTACTGATGAGTTGTGGTGGTTGGTCGTGGGACTCGTCCTTCACAAGGAATTTGGTCGCCACTTCCTTCACTGAGTTGCCCGAGAGCTGGAATTTGAACTTTTCCTTGGGGCGGCTCTTCTTGTCTAACTCCAGCGATACCACCATCAACTTCTTGGTGGACTTCCTGTATCATAATAGGCTCGCCCCCATGTTGTTTATGCTTAGATCGAACTTCACTCCCAGATTGTTCGTGTGAGGTCCAATCCTGTCGAGAACGAAAACCCATAAAATAGCAGGCATCACGCCTTTGTTCTTCTGGATTGCGACCTGTTAACTTTGCATAACCTTTAATGCGTCCTGGACTCCTGCTAGTTGTTGTTCCAGAGTGGCTCGTCTTTCGGTTTCAGAGTTGAGATTGGCCCATAACTCTGCCAGTTCGGCGTTTCCTTCTCTTGGAGAAATTGGCATACTCTGGTCTGGAGGTATCATTTCGTATAGAAATAATCACCTATTTTCTGAGACAATGAGTTTGAGAACTTCGTTCCCATTCCCACAGACGGCGCCTAATTTCGTAATCCAAACTTAGCCTTTACACCAAGGTTATTTAGAGCTTCTAGATGAATAATGGAAGAGTAATAGCACAAAGCTTAGCATGGAAAACCTTTGAATAGGTTTAAAATCATGACCTCTCTTGAGGATTTAGAAAAGAGAGTAGTTTATTGATAGCTGCTAGATATTACAAGATAAGCTCTAAGTATTTTGTATAGAGTTTGAGTGAGTATTCCTCTATCTTTCGTCCTTTATTTCAGATTCTCTAGTGCTATTTATAGGTCTTATAATATGACTGTTTGACGACCATTATTATCCTTAATGATGGACGTTACAATATTTGTTAATCTTTGATTTGATTATTTAACGGTCTGATCTTTACTGTTTTGTAACGGCTTCATTGATGACAGTACGCTTGCTTAACTTGAATTGTTGAGGTCGAAAGTGATGATTACAACTCTATAACTATAATGTCTTTTCAGTGGTGCCATGTGTATGTTGAGGAGGTCAAGTAATCATATGCTGGTCGAAGATGAAGCTTGAGTTCGGGATGCAGAATAAGCCACTACAACTACTGTCATAGTTATCCACCCTAACAAACAGATACTTATCTCTACACCTCAGATCGAAAAATATGTACTACTTAATAAAAAAATCCATTTACTTTTTAAACTATACTTTTTTAAAATCACTTCAAGCAGTGCACGTTATTTTCATCATACATACTTACTAAGTTAGATACTTTGATTTGCAACATTCAGCACATACACAGTTTAAAGGATCTGCCATTTACATTTCAACAAGCATTTCATCTTTTAATCTAGCCATATTATATTCTACAATTCGATATACTCATTTTCATTTACTAATCCAAAGTTTCAGAAATTTGATATCATAACAACCTTTTTCATTAGCTTGAAACTTCAGACTACATAATACTTTATAGGAAACAGCAAGTTATAGATACTTTCTACAGATTGTTATACATATTACAATCACTATCAAGTATCGACAAAATTTTCAAGTACTACCATCAGAAGCTTCGTCTACCTCTGAAACCACCACTTCTGTAAGAAAATGAACATAGTTGAACAGAGATCTTCCGCCACCTCTGAAACCACCACTTCTCCAAGAAAACGAAGATGGTTGTAACATAAGCATACTTCTATCATCGCCTCCTTCTATAGGACCCAATCACTCTCAAAATAACGATAAGAGTTCCTGGCACTGACGCTAGTAGCCTCATCCTCATCGGTTATGGCATCCTCTGGAAGCAGACGAAGACACACCCTACGCTACTCCCCCTCTACCACCAGATAATAAAACTGCGCCATCTCGTAGTAGTCGTTAACCGCCTCGCCCACCGCCTCGTATATCATACCATGATAGGTTGGATGAACTGAAATGGGAGTAGGGAGATCTCAGGACTGCGTCCCAAAGTAGTGAAACTAGAGTTCTTGCACTTTGGCAAGAACCCTAGATTCATACACTTGACGTTTGGTTCTCACCATTATTACTACAGAGAAACCATAGAAGATTTAAAGAGACAAAAACTTGTAGAAGAATAATAGGCAGCATAACCACAACAGTATTTATACAGCGACATGCATTCAATATAAGGAAGATTTCCAAAGCAGTCATCATTCAAACCATACTTATGGGAAACCCAACAACCAATTAAACATAGTCACAATCCTAACAACATTCCAATTCTTCACAGTCCATTACACTTCCAAGACAAAATTCCCCGTACCAAAATCCACCATTGCCATGTCAGACAACCTCTTCATATTCCACTACTGAGCTATTTTGAACCTTCTCAACTCAAGACACACACGCCTTCAGTTGAAAGGGGATGATTGTTGAGACTTATCCCCCGAGCTAGGATATCATCGAGCTAATATCATGTTAGACTCACGCAACATGCATATAACATACGTTATCGACAATTACACCTAGACTACAAACTGTAGAAGAACGTGGCTCAAGCACTCCAAATAAAATATAATAAGTCAAGGACACCTGTCTCCCATGAACTGACAGTACCATAGATAACCTCCACTCTACCCCCAATTCAAGAGAATATGTTGATACATGTAAACAAACCAAGACTAAGGTCTATAAAAGGGACATAACACCGAAGAAGAAGGGGGACCAAGTTTTTCATGCTCAAGAGATCATAACTTGTAATTAAAATATCAGTCTCAAGTAATAAAGTTCAGTTACTAAAATCCTCAAGCCAAGGTCATGGTTTTTACAAATTCAGAGGTTTTCACGCTAAACCCCATGTAAATTTCTATTTTTTATTTTATTTGTTGTCATAGGTAAATTTGGTGTAAGAGCCTTTCGAACTATTACCAAATTAGGCCCTTACATGAAGAGTCTTTAATTAATGTTTAAGTAGTGTGTTTAAGTTAAGAATATGAAGAGTGTTTATTTAATGTGTGAGTTAAATTGTGTTAAGTTTGTAACCCAAAAGGGATATGAAGAGGTGTTTCAAGCACCTATAAATACCCACAAGTGTGATGTATTTTTCAACTCAAATCAATCAAAGAAAACCTTCTTCTTAAGTTCATATTCCCTTCTCCAATCTTTTCCTTTGTTTTGTAATCTACTCAAACAAATTTTGGTATCAGAGCAAGGTTCTACAAGACATATTCGATGGCAAATTCGAATGCATCAACGACGTTCAACTACACCCAAAATGTCATCCCATTATTGATGGAGAAAGCTATGACTATTAGAGCCTTCAAATGAAGACTCTCTTCATCTCTCAAGATCTTTGGGAACTTGTAGAAAATGGTTACGAGGAAACAAAATCTGTTATAGTACTCGCAACATGGAATGAAGCAAAACAAAAGGAGTATTAAGATAATAAGAAAATGGATGCTAAAAGCCTTACTTTTCATCCAACAAGGAGTGAGGAAAATTTTATTTTCAAGAATTTTTTCGGCCTCAAAATCGAAGAAGGCTTGGGATATCCTAAAGGTGGCATATCAAGGCTCGAAGAAGGTTATCTCCATCGAACTTCAATCACTGTGGCGTGTAACTTTCTTATGAGGAGAATGAAACAATTCATAACTTTTTTCTCTAGAGTTTCAGAAATTGGAAATCAAATTCGAAGCTATGGAGATAAAATTGATGATAAAAAAAATTGTGGAAAAAGCATTAAGATGCATACCCACAAAATTTGACCATGTTGTGGCCAGAATAGAAAAATGAAAAGATCTTTCTACACTTTCGTTAAGCAAATTAATTGGTTTGTTGGAAGGGCATGAGAAGCGGATGGAAAGGAGTTCTGAAAAGTATGGAGCAAGTTTTTCAATCAAAAGTAAATTTGGTTGATGAAAGTTCATTGAACAAGGAATATCAAAAAGGTGGAGAATATTAAATCCCGCATGAAAGAAACATGAATTGAGGTTGTGGACACGGTAGAGGAAGGAGTAGTTATAATTATCGGAGTACAACAAAAGCAGACTCTGAATGTTTTGTTTGCAAAAAGAAAGGACATTTGAGCAAAGATTGTTATTAAAAATGTACTCGATGCAAAATACCAAATCACTCTCAACCTGATTGTTGGTCCTAAGAAGAAATTGAAGAAAATTTCGTAGAGAATAATACCGCTCAATTATTCTACTCAAGTCTAAGTCCGCATCAAAATGCAAACAATTGCGACAACCACATGACGGAAAATAGAAGGTGTTTCGCCGAACTAGACGAAAAAGTCTCGTCACAAGCAAAGCTTGAAGATGGGAGTCATGAAAATGTGGAAGAAAAAGATATGATCTCTGACCAAATAAAAGAAGGGGAAACCAAACTTATCCATGATGAAAAAGAATCGGGAAAAAGGGAGAAAGAAAAAGATGAAATGCCAAAGCTATTTAAAGAAATTGATTCTTCAAGGCAAAAAGACTTTGAGCCGACACCTTCAAGTCCAACCACTCCAAAATATTTCCCAAGAAGATTTGAAGTACAAACGCCTACATCAAGTCCAAACATGTCTGTTACTTTTCATGAAGTTAGAACCACAAAAATATAAGGAACAATTCAATGACAAAGTTAGGATCAATGCGATAGATGAAGAAATGTGAGTAATCAAGAAAAATAGAACATAGGTTGTTCATCGTTAAAAGTCAAAAAAAATCTATTGAACTTAAATGGATCTACAAGACAAAGTTTAAGGACGGTGCTTCATAAATTGGACAAATGCATTAAGGAGGAGTGATAAAAGTAATGCATTTGAGTTACAAATTAAGGTGATGAAGAATATTTAATAAATGTGTGAGTGGCGTGCTTAAGTTAATAATATGAAGTGTTTATTTAATGTGTGAATTAAATTGTGTTAAGTTTGTAGCCCAATATAAATACCCACAAGTGTAATGTATTTTTCAACTTAAGAATTTCTCCCATGTTGGCACTTGTTACCAGCATATCATCTATATACAGAAGTAGAATGATATATGAGTTCCCCATATTCTTGATAAAATAACAGTGATCTGCATTTCTCTTCGAATAGCCATTTCAGGACATGAACTATTCGAACTTCAAATACCACTGTCTCGACGCTTGTTTTAAACCATATAAGCTCTTCATGAGCCTACACACAAGATCTTCTTTCCCTTTCACAGAGTACCCTTCTGGCTGCTTCATATAGATCTCTTCATCGAGATTGCCGTGAAGAAATGCGGTCTTGATATCTAGTTGCTCAAGATGCAAATCTTTAACTGCAACTATATTCATCACAACTTGTATTGTAGACATCTTTACAATAGGAGAAAAGATCTTACCAAAATCAATGCCTTCTTTCTACTGAAAGCCTTTCACTACAAGTTTAGCCTTGAATCTCCATGAACTGTCAGATTCGTGTTTTGGTCTGTATACCCACTTGTTGTGCAATGCTCTCTTCCTTTTCGATAATCGAACTAAATCCTAAGTTCAATTTACTGATAATGACTGCATCTCATCATCCATAGCAAGCTCCCACTTTCTCTTGGCATCCATATCTAAAGCCTCCTTGTAACTTTTAGGTTTACCACCATCTATAAGTAACAAGTGATTTAAAGAGTTAACGTACCTGACCAAAATTCGTGCAATCCTCGACTCCTTTGAAAGTGTTATTAGAATGTCTAAATCATTACGTTCCTCGTTTTGATCTGGTACATCGGACTCAACAATGACTTCCTTATCATCCTATCGAGTGGGTTCATCATCTTCAATGTCGATACTTTCCACTACTTCACCATGAATCCTTTCCACAGGTACTTTAAAGTCTCTATATAAGACTTCCTCATTAAATGTAACATTACGACTCTGGATAACTTTCTAATTCTTCGCATCCCAAAACCGGTATCCAAAATCATCACCACCGTATCTAATGAATATGCACTTCGTCAACTTTGCATCTAACTTGGTCCTTGAATCTGAATTATCAAGCACATATGAGGTACAGCCGAAAATACGCAAGTAATTAAGGTTTACCTCTTTACTGATCCATGCTTCTTCAGGAATTCCAAAGTCCAAAGTTGTTTAAGGCCCTCTGTTAATCAAGTATGTCGCCGTACTTACCGCATCCACCCAAAAACACTTTGGCAATCCAGTATTGAGTCTCATACTCCACGCTCTTTCGTTTATTGTTCGGTTCATGCATTCTACAACATCATTTTGTTGCGGTGTTCCGAGAATAGTCTTATGTCTCCTAATCCCGTTTGATGCGTAAAAGTTTTTAAACTTGTCACTACATTATTCACTCCCGCTATCCGACCTGAGGCACTTTAATTTTAACCGGTTTCATTTTCAACTAAAACCCTCCACCTCTTGAATTTATTGAACACATCTGACTTGATCTTCACGAAGTAGACCCATAGTTTACGAGTAGCATCATCGATAAAAGTAACATAATAATAAGAACCACCAAGAGAAGACACCTTTATTGGCCCCCAAACATCTGGGTGTACAAGATCCAGCTTTCTGGGTTTCTTTAATCTTCCAGATAATTTGAAACTGACCTTCTTCTATTTCGCAAGAATACACTCTTCACAAAACTTGAGATTAACCTTAGCAAGACCCTCTAGCTTTTTCTTTGTTACCACTATCTTCATCCCCTTTTTACTCATGTGACTAAGCCGTTTATGTCACGCACTTATATCAATCCCCAGAGTGGCCGCACAAGCCTCGAGCTATTATCATAGCTCCCTTTATAACCTTCCAAAAGGTTGTACCAAAGGTACTCACATATCTGTCATTATCCGTCAATTTGCTAACCGATATAAGGTTATGCCCCAATTTTGGTACAAGTCGCACATTCTATAAAACCAATGTTCCCCCTGAAGGTAACAACAACCAAGCGTTTCCCTTTCCAGTAATATTGCGTGTACTCTTTTTAGCAAGAAAGACCGTATCGAAGTCGCCTTAACAATATTAGTAAGAAAACCAACGTTCGCAGTAGCATGGAAGGAAGTGCCCGAATCAACAATCCAAGATTCGTAAACATCGTCACACGATAATAGTAGAGCCTCGTCAGAACTAACCTCTTCGGTAAGGTTCATTGTATCTTTCTCTTCATCATCAATCTCCTTAGAAGAAGATGAGTTACAATCTCGCCTGAAGTGAACCTTCTTTCCACAAGTCCAACACGTACCAGGCGGCCTAGACTTTTCTCTTGACAGTGATCGACCCCTTCCAAATTTTGGCCCTTTTCTGTAAGACCTCCCTCTTTCCTCGACGTAACATACTGTCGTTTGAACACAAAGAGGGTTCAGATGTTTTATGTTTATTATCTTCACTCATAATCAATGAGACTATAGTATCAAATTCGATATCTTCCTTCCAACGATGAGTTGTTCACAGCTGTAATGAATCATTCACAGCTCTAAGGCATCTGCCCCAAAAGAGCCCACACTCTCACCTCCTTAATAAAAGTGATTTTAACAAATTCCAGTTGAGCATGTATGGTATTGAACTCACTGATATGAGGTTACACATTACCATTATCATTCATCTTCAAAGTAAACAAGCGCCGTAAAAGATGTACCTTATTTGCCCTGGACGGTTCCGAGTACATAGCGGACAACGTCCCTATCAAACCCTTCATAGTCGTAACTTTGGAGATCATGTGTAGAATATGAGATGATAGCGCTAACCTAACGGTTCCAAGCACTTTGCAATCCAATCGCGCCCACTTAGCAACATCAAAATCTACTGGCTTCATCTCAACTCCACCCAGTGGTAAATCAAGATCATTCTGATAGAGGTAATCTTCTATTTGCATCTTCCACATTCCAAAATTCGATCCATTGAACTTCGTGATCTTCAACTTCTCCTGATCGGCCATTATTCTTCACCATACAAGCCCTAATACTCACTCTGACACCAGTTGTTGAGAATAGAGGTAGCTAATATTTCTTCTACTACAAGAACGATACGTGGAATATGTCAATCAACTAGACTAAGAAACACAAAACAATAAAGAATGCAAGAATTCCCAGAGGAAGGAAGTGGAAAACCCTTGCGGATAAAAAACTACTCCCTGAACAATCCACTAAGATGATTAAACGGGTTACAACGATCTCTCCAAGCTTCTCAAACTTTAATGGAGTCTCCCAAATTCTAGGTCTTGAATTAAACTCATAGGGAAAGATAGGCTAACAAAATAACTTAAGTCCTATTTATATACTAGAGAACTAAATACAAATAGAACGGATCACGAGGCAGAACTCAACATCTCAGAAGAATACTCAATATGGCAACCAGGCAAATCTCGTTCAAACGAATTCTAATTTTGTTCGAACGAGTTCTTCGGTCATTGAAAGAAAATGTAAAATCTTACAATCTCGTTCGAACGAGCTCCAATCTCGTTTGAAAGACTTCGACCTATTTTGAGCTCTTCTTCAGCAACTTCGAACATAACCAGCTCGAGTCTTCAGGCAACATAATCAGTTAAAACTCCATGTAACTTAACCAGTTCAAATCTTCAGGAAACTTGACCAACTCAAACTTCTGTCAATCTTAACTAGTTCGAATCTGAACATTGAAAATCTCATTTTCAGTCCATTTCAATCTGTTTTCAATCCTTGAACTGAAACAGCTCGAACTCAAACGACCTCAAACACAATTCGAGTTAATACCTTAACAAACTTCTCGTCCACAAGAATAGATCCTAGAGTAGAGCTAGCCCTCACAGCCCCACAACCCTCATTCGCAAGCAACTTATCTTCTAGATCAGAAGATTGGTCTCATTCAGAAGATGGAAATGGTTTAGAAAAAATATATTCAGAAAAAAGTCAATTAAGGAGTTCAGAGATGTTGGGAAACGATGACATGCAACGGTTACTCAAGACTTTCACTATGGGTGGAGTAGATTTTGTATTTGGAGATTCAACATATGAGCCTCATATTGATGTAGGACAGGTATATGTCCAAGAGCAGAAGTAGTTCAGGTCTTATTGTGTGGGTTAGCTCAAGCTAAAAGTTGCTCTGAGGCAGGGAATAATTACAAGGAAAAGAGCAGCAGAAAGGAGAGCTCAGTGGTGAAGATAGACTAACAAAATCATTAGGAACAATTTTACGCTGAGAAAGTTGATATCTTATTACTTTTCTCAGATATAAAGGCAATATCACTTCTTCTTTTTTTCTTTTCAAGCACGCATTTTATTATATCAAAAAAGTACCCCATTTAAGGGGGAAAACACATATACACGGAACAAGAAAATAAAGAAAACGTATCAGTTGCAGAGACATCCATATGAAGTCATACATAAATATTCTGATCAACAAGTCCTCATTCTGATCAACAAGTCCCCTAATGCAGGTCATCCAAATAAGATGACGAGCTTCAAGCAAAATGGTACTACGGGCACTCCAACTGCGACTAAAGCGCTTGAAATCAACACATGGCTGAGAAAACCATTCAACCCTTAGAATCTTCATCTTTTTGAGGGGGAGCATACCCCTCGTGAAGTGGTATTTCCAACGATGGATAATACCAAGCCAGACCATAGGAAAGACCACACCTCTGACTAGGAGAGGAAGACGGGAAGTGAAAATTCCTAGTCGCTTGAGACTAACCGATTTCAAAAAAATTAGGTCTGAAATCTGATAGGTCCAAATTCCTTTGAATTAATGTTCTACGCTTAACCTAGTTCAAAACAATACAATTATCTAATGTCAAGCAAGCAGTTGGAAATTAAAGACAAGGTCAAGCAATTTTAACCCTGTGGGAAACCTTTCTCAGGAAAAAAAAACCCACAGGTCGCTGTCAAATCACCCGACAGCTAAACAATTCACTATTAAAATCAAATTGCAAGTATTTAATTACTTACAGACTCGATAAGCACATCCCGTGGTTACTTCTCATCTAATTGAACTCTTCGCAGTCAATTCTACGTTCTCGCAACGCCTCGCTCCAATCTCGCGTCAAAGCTTTCAATCTTGAATCCCACAAATTCTTTAATTCATAAATCTAGGTTTCATGATCAATGATGATTGATTCAAGATTTGAGTAATTTAAATCTCTCTTGGATCTCTCAAGAATAATCTATCCTTACTCTAAAAAACAAGCCCTAAAAAAATAGGTTTTTCAAGAAGTGAGTTCTGAAAAAATTAAAGTTGTCTTTTATTTGAAAACATAAATCACGATCTCTGTTCGAATAGAAATAAATGTATTCGAATAGAAATCAGGCTGAGCCAATCTATTCGAATAACAAAGAAATTTATTCGAATAGAAAACAGACTGAGGCATTTTATTCGAATACAATAAAATCTATTCGAACAGAAATGTTCCCAGTTCTATTCGAATAGAAAAAGGAATCTATTCGAATAGAATTTTTGTTATCTCAAAAAACATACTTTTTACCTTCTCCATACTCTATAAAGATACATAGGGCTTGATATTCTATAACAAGGAGATAGACACCCACTTACCTATTCAGTGCCAGTCCAGATACAGTCGCTCAATATACAATCTCTGACATCGAGTAACCACGAGGTAGTGCTGACATTTAAACTAGGCACTGAATGAAACAAACATGGAATGAAACAAACTCCAAATATGGATGTTTCAATCTCCCCATTTGGTTCATTACGTGTCAAAACAATAACTATAAGAAATAAAAATACAACTCGATGGACAGACTCAATCACTAAACATCTATACTCAAAGCTCCACTTTCATCTTATAACATATACTCTGGAATCCCTGCACACTAAACAGGATACATCACGTAACCGTTCAAATAAAATAAGGGATCCAGATAAAAGAATATAACTTACCTGACTTACCTGTCATGATCATCTTTTCCCCCTTTTGACACAGATGAACAAAGGTAAATAGTCAATAAAAGAATAAACAAACCAGTAGAACAAAGTATAGTTAGGAAAAACACTAAAACACCAATACCCTAAAATAATATGCATCTCCCCCTCAAAATAATTTTAACCCCCGTAAAATGAGATAAAAGGAAAACACACATGGGGACTGTCTCTGAAATAAGTAAGCAAAAGAAGACAACACTCTCCCTAAACACAAGGTATGATAGAAAGACAATGAATATAAAATATCCTATAAAGACCAAGACATTGCCAATGTGTTATAAAACAATTACTAAATGAATTACTTGGTGTATATGTGTGCATAGTCAAAGAGTTACCCAGTTTTTAACGTATTACTCAGCCGCAGTTAGAATACTATATTAGAAAGTTATTTCAACTTAGGCCTCTCATGGTGGTCACTCAAAATCACTTAGAATTGACTAGCAAACACTTTGTGTGAAATATGAATATGAATATGAATATAAAACAACGGAAAAATCATATTTCATCAAAAACGGTGCACTATGAGCTGGAAGATCTCATGGCAAAGAACCCCATTTGTCATATATGGTGTTAAGTTAAAACTAATAAAGATTCTTTATATCTACTCTCCACTAATAGTGACTGCGCTGAACTCAAGATTAAATAGGTCTTTAAAATAGGTTATAATGTAGGCAAAGGGTAGGCATATGACGGAGTGTTTTGCTGGCATTCTGAGACTACAGTTACACTAACTTCTCTTCTCACTTAAAACCAAATTCAACTTTTGTCATTCTTTTTCTTATTGAGTACACATAAAATAAAATACCACTTCTCCTCCCCTTTTTTTTTTTATGACTCTGATTTGAGATAATAAAAATGTCATTTGAGGACACATTGTATTCTTCTATTCATCTTTCCCCCAAAAATCACACAAAATTTTCTTTTTTCTTCCTTTTTTTCACTGAAAAAGTCTCATAACAAATGGGTAAAATAATAAAAGATTTGGGTAGAAAAACGAATGGCACCTTTTAAGACACAAGGGGCTACAAGCGGATAAAAATTTGGGTAAGCACAGACGAAGGCCAAAAAGATGTAGCAATAAAAATGCCTATTATCATATCTTCGATTGGGTACCGTCACCTTTTTCCCCTCGAGTAAAAGTAGGAAAGTATCACTAGTATAACTTGACTTTGATGTTACCATTTGACAATTGGGTAAGAAAACGAAATGAGATCACAAAAAACGATATCAAAAATGAAGAGTAAATATCATAACACTTGAAGCTCATAAATAAGGTCAGATCCTCACTTAACATTAGGTACGAAGTCTCTACAGTTATCCTCACATAGTTCTAGTCACGATGAGCATTTAGTTTAAAATAGAGAATCAATGACTATTGTGAAATGTGGTTTTACCAAATAATTATCCCATAAATGAATATAACACATAAGCAAAATCCAAGTCTAGTAAGAATATTCCACAGACAAAAGTTCCTAAAGTGCAAAGTGCAAAGTGCAAAGTGCAAAGTGTAAAATAAAATCAAAACAGTACCCTCATATCTAAAAAGATAAAAAAACAAAAACAAAACTTAAAAACAAACTGAGACAGGTTTAAAAACGTACCTAATCAATGAAGTATAGTTATTACCCTTCTCAGTAAATTTTCATTACCTTATTTGAGCAATATTGCACCTTATCTATGGTGCCAAATCAGTCTTTCGTACCCAAATTGCACGAATCACCTTTTAAGGTGATGTTTCTGGAGCAGACCACCTACTCAAATTCTCACTAATCACATTAGAAACATTCACATATGACTTATATTTTTGTCCATTGAAAGGTCTAAGTATATGGTTTATAGGGTCCAATAAATCTACAATAATATGCAAGATGTCCCTTTCGACCACATATACTACAATAATAAATGTGAGAGTAAAATACACGTTTGGTGAGATTATGAGTAGTGGATATCATGTTATGCTTGAGCACCGAAGTAGAAGCAGTTGTCTTTACAAACTTTGTGATTTGAGGAGTCTTGGCTTTAAGAAGAGGTTCCTCATATCCTAGACCCCTTTTATCATTATCCGTCTTTCCCATACATAATATTTTATCAATGTTTTTGGCCCCATGACAGAACTTCTCAAGTTTCTGCTGAGATAGAACTACATCAAGCTTGGCCGAACGAAATTCGTCCAAAGTTGATTTCATTTTCTCTTTTGTATCATTAACTTCTTTTTCTAAAAATACAACTTTTCATGAAGGCCTAGTTTCTCATTCTCAAGTACTTCTATCTCGTAACTTGTATTCTCAGTTTTGTCTTGAAGTTCGCACTTAAATGTATTAACTTAGTTTTTCAAGACTTTGTTAAGTTTACCGAGCTTCATACACTTGGCGAGAGTCTGAGCATACAAGTCCTCAAGATTTAGGTCTTCAAACTCATTTTGTTCTTGATCACTCTAATTTTTAACATAATTTTCAAGTTCAAAAATGTCATAGTTATTATTACCACAATATAGAATAGCAGGATATGCACAATAATTTCCGCTATCAAATACTTGGGGATGACTTTCACTGTTATTATTCTCATTATCATTGTCATCCCAAGTAACGCTGATATTTATAACTTTCAGATTGGTCCTAGATTTTTTATTGGGACAACTGTGAGCATAATGACCAAGCTTATGAAACTTAAAACATTCAATTTGACTTAGGTTAGTGTCAAGGTTGGTCTGCCGGTTATTCACTTTATGTTGATCATGAGTTCGTGACTTATGATTCACAGATTGCCCTTGTTTTTAAAATTGGCGTTGTTTTACCAGGTTTTTAAGTTAGTGACTTATAGAGGCAATCTGTGAATCCAGATCAGACCCATCATCATTATCAGAATCGGATGAGTTGTCAGCTTATATGGTACCCTTAAAAGAAGAGGAGTAAGATGAAGACTTAAAAGTAACACTCCTGTTCTTCCCAGAGTTTTCTATTTTTATCTTGAGTTTAAACGTTAGTAATTTTCCAACCAATGCATCGGGTTTCATTTTCTTAAGATCTTGTGCTTCCTCGATAGCATCACGTCTGGATCTAAAGCTCTTAGCAAGAGATCTTAGAACTTTGCAAACAATTTGAACATCGGAGTACACTGCTCCTAATGCGGCACTAGTGTTTACAATATCACTTAGTCTCGCATAGAACTCATCAAAGGGTTTGTTTTCACTCATTCTGATATTCTCAAATTGCGAAGTAAGCATTTAAAGCTTACTTTCTTTGACTGTATCATCGCCTTCATGAGTTCAAACTAGGATGTTCCAAGCTTCTTTATAAGTGGTACATGCAGAGATATGTCGAAACTCACTTTGACTCACAGCCATAAAGATAGCATTGAGGCCTTTAGAATTATAACCAATAGTATTATTTTCTGTTTTTGACCATTGGTTCTAAGGTTTAAGGACCTCAATAGCACTCCCTAGTGGACCTTACATCACAGTATGGGGTGTCCATCCATCCTTAATAGTAATTCATACATCTTCTCCGATTGACTGTAAGTATGCAATCATTCAGACTTTCCAGTATGGGTATTCTTTGCCATCAAAGAGTGGAGGGTGATTTATAGGACCTCCAAACTTCTCAGAACTCATTATTCTCAAGCGAACTATCCGAGATCTACGCTTAGGTTGTTAAACCTCAAAACGTGACCGCTCTGATACCAATTGAAAATTCCTAGTCGCTTGAGACTAACCGATTTCGAATAAATTAGGTCTAAAATCCGATAGGTCCTAATCCCTTTGAATTAATGTTCTACGCCTAACCTAGTTTAAAACGATACAATTATCTAATGTCAATCAAGCAGTTAGAAATTGAAGACAAGGCCAAGCAATTTTAACCCTGTAGGAAACCTTTCTCAGGAGAAAAACCCACAGGTCGCTGTCGAATTACCCGACAGCTAAACAATTCACTATTGAAATCAAATTACAAGTATTCAATTACTTACAGACTCGATAAGCACATCCCATGGTTACCTCTCTTCTAATTGAACTCCTCGCAGTCAATTCCACATTCTCGCAACACCCCGCTCCAATCTCTCGTCGAAGCTTCCAATCTTGAATCCCACAAATTCTTCAATTCATAAATCTAGATTTCTTGATCAATGATGATTGATTCAAGATTTGAGTAATTTAAATCTTTCTTAAATCTCTCAAGAATAATCTCTCCTCACTCTAGAAAATAAGCCCTAGAAAAATAGGTTTTTCAAGAAGTGAGTTCTAAAAAAAGGAAAGTTGTCTTTTATTAGAAAACATAAATCACGATCTCTGTTCAAATAGAAATAAATGTATTCAAATAGAAATCAGGCTGAGCCAATCTATTCGAATAGAAAACAGACTGAGGCATTTTAATCGAATACAATAAAATCTATTCGAATAGAAATGTTCCTAGTTTTATTCGAATAGAAAAAGGAATCTATTCGAATAGAATTTCTGTTATCTTAAAAAACATACTTTTTACCTTTTCCATACTCTGTAAAGATACATAGGGCTTGATATTCTAGAACAAAGTGATAGAGACCCACTTACATGTTCAGTGTCAGTCCAGATGCAGTCGCTCCATGTACACATCGAGTAACCACGAGATAGTGCTGACATCTAAACTAGACACTGAATGAAACAAACTCCAAATATGGATGTTTCAGGAACGACTAGAACACGTCGACTAGAACATCCACAACTACATCAACCAGAGCATTGACCAACCTTTTCTTTTCAGCAGACTAAAAAAGATAATATACAACAATACACATAATAAACATTCATAGAAACACAAGCCCATATGTGACGCCTCAGTGGATCAAGCCCATATTTTGTACATAGTATCTTTAGGTTGTAATAAAGTCTTGTATAAAGTTTCGTTTATTTCTGTAAAGCTTAGGTTAGCCAAAAGGGGGAGTACGCTTCGTCTCCAACTTTGATGTTCCCTTTTGGTTCTTAGTTATTTTTTTAGTATCTATATATGTAGAGGACTTGACTTCGATACATTCGAGAAGGAATAAAAAGTTTTGTAATTGTTGTTGATAAATGAATGAAATGATGTTTTCAAAGACCCTTTGTACAATATTTGTGTTGCCTTGAGATTACGCGATGTTATGTGATATTGTGTTCGAAAAACGATTGAAAGAGACGAATAATTAGGCTTACTTGAGGCAGGTACCTTGAGTATCGCACGTACCAAGCTTAAGTTGGTCTGTGTCACCATCAAACTCTGGTTTCCCTTTCTTCTTCATTTTCTTCTTCTTCCTTCCATTTGTAGAATTGGAAATTGGAAATTCTTTTCGAGCAGCAATTCGCTGCTGACATCGATATTATCCGTAAGCAGGACATAATGGATACTTATTTATACTGTATGGTCATATACAAAAGAGGTTTATACATTTTTTTATCTAATTAATCCTCAAGTACTCTTTACATTACTACAGGCCTAAAATCTCAGTAACTGCTCTTTCAATTCAAGGATGGTCCATCATCCTAGGGCATATCATAAAGACCTTTCCGGGGTTGAAAATTTGCCTTTGGGCATATCATGGTTGTAATGTCAACTGAGCACAAAGTTAATGTTGAAAATAGGTTAGACTAACACAGGAACAGTCTAAGAAGATAAGACACTTCAAATGTGGCTCATCCTGTAGAAATAAATAGGAGGAGAAAGTTTATTCACTCTTAAATTAATTAATTAGATTACATTATAGCCTTTTTTTATATAGTAGATGACCATTAAGCTAATTATATTATTACCCAATGTGGGACTAAAGTAGTATGTGTAAATACACACATACACTCTAACACTACCCCTCACGTTGATACGGACATAATGTTCGTGTCAAGGTGAATTAGAATAAGAAAAAGAAAAGATAGTCTCTCATATACAATCACTCCCTCACTGATAAAGAAAATTAAGGCTCCCCTTAAAACTGATAAAACTTCTTCTAGACAATCATTTTGTAGCAGCAGAATCACTTCAAAGCTTCACATATCCCTTGTGAAATCGACGACATTCCGACTTACCATTTTTCCCACACGTACTTGTGAAATCGGCGGCACTAACCGACTTTCTAATTTTTCCACTTGATGGTAATGTAAATATCTTGAAGAGACACTGAGGTGAGAGAATTAGTCGAGGAAGAAGATCACTTGAGGTAATATAAAGGAGAGATAATAAATTGAGGAAAGAGAAAACCACTCAAGGAAGAGAGAAGAAAAAATTACTTGAGGAAATGAGATTCACTCGAGGATAAAGAGAAGTTCACCCGAGGAAGAGAAAGTGACTCGAGGACTCGAAACCATAATCGCGGTAGAAGGAATTGAACATCTTCACCCGATTCAAATGAAGAAATCGCATCTCGCGACAGGAAAAGATTGCATCTTGATTATTTAATTGACACTCATGAATTTGGCGAATAAGATAATCATTAGAGGAAAAAGAATCACTCGAGGAAATAATTACTCGAGGAGAGGAGAATCACTCGAGGAAATAATGAACTCATGATCGAGGTGGAAGGTGGTGTAACATCTTCATCTGATCCAATGAGAGTAAATTGCATCTCGCGATAGGAACTTAATAAACAAAATTTCGCCTTTCACGAAAATAAGAAAACAAATTGAGTGCATGACCAATAGAGAAAAAAAAATCTCTGAGTAATTGAGAGATTGGAAAGTTAAACTGTGACCTCTAATTGGTCAAGGTGGTTAAATAGTGGTCTGGTTGGCACAATCAATTAGGTGGTTAATCTCGCTTTGCACTATAGAGGTAACAAATTCAAGAAAGAAGCAAAGCACCACATGCCAAACATGAAAACCCATATATAAATATCACCAACCACAAAATAGGATTGTTATGTATCAAAGAAATCCCTGGCAATATCACAACTCACTAGTTACCAAAGTCACTAGCAGAAAGAAGAAACTTTCTTTTTTTACCATTGCAGAGCCAAACACATTATTGTTGTCATTGATCGCATCATCGACAACAACAATCGCATCACCAAAAGCAAAATCATAACCTGATTTGGATAGCTTGAGGAGTACCCTCTCATTACCTTGAAAACTACAGATCTTTAATGCATCTTCTTCTTCTTCTTCAACTCATAAGTTATAACAACCAGAGATTATTGTAAACTCAAATATAGAAAGAAGAAACCAAACTAAGATTCCAAGCTTCGTCCCTAGACATCCAACAAACCCTGGTATACATCAATTTACAAGAAGCTTCCAAGAAAAAAACATAAAATCGGCTTATAACGAAACCCTTTCTTCTTCTTATGATTGCAGATTTGATTCTCAGATTCCAAATGATAATTTGGGATTTTCCAGAAGATATAATCCCTAATCTAAAAGAGAAGAAAGTAAATCCAGTAGTATATCAGCAGAGATAATCCAGAAAGAGAGAAAGATAATTCCTTGTTCACAGATTTTAATATTCACCGGAACCAAAGATCGAAAAAACGAAACAAACTTTACGAGATTTAGTTTTCTCGAAACTTGAGAACCAGCAAAGTTAGCAATAGCAGCAGCCAAAGATAGTAGGAAGAAAAAAAAAATTAGCTTCACCAATTAAGAAGGAAAAGGAGAAGAAAAAATCCCGAAACAATTCAAGAACAAAAACCAGACTTCGGTGGTCCGGCGACGGAAGCGACCAAACTTTTGGTTGCCTTCAAGAATGCAACCGCTCTGATACCATGTAGAAATAAATAGGAAAAGAAAGTTTATTCACTCTTAAATTAATTAATTATATTACATCATAGCCTCACTTTATATAGTAGATGACCATTAAGCTAATTATACTATTACTCAATGTTGGACTAAAGTAGTATGTGTAAATACACACATACACTCCAACACACCCTAATGGCTATATCCAGTCTCGTGATCATTTCGAAGAGGATTACAGCCTATATAGTTTAGATGGAGATACTTACAATTATGCTCTGCAAAAATTTGTGAAGAACATACTGCTGTACCAATAGTTGTTTATTGACCTAAAGAGAATAAGCACAGGGGAAAGGGTGGAGGGGGACCAAAGTAGGAGAAGAGGGTGTGAAAGAGAAAAAAATGCAGGAAAAGAAGGGCATATGCTTAAGAAAGGGGAAACCATAAGACAAAACTGGGGCTTCACTTCCAAGCATGCTCGTCTACAAGACTACAACCCAACACCTCCCTAAAAGATAATCTTATTGGTGGTCAACTTAATGGTATTAACTATTAAGTGGAAGCCAGATTATCTGACTACCATACAACTTTCTCATTGAAAATCCAACCCCAACAGTACCATGCAAACCATTGAAAACAGTAAATCATTCCCTTTGTCACTCACCTCTTCTTGAAAAAACCCATAAAAGCACACAAATTGGACTCTCTCTCAAAAGAATAAAAAGTGCAAGTTAAAGATCATAATCAGAGAGAATCCATGGATAACCAGATTGTTTCCGTAACAAAAACAGTATCAGTCTACCCCAAATCCTTGCACCCAGAAACACTTCTCAGTCTCTCCAATTTAGATAGACAATGTCCAATGCTTATGTATATAGTCTTCTTCTACAAAAATGATATCTCAGTTAAGTTACCGTTCTTCGATAACTTAAAGACGGCTTTGGAAGAGACATTATTGGTCTGGTACCCGGCTGCTGGAAGACTTAAACTGAACCCAAGTGATGGTAAACTTGATCTTCTATGCAACAATGCAGGTGCAGTTCTAGTTGAGGCAGTCGCCCAAGTGGGGATCCCTGAGCTTGGAGAACTCTCACAATACAACGAGTTCTGCGAAGATTTAGTTTTCAAGCCCGTTTTTCAAGGAGATTTTTCTGAGATGCCTCTTGTTGTGGCTCAGGTGTGCATGTCTTTGAACCAAACTTTATGATGTGTCTCATAACTTCATACTTATATTTTTGGAGAACTTGATTAAATCCTTCTTCCAGTATAAACTATGATATACAGTAATAATGTATATATACAATTGATACAATAGTACCATATATATCAGCAATAAATTGCTGAAATATTTATATCTAGGTAACATGTTTGGTTATTTTAAGGCGAAAATAATAATTATAATTATGATATGATGTTCCATTGTTTACCTATAGGTGACGAAGTTTGGGTGTGGAGGGTATGCAGTTGGCATCGGAACAAGTCACTCTTTATTCGATGGACCTTCGACCTTCAAGTTCTTAACTTCATGGGCTTCTAGGACTGCAATGAGAGGAGATGGAAAATTGGAACTCCATGTACCATTACATGAGAGAGGTCAACTGCTAGTAGGAAAACATCAAACCCAATCCCAGGATATGAACAATTCGAGTACAACAACTCCTAGTGTTGCAGCCTTTGATCATCTCCACCAACTTATAAAACAGGCAGCTTCTGACCGGATTCTAGACCCAGATGGGGAACTCAATGTGTGCAAGGTCTCCGAAACGGGGTACTCAAACAACAAAAAGTACATCTCAGGGACGTTTCATGTAAGCGATGCAATGATAGAAGGGTTGAAAATGAAGGTCTGCAGTGGGGAGAAGGGAAGTACCCGTGGATGCTCCTCATTCGAAGTGCTTGCAGCCCATCTGTGGAGGGTACCATTCTGAACTTCTATCTTGCTATCAAAATATCATTAACTCGATTTTTTCCCTTATCCAGGCAAGAACCAAAGCCTTAGGATTGGAGATGGAGAGGATGGTGTGCCTACAATTCTCCATGGACACAAGGAATAACAAGAATGCCCCACCGTTACCCCGAGAGTTTAGCGGGAATGCATATGTACTAGCTTCTATAACCTGCACTGCAGGTATACTAGAAAAAAAAGACCTTCCAACCATAGTTCACGAGATAAAGCGAGCCAAGAAATCTGTGAACGAGGATTACATCAACGCATATCTAGAAGCATTGGAGGCTCCTCAACCTACTACTCTTCCTCCATTGAGAGAGCTAACTCTAGTTTCTGACAGGACAAGGACTCCCTTCCACAAGATTGATTTTGGATATGGGGAAGCAACTTATGCATCACCTTTAATACCTCCGGTTCCACAAGTTATATATTTCATGCAGAACCCAATCAAGATAGACAGCAGCAGCATCGACGTGAGAATAGGTTTGCTTCCCCAAGACCTTGACGCTTTCTCTCACTACTTTTTCACCAATATGTAATGACCTCAAAAACCAAGCTCTTGGAGTTCCATTTGTTGCTACTATACGCCACTTTCGAAAATATTTCGAAAATATCAAAAAGTGGAGTTTGCAAGAAAAAAATTATCTTGTTCTTCGCTTTTTAAAGTATTATAAGTACTACCTAATGAACACAGTTCATGTATTTGTCCCTCTAATGATAAATGCATACCCCAAATATTTCAGACAATGATGTCACTTGCCTGTATTAAAGCAACCCTCCAGGATTTCCTTCATAAGTACCTCGAGATGCACAGTGTATTTGTGGACATTGGAATGGAGTAGAGCCCACAAGGATTCCATCGTGCTTCAAATGCAGGCAAACTGCATCAAAGCTTTTTTACTCAAACAATCAGATCGAAAGTATAGGATTATAGGAAGACGAAAATAAAAGAGAAGCAAACAAGGGGCAGATGCAATAGCATTTGAAACTGAACCCAATAAAAAGTACCATGATTCAAAGAAAATAACTGTATATGGAAGCTATAGAAATTACGATGAGGCTTTTCTCTCTCCTATGATGTTAATGCAACCTTCACTCCCATTTCTTTCTTTAGGAGTTGAGCAGCAGCTATACTGGGGAGCAGTTTCTCACATACACGGTCCGAGAGGGAAAATGTCATTGCCATCTCCGTTCTGCGACATATAAACTTGATCCGATTACCAAATGCCTCAGAACATGAGAAGAAAAAGGATTAAGATGACATGAGATACGATAAAAGATTATTAGAAAACATGCGTATATAACTTATGTACCTCTAAATATATAATTATATTTTCTCTCTTTTCCTGGTTGTCAATGGTACAAATACTTGAAAGCTTAACTCTACGAATTTTTATAAATTAGTTTATGCTTTTATACTTTAACCATAATATAATTCTTTTTATGGGGATTTTCAGATGTCAAACCCAGAATAAACTTGAATTTGCTCCCAGTGTCTATCATTTTTTACGCCAAATAGCTAATTAGGGCAATGAAAGTAGCAGAGAGGCATACTAAAATTAATACCTCACCAAATTTCTTGAGACATTCAAATGTGGTTGGACTTTAAAATGTAAGTGAATTACTTGGTGCATCCACAATCACTTAATTCAGTTTCTAAGTATTTTGTTAATTAAGTCAAAAGAATAAAATATTCAATAATATGGGAACTTCATGCAGCAAAGAGAAAATTCAAAAAATTCTCAGAGTTAAGATATTTTACGCAAAATAAGCCCTTAGAGATAACTAGGAAAACCCGTAATCAGAATGGAGGCTTGCTATGGTTTACCTTGAACTTTTATCTACAGCTTTGCTCCAGGGACTGTTAGAAAAGGATCAGTTGATTAATGCGACACCCGCCCAACGGCTGCAGGGGAAAGATGCCTAACCCGATAGCGGTGACGGTCGTACCAAAGGTTTAGTCACATATCGCTTAAGGTCCTTAAGTTATCATAAGGTTCTTAAGTTAGAATCTCCCAGTCCACTTGACACCGAGGCCATCCCAGATAAAACCTCAGACTCCTATTATTGGGGGTAGTTGAATGGGGACAATATCGAAGCGTGCAGAGTGGGGGATGTGACAATTGAGTTTGCATTAAGTTTTACTAACATTCTCACTTGAGATAGTATCAGTTTCTTTTCTAATGAAGGACTCAGACTCGGACTATAAGCAGTAGCTATAACTCTATGTTGAATAGACGATACAGATAGTACTGTACTTTCGATCTCTATTAATAGTAACAAACACTAGATTTGAACGTAGCTTTGCCGACTTGTAGTTTGGAAAGATTACATTCCTGAATAGTAGTAATTTACTTGAGAAATGTTAAACTAAGTTTCTAAACATAGAACACGCCAAACATGAAAATGCGACAAGGGAGAAAAAAATGGTTTTCTCAAAAAAAAAACATGAATACGAGAACTCCAAAGAATTTATAGGAAAAACATGAGCTCAAAATGTGATCCCAGTAGATCATAAAATGTAAACCTAAACCCTGTCAATCAAATTCCCCAAGCATGATACATGCAAACATTTGAGGCTTGCGATTCCATTGGGAAAGATAAAAATTTCCTCCTCTTCCACAAATCCCCAACATCAGTAGAGTAAATAATAATAAATAAATAAATCAATTAGTGCTTCAGCAGCCTTGCTCATTGGAAAAGCAGGACGCCAAGAGAAAGGACCTTACATAATAATGACCCCATACACTGTAAGAATAACCTATTCCCACAGAGCACTAATAACCTTATAAAAACCCACTTTCTAAGAAACACTTCACCCATGTGAGAAAAGGAGAAACAAAATAGCGCTCCCAAAAAAAGAACATGAAAGTTCAAAAACTCAAGAGCTTATAGGAAACACAATCTCACAATTTGATCCCATCAGATCATACTGTCAAAATCCCCAAGCATGATACCTGCAGACATGTGAAGCCTCGGATCCCATTGATAAAGATTTGTTCTTCTTCCATAAATCCCAGAATCCAGAGAGAAAATAATCATCTATTGTTGTTGCTCTTTGGATTCAAACCTCCCACAAAAATCTCTCCCATATATAGGAAGACAGAACATCAAACATACAAGTGATCAATTAGTTCTTCAACAGCCTTGCACATAAGAAAACCAGGGCGTCGAGAGAAATGCCCTCAGCTAATTACCCCATACATTGCAAAAATACCTATCTCTACAAAAGGCTAATTGCCCCTCTCAACAGAGAGCTAATAACCTTATAAATACACCCACTTCCTACAAAAGACTTCACCGGCAAAGCATTTCACCCACCATTTGATTGCCTTTAGTAGCAAGATCCATATGTTCTGAAGTTAGCACACTTTCCTAGGAAAATGTAGATGATAAATAAGATAGGTAACTCTGTGTTGGGTGGGAATTTGACCTAAGTCTATGCTAACAACTCCCAAAAAATTTACCAGCTGGGCTAGCTCGCACCAGCTCTAAGACACCAAATGAAACCTGTTATTATCCTCAGTATCTCCCCCCAACAGAGCTCCTCATCAACCTCTCCAAATTGTTAGCCACCTCCATAGGGCCAGATACACTTTGGTGTTCCTGAGCTACACGAATCACCTTTACTTGATCTTTCTTTTAATAGGAATTCATGAGCTTTAGCAAGCTTTAGAGTACTAGGTTAGTTTAGAAAACCATCTTTTAGTGCCGTAATATAGAAGAACCTGAATTCATTTATGATCTTTTCCACTTTCTAAAGTCTTCTAGGCATTTCTGACATTCCGAAAGAATAATTAGAATTAAGAGCTTACTGTTTTAGGAAGTTTTCTTTTATTTATTTCTTAAGATTGCCCAATTATATATACAGTATTCATCCACTTTGGAATTAATTATTCATTTACAACTAATGGGGTTTTTGACATAAATTTAATAGATCACAAACCATCCCACATAATTAGTGCATTACTACATAAAACATCAAACCAAGAATATGAATGAGATTAGCTTTTGGAACTTTGTCCAGAAAAGGGTTAGTAGGCCCTAATGCACAAGTTAAACATAGTACGATATTTATGAGTAAATAATAGAGAAAGATAAACATAATCACATAAACAAAGGCAAGATAGTGGGTTTTACCTGCTTAGATATTGAACTGAACAGATCTTCAAAGGAGTCACAGCTTTTAGAATTGACTCCACGCTGGGACTTAGTCTGTTCCACGGGATACTCTCCATTAAACTTGATTGGGGAATCCGAAGCTGGCTTTTCAATCCCATTATGTTGCAAAAAATTTGGAGTAGCACAGTTTAGTTGCAAGGTCGAAGTTATATTCCCATTAACTGCATTATTTTGACCCACATTCTGACCTAAGGAATCCACAACACTGTGAACTGGAGCTGGAGAACTTGAAGAACTAAACATTTGATTTGAGTTAAATTCCAATTTATGGCTCTCCCATCTTTGTTTTGGAAAATAGTTTATATTCTGGTTAGAAGTACCGTTAATACTGCCAAAACCTGAGAACTTTGGGTTATTATCTAATCTTGAATCCTGCACAGTTACCGACCCTACACTGTTGTCGGGAACATTAAGTGGACTGCTTGCACTGTGTGGGGTACTTGGTGAAAAGTTGTTCCTCAAGTTACTGGTAGCCAAATCAGGGTGACTAAAACAGTGGTCATTCAATGCCAAAGAGTTAGATGGATACCCAGTTATAGGTACAGAATTTTGCCAGTTGTCACTAAGTCTACTCTGATCATTACCAATAACAGAGCCAGCCTTGACCAATTCCGACTTAACTATGGCCAGTCTGGCAGAGGACTGATTTCCAAATCCTCCCCTACTTTGTGTTTGTTGTTGTAGTTGTTGTCCATGTAACATAAACGAATTGTTAGAGCTACCAATGTTCACCCCGGTGCTCGAGAAGCCATTGCTCACAGCAAAAAAATTCGGATCAACAGCATTAGAGAATTCTCCGATGCGAGGGACACACTTATTTTGTTGAAACTGATCGAGGTGGAGCGATGTTGGCATGCCTTGAAGTAAATTCCCAGATTGGTTTCCAGGCAAGATAGCTTGTTGAAACTTCGCCAAATTATTAACAGAGTTGCTGTAGTTATGAGTAGTACCCATTTGGATCGTTCCAGGAGAACCAAATCCGCGAAAGCCCATAGGTGGACGACTGTTCACTCTACCAAGCATTCCACCAGGTTGGAAGGAAGCAAGAGAAGCATTTGATAGCTGTGTCCCCTGTCCAGACCAGTTCTGAAAATCTCCAAATCCGTCCAGGGAATTCATGCGTAAATAGGAAGGATCTCTGCCTCCTAAAGCAGCAGCAACCATGTTTGCTTCTTGGCTTTTCACACAAGTAACCCTCTTCAGATAAAGCCTGTATTTCTGCATTGAAAAAAAAGGACAGCAACTTCATAAAGATATAAGCTAAACTCCCTTAATTGTTCAAAATATGACATATATAACATGGACGTATTTTGATCATGCCCCTTTCTTATTCTCTTTTGGATGTGGAGTAAATGGTCATAGAGCTTTCAAGTTCAATCATATGTGGATTAATCATGATGGCTTTCTGGAAGTCGTGAGAAATACATGGCCTTTAAGCATATATGATAATGAATGGAATCGTTGCCCTTCAAGGTTTAAGAGAGTTAAATCAGCAATTTGAGTTTGGAACTTTGGTAATGTTTTCCAAAACATACATGTTTTGTTCGATGAAATTACAAGATCGGATCTACAGTTTGCAACAATCATGGGATGACAGAGTGGAAACTCAATTGAGCAATGTTAGGCTCAAATATGCTAGATTATTGCCGCAAAAAGATGTGTATTGGCGACAAAAATCATGATGTAAATGGTGAGCACAAAAGAATTTGAATGCAAAGTTTTTCCACCAGTCCGTGAAAGTCAACAGCAAGTGGAATGAATTACAAGATTTTCAACTTGAAGATAGTTCTTTGACTTAGGATATGGGGACATTACAAACAACTGATATTGGGTTCTACAGTGAGCTATTTAGAGCAAAAGTATTTCAAGATAATGAAGAAATGTTTGAATGTATACCAGACATGGAGGTAAAGCAAAGCTTATGGAGCATCTCGCCTGATAGGGCCCCAGGACCTGATGGTACGTCTTTTGGTTTCTTGGGATACTATTTGTGATGATTTTTTTATTAGATGTAAGAGATTTCTTCAAGGAATTTCAGTTACATATGCATTACTGTTCTGCCTTCATTGCGATGATTCCCAAAGTCAAAAAACCAATGGGTTTCGGAGAATACAGGCCTATTAGTTTGTGGTTGGTTGCTTATAAAGTGATTTCGAAGATTATGGCTAAGATATTGAGTACTTTCTTTTCTAGACTTATTTCTTCAAGTCAAGGAGTTTTTGTTCAAGGTTTGGACATATCCTACAGTATTGGTTTGGCTCAGGAACTTGTGTGTGATATGAGGAAGAAAGTTAGGGGCATGTGTAGTGATTATGATAAGAACAATAAAAGCGAAAGCTCGTACACTAGATCAACTTGATTATTCGTTTCTAGGGTTTCGTGAGTTTTCCCCAAAACTCACAAATCTCACTAATACTCTCTCTCACAAAAACTATCAACCACTCTACTGGAGAGCATCCCCTGACTTAAGTAAACAAAATAAAAATAAAGATCGTTTCTACGCCTGTGGGTGACGTGAGTAGTAACCATGACCATCGTAGACAACCTACGATCTATCAACTCTTCCCCGCTAAAAAGAATTCAACCTCGAATTCTCTCACACTATGTACTCATCGTAAAAGACCGGATCCATTTGACGAAAAGTAGCTTCGGGGATCCACGAATCCCAAGCCTGATTAACCCATCGGACCTTAAACATGACATAACAGCCTTGCCTCGTGGTGTGGCTGACATCCCGTTCAAGAACCTCATCTACACGATCCCCTCCCTTAGGAACCCCGAGTAGAGGGGGTAATGTAATTGGTGGGATAGTCTCGCCATGATAAGGAGATAAGAGTTTGACGTTCACAATAGGTCAGCGTCTCATCTCCTCTAGCATATCTAGCTCGTACGCATTCTCACCAATGCGCTGAATGACATGGAACGGTCCTGTACGTCGAAGTAGTAGCTTAGAAGTTGCACCTGTACGCCTCCTCTTTTTAAGATAGAGCATCACGAGGTCCCCCAGCTGAAATATGACCTCTCGCTGGTTGCGGTCTGCACGCTCCTTAATCCTAGCATAATGTTCCAGTAACCGCTGACAGACCCCCTCATGAATAGCTCGAATGGATGATGCAAAATCTACTGCACTGGCAGAAACTGGGACCAACTGCGGGATCGGTGCCAAATCCAGAGCCGTCTCTGGAGAATACCCTGTGACAATCTAAAAAGGAGATAATCCTGTCGAGCTATTGACAGAGTTATTGAATGCAAACTCTGTTTGGGATAGGACAAAATCCTATTCCATAGGTCTGTCGCCAGTGAGGCATCTTAGGAGATTACCAAGGCTCCGGTTCACTACCTTTGTCTGCCCATCTGTTGTCTGCCCATCTGTCTGGGGGTGGAATGTTGTAGAAAACTGAAGTTTACACCGCATGAGCTTCCACAAGTACCTCCAGAAGTGCCCTGTAAATCGAACGTCCCTATCCGAAGTAATCGATTGAGGAACCCCGTGTAGGCGAACGATCTCCCAAAAGAACAAACGTGCTATATGGGAGGAGTCGTCCGTCTTCGTACATGGAATAAAGTGAGCCATCTTGGGGAACCGATTAACCACCACGAAAATAGAATCGAAACCTCCAGTCCTCGGTAGTCCTGTCACAAAATCCATAGATATATCACGCCAAGGAATGCTGGGGACAGGAAGTGGGGTGTAGAGGCCAGTATTCTGCTCGCGCCCTTTTGCCGTGATACAATTGTAACACTTTTTGATAAAATTGTTTACATCCCGACGCATAGTGCACCAAAAATACTTTTCCCGCATCAAAGCCATGGTCTTGGCCACTCTAAAGTGCCCTGCTAAACCACCCGCGTGAACCTCAACAATCAATTGCTCCCTCAACGATGAAGCTGGGACGCATAAAACTGTACCCCTAAACAAATAGCCATCCTGTATTGAATACTCCTCGTGGTCTCCGTGGTGTTGCAAGCAAGAACTGTAGATAGATCCAAAGTACGCATCTTTTGGGTATAACTCTCGTATCTCTGAGAACCCAAAAATTGATGAGCGTAACGTAACAAGTAGATGCGCTATCCTGCTAACCCGGTCTGCAAATCCATTCTCCTTCCCCTTGATGTGTTGAACATGAAAATGAAAACCCTGCAAGTAGTTAAACCACTTAGCCTGCCTGTCTGAAGAAACACGTTGCTGGTTGTGCATGTGGCAGAGTGCATCGTGGTCCGAGTGGATAAGGAACTCCCTATGAACCAAATAGTGACGCCAATGTTGAAGAGCCCATACTACTGCTAATAACTTTATATCATAGATCGAATACCGCAGTTGAGCCCCAGATATCTTTTGACTAAAATAAGCTATCGGCTTGCCCCTGTGACAGAACAGCCCCAATGCCTGCCTTGCAGGCATCTGTGGTAACCTCAAACATGGAACCTGAGACATCGGGGGTGCCAAAATTGGTACCGTAGTAAGCCTTTCTTTGATCAACTGAAAAGCCTTGTCAGCTTCAGGAGACCAAACAAGAGGAACATCCGCCATTAGAAATGTAATCGGTGCCATTATTCGACTGAACCCATCAATAAACCGACGGTAAAAAGTTGCCAACCCATGAAAACTCCGAACCTGTGACGTATTGGTGGGAACTGGCCAGTTACGCATACGCATCGTCTGTACCTTCCCCTCATCAACTCGAATGCCATCTGCTGAAACGACATACCCTAAAAACTCCACTGAATCCACCATAAAGGAACACTTCTTTAGCTGAAGAAAAAGCGTGTGCTTTCGTAGAAGTTGTAATACTCACTCAATATGTACCAAATGTTCCTCCTGAGATCGGCTATGTATGAGGATATCGTCAAAATAAACAACCACAAACCTCTGTGTAATGCACTCCCTCAACACCTCAGTCATAAGTCGCATAAAAGTGGATGGGGCGTTGGAGAGACCAAAAGGCATAACTAACCACTCGTAGAGACCGTCCTTGGTTTTAAATGCAGTTTTCCATTCGTCTCCCGGACGCATCCGTACCTGATGGTATCCGCTCCTAAGATCCAACTTGGAGAAGAACTTTCCCCCATGCAGGTCATCTATCATGTCCGCGAGTCTCGGAATCGAAAACCTATACTTCACCGTAATCTTGTTAATAGTCCTGCTATCAATGCACATACGCCAACTCCCGTCTTTCTTTGGTGTCAGTAAAGCCGGCACAGCACACGGTGACATACTCTCCCGCAACAAACCTTTGTCACATAGCTCAGCGACCTGCCGTTGTAGTTTAGCATGCTCCGCCGGGGCAATGCGATAATGCGGTAGGTTAGGCAACAGTGCCCCTGGGACTAGGTCAATAGCATGTTGGATGTCTCGCAGGGGTGGCAACTCTGGTGTATCGGGCTCAGTACATACATTATCATACTGTGTAATAAGAGACTGTAATATAGGTGGAACTGAACCAGCGGAGTCGAACGAGAACTCACCAAAGCATAAGCACAACCGTGCACTTTCGCATCTGCAAGGAAACTGGTGTGCATCTGTCTCTGTAGGGCCCTACTAGCGGAAGGCAAGTTAACACTATTCGCTTCTTACCCCACCTGAACGAATAGGTATTCTCTCTCCCCACATGAGCACTATTCCGCGCATATTGTCAAGGCCTGCCTAGAAGTATATGACAAACATCCATGGGGACTACCGTGAAATGTATAGTGTCCTCATAAGCGTCCCCAATCTTGATTTTCAACTTAGAACGGTACAATGCCTTCTTCGTACCCCCTCGTTGTAGCCAGTTAATCGTAAACGGTTTAGGATGCGGAGTAAGCTTGCAGCCTAGCTTCTCTACCACCTCCTCCGAAATAAGGTTTTCTGTAGACCCACCATCAATGATGATCTCAAGTAGCTTACCTTCTGCTATACCTCTTGTACGGAATATGCTATGCTTTTTCCAATACTCGTCGTCTTTCTTTAACCCTTCTTCAGGTACCCGAACACTAGACCCGCAAAAAGGAAGGGTGTAAGATATCAAAATTCTCTCCAGTTTCTCGTGTGGTAGGAGGTCGACAACGATGCTCTTCCCCTCCTTAGTCGTTGGAACCATTGGTGTCGGCGTTGCCGATCGTCTCTGCGCTGTTTGGAACGTTGTTGGTGATTGTGCTATCGTCTTAGGCGGTACCGTTAAATCCCCTTTTCCTGCTATCCCAATCGGCACTGCTGTTGGCACCGCTAACGTGGAGGTAGTCGTCGGTGTAACCGAAGTTATCGTCGCTACTTGTACCATAGTCGGAGAAGTAGGGGTCGTCGGCAGAGTTGATGTCGTTGCCGATAACAGTGCCATCGTGGGGACTGAAGTTCGCTGCGAAATTTGAGTCGCGAGTGAGAGAGACGTCCTCTCTTCGTCAGCCCCTTTTGTCAATGTCGATTGGAGATCAATTGTTGTTGTGGTCGTGGGTGAAAGAGAAGAGTTTTTGGGCTTAGTTGGGTCTTCTTGGGTTTGGACCCGTATCCTTGGTATTGGGCTTGGATTAAATGACTTAGGTTTGGGCTTAGTTGGGTCACAAGCTGCATTTTCAGATTTGTTTGGGCCTGCACGTGATTCACTCGTGGGGCTCGCGATTGTGGGTCGTGTGAGCCCATGAATCTGAACATCCTCCCTGCCGTTTTCCTTTGGCGATTCCGGCCGTTTCAAGGAGAAATTTGTCGGTGTTTCCCGACCTCTCGACCCCAAAACCGCGCTCCAAACTTGGTGGTCGTGACTACGTTTCGCGGGGTGAACCCCTTGGCAACTATCCGCCTCTTCATATAGCCAATCGTTGTCTTCATCGAGAACCTTTACTCCGGCTTCGATTTTCGCTAACTTAAGTAGAAAGTTTAGACCCGAATCGATGAATTTCTGCATCCTCGGATCGTGGTTTCGCTCTGATACCAGATTTTATAAGAACAATAAAAGTGGAAGCTCGTACACTAGATTAACTTGATTATTCGTTTCTAGGGTTTCGTGAGTTTTCCCCAAAACTCACAAATCTCACTAATACTCTCTCACAAAAACTATCAACCCCTCTACTGGAGAGCATCCCCTGACTTAAGTAAACAAAATAAAAATAAAGATCGTTGACTTAAGTAAACAAAATAAAAATAAAGATCGCTTCTACGCCTGTGGGTGACGTGAGTAGTAACCATGACCATCGTAGACAACCTACGATCTATCAGATTAAGATTGACATGGCCAAAGCTTATGACAGACTTGATAGAAGTTTGGGTTTAGGAGAGCTTGGGTGAAGTTAGTTGGTAAGTGTGCTGAAATTCCTTGATTCTCCTTGGTTTTGCAAGGGATTCATAAAGATTTTCTAAAATTTTCTAGAAGTTTACGACAGTGAGGTCCACTTTCTACATTACTGTTTATTCTTGTTGAATAAGTACTTTGTAGAAGCCTTGAGAAGGAGTTAGAGGTTGATAATATTGGGTATTATGTGGTACGAAGAGGAGTTACTCTAGTGACTCATTTGTTATATGTCGATGAATTCATGGTCTTTTTTGAACAGGTGCCAAAGCTCTTTGCAGAGTTTGATGTTATTCTTAAGATGTTACGAAGTTGTCTTGGGACGAAAGGTTCACGCTAAATCAGGTATTATGGTAGATAATAAAGTTCCCATAGTCAGGAGATCAATTATTCGTAATGTTACTGGTTTACAACTCAAGGAATGCCCAATAACATTTCTTGGTGCTCCTTTATTTTATGGGAGAACTCGAGTCAGATACTTTGAACAATTGGTTGTAAATATTCGAAAGATAATTGAAGGATGGCAGGCCAAATTACTATCTCAAAGGGGTATACTTGTGTCAACGACACATGTACTACAATCCATGCTTATTCGCATTCTTGCTTTTATGGTAGTACGGCATATCGGTTGTAGGAAAGATAAAAAAATTGTTGAAGCATTTATTTTGGGGAAAGTTAAAAGGTCATGCGAAGAAATGTTGGGTTTCTTGGGAAAGTATCTCTAAATCAAAGAAAGAAGGTGGGTTAGGTGTGAGGTCAATAACTGATGTGAACAACGCTTTTATTTGGGGGGAAAAACATGGTTTCCTTTTCATGGTGATAATGCTTAGACAAGATACTTTATAGAAACATACTTCATAGGTATTAAACTTATGAGGACTCAGAGATTTGCATTAAGATACTTGAAAGTGTATTTGCATTTATTAAAATTGTTAAAACCATTAGTAACAGCTCTTAGTTGCTGTTGTAACACTTCTGTAACAGCTCCTAGTTATCGCTGCATAACACCTCCTACTTATTGCTATAATTGACCTCTTAGTTATTGTATAAGAGCACTTAGTTAGTGTTGTAACAGATCCTAATTAGCCTTGTAATAGCCACTTAATAGCTCGTGTAAAATATCCTTGTAAACTCTATATAAACCCTCATACAGAGAAGAATAATGCAAGCAACATTTATAATCCTTTCATGGTATCAGAGGGTCTAACAACCATACTTTTCTTCTTCATTCTTACCTAGTGTTTAGTGTTTCTTGCACTAAAAACCACTACCACTTCAGTTTACTCTATAAACAACATTATTGTTTCCGCCTTGCTGTTTTATCCTTCTATTGTTGTTGGTTGTCGCTGTCTGCGAATTATCTTACTACTGTATTTGTTGTCGAGTCATCCAGTAACCGTTTTTTTTTTCCACCGTCGAGACCATTCTACGGTTTGCGATTTATAGTTGTTGATTTCAATCCAGGAGACAACCCCTTCTTCGTTATTCTATAATCTCCAGTTTGGTATGGCTGCCGAATCCAGCAACACCACTGCCACTTCTTCATTTTCTGCAGGGCTATGGTATCCCTTTCAGGTCCTAATGTCTCGCACTTTTTAAAGTTGACGGAGACCAATTATTTGCTATAGAAACGACAGATGGATCTTTTTTTCTCCATGGGCATGATTTTATGAAATACGTTTACGGTTCTTATCCGACACCTAGTTAGATGCTTCCCGCAGAGGGTGATCAACCTGCACAAGTTAACCCTGCACTTTTCCCGTGGAATTGTACAGATCAACTTATTGTTAGCTACCTCACTGCAACATGAATATGGGGTGTGTGGCAAAGGGCAATTAGATTTTTAGAGGGATAATTGGAGTGGATATGGGCATTTACGGAGTTCTTTGAGATTGATATTACTCAATCAATTCAGGTGAAGGATGTTATTAACGATAATAGCGGCATTGGGAGAAGTTGAAGTGGTAGATTCCTGCCTATTGGGAAGAAAATATTTTTTAAGTGCTTTACACAAACTACAAAGGATGACAATGTAGTTTGGGGCACAAAGGGGATATTTTTGGTATAGTCTACGTGGAATTTTATCATAAGAAGAGGGGCACAAAGAGAACCTTGTTTAAGTGGTGTTGGTTCAAGCTTCTTACCACAAAAGTGCAGGTTTTTTTATATAGAGAGTTTGGAGAAATGCAGTAGCTGCTGATTGCAATGTTCAGAGATGTGATGTTGCACTTGCTTCTATATGTAGTTGTTGCTGACATTTCACTATTTCAGTAGTGAGACGCTCAGACACTAGACACTGAAGCATTTGATGGTACAAGGCAAAGTAGCTGTTACAGTTTGGACTCATTTCTCAAGAATATTTGGCGTACCGTAGAGGAGTCTATATATGCTAGAAATTGTTTAGAGTATACTAAAGCTTCTCAAGTTTTGCAAGTTGGCATCCTTTTGTTTGTTGGGAGATCTGGGACATTATCTCTTGCTTCTTCTCCTCTTTCTCTTAATTTTCCCAAGTTTTTTATTCTTAGTATTTTATTTTCGTTTCAAATAAAGGAGTTGTACCCCAAGGTAAAGTGAGATTTAATAATCAGAGTTGTGTAAAGTTAGATTTACTAAAGTAATAAGGAGGTTTGTCGAGATATATATACAATGCCAAGGCCTCCTCACTGAATTCACTTTGATTTAATTAGAAAAATTAGTAGAAAAAATGAAGAAGAGTTTACTCTAATAGTGTTTAATTAAGGGATTATAACACTAATTGAAAAACATATATTAATGAAAATTCAAACAAACGGGAGGTTTGTTGCATCAAAGTGGTCAAAAAGTGAATTGAACTATTTTGTTGTTCTTCATTCAAAGTTTGATTTTAATGGCATGATGTGAAAGAAAGCGGGAAGATACATGGGGAGCAATACTAGAATATCACAAGTTAGAAGAAACAACATGCAACACAAATGGGAAGTTAGAAAGAACCTCGAATGCGATCACGTGAATCGGGGAAATGCTAGGGCTTTTCCTCGCTGGTGGTGAGTATTGCTATAAATGTTGAAGGAGAACCCGGGTTGGTTGTAGGGGATTTCAATTATATCCGTAGTGTTAATGAAAAGTTGGGAGGAAGATAACCTATACGTAGGCCTATGAAAGATTTTGAGTAGATGATACACAATTGTAAGCTTTTGGAGGTCCCTTTCACGGGTTCCTTATATAATTGATGCAATAAACATACTGGTTTGGATAAAGTCTGGGCTAGATTGGATAAAGATTTTACTAATATGGAGTTATTGTTGGATTAACCCCAATTAAACCTTTCTCACTTGGATAGGACGTATCCTGATCATGCCCCTTTCGTATTCTCTTTTGGGGATGTGGAGTAAATGATCACAGAGCTTTTAAGTTCCAACATATGTGCATTAAACATGATGACTTTCTGGAAGTTGTGAGAAATGCATGGCCTTTAGGCATTTATGATAATGGATTGGAATCATTGGCCTTCAAGGTTTAAACCTATGAGGACTCAAATATTTGTTCAAGATACTTGAAAGTGTCTTTGCATGGATTAAAATGAATCCAGCTTGGGTGCTTGACAAAGGGCAATTAGATTTTTGGAGGGATAATTGGAGTGGATATGGGGAATTTACGGAGTTGTTTGAGATTGATATCACTCAAACAATTTAGGTGATGAATGTTCTTAGCGGCAATGGTGGCATTGGGAGAAATTAAAGTGCTTCAAGATACTTGAAACTGTCTTTGCATGGATTAAAATCAATACAGCTTGGGTACTTGGCAAAGGGCAATTAGATTTTTGGAGGGATAATTGGAGTGAATATGGGACATTTATGGAGTTGTTTGAGACTGATTACCCAAACAATTTTGGTGAAGAATGTTGTTAGCGATAATGGTGGCGCTGGGAGAAATTGAAGTGGTAGATTCTTGTCTATTGGAGAGAAATTATTTCTAAGTGCTTTACACAAACTACAAGGGATGACAATGCAGTTTGGGCACTGCATATAGAGGGGAAATTTTGGTAAAGTCTACGTGGAACTTATCAGAAGAAGGGGCACAGAGAGGACCTTGTTTTAAGTGGTGTAGATTCAAGCTTCTTCTTACTAAAGTGCAGATTTTATGTGGAGGGTTTGGAGAAATGCAGTGGCTGTTGATTGCAATGTTCAGAGATGTGATGTTGCACTTGCTTCTAAATGTCGTTGTTGACATTTCAGTAGTGAGACGTTAAAGCATTTGATAGTACAAGGCGAAGTAGCTGTTGCAGTTTGGACTCATTTCACAAGGGTTTTTGGTGTACCATAGACCAGTTTATATATGCTAGAAATTGTTTATAGTATACTAAAGCTTCTCAAGTTTCGCAAGTTGGTATGCTTATTGGCATGGTACCTGCTTTTGCTTGTTGGGAGATCTGGCTTGCAGGGAATAATTCAAGGAATGATGGTGTTGTTATGGGCTCCTAGTCATATTATTACGAAGGTGATAGATTGGATGAGAGATAGTAATTCTCATTTAAAGCCTACTGTTGCATCTTCCTTTCAAGATAAACTTACTCTGCAGGCACTAGGATTCAAGGTGGTGCATGTTCTATTTAAATTGCCGAGGTTTTCAGGAGGAAACCCCCTTCTATGGGTTACTATAAGCTGAACATGGATAGAGCGAGTAAAGGAAACCCAGGTGAATGCGAAGGAGGGAGTTTAATTCAAGATTTGAATGGTGTGGATAATGACCTCTTCACCAGTTTTTCCATTCATTCATTCCACAATTTGAAGTTTCTTATGCTTTGATTAGCCCAAACGATGGATTCAATAAGTTTTGGCCAATAACCACAGCCCTGAATAGAAACATTAAACTGAAAGGCAGGAGATGGCTCCTGATGATAGCGGAGGTTGATTCTAAAATGATAGCAGAGTGGTCTTTGAAGGACACAACGGTCCCATGGTCGATGAGGGGGATATGGGAAGAAGTTATGTTGTTAAAGGATGAATTACGTAGTTTCTTCATACTCTTAAGGGAGGGCAACAGCGGAGCAGATTTTGCAGCCAATTTAGGAGCTAGTGGTGTATCATAAGTTTTCGAGGATCTAATGGAGTGGCCTCCATTGTTGAGGCACCCGCTCTTCCTTGATAAAGCTGGTTTGGGGAAGTTGAGGTTACATTGAATGTTTGTAGAGGTATTTGAGTCCAGCGGACATGGTTTATGTCCTCCCCTTGTTTTGTAATTTATTTCTTTCATGAATAAAAATGGTCGAGGTCGTCCTAACCTCACCCGCCTCGGGTGTTTATTAAAAAAATTGGAATAGTGTTATGATAAAGCTGGCCAACTACACACTAAAATTGGTCGGACAATCTGTAGGCCTCTAGATAATGGTCAAAAATGAATAGAGTGCTGATTGATGAGTTTATTCCTGTACATTATGATGAACACAAACATGTGACTCCCGAATCATTTTCAAATGAATGTCAAGGATTGCATGAATGAGTTGTATCTCCTTCCTTGGCAATGTTAATTTGGTCAGAGTCATGGGATATGTTTGCCGGGGGGAATTATTAACATGAGGGCGAGAACTACATAACCAAATATAAAGTTGGGAGAATCTATATAAACCAAGTGTAAGAGCAAATAGTTGTACCTGAAGATGGCTTGCCACATTTTCTCTAGTAAGCTTGTCTACATTCATTAGATCTAATATCCTCTTGGGTACAGCCTCTGTAATGGAACAAGAAGGCAGAGCTTAGGGTATAACAGTCTCCGCAATAACTAATGGAACTAGTTTCAGAGAAAACGGACTCACTATCAACTCCCAAATGTTCAACTGCTGCAACAAATTTGTGGTGTAGCTCAACAGACCAAACAACACGGGGTTTCTTCTGCGACGATGAATCCTCATCATCGTTTTCGTTTTCGTTTTCCTCGCTATCTCCATCCTCCTCTTCATTTTTTTCTTTACGCTTCCTGTTGAGTTTATGATTCTGATCACTATTTGAAGTCTCTCCGGGCCATTCACCACCACCAATCCTTTCCTGATGAGATCTCTCTGGATCCTTAGAACCATTTTGGGCTTTGGGATCAACCTTCTTTTTCCTTATAACATGTTGCCATATGGTCTTGACGGCCTCATATCGAATTGGTTTAATCAAATAGTCACACGCACCATGCATGACACCCTTCATCACAAGATTGGGGTCACTATTTCCGGATATCACTAGAATCATTAAGAAATTTTGAGGAACAGTCAGCTTCAATCTTTTGAAGACAGATTTGATTACTTCTTTATGCTACAAGATTACTATTCTAATTTTCCATACAGATAAACTGAAAAAGAATATCATAGCAAAATCTAAGACAAACTGAAAAAGAATATCATAGCAAAATCTAAGATAAACTGAAAAAGAATATCATAGCAAAATCTAACGTATTCCAAATTTTTATATCAAAACATGCATCTAATAAAGGATTATTCGCTTACTTATCACAGGTAAGTCCATTTCAAGTCCAACAAGCTCGAGAAGCTTAAAACCATCCATGTCTGGCATAACAACATCGCTGATAACCAGGTCGAATCTGTTTTTGTTCTCTCTTAACATCGTCAGCGCTGTTGCCGCTTGAGTGGTCGCCGTAACTGCGAGAGAAAAAATCATAACCAAATTGTAAAAGAACTCAACTTTTAGTTCAACCAAATGTGCTCAAATCCAAAGCCCCGATATAGAATCAACTAGTATCGAAAACTCTAGGAACTAATAAATCAATACTAGCAATGAGAAAATTTGAGAATCTCCATTTGCAGAATTTTATTTGTAAATTTGTAATAAAAAATAAGTTGCTTTTCAATGAGGATCCAAATCATAATAATAGTAATAATAATCAAATAAAAAAGAGGATCTCCCAAATTCTGAACATCTAAACTCCTCACCAACATATATATTTTCTGTATTAGAAGGAAACTAGACATACCCATTAGCATAAATTAGGCTAATAACCATAAAATCAAAAAAAAATCAGCAAATCTAGAAGAACACAACACAATAAAAGAAAAAGTGGGACTGAAATATTTCTCACCATGATACTGGCACCTTCGGAGGTGACCCTCTAAGAGCTTCAAGCAAACTTGATCATCATCAACAGCTAAAACACGCATGCCAACTGGAAACTGCTTTTTGTTTGCTTCATCCACTCCAAAATTTTGTTCCACTGTCATTTTTTTAGTAACAAATCTTGAAATCTAACACCCAGAGATTGAGAAACAAACCCAAATATCACCAAATCCTAAAAAAATCCAATCTTTGATTAAACCCCACAACCCCAAATCCTCTCTTTATCACTCCAACAATAAAAACCACAACCCCAGAGTCTAGAAAAGGACTTAAAACCCCAAAATCTTTGTTTGGGTATGCTTTTGCAGTCTTACTCTGCAATCAACAGATGTATAAACACTTCTTCTGATGTGAGACAATCTTTGGTAAAGCTAGCTCCAGAAAATCTTTTTAGATCCTTTGAGAGCAAATGAACACTGACAGTGAGAGAGAGAATATTATTATTATTATTATTATTAAAGCTAATCTGTCTTTATTTTAAAAGATTTATTGCCATGAATTATTAGGTAACAATAATTATTTGCAGGTCTTAACCAAATCTGTATTTTTTTCACCAAAAAACCCAACCAAATCTGTATGAGCCACTTGGGGGGTGTTTTGTATAAATTAGTCAATGACAATAAGTGCCAAACCATGGGGTCTTAATTTGGTGCTTAATGGACCCATGTTTCAATCACCATGATTTGATAGAGTAGTAGTAGTATAAGACTCCATCACTCTATATGATAGAGTATTTTGGGCCCAAACAAATCATTCTTAATTTTGTGGGTCACCACTTAGACAATGAGGGAGGAGGGAGGGAGGGTCTTAGCCTTCTCATACCAATTAAGACCATCAAACTTAATGAATTAGAAGAATAATCAAGTAGCGATCGTCGTCTGGGCATCCTTCTGTTGCACAGACGTAACACGAAATAACTTGTCACAAGCACCTTAGAAGTAGGACAGACTTCATGTAAACTTGAAGTAGGATTAGCACGCAATGTGAATGATATGTGGTGTGTACGGTAAGAATCGAAGAACACAAATATGACATATGTTGCTTTGGTACAAGCATTCCTATTTTTGATGAATGTAGCCCTAATACTAATGTACTTATTAATTGCAAAATCTACAAATTAATCTTGTAATTAATCTCCTATAAATAGACATGCATGTGTATCTCTGGCCCACTTAATGCCACCAGCAAAGAAAATCTGACAAAAAACTTTTCCAAATAATAAAATTAATGAAGAAATGGCAATCCTGTAAATAATAACAGTTTGTGATTACGCTGTGTACAGTTCCAAAAAAAAAGAATTTGAGTGCGGGACCCACAAAGATTCCCACTCTGGAGAAATCGGGGCCATATAATTTTTTGGACACGTGGACGGTTGGGGATTGAACTAGAACGAACATTGTACTCTGGAGTCTAGTTTTAGAGATTGAAATTAACCCGGTTCGGTCTTTCTTGATCAGATCAGTTTTTGAATTGGAATCGGATTATCGGACATTTTCGTATGCTCTTTACTAACGGATAAATCAAATTCTAAGGCTCTATTTAATATCCTGTTTATTTACTTTGATTCAATGGTTATAAACGGAATTCCTTAATTTGAAGAGGTATAAACGGGAAGCAGAGAGCCAAGGTATGATTACCATGCAATTATAATCCTAATTATGCATAAATAGTTTTTTCATTTTCATTTTCTCATTCTCCTTATTAATTTTTTAATATTTATTCAAGCTATCAAAATGAAATTGGAGCAAAATACATATGATGCAAAGGTAAGTGATACCTAGCCAAGTGAAAAGCATATTTTCCCGGTTCCTTCGCCTTATGTACATTGGTGTCAAGAATGCTTGAGATTTCCAAAGTCCAAACACACTGCACTCTTATCCAACAACAAACATTTGCATTTTGGAAGGTACAAGATTCGTAAACACGAAAGAAACATTTGGGCTTAAGATATCTTAATCAACTATGATTTTAGCATAATCGAAAATCTTCAAATCCCAACCATAGTTACAACATTATCTAGCAGGGGCCCTAGTATTAGATTTGAACAAAAGGGAATATCACAGCTTACAATAAAATATAAACAACCACAATTGGTCTCATTATGTCATCAAAATCAATACTAATGCAGAAAACATAGCCAAGTCCACTAAAAACATAAACAAATGACGACAATACCAAAAATATCCAACTTATTGCACTTTCACCAAATCAATACTGGAACACCTTTCCCCAGAAACAATACCATAATTCCCAGTCGATACTGGGCCACCCCCTCCAAACCTACTACACCTATTCTGACTTCCTATAGACAACACATTTGTTGCATTAAAAATAAGTGAAATGTCTCAATCATTCAACAGTAAATAGCGGGAAAATTCCCACCAAACCCTTTCGTACCATATCATGTCCTTCACCTTAATCTTCAACAAAAACACCCTCTTCTGCTACTTCTCTTGAAAGCTTCTCTTTGTCCCCAAATGCTTCGCCTAAAAGCTTATTTGTGTCCTTCACGTTCCTGTAATTTTGCTCTCTTTGAAATCCTACTTTTCTTTGTCTTCGTCCCCAAATATTATCCATGTCCGCTGCGTAAGTTTTGCATCTCACGTTTTGTATCTCAGACCTCACATAAGTTTGGATTATTTGCATTTCTCAGTAGGTAACGTTGTTGCATAACCAACTTTGCATACCATCTGCATTGCATTATCTGAAGATGGTTATTGAGTTAGTCATTTGATCTTACGTATATGTCATTTGTTTTGTATCTATTCCTTATTTGTCTTTGCATATTTTGTATGTGTATAGATGATATTTATCATTTGTTCTCTAACTTTAGTAATTGGTTTGGTTTAAGTCGTTTCAGATATGGCTGGAGTTGAGCTTTATATCATCGTTCATTTCGGAGAGGAAATTGTACCTCCCAAAAATGGATTGCCGGGAGAAAATCCAAAAATGGTCGAAATTGCCTTGCAAACATCATTTACTGATTTTATTAAAATCCTTGAACAAACAAACAAAATCCATTATCAAAACTCTAAACTATACAACTTTATTCATGGTTGTGGGTGTTCAATTTCATCCGTCCAGGACTTTTCAGTAATGATGAATATGCATAAAAGAACTCTTAATACACCCATTCACATATGGATGGTTCTTGAGGGTAAGGAACAAGTTCTAACGGCCAACTCTTAAGGTACGTCCCCATAACATTTGTTCCGAGTTTGGTCATGATAAAGGGGTGACTTTAACAAGTGTATTAGGGTTTGACACCAGGGGACTTTAAATTTTGCGCTCATTTCCTGAACCTATGGTTGATGATGTTCCTATTTCAAATGATGTTCCTTCTAAACCTATGATTGTTGATTTAAATGAACATTACGAACCTGTGTTTGATGATTTCCCCATTTCAAATGATCATTATGAACCTATGGTTGCTGATTTCCTTCTATCCAATGAACAATTTGAACCTAAAGGTAAAACATGTTTATTTGTCATTATTTATGTAGACCTTATCATTTGTCCAATTGATATATCTTCCTATGATAATAGAATTTATTATTGATAACAAGAATTTGTGTCATTTGTCCAGTTCAATTCCGCTTTGAATCACCACCCGAACAGGTGGTAGAGCTCCTTGATTTCCAGTTTAAATTTGCAGCCTAACCTACATTGAGGAACTCTATGACTTCAATAAAGGGTTTAAAATTGGTGATGTATTTCGGGATAGGATCCAACTTAAGAACCATATCAAAGCATATGCAGTTGTAAATAAGTTTCAGCTACGCCACGATCTGAGCAACGAATATAGAGTCATGGTACGTTGTAAAGCTGATAAATGCTCGTGGCGGATACGCGGTTAGGCTGCTTGGTTCAACCTACTATGAAGTTAGAACTTATTGTTCTGAGCATGTCTGCATCATCATACAACAAGATGATGGGAACTCATATAGGGCATCGTCTAGTAACTAATTTGCTTATCTAATCAAGCAAAAACTAAGAAAAAAAAACTCAGACTATAAGGTAAACGGGATTATGATCACCGATTTGCATGAACTGTACCATGTCGATATAGCATACAAGCTTGCCTGGTTTGCCAAAGAAAAAGCGAGCGCCGAGGTAAAATGTTTTGATACGATTTTATCATTTGTCCTTGACAATTTGTCGTTTGTTTCTGTCTCTTTTATCATTTCTTTATAAAAACTTTCACCATCCTAATTTTTTATTTATCATATGTAGACGTGCCATTTGTTAACTTGTCTTTTATCATTTGTTGGATACTATTTATTTATTTATTTTTCAGATGCGGGGAATTTCAGTCACTCCTACCAATATCTAACAAGCTTCTTTGTGGAAGTTAAGTTGGTTGACCATGATTTGGTGTTTGACATACAAACCACCACTTGCAAGGATAAGAGATTCATAAGGTGTTTTTGGTGTTTTGGTGCTCCAAAAAAAATGTATCATCTATTGAGACCCGTTGTAGTGATCGACAAAACTTTTTTGAAAGGGAGGCATCGTGGAACGCTACTAACAACCCTCTCCATTGATCCAAACAATCACTTGCTTCCTCTTGCATTCTCAATAACGAATACGAAGAACATCGATAGTTGGACATACTTCCTGGAGATGTTTGGGTCCAATTTCCATGGATTTCAAACTCGATCGTCGTCATCTCTGACAGAAACCCTGGAATTCTAAATAATGTACCCAAGGTGTTTCCAATGGCTGTCTATACATATTATGTCTTTCACATATCGAACAATATTAAAACTACCCTAGATAGCACGAGGATTTCATTTAGGTTGGTAGCGGAGGCGCTAACCAACATTGATTTCAATAAATATATGAATTTAATCCGAACAACGGATCCAGTAGGTTTCCAATACATACTCGGTATTCCCAAGGGACCTGGTCTAATTTATATGTTCCTATGAACAGTCATGTTTTTGGCATTTGTACATTTACATTTGTTACTTGTTCGACAACAATTGTCATTTGTTTGATACATTTTTTTAAATTGTTGCTTTGAACTTCTCATTGTAAGTACATCATTTTCAGGTATGGGGTGGCATACACGAATCACATGGAGAGTTAGAATAAAGTGATTATCCTAGTAAGAGATCTCTCTATCCAAATATTTATCGAGGAATTGCGTAGAATCTATTTTGAGGCGTCATTCACGCATAGAGAGGAAGCTCTGAAGAATCAATCTCGCTTAACGAAATGGGCTACAGATCATTATACGAGCATAAAGTCTGTGGAGAGGAGAGAGAGAGAGAGAGAGATTTAAAGAGATAGAAATAAATTTTAGTACAAAGCGAGTACAATGAGAGTGTGGAGGGGAGAATAAAACTTACCAGACAAGAGACAGACAGTTGCTAAGGATTCTCAATCAGTACAAAACGAACAAGAGAGAATGGAATTTTTATTGAAGTACTTCTTACAATCAAGAATCAATCCATACGATTTATGAGGGTGGTTTTAAATTAAACGGTACCAGTCCCGATACAATTGTCTCCTATATGTGGATGTTTAAATGACAACTCCTCTCGATATACGTGTAAAAATTGAGGGCCATTGTTTTGTACGATTTTCCTCGATTGACTATTACATCAATTAGTTAGAAATGTTTGGTGCCAAAAACCATCATACCCGTATACGTGCAAATCACACATGGGACAGAGAATATATGTCAAATTACAATGACAACTTTCTACATAACAAATGACAAATTTATACACAACAATTTACATATGTTGAGCATAATACATTAGTAATGTTTACATTACAAATGATAAAATGTATTGCAAACTCTTCTCGAATAATATAGTGGACGTGTCATAACTATATGCCATGTGTACAAACCGATGTCTACATGTTCATTTAGTATAAACACATGTAGTCCTAGATGTGATTAAAATTTAAATTTGAGTCGTATCACTTTAAGAGGTTGTTTGTTTTTTTACTTAATTAAATAGGAGAGGATTTAGAGACACTCAAGTCTCAAACACTCAAGACTCTCTCAACTACAACAACTCATCTCTATTAGATGAGTGGCTCTCAAAATTGGGATATTCTATATAGTAAAATTAGGTGGAAAACCATGGGTCCTACCTGCCCCACTCTCTCTCTCATCCCTCTAGCAGCTGGCAGTAGACATCATCCTCTCCCAAATTTCCCTCTCACAAATTTGAAATTCGAAATCACTCATATTACTCTCTCTTTCTCTCTTCTCTCTCTCATAAATTAAAGCTCATTTTTTTCTTTTCTCTCTCTATATCTTTTTCTCGCATGGAATTGCTTAGATCTGACTCTTGTTCTTAGTGAAGAACCATAAATCGGTCAAGAAATCAAAGTCTCTATGTCTCAATTTAGGGAAAATCAGTCAAGAACGATTGGTTTTGAAGAGTCTCTCTCTAAAAAAGTTGTCTTTCTGATCAATTGTGTTACTGCAAGATCAAAGAGTAATTACTACGAATTTGGTTTTTTTTCTCATCAAAATTTACTGCAAAGGTACGAAGGTTAACACCGCTAGAGCAGAAATCGTATTGGGCATCATTGACAAAATTGACATTTTGTGATATTTGAGTTTGTCGATTATAGAGGTAATCAAGAATTTCTTATACACCATTATCTTATTGAACTGGCGAAGACGAGTCCTTGAAGATCAAAAGTATTGTTTGGAGTTTTCATTTTGGGTTTTACTGTCTATGTAAAAGAATATTGGAACCCCTTTTATGAATTATGTTTTTTTATGTTGATGTTGAAGAATCCAACAGAATGAGTTTTTTTCCCTTGTATGTTATTGCCGGTAAATATCATATTGTTTTTGTTATTGCCGGGTTCGACAATTTCATTGATAACTAGCATCCAATATTATTTTCATTATTGTCGGGTTTGACAATTTCATTGATAACTACTACCAATTTGTTTTCATTATTGTCGGGTTCGACAATTTCATTGATAACTAACATCCAATATTGTTTTCGTTATTGTCGGGTTCGACAATTTCGTTGATAATGAACTTCCAATAGTGTTTTCGTTATCGTCGGGTTCGACAATTTAGTTGATAATGAGCATCCAATATTGTTTTCATTATTGTCGGGTTCGACAATTTTATTGATAACTAGCATCCAATATTGTTTTCGTTATTGTAGGGTTCGACAATTTCATTCATAATGAGCATCCAATATATTTTTCGTTATTCTCGGGTTCGACAATTTCATTGATAACTAGCATCAAATATTGTTTTCGTTATTGTCGGGTTCGACAATTTCATTGATAATGAGCATCCAATATGTTGGAAAAACCCATGTGTTTGCTTATGGTTTGAATGTCATTTTGATGTGTTTACTTTTAGTCCCACATTGGATAAGTGAAAAGAGAATTTTCACTTTATAATGGATTGCACACTACTATCATATGTAGCATGTATAAGTAGGTGGTGCCCTCATGTGTGTGTGAGAAGGCTTGCTATATGGGGACGCCCATGGGCTTGCGTGCACGACCCGACCCATGACCTACCTGGACTATTTATAAGTAGTCTATGATTCGGCCTTGGGGCCATGGGCTCATGGGGATTTCTAGTTTACACTTAGTCGTTTTTGGGTGTTTATTCAGGAGTCGGTTTTTTCCCTCCAAGAGTTACAACTCTTCACAGAGGTGTTTCTTGGGACACAACCCTGTGAACAGGTGCTTCGAAAAGGGACCTTCTCCTTGATAAATAGTTATCTACTTGAGGTATTAAATACACAGAAAAATATCCAAATCTTTTTTTTTTATTGCCGATTTCGACAATTTACCCATCGACATTAAAACTACATATTAAAACCACAGTGATGCACAATCATAAGTATTGTCGAAATTAACAATATATAGATGGGTAAATTATCGATATCGATAATATATGAATAGGTAAATTTTCGATCATAAGTATTGTCGAAATCGACAATATATGGAGAGGTAAATTGCCTTACTCTTTCTCTCTCTCTCATCAATCACTCTCAATGGACAAATTTCTGGAATGAGCAGTGTGGATTGTCGATAAGTGCATGTGTAAGGCAATAAATCATGAGAAATAATCTCGATGAGACCATGCATCGATAATAACATGAGTGTCATTATGGTCAAGTACTGGAATACTCAACAGTGCATTGGTTCGCGCGTTGAGCATGTTTTGTAGCAAATGGTTATGGCAATATTAACATAGAGACTGAAATTAAAAGGGAAAGAGAATTACATGCAATCAAAATAAATGACCAAAAGAACAAATTTCATAACTCAAATATTCAGATTCCCAAAACACACGTTGCTTCATAGTTTAAGCAGCAAATCAACAGGATGAACCACAAACAACAATAAATACAGGGAAATCAAAACCCAAATTGCAACGATCATTCAGGAACCCTAATTTCATTAGGTATTGATCTTCACAAAACCCAAACAACATCGAAGTACGGACACTTTAGCACTTCGATAAAGATTGGTTTCAAATTTTCAATGGTGAATGAGAGAGAAAGAGAGCAACCATCTTCAATTTGTGATATGAGAGAGTGTGAAATATGAGAGAGAGAGAGAGATATGAGTGATTTTAAATTTCAAATTTGTGAGAGGGAAATTTATGATGTGATATGAGAGGATGATGTCTGCTGCCAGCTGCTAGAGGGATGAGGGGGTATAGCAGGTAGAACCCATGGTTTTCCACCTCATTTCTCTATATAGAAAAGCCTAATTTTGAGAGCCACTCATCTAATAGAGATGAGTGGTTGTGGTTGAGTGAGTCTTGAGTGTTTGAGACTTGAGTGTCTCTAAATCCTCCCCCTAATTAAATTATTTAACTTAATTGACCAAATAAGTCAAATTAGTTTGTTTGTTTTTCAATTTATAAAAAGTTCTTTTTAGTAATGACACCCCACTTTTCATCACTTATAAGTTGGAAATCCTAACTTATCTTAATTTTTTGTTTGCTGAAGTTGATGAGATTGATACGGAACTAAGTAAAAATATTTAAACCTGATGATACCCATGGTTTATCTCCACCTTTCTTCCTATATTTATTCTTTCTACAATTCTCTCTCTCTCTTCTCTATTATTTGAATCAAAAACCCTTAATTCTGCAGGAAACTAAAACGAGAATGAGAACAACCAAGGCTTGATTCAATTTATAACTTGAAATGATCACTTCTAAAAATAAGTTTCGATAAGATTAACATTAGTAACTCCCTTGAAGATTCTCAAATTACAGTGACCCATTATGGGTTCCAAGCTCAATATATATGTGATTGAGCAAAAAAAATTATTGTTTGAAAGTGGTTGGGTTTGATTATTGGGTTTCATCAATTACGATATTTCAGGGATGAGTTAAACTTTACTATTCTCTAAGATAAATTTATTCTTATTATAGTATAAAAATTCAATCTGTAGCATTGAAGATGAATATAACATCTTGATTTAATAATTTAAGTGTTTAACCTGTTTTCAGAGTTTGTCGACGAATTTAATGTTAAAAGATAAATTGGTATAAGTTATTTTTTGGATAATAATAATTTTGTTCTTGTTCAATTCTTCGGTTATAAATATACTATCCAAAAGAGAGAAGAAATGAAAATTAGTTGATATCCGTGTACTTGAATTTTAAATGCGATTATGAAGTAACATGTTCAGCAAAAATTAGAAAACCCGATAATTTTGACAATTTGATAGTTTTTACATAGTTCGGACTTTAAATTCAAAAACAAAACAAACAAAATTTTGTGCGTTTCAACTTCAACATTTTGGTGCTAGATTCAATAATCAGAATAAGTAATCAGAATCATTATTATTATTTTCAACTTGATGTAGCATTCGTACCCGCTGCCCCACTTGTCCGCAAAACCAGAATTTTCAGATTGGTTAACTGCCGTAAATAAAGAACTTTAGTAGGGGTAATAATGGGACTTCAAGCACCAATAAATTTAATGTTCGCAAGGTCCTATTTGATCAAGAATGCAATAAGTTGTATTTTTTTGGTCAATTGTCGAACAAACAAAAGGAATATATAGTTGAAAAAAAAGATTCACTTTTTGGTCGGAAAAGCGAAGGACTCCTAAGATTCCTTCCTGTTTATACAAAGCAGTATGCAAAAAATTAAGTCTTTGGAACCATGACTGTAATACACAAGTCCCAAGAGAAGCATCAAATACACTATTGATAGAGCGGACATAGACAAAATTGTAAAATATAGGATTTTTTTCATGTTGAGAAAAACGAAACTGTAACAATTTGCGCAAAACTTGCATTTGTTTGGTTTATGATACAACATGTATAGACAGACCTCAAAGACTAGAAAGGGTGCAAGAAATATATCAGAAAGGAAGTTGAGTAACCTTTTCGAATAGTATTTGCTCCTCTTCGAGCTTGGTATCATCACCAATAACGGAAACCCAAGTCTCTGCTATTTTCTCCAAGTTCCCATTTAATATCTCCACCAAAGTAAATGCTCGGACAGTGCCCTCTGTTTCAGGGAAATTTTTGACTCTCGGCACAATCGCTCCATTCAGATAGACAGTATTGTCAGCTCCAACTACAATCATCTTACGAAGACCTTTCCTATAAGCCAATTCCTTATGCATATGCCCAAATACAACCAAAGGGGCAGAGAACTGTGATTGGGTGGTTTCTTTGAAATCAGATATAGCCTTTTCTAGATCTGCACAAACAATATTTTGCTGAAAAAGGTTTACAAAATTGGTTAATAAACTAACGACTTAATGTAAGTTGAAATTTACATCGCTTATCATGAGGTATTGTGGTTTCAAGAACTTCAAGATTTGCTGCACACATTGACTATAGACAAGATATTTTAACGTTAATTTTCTTGTTCTTCTCTTAATTTTCTTTGCAATATTTCATGATATGACCATATATTATGTTTTCCGGACATAAATAGTATAGGAGCACTACTTAGCGAGCAGAAATATCAATCGGATGATAATATGATAAATGATTATATACCTGGATCACCATGATCACCTGCTCCATGTACCCAGTCTTTCCCACAAATATCATTCATCTTAGATCCTAAGCCTGCAGAAGAAACTGATATTTTAGTTTTATTACGGGAAATTACCACTTCTTCGTCATGCAACACAGGAGATACATGAAAGTTTACAGCCTCGTAAAAACCTTTGGGTCCATTGTGAGCAAGAAATACAATTGAATGACCCACCGGCGTCCCTAGAGCAGCTTCAAATATTTTCTTTGCACTTTGCTCCATGTCACGGACTCCATATCTAAAAGGAGTGTTTGCGATCAGATTATAAAACTAACAAGTTCTATATATCATAACATCAGCTTATCTATGTAAAATGGCAGGGTCCTGTACCTCGTCCATTGTTAAGATAAATCCTTCAACTATGCACATACAAAATTTGGGAAGAGATTCTGATGTGGCGCATCCCTCATAGGGTCGTCTACCCACCGTACCATCTATGTTTATTTAATGCTTTGTATTTTAAGTCTTTAGCTTAAGCTCTGTTGAAGAGGTCCAACCGAGGTTATTAGTAATTTCCTAATTTAAGTATAATTCTATTTTCAATTAGAATTAGGGTTCTTAATTCTAACCCCCCTTGTGTTCTATAAAAGGAGAGGTCTAAGTTATTTGTTTCTTAGTTAATACAGTTAATTCAGTTAAGTTAGTCTTGTTCAGAACAAAAGTTCTCGTTAATAAAATTAAGGTTCCTCAAGAACCTAATTCCTTTTGCTAATCTGGTATTTTTCTTGATTATTGGCTTCCGCGTAATCAGTTTACATCAAAGTGGTGTCAGAGCTGCGTTAGATCTAAGTGTAGTCAGTTTCAAGAGCGAAGATGCCTCGTGGAAGAACCGTGACGAAGAAACCTACTCTAGCTCAAGATGTAGCAACCCCCTGCCTCCGTTGGGCGTAACTGGAGATATTTCTCTAGAAGGAAGCATCGCCGCGAAAAGCGAGGATCTAAACAATCCTTTCGCAAAGTTGGACATCGAAACCAGGGTTCACGAAAGCGGCGAGATCGATATTCAAAACGACGTGGGAGATACAACAATATTAATCGACCTTCATGCAAGTAGTACCACACCGCGAGGAGATCGGGGTCTTGCCGGCGTCGGCCCCGAAGGCAGCCACCACGGCAACAACCCCAATCGCGTTGAACAAAAGAGATTTCTTAGCTTGGGTTGCGCAACAGCAAGCCCAAGCTTATCGAACACAAGGCCCGAATCATGACCCAACACTACCGCACCAACACCAAACCCAAAGGGGTCCGATCCAGTTCCAAGAACCTATATGTCACCAGATTGAAATTTGAATTATTGTACCAAGCATGTGGGAAGCTATCAAGAAAGCCGGCCCACATCACATGGACCCCACAACCCAAATTCAAATATGTTTTATTCTCAAAAACAATCTGCCTCAGATTTGTTTATTACCGGCTCAAAGCTACCAGAAAGATTTGATACCCAAACCTAGAACTTTTGGGCTCGTTGGGTTGGGCTACAACAGTCTTTGCAGAGGCCCAACTTTGCTAACATCAAAACATCAACCCAACCCGAAACTCTAAACATCAACCCATCTTGGTGGCCTCCTTTGGATGATGTCACAGTGAACCATCTCAGCGACAACCACCGGCCAACACCACCGAAACCAGTCGGCCACGTACCATTATACTCCCCAAGGACAGCCGGTGAGACACCCCTCCCCAAAGAGAGGACTGCCGGATCCCGAGTTCGCACCGGGTATACCTCCGGACATCACGACTTGCCAAAGAACTCCAACCGGCGTGCCATTAGTCGGTGACGAACAAAATCTGCCACCGGGTACTGCAACATTGGAGAACCTTAAGACATCATTCCTTAAGCCGACAGACCCGTACCTCCAATACGACACCGGCAAGCGAGCACCACCAAAGATGAATCCTAAATTCGGTGATGAATACCGAAACCCCTATGTCGAGAGATGGAGACCACGTGATGATGATGTCCTCAGTGTTCGCTCGATCGGAAGACATAAGTATATGGGTTCTCGTTTTATGCAAGCTGGAGAGAGAGAGGCAATTCAGCGGGAGAGACCGGGGCCGTGGTTCTCACACTCCGGTCGATACCCCATTGCATAACCGTTATCGGCAACATCCACTTGGTTCACCACCTCGTCCGCCAAGACAACCATATGCTACGACTTGGCAAGACAATGAGTACAGTTCCGATTATGAGGAGGAACAATGACCACAGCCGCGCCGAAAAGGTGAAGGTAACGACATTGAAGCCTTAACCAAAGCTATATCAGAACAGACGCATGACGTTTACCTCAAAGTACCAGAGTTCACTGGAAAGTCTGAAGCGGACGTCTTTATCGAGTGGTTGGATAAGGTTAAGCGTATATTCAACTACAAGAAATATGGGGATCCAAAACAAGTGATGATCATTGAGTCGTGCCTTACTAGTTTTGCCCTCACTTGGTGGAACAGTGTTCAACAGGCAAGACGTACAGCGGGTTACCGTCCTATTTCGAAATGGTAGAAAATGCGGAGAGCTGAAGGAGAGGTTCATCCCTATGAACGATGGCGAGGTTGCATTTGGGAAACTTCAGTCTCTCAAAATGGGTCTTTCTTCCCTTGATGATTACACAGACCAGTATTATCTACTTGAGGCACGAGCACGAATCCATGAGACTGAGCAACAACGGTTTAGTAGGCACAAGTCTGTTTTAACGAAGAAACTCCAAGAAGCTACAGTATTTCAACAAGTCTTTTGTCTTGCTGAAATTGTACAATTGGCCAAACAGGCAAACGAGTTGCATGCGCAGTATCGCCCTCCGGTTCTAACAGCAACACCAACAGCCTCAACTATTCCAGTAGCCACTGCACCACGTACTTTTGTCTTAGGCAACTGTTATGGATGTGGCAAACTAGGGCACCAGAAACGTAATTGTCCTGCATTTGCGAGGAAAGTCGACCTCATCGTGGATGGTATGCGTGAGGCGTGATAGCAACAGTTCAGCGTGTTATGAAGGATGAGGACGAAGGAGATACCAGGATGCACACTACTTACGTATGTGAGTCCTCAGGAACACCGCCCCCTTGATTTCGTAGACGAAATCTTCTTAGACGGAGGGTTTGATGTGGCGCATCCCTCGTAGGGTCGTCTACCCACCATACCATCTATGTTTATTTAATGCTTTTAATGCTTTGTATTTTAAGTCTTTAGCTTAAGCTCTGTTGGAGAGGCCCAACCGAAGTTATTATTAATTTCCTAATTTAAGTAGAATTCAATTTTCAATTAGAATTAGGGTTACTAATTCTAAACCCCCTTGTGTTCTATAAAAGGGGAGGTCTAGGTTATTTGTTTCTTAGTTAATAAAGTTGATTCAGTTAAGTTAGTCTTGTTCAGAACAAAAGTTTTAGTTAATAAAATTAGGGTTCCTCAATAACCTAATTCCTTTTGTTAATCTGGTGTTCTTGATTATTGGCTACCGCGTAATTAGTTTACATCAGATTCATTCTTCCACATTTTAATTTGGCTCAAAAAAATATGTATATGAAGTCGTAGACGTGCAAGAGGGATTTTTTGTTGTCTTTTCTTATTAAGTTTCAAATGTTAATACTTATAATCTGCAGTGTGTTACGTTTGTGTAAAATGAAGAAAAGGAAAAACGGTTTTCATGGAATAAAATCATCGAAATTTATTTTCCCTTAGTTCGACTGGACATAGAAAAATGAGGGAAAGTAGCTAAATGTCATACAAGAAAGTTTGTAAAAATGACGTTCTACAGTTTATGACACCGCCAAATTCTCTCTAAGGATTTTCTGTAGATTCTCTGAAAAATACGTACTCTTTTTTCTCCAAATACCTCCTTAGATGCAAATAAATCTCTTTCTCTCTCCATGAATCCAGAAAATTTATCTCTAGATTGAAGTATGAGAGGAATATCTTCATAATGAAGCATAGTGGCTAATTCTAGAAATATTTTCATTCTGAAATCAATAACTTTCCTATTTTAATTAAGATTTCCATTTGGCCCTTTTAAGTTAGTTTTTTGTTTCCCTTAGTCTCGTAAATCATAAACATAAAGTGTACCAAAAGTTGTGACTGTTGAAGTAGCAGTTAGGGTGGTTTTGTATTACTAAACAAAACATCTCTTTTATGAAGAGGTATCTTTTGTTATATAAAAGGCTTTACCCACCAACGTGAATTATAAAACAACTCTCTTTGTCCAAAACTCTATTCAAACTCCTTCTCCCTCATATATTGTTAGCCAAGATAGTGTTTGATATTAAGAGAAGTTCCCGGCAATTATCCGAGTTTGTTGCTCGCAGAATTACACAAGGCTTGTCATATATCGGAAGTGATTTGACGATGGCCTTTCAACAAACTCAACTCTCGAGTACGCGGCGAATAACGCTGTGAAGAAAGCGCGTAGACGTGCCTCAAGAAATTCCGTTGTATTCATTTTCCATATCCGTCAATTAATTTAACACTAGTGAATGTTGTTCAATCTACCTTCACGGTATTTCCTTCTAAAGTTATACATAAGATTGAATGTTTACTGAGAACATTTTTATGGTTTGAACCAGACTTGAACAAGAGAATGTGTAATGTGGCTAAGGAAGAAATATGCTATTCAAGGAAATATGTTACTCAAAAAAGCATCATTCATGAAAAACATTTGAAAACTAATTAAAAGGAAACTGATAATTTGGTAAATGTCAAGCTTATCATTCTTCTCTCTAGGAGGTGTATATATATACATGAGGACATAAATGAGTTGTTGCATAGGTTACATAGGTTACTAAAGAGGATTAATGAGCAGTTACATCAGTTACAAAGTTGTTTAAGAGGCGGTTACATAGGTTACTAATGATACAACATAGAGTGGTCTTTAGTTTAACACTCACTCCCCCGCAAACTTGGTGGTCTTTGATGGACAAGTTTGGAGCACAATTACTCAAAGCGATGCTCGTGAAGACCTCTAGTGAAGAGATCGGCAAGTTGATCGAACGAGGGAACAAAATGGACCCGATGTGTCCCAAACAACACTCCCACGAATGAAGTGATAGTCAAGCTCAATATGCTTTGTGCGAACATGAAAAACCGGGTTAGAGGCCATATAAGTAGTGCTTAGGTTGTCACAAAAGAGAAGGATGGGTGGTGGAATATGGATATGGAGCTCACGAAGAAGATGAGCAATCCACACCGTCTTTGCACAAACATGAGCAAGAGAACGATACTCAGACACTAGAGCGAGACACTGTAGGTTGTTTCTTAACAATCCAAAAAATAAGATTTAGACCCAGAAACATGCAAAAGCCTGAAGTAGAACGCCGTGTATCAAGACAACTGGCCCAATCAGCATCGCAAAACACATGTAGTGATGGAAGGCCAGAAGCTCACCGAAAAGCCAAACCGAATTCAATTGTGCCTTTAAGGTAACAGAGAATACGTTTAACAGCATCAAGATGCCCAGAGCGGGGAGCACTCATAAACTGAGCTACATGATGAACGACAAAGGTAATGTCTGGCCTCGTAAGAGTCAAGTACTGGAGGGACCCCACAAGATGACGATACTCAGTAGCATCGAAAAGAAAATCACCAGAGAAAGCGGATAATTGAGACTTAGCACTCAACGGAGTATAACAAGATTTACACTCGGTCATGTTATTGCGACAAAGAAGATCAACTGTGTATTTTGCTTGAGAAAGATGTAAACCAAATTTTGTATAAGTTGCCTCAAGCCCCAGAAAGTAATTGAGAGGTCTGAGATCCTTTATCTCAAACTCCTTACCAAGAGTGAAAACAAAGGATGAAATGAGAGAAGGCGAGTTCCCTATGAGCACAATATCATCCACATATAATAGAAGAACCATCATCACGGAAGAAGCTTTATAGACAAACATGGAAGAGTCAGCTCTACTTTGAAGAGACCCATACTGTAATAGAAAATTGTTGAACCGCTAGAACCAAGCGCGAGGAGCCTGCTTGCTTTAGACCGTAAATGGCTATGTAGATTCGAGTCATCCGCATCATGTGTACAGGCTTCACAAAGAGATCCATGGAGAAATGCGTTCTTCACATCCAATTGTCGGAGAGACCATCCAGATGATACAGCAAGACTGAGAACTGTGCGTATAGTAGTAGACTTAACCATAGTGCTGAATGTTTCATTATAGTCAAGACCCTGGTGAAACCCTTTAGCCACTAACAGTGCTCTGTGACGCTCAACAGAACCATCAGGCTTTCTCTTTAAGTTTGAACACCCATTTGCAACCAACATTGTTCTGAGCAAACGACGAAAGAACAAGAGACAAGGTTTGATTTTTGAGAAGAGCATTGAACTCATCAGCCATAACAGCACGCCACTCAGGAAATTGAATAGCTTGTGAGTAACAAGTGGGCTCAAGCTCTGAGCCTGAAAAAGATAGGCCTGAGGTAGCAGGTACCGAATAGTATGAAGGGCATATGACTTTGGTGGAATGGTACCATCACAAGTTTTGATCATCATATGACGAGTGGATTGTTGAGGAGGTGGATTTGTAGGAGAAATGGTTGGTTGAGTATCATTTGAGGAAGGAGTAAAAGTCGAATGACCTGACTCAACATCTTTCGGTGGTGGCATCTTTGAAGAATCATTAGCAGGCCGGATGCGTGAGCGCTGATAATACAAATGAAAATCTCGTTCAGCAACTAGTAAAGGTTCAGCAACTGGTGTAGGTGGAGTGTGAGAAGCATGAGCAAGTAGTTTTGAAGGAGATGTCATCACAGGAGAAAAATTCAACTCAATGTAATCAGGACGGGGCGTCATTGAAGCATATTGCACAAGGGCAAAGGGAAACTGTTGCTCATCAAATCTCACATGGCGAGAAACAGACACACGATTGGTAGCTGGGACCTATACTCCTTATGCTGAGACCTGTAGCCTAAAAACTCGCATTCAACAGACCCTGGCAATAGTTTGTTAGTAACATAATCCTCTAAGTGTGGGTAACACGCACAACCGAAGGTACGGGGGTCGGTAGTGTAATGGCCAAATTCCGTAAGCTCGAAATGGCCTAAAATTCGCCATCACACCAATGAACCTGAAACAATTTTCTAATGGAAAGTAAGAAATGACAGGTGATTTTTGCGTAAAAAACCTCTGAATAGGTAAAAAACCACGACCTCGAGTGGAAGATTTTTATAATAGTATATTTATTGCTTGAGGCAGATATCTTATTACAAGTGATCTTTAGACATAGAAAAGCTTGAATCTTGTAATTAAGAAGTTTGACTGTTTGTTGAGAATCAAAATTAAGTAGTTTCTTGATGATCTCTGTTGTAATTTTTCTCTGTCATCTGTCTCTTCTGGAACTTTTTCTTTATATAGGCCTTCTCCGTAGTTCTTCATCGTGCTGGAGCACGTTTTCCGAACAATGTGGTTAGTGACGGTTGACTGAGTAACTGATGAGTTCGTGAGAGACAAGTGTCTTTGACTGGATAAGGTTTTATGGTTTGAGCTTGACCCACGTTCTTAAACAGTTCGCGGGGTGGTTTAGAATGTTTAACTGGGGAAGTTATGTTGAAAATGCGTGAATCTGAGATGGAGGTAATTCGAACTAGCGACAGCTCGATTTTAGGTGAGATCGAGGGATAGGTCCCTACAAGTATAGGATGGGGTTTGACCAAAAAGACGATAATAGGGGGAATCCCACTAAAGTAATGGTGTGGGAAGACGATTAATATGATAAACCGCACTGGAAACAGCTTTAACCAAACGTTAAGTGGAGCTTGAGAGGTAACTAGAGGAATGTGGGCCATGTCAACGATGTGACAGTGTTTCCATTCAGCAAGGCCATTTTGTTGTGGGGTATAAGGGTAAGAGAAACGGTGGTGAATGCCTAATTCACGATAAAAGGAACCAAACTGAGTGTTTACATATTCAGTACTCCCATCACTTTAAAAGAACTTGATGCTGCTATTAAAAATGTTATGAATACTATAAAGGAATGTTTGAAAATGTGTAAATACTTCATACTTGCGGCGCATAGGAAAACCCAAAGTGTATCTAGTGAAGTCATCAGTAAATAAAACATAGTATTTAAAACCAAAAACATATATAACAGGAGCCATTCACACATCTGAATGCACAAGATTAAATGGGAGATTTGACGCTTATCTCATTGCTATTATGAAAGGGGAGATGTGTGGATTTACCCATCGTACAACCTTTACAAAAGGAATGATTTAGACGAAAGTTCGGACTAAGAAACTTATTTGAGCCTAGATAAGATAAGATCTGAGCATTTGGATGACCAAGCCTATTGTGCCATAACTGAGTAGAAAATCTAGCAAAAGCCTGAGGAGAACCACGACTAGAATCACGACCGAAGGAAATAGGATAAAGATCGCCCTTACATTGGCCTTAAAATAAAGGAACACCCGTTCAAAAGTCAAAAATAGAATAACCATTAGGAGTAAAAGTGAAACAGGCAGAGTTATCACGAGTGAATCTAGCAACCGATAATAAGTTCTTATACATTACTGGAACATGATAGGCCTTATGTAAATGAAAAGTACGAGAACCAAAGGTAAGAGGAATGCTACCAGTATGAGATATGTTAAGTGTTGTATCATTGCCAAGGAGAACAAAATTATTACCAGTGTATGGGGCGCAATCTTGAATATCATCAGCATTTCCGGTCATGTGATGCGTGGCTCTAGTGTTAGGATACCAGTTCGGATCCATAGGTAATGTCATAGGTTGTCCAAGTTGTAAACCAGCAAAGGTTGTATGAAGCTGGTTCAGGGTACCATAACGAGGACAGGAGAGAGCCATGTGTCCGACTCTACCACAAACCTGACACATAAGAGTAGGTGGAGTACCAAGAATGCTAGTGTTGTTATTCCTGTTGATATTGTTGTTGTAACCACGGTTCTAATTGCAATTCCAATTGCAATTCCTGTTGCCATTACCATACCGATTGTTCCCACGATTGCCATGCTAATTTTGCCCCTAATTTCCACGGGACAGAGTGTTCTAAGAAGCAACAATTTGAGTGGCTAAAAGAGTTGTATGAGGAGAGGCAGCAAGAGAAGAATGAGCCATCTGAGTCTCAAATGCAAGGAGGCACGCACGAAGATCCTCATTAGGGTAGGGGTGAAAAATTGAGGATCGTCGTCACAATCTTGTCGTAATCAGCGTCCAAGCCTCGCAGAATAGACGTCACCAAATTGATGTTAAACACAGGAATAGAAGTTAAGGAATCAGCGAGCGTCTTAGCATATTGTAGATATTTAGACACAGTTTGAGTGCCTTTTAATAGAAAAAGAAGCTGGAAATGTATGTTTGTAGCATTGGCCTCAGATTGTTGGGTAAAGTGGCGAGAAAGACAATCCCATACTGCACGAGAAGTAGCGGTGCCAACCACTAAAGCTAAAACAGATTCTGTAAGAGTAGAGGTGAGATAACTCTTTACCAATTGATCAGTTTGATACCAAGTAGTGTACTCCGGATTGCTACAGATAGGAAGGGTGTCATCAACAACTAGAGTGAGAGAAGGGGCAGGATGAAAGCCATCAACAAAGCGCATAAAGTAATGGCCATAGAGGAAGGGTTTCGTTTGGCACAACCATGTCATGTAGTTGCTATCAGTTAACTTGATGAAGTGTCCAACATTGGGAGCAAACAAAGAGATATGTATTGTAGAGGGTGACGTGAAAGTAGAAGAACCAGAGGAAGAACTCGCCATTGTGGTATTAGAAGTGCTAGAATTTGCCAGTGTCGATGTGAAGATAGAATAGGTTGTTTGGGTAAGAGAAAAGATTTATGAAAGAAGATATGGATAGGAGAAGGGCAGCGGAGAGCTAGGAGGCTGGAAGTTAGAGAGGTCGTAGACCCTCTAATATGATGATAGTTTGGTAAATGTCAAGCTTATCATTCTTCTCTCTAGGAGGTATATATATATACATGAGGACATAAATGAGTTATTACATAGGTTACTAAAGAGGATTAATGAGCAGAAGAAGCTGTTAAAGAAGGTAGTTGCATAGGTTACTAATAATACAACATAGAGTAAACGTCTATAGTTTAACAAAATCCTACATGTTGGACACTCTAGATACATAGAAATCACATTAAAAGGAACTCATTCTAGTAGTACAGGTGCTTCCCTATGATTACTCATGGCCTTCAAATCCATGTTGAGAGTTAAAGAAGAAGCAATGAATTTGATAAAGATTATTATTGGAAACGACAACAAAACTTGTCTCTAAAAGATCCTTGGTTGGATAGGGGTCTATTAGAAACTTCTCACAGGAAATAAAGAATATTTACTGGACTTCAAGAACACTCCAAGGTTAGCTCTCTAATCAACAACAATAATTGGCAGCCTATTTCATTCAAATACCCTGAGATCAATAATATTATGCAAGATGTTTGTTCTCTCTCTACATGAAGATATTACAGTCTCGAAGCCGAGAGAAGATGAAAAGAATTAGAAGTGTAGAGAGAGAGAGTATTAAATAGTGGTTCTTGTCACGATCTCACCCTACGCGCACCGATATTATCCCCACTTAACCACTGCAGATCTCCAGCAGTGTGTGATTTTCATTCCTAGGAAAAGGTCTCGGTGACATGTAGAGTGAAATCTTAACGTAAGGACCACACACGTGGAAGGATCTTAGGCGATATGGGACTAAACCATTGGTGTTACCATCACCGCTAATGGGCTAGGTGCCTTTACAATACCCGCTCAGCCGGGTTGTTACAGTTCTCACCACTACCCATAATAGGTGAAAATAGTTACAACCCTAAATTAGTGTTCATAACCAGGAGATTCAATAGCCTGTTGATAAGGAATAGAAACAACAGACAAAGAGGTAGAAAACTCTTTTAGAGAAGGTAAAAGTTGATGTAGCAACACAAAAATCCCAATCGAGTATGGAGTATTTCTCTTACGTGTGCACGTACGAATAGTTTTTCGTTGAGCAATAGAAAGATCAATGGACAAATTATTAGTCAAACCAGATGAAGGAATAATTACCTCAGTACTTGCACGAGAATCAATTACCTCTGATGAGGAGGTTTAAGGCGGAGTTGGCGGTTTAGAGAGAACACGGCAACGTTGATAAACCTGTAATGGTTTAGTTGGAGTGGAAGCGGGAACATGAGAAGGATGAGAAACAAGATCACAAGCGGAAACACGACGACGTTCCATCTTCTGATCAACTTGGTGATATATTTATGAAACTTTTATCTCGTTCAGCTTTTAATTATCTGTGTCAAGCTGACATGTTTGATCACTACGCTCTAGCTTGAGGGGGAGTGTTGGAGATTGTTTATTTATTTCTCCATGTTCTTTAGAAGTTTCACATGTCGTCACCACGTACTATAAGTAGGGGCGTTATGGACACTAATTTAGGGTTGTAACTATCTTTACCTATTAAATATATAAATTGATAGTGGTAAGAGCCACTATCCAACTCTTCTCTATCTCTCTCTCTACACTTATAACTCGCAGAGCATTCCTTAATTTGCTAACCACACCTACCACATAGGCAATATCTGGCCGAGTTACTGCAAGATAAATAAGTTTCCCAACTAATTTGCAGTATACAAACATCATCCAAACACTCTCCTTGTTCCTATTAAACATTACAGCATATAACTCAAAAACCTAAGACATATTTTAAGCCTGGGAATAAAAAAAATTCCAGCAAGAGCCAAATCTTCTTTGTTGTATTAAGTAACTGGACAATTGCTGTAACTGATGGTTCCATACTGTTCCAAAGCCATGTACAGACTTTAGAATTATCTGTCATCCAATCTTCATAATCTGCAGCTAGGGCTACAACTATTGTCCGAACATCCAATTTTTCCGATTTCGGAACCCTATTTTACAGTTTCAATTTCCGATTTTTTCTGAAAAATTTCGGATCGGAATCGGATAGCCTTGAGCTATTCCCAAAATTTTGATCCGATTATTCCGAATACCCTCCAATCCGATTTAATCCGAACAATATTCCGATTTAATCCAAAAAAATTGGAATTCCAAATTTTTTGGATTTTTCGTTTTCAGATCTATTTTTAAAGTTACGAAAAAAATCCGATCGCCCCCATTTCCGATCCAAAAACAGACCTATCTTTAGCTTTCGAATCTGGGAGATTCTTCAGTTAAAAATTCAATTACCTCTAACTGCATAAAAAGTAGTGAACCGTGCGCATCTACCTTAAATATTTTTTTATTGTTAAGCCTCGACGAAGTTGCAGATTTTCCCAAAAATTCTTCATCTCTGGTAGTTCGAACTTCCACAATTTTGTTAACCGTCGTAGACGACTCAACAGTCTCCATCAAATCCCCCCATATTTAAGATGGGCATTAAAAAAAGGTAGAATGTGAAGGTTTGACAATAATAAAAAAATAGTGAGTAAGATCGAAACACAGTAAAAGAGATCTCATGGAAAAAAAAATAGTGATAACCTTCACCTAAAATAAAACTACCCTAGTTTTCCATCTAGGGTTTTAGATTGATAAAAAAAAGAAAGGAAAAAAAACAATCTAGGGTTTTAAGGAATCAAACCCTAAATCATATTTGATGTAGTTGAAATAAAGGAAAATTGAAGAATAAGGAGGAAGAAGAAATTAACCCTGCTCGATACCAAGTTAAAAGTGAGAGATTGAGGGGAAAAAAATAGATAGTGGCTCTCACCACTACCTATTTATTTATAATAGGTGAAGATAGTTACAACCCTAAATTAGTTTCCATAACCCCCCGACGTGTGAAATTACTAAAGAACATGGAGAAATAACTAAATAATCTCTAACAATAAGTTTACCACCAAATCTCAAATTTGCTTGGGAAAAGAAGAAAACATAAGCCAAAAGTTAACCAGTATAAAATAGTGTGGGCACCCAAAAATCTACCAAGGATCTCCCTCATCTCTAAGATGGCAGTAAAAAAAGAGGTAAAATTTAAGGCAAAGATTGGTAAAATCACTAATCCTAAAAGTCAATTCTGCAATGGTGATGCTGAAGATAGAAAACACTTATTTTTCGATGTTCTTTCTATAAACAAGTACGACAGTCCATTTTATAAGTGTTTGCCTTCAAAAGAGATCCTCAAGAGTGGGATGCAGAGTTCACATGGTTGATCCAACATGCTACCTTCTTAACTACTAATTCCAGACTTTTAAGAATAGTTTTCACTTCTACCATTTATCATATCTAGACGGAGAGAAACCTTAGGATCTTTCAGTCCAAAAATAAAAATGCTCAACTCGTAGTGAAGCTGTGGTGGAATAGGCAGATTCTGGATGACATTCTCATTGCTAATGAATACAGCGTTACTTGGGAAATGGGTATGGAGATTTTGTAAGGAAAATAATGAGTTGTGGACCAAGCTAATTAAAGCTAAGTTTGGGATTGAAGAACGCGGCTAGCTTCTGGCCAGGCCCAACATTACTTACGGAGTGGGATTATGGAGGCCAATCTTCAACATATGGGACGAGTTTAAAAAGGAAATTGTAGTTGACATTGGAAATGGAGAAAATATTAGATTTTGGAATGATCTAGGTGTGATTCTAGACAATTGGCTCTTATATATCCTTCTCTTATGCTTACGATTAAAACATGGGAGGGTTAAAGAGTTCTACGAGATGGAGGGGATACGACGAATTGAAATTTCCATTTCAGGAGAGATCTAGGGAACTAGAAGATCTTGGCCTTTTGATCCATAAAGTTAATTCAGTTATGATTCAGAGGGGTGAAGATAAATGGAAGTGAAAGTGGGTTGGAAGTGGGAAATTCACAGTGAGATCGATGTACGACCATTTGGAAGAAGCTAGAAGTATTAGAGACAGGTATCGACTGATAGTTTTTCCGAGGCGATTGGTTTGGAGAAAAGACATCCCGTCTAAAGTTGTATTTTTTTATTAGGAGGTGGCGTGGGGGAGAACACCGACTAGATACTTAGACGAAGAAAAGGATGTGGAACCTTTTTGCCTTCTTTGCGGGATTGCGGATGGATCCATTGATCATTTACTATTACATTGCCCGATTACGACGAAGGTGTGGAGTCATTTTCTTAATCTTTTCAGAGTCTCATTGGTTTTTGCGCTGAGCTTTATGCTATCCTTAAAAGATTGGTGGTGCAAGCCTTAGAGAAAAAAGATTGGGAAAATTTTACAGGATCTTACTCCTTGTGCGGTTGGGTGGGTTTTGTGGAAGGGGAGGAATGATGTGCACTTTAATGCAAAGGTTAAGAACTTGGAGGAGATTATATTTGAAGTTTATACAACTTCTCTTGTATTGGTCTTCATCATTTATTTCCATGAAAGGGATTACGTTTGACGACTTCGTGTCACGATAGAAGGATATAGCTCTCATGGATACAGTGTGATATTGATTGTATTATTTTTCTTTAATTTTGCCTTCGGGTTGTATTCTTTCAACCTCGAAAAATGTCTTTAGTTGATCTTTATACGATTTTTACATTTTCAAAATAAAATAAAATAAAATAGTGAAGCAGATTCTAGAAGAAGTTAAATGAAGGGCGCAATTTTCTTCAATTAAAATCAATGCTTGGAAGCACAAAGATGAATGCCAATGGATACTTAATTTAGATGGAGGACTTAATGACAACAAAGCTACAGTTGGTGATATTATAAAAGACGATGATAATAGACCTCATCTTGCATACAACTCTGTTGGAATATACCATATTAAAACTGGAGGTTCCATTTCAAAACTAATTGGTAATGAGAGGAGTTGCCCCAAGATCTTATATTTTGAAGTGCAAGGCATGAATACCCAATGTGGGACTATATATCTCAACACGCCACTTCACGTGTGACGTAACTTTTAGAGCTCAACACGTGGGCGTATATTTGGGTGACATGGAGCAACACGTGGGCCATTGGGCTCAACACGTGGAAGAATGGCCCGCTCTGATACTATATTATGCTCCAACAAGCTCCCCAGTTGACCCTAATGATATTGGTATTATTGAGCTCTAAGCAGCTTTTGTTTGGACTTAGAATTGCAAAGGAATGTCAGATTACAAGAATGAAGCATGAAAATTATCTCTGATTCCTTGTATGCTTTCAAAATACTCAAATACAAGATTTCACAACCATGGAAAGTAATTCATATCATCAGAGAGATTGATCAGATTGGTGCTACAATGGAAAAAATCTTGTACTCTCATTCATGGAGAGAAAAATGGAGAAAAGGCAATAAAGCACCTGACTTGCTAGCTTCACATCATATTGTAAATTCATAGTATGTAATTTTTCTCATAAGTCACGTGGTACCATGACCACGCGCGCGTAGCACGTTTCGTACATCGTGTGCGCACCTTTTTATTTAGTTATTTTTATTCATTTGATTCCAAGAATAATAAGACTAGTTTCCTAATTAGATAAGTATTAGGGTTCTATTTGTGCTAGGTTTCTTCTCCTATAAAAGAGAGCCTAAGCTTAGATTATTTTCAATGTTGGTTTTAGTAAGAGAAAGGCTTAGCCTTATAGAGTTATGTAGAGTTTGGGGTAAAACTCATAAACCATAGGCTTATGACCTTTATTTCTAAGCGATTAAGTGAGTTTAATTCAAATGCGAGTTTTAGGTTAAGTTAGTTGTGATTTAGATTGTTGCTTCCACGTAGTTTTTAACAACTTGGTACCAGAGCCACTAAGATTCTGCGAGATTTTTATTTTTTTATTTTTGTGACAAAAGATGGGGAAGAAAACACCAAAGAAACAAACACATACCAAGTTACTAATGGAGTCTAACAAGGAGCTTACGGAATCAAACAAGATGATGTTTAAACAAATTGAGGCGATGTTTTCCAAATTATGTGCTCACGAGTTTTGATGGTGACGAAAGATTTGCCGATGCCATTGAAGATGAAGTAGAAGTATGAGAGAAGAAGATTGTTGAAATCGCGAGGTTAAAGTCAGGTATTGTGATGGAGGATTTGATAAGATTCGATGGAGAAGGCTTGAAGATGAACCACTACAAGGGAACGACGGATAGGGAGGGTCACCGTGCAGTTGATGTTGTAGGTGGGAAAGGCGGAAACGCGTTGAAAAGATCTCGATCAAAGTACCACGAAAGGGTCGCGACCTTGATGCGAGAAGTTCACCCGATTGGCGTTTCCAATCATCATGAAGTCCAATCGAAGAAAACCAACACCACCCCAAAACCAATACTCCGAGTCCGACAAATTGAATAGTGGGGCTGCGCCGATTTGTTCAGCAGCGACGAACAAAGTTATAAGATTGAGGAAGAAGTTAATAGCGATTGCGAAACCGCGGGTTTCACCAACATTGACAAGTTTTTTGCCATAATCAACAAGTTCGTCGATTCTCAAATCGAGGAGGCTTTTGACAAAAATTTGATCATCAGAGTTGTCGAATTAGAGTTTCGAACCATTGGAGAGTGTTTTTCAGTTGCTAAAAAGCCGAAAAACCCCGAGGAAAATCTAGGGTTATCGCGGGTTCCAGAGAGGAGAAGTTGCGATAATTGACGAAACTTCGATCAACGGAGTTGTTGAACCGATAAGTAGAAGCATCGGGGAGAGTAATCAAGGCTCGAGAAAGTCAAGAAACGGTGAATTTCATCGAAGGTTGTCGCAGGTTGAAGAACATGGAGTCGGGCTTCAAACTCTTCACCACGTGACTGGCACGAGACGTGGCATGCCGATACTGGAGACACAAGACTCACGGGTTATGGTACGCCAGGTGGCACGTGTGCCACACCGATAGGCATGCCTAGAGGCACAAGACTTGCGGGTTACGGTATGCCGATTATCATGCGTGGCACACCGATGGGCATGCCAAATAGTATGTGCATACGTGCCCCACACGTGTTTCTTACTCCACAACAGCATCCAAGCCCACCAGGCCCACTACGAAGGTTCCAGGTCCAGGCTCAAGCATACCCAATTGGGGTTGCGACCACAAGAACCCGAGCCTACCTTTGAAAATAGCTTCTCTCCAACCCACAAAACCAGCCATGGCTGCTCCGGCGTCTTCCCGGACCAGCCCACTAACCGAAGCCACGATAAACAATTCATTGACCTCGACAACAGGGCATGAATGCACCAAAGCTTTGACGAAACCAGGGATAACAACAACAGCAACAAATACAACGATCCCAACGGCCTATATAGCCACGGCTACAACAGAGGTGAACCCCATCGAGTCTAAAGTGCGACGGACGATGGCTACAATTGGAAGTGGGGAAAAGATAGGTAATAAAAGAAGGAATGATAAAAAGAGAAAAGAAGGTGGTGGGGTAAGAGAAGGAAAGCAGCCTGTTGTCACTTCGCCTTTAGTACAAATAGTTCGTGAAGCACGTGCATACCTTACAAAAAACTTGACCTTGGAGGAATTCAAGCCCCCAAACCCAGGCTCGCTCATGCAGAACCCAAGCTTGGTGTACAAATACCGTCCAGATTTGAGGGCTATGATTACAGTGCCAACGCCAACCACTATGCCGACACCGGACAGCACAACAACAATGGTGACCACAGCTCCAGCATGGGTGGGACCTACGAAGACTAAGGTGACCCCAGATGTGTTAAGGGGAGCGTCGATAACCTCCAATTCGACACCAAATGTGGGTAACCCAATACGGACGGCATTTCGCAACCTTTCGCTGATTGGGATACCCTGTCAATTTTTTATGTGTCCCCACGAAAAGTAAGCACTTTTATTGACCCATTTTGGGATAAGTTTGACGATCATTCAGGAACGAACATATATGGGCTTTTATAGAATCAAGCCACTATTACGGACGGTTTTTTTTGCAATACAATAGTATTTAAATTTAAAGGCAGAGTTAGCGGGTACGGCAAGTACCGTGGGAGGATTTGTAGCCGTCCTATGCTCAAGGTTACTCATTCTGTTTTCAAAATTCGTGGACGAATTTTGAAAAGACGGGGATAAGTCACGTGATCGTAACCATGACCACGCGTAGACGTTTCGTACGTCGTGTGCACAACTTTTTATTTAGTTATTTTTATTTATTTAATTCCAAGAATAATAGGACTAGTTTCCAAATTAGATAAGTATTAGGGTTTCTATTTGTGCTAGTCTTTTTTCCAATAAAAGAGAACCTAAGCTTAGTTTATTTTCAAAGTTGGTTTTAGTAAGAGAAAGGCTTAGCCCAAGAGAGTTATGTAGAGTTTGGGGTAAAACTCATAAACCCTAGGTCTCACCTTTATTTTTAAGCAATTAAGTGAGTTTAATTCAAAGGTGAGTTTTAGGTTAGTTTAATTATGATTTAGATCGTTGCTTCCGCGTTGTTTTTAACATTTTCCTTTTAGTTTTCCTAAGGATCTCCAAAGATTTGCTAAGGGAGATGCCAAAAGTTATAATTACCCTAGGCTGTAACAGTCTTTACTTTCATATACCGGCGGGGATCATCGCCTAACCCAACTTTACTCTCAAAAAAAATAAAGAGGGAATCCCTAAATACCACTATGTCCCCTTGAAAAAGTCTGTCTCCCCTCTTTGTAGCTGCATCAGCACTAAAGTTAATTACCCTCCAAGAGTGAGATTCTCAAACTCCAAACTTCATTCTTTAATTGTCTACATCGAGCTTTACTTTCCAAGGAACATTATCAGCTTCGGAGTCGGACACAACTCAAAGTTTCACAATTTCCACAGAAGCAGCTTTGCTAATTGCCTCAGCAATCTTAACACATTCAGCCAAGTAAGCGGTGCTGCCACCCAAGCTTTGGACAAATACACCTACCACAGAAGTATTGTTCTCCCAGAATATGGTTCCACATCCTGCATTTTTTGATTACCAAGAAAGGCAACAAAACCCAATGACATGACTGAATTCTTGGAGCCTTCCTAAACTTACATGCCACACCAAGAGATTTCATACTCCAAAATCACCAGCAGAACTGCTCACAGTATAAAGTCGGGCTGCTATACTCTGTCTAATTAACCCTTGTGATTTTCTCCATAAAGATAAACTGTATCTAGTCGGAACTAATTCATAATGGGGTAAATTTTTATATTAATAGTTAATTGAAAAAGAGATTTATTGAATAATCAATGGTTAATTACAATCACGCTAAACAGGGATACAAATAGAGAAACCACTAGACTCCTAGTAGAAAGCTAACTCCTACTAGGTAACTACTAAATATTGATAACAATTAAAGATAAAAATACATAATGCACTCTTAATATAAACATATGATCCGGTGTAACATGTAAAATACTACAGTGTACCCAAAACTCTCAATAATCATAATCACTATCTCCAACACTCCCCCTTGAACGGATGGTGAGAGTCAACAGACATAATGTGTTTGCAACTTCAAAACATGTGCGATTTTAAGAATTTCACTTGAAAAACTTTATATCATATCAAATACGAGTGAACTTGCACGAATAACCACAACACGCAAGAGCGAATTTGACTTTCCAAATTCAGAGAACCATCTTGAGTCTTCAACCAACTTCAAACATACTACGAAAAACAATACTCTTTAACCTCCCTTCAAGCTGGAAGACACAAACTCCATAATTGTTAGCTTGCAAGAGATAACAAACTACTCCCCCTTACAAAGAGTCTTTAAGAATTTTGTCTTCAACAACCAATTTGAGCCTTAGCTTCGAACAGTAAATAAACCAACTTGAATCTTCACAAAAACAAAAATAAAAGCCTCACCAATAATGGGCTTTATGGACCAATAACATTGGCTCAATGGTTGATTACACAAACCAGCTCCTCAAAAAAAGAGTAGATTCACTCTTGCAACTCTTCCAAGTAACCATCTTACAAAAAAAATCTCGAACTCATTTGGCCGTAGAATCTCCCACTTCCAACTGTGTACGAGGAAACTCAAACCGAGAAGAAAAAGGGCTTGATTATAAAAAAAATTCAAAGGCTTCTAAGAATCTTCTAACCCAAAAAAAAGTGTGAAAATGTTGGTGCACTTAATTAGTACATACCAACTCACTTAGAAAAATGGAAAGAAAAGACCAAAAAAGAATGAAATAAAATGCCATAATTGAAAGAAAAGAAAGAGATAACAATGAAAATTGCAAAAAGATATACAAATCAAGAAAGATTGAGAAAAAGAGATAGAGAAAAAAATAAAGATGAGTTATCACAAAGAAAAGGGATATAAAAATCACATATCACAAAGAAAAGGGAAATATAAATCACCCATATAAAGAAAGATAGATTTTTTCAAATGGGGGAAAAAGAGATCATCATCCTACATACACTCCCTTTCAAACGAATAACCATTTTGCTTGAAGCACATTCATTCAACTAATAAGAAACGCACAAAAGCACACTTAATCACACCATTTCATCACTTTGGAAGTACAAAAAGTTGTAACACAAAGATAAGTTAAATAAAGATAAAGATACCCAAGAGAAGGAAAGGTGATCACAAAGATAAGTTAAAGAAAAAGATACCCAAGAGAAGGAAAGGAGATCAGAGCTCGATCAAATCGCACTTGTTATACAACTTCACCATAATTCAAACTTAGCGAAGAGTAAATTTTATTGATTTCACCAAAGAAGACTCGATCAATCCCTGAGGCCAAAAAACACCACATCAACAAAGCACCAGAACAAGTAAATTTATTGTTTCTCGATTCTCGCATCAACACACCAAGAACAAAAATGGCCATGCAATTGTAGATCAATTAAATTTTGGAAACCTGATGTAAAAAAAAAAACGTGGCAACAAAGCAAATCTATGAAGGAAAATCACTTTGAGGTAGTAGAGGGTTGTCCGAAAACAAAACAAAGCAAAATAATACCGGGGAGAATCAATGTTTGTAAAAGTTATATTCACATCACTGTTCATGGAAACTATTGTCCACATGATATTATTCATTGAGGAATAGAAATTACTGTTCATCGGAAATAGTAACCACTGTTCACAGGGGGGGATATTGTGAACAAAAAACAAATTAAAATCCAAAAGATGCAAAGGCTAAAATAAGGAACACGAAATACAACGGATTCGAGAATCCGGAGCCTGTAACGGCCGCCGCCGCCGGAAGCAAGAAAACATATGGGTTCACCAAGAACCGTAGCTACTAAATATTGATAACAATAAAAGATAGAAATAATCATATACCTCTTATCTAAACATGATCCGATGTACAACATGTAGAATGCTACAGTGTTGGACACTATCAATAATCATAACCACTATCTCTAACATTAACTTTTTTCTTGCAAACCCATGGTGGCGCAGGTTCAAAATTTATTTATATAAATAATGAATATTACGGTTACTACTTCTTTCAAGGGAAATAATTTCTTCTTTATAAAATATAGTTTTCAATATTCGGAAAAAGACATTTTATTTTATCTAAGTTTTGAGAAATAAGTTGGTTTTCCTCAATGAAATTTTTTTCTTGACTTTCTCACAGGCTAAACACGCAAAATTTGGTTTTGATGGAAAAACATCTGCTTTCCACAAACCAATACAGACTGCAAGTCAGTGACTTCTGCGGTCAGCGATCCGTGAATTATGGTTCACTAGAGACAGGGAGTAGACTGAAGAGGAGCGAAGGAGGCAGGCGGAGTGTAATGAAGTGAAGAAGGCACAAATAGTGGTAGAGAAATATTATTGTTACTGTAGATGAAATTGAAATTGACACCCTCCATGATGCATCTGAGAAAGAAAAAAAATTGAAAATATGCATCTAAGGAAATTTAATAAGCAAAGATAATAATACATAAGGTGTACAAGGCTATTTATCAAAATAATGTTGATAAACATTACGTATTTTTCTATGTGATAGAACTTCCTGGTTCAACAGGGATAAAGATAACCGCCCAAATTTTGCTAATTAAATATCTAGGAACATATTTTTCAATCAATCAAAAAAGAAAGAATACAGCATTAATAATAATAATAATAATAAAAGTTATTACTGCAGTAACAAAAGGGAAAATAAAGAAAACAAGGATGTCATTCAATGTTGAAAATTACCTTGCCAATACAAAATCCTTGGAAAATGCAAATATGAAAAGAAAGAATGAAACACAAGCTAGAGAATATTCAGCTAGCTAGATAAAACCAATGATACTATCTTTATGAAGCATTACTAACCTTGAAGATAGAAGCTTTTTTCGAAACAAGGCTTCACCCCCAGTAGAAAATGGGCGCCCACCAACAACACTCAACTTTAGCATAGGAAGGTCCAAGCGACGATAACCCACATGCTCCTCCCTAAGACTGATAATTTAAAAAGCAGTACAAAAAACTTCCTAAGATGCCAAATGGTAGGAATCCTCTCATGGGATACAATGGACTAACATCATGTACATAAGCTTACCATTCCAGCTGAAGTTGGACAGCATCCTTCTTCCTGCCATCCAGATAAAAGAAGTTACTCCCTTAGATATGCATCAGATAAAGGCTAACAGACATTTTGGTAACTACAGTTGTACATCCAGTCATGAAAACTCTCTTAGAACTTAGAAAGAAATATTTCTGCAACTATAGATCATTTTCTAGCCTTTATTAAAATAATCATCAAATTCTAAGAACAGAAGCTATATAGTGAAAAAAACTAATGGCAGATGGCAGAGCTATCGATTGGCAATCCAACCATTAGTCTAATTGGTTAAGGAGTCAAGTGTTTAAGAATTCCCAAGATATTACATGTTAGTTGCCAAGATATTCCATGTTAGTTCCCAAGATATTCTATGTTTCTAGGACTTCCTAATATGCTCCCACGACTGTTTTGTTAGCCTTCAAAGATGTGTATAATTGCCAATCAGACTCACAATAATCTGACTTTATTAAAATGGAAAATAAAAAATAAAAAATCTTTATCTTAGGAATACCACAGAATCACCCCTCCCCCAACCTTCCCGTAAGCCCCAAGTCCCTCTAAATCTATCACATTTCACACGCTCGGTCTCACTTTCTCTATTGCCGCCTCAAAAGCCCTTTCCACCTCTGTCCATTTCCAAGAACCACTAAACAAGGCCCCTCTCTCCCTTTCTCATGTTTATAAGCGCCTCAGAGCAGGTGCTACGATTTTCTATACGGTTTTTCTCACTGTGATTTGTTGTTACCTACTGGTGTTCATGATAACTAGTTTCTCATATATCACTATCTAATGGGCTGTTAACATTTAATTCTGCTTTTTAGGTCTCCGTATTAGCTTTTTAACTTCTATGTTTGATATAGGCTTCATGATTTCATCTATAAGATTACTTGCTATGAATTTCAATGCGATTCTAACAAATGAAGGTTCTGGATAAATGCAGATTAGTTCTAAAATCATACCACGATCATTAGTTGTTCTTTCAATGTGATCTGTCTTTGTTTTTTAATTACTATTATTTCGTTGATTTCCAATAGAAGTTTTGAGTATGGCTTAATGTAGATTTTAACCTCTTTTGGATCGCATATCCTTAAGATGGGCAATATTTTCTGATCGCTCTTTGTGAGATGGGATCTGGTGGGATATACTCTAATTCTGTTGGTAAAGGAAAGACTACTATGATAGATTTGTTAAGACATTTTTAGCGAGCAGGCCTACAATAAGAATGCAATCCGCATTATTGACGCGAGTTAGATATTATTACTAGTTGATATAATTTGTTTGTTTTTTTAAGAAAGATAAGCTGGGGTTAGGGCACACCCATACCAGCTACTTTACAAAACAAACAAAAAATATTAGGACATTTAAGCACGATATTCATATAGTGCAGATGAGACTAGATTGATAATTGCCAGTAAAATGAACGCATCTGAATATATTACAGTTTAGGCTTACTTTGCTGAGAACTGTTGAGTATTCCATGCATCATGGTTTCCTAAAATAGCCGCCTTTGCAAAGCTAACATTTGCAATGCTTCTAACAAGTTCAACATTCTCATTACCAAAATCACCTGAAAAGGGATGATCAAATGAAAAAGGGCAATCAAATGCTTGAAACTCAAGTCGAAAACAAAGGATTACAGAAACAAAAAGTTAAGAATCAAAGATAGAACTGAACCAAAATCTACGGTTTTCCGACATCATGTTGCTAGATAGCAAGTGGAGAAAGAAACATACCTGTGAACAGTACAAGATCTGGCTGAGTTCAAGAAGGAACCATGTCAGACTCGTACAGAACAAATAAAGAAACCGCAACAAATAACTTGAATCAAAAGCCACAAAAGACCATATAAAATAAGAGTGTTTCCCCATGGATAACCAACTACAATTTTCTACCTGTTCTAATTATGATTAGTGTAAGCAATTCTAGTGTAACAACAAAGATGTATCGCAGGAAATGAAGATTGCATATCTAGAGAACACATAGTACACCAGATAAAGCATCGTATAAAGAAAATTCAACCATAAGAGCCAAGTGGATCTCCCTTGTGAAAAGTGTACAATGGAACACAAGATCTTCAAAGGAGGCCAATGCCTATGACCACTAAAAGAGAACTTAAAGGACTGAGGACTGGACTTCCATAGTTCCGAGCTCATAATCAAAATGGTAGTCTAGAACAGCCACTCTCATATACCTGAGCATATACTCCATGTTAAGGGATTTCCACACCTTTTCAAGATTATTTTAAAACGGCATACAAAACGAAAAGTAAAAGCAGAGATGGGAAGCATTCAAACACCCGTTATAAGACATTTTTGAAGTGGTTCGCCCTGTCAGCTACGTCCATGGGGCAATGCATGTCGCCATGAAAAAAATCAATCGGGTACATTGTGCACATCTACATATAATTAGTAGTTTTGGCTACTCAACGCCGCCCCTCCCCCCCACACACACACACACAAAAACCAGCCCAAATATTCAATCTACCTATCTATACCTGCTTGGAAGTTAATATCACATTGCTCAAGTCCTGTGATGATCCATTTGGCACCCTTGCAAAGTCCAGAGGGAAAACAATTCCAAAATATAAACCTTTATTGTTGCTATGGTTGGAGTGAGCTTACTCTAAAATCCGCGTATATGCCAAGATCTGGATTATATATGATTCAAGCACGCTTCTAATTTTCAACTGTGAAAATCTCTTAAGGGTTTTCCTTGAGTTCCTCAAATTTCTAGCCTCCCAAAGCATGGTAGTCTTACTCCTTTCTTAATCTCGCATAACCCAATTGTATTCCCTTCATACCCTAGGATGAAATAAAAGGCAAATATTACACAAGTCACGGTCTCCGACGTCGCTCAGGAAATCAAAATCCCATCTAACAAAGTAGGATTACGTTGGTCCTACCTTAAAACTAAAAGAGACCTTATTTTTAATCTCCTAAAAATGCTTATGTCAGATTGATTGAATCTGTTTCATATATCTAGGAACTATCCCAGCATTTCTGACAAAATCTTCCTCTCAATTGGACTCAACCTAGAGGATCTACAATACTCAAATGTATCCCGCCATGGTGAGCATGATAAGATTGGGCCCGAACGGTTCTTCGACATTTTCCTTTGGCTCTAGTACATTCTTACATTTCTCCGGCACTTCACACTCATTTGCCACCACCAATTACCATAAACCATCCCTTTCTTCACCAAACCTCCACAAACATTCAAACTAAACTACCCAAGTTTCACGAAAACCGGTCACCTAATACATTTAAGATATCAAACCTTCTATCACATAAATCAATCTCTCAATAGATATCCAACTAGCCTAAAGTTGACTAAGAACATAAACATCTAAAGATTAAATTTCTCTTTTTCAATCAAACGAACGAATTGAGTTGCAAAATAGTGGGAGGGTACCTGCAAAAACTGAAGGGCCTTCGAGTCTTCTTGTAAGTTCCATTGATCATGCTTCAAACATCAACAACTAACTTAATTCAAGAAAACGAGAGAGAGAGAGAGAGAGAGAGAGATAGAGAGAGTTGACTACTCACGACGTCTCCTACAATAGCAATCCTTACAGAGGAAGCCATGGCTAAGCTGGAGTGAGCCGGCGCTGAAGAAGATGAGGAAGAAAGGGGTGAGCCGCCGAGGAAGCAACAGTACAGTGACGCGTGTGTTTTCACCCATGTGCGTAACATATTGTTAGTGACTATAGTGCATCTCCAAATGTTACAGCTTCCACAGCAGTAGCAGTAGCAGTAGCCGGGTGAAAAACCAAATAAATCAATTCACCCCATCCACTCCACTCCACAATAGTTCGTTTGGAAATCAAGGTGAATATCACTTAACGCACTTCTGAATCGCACGGGAACATCACATTCACAATCCAGCCACGTGTCCCCATATTCAACGTTCATCACATCAGCGTTGTTCAGAACTGCTTGTAGTAAAGACCAATAAGGAATTGCCACGTATTTATTTTATTTTTTTAAATCGTCGCGCGGTTCTGCGCGTAGTAAAGAACAATAAAGAATTGCCACGTATTTGTATTTTTTTTTAAATCACCGCGTAGTTCAGAACAGCGCGGCATCCTCCTGCAAGCTTTAGGCATAAACTTCATTCGTTTTCACAAGTGTTATTCCTCACAACTTTGGCATACCCAAGTCTTATTCCTCAAGTTTCCCAATCGAACATTTTCTTCTCCATAATTCAACGCATTAATCCACTAACAATGTCGGGAGAGTCTAGTAAAAAACCGGGCTATGCATACCCCAAAACAAGACGTAACTCAAGCTCTGAAGTAAAACGAATGGGGAAAGCATTGGTAACAAATATACGACCTTTACACCTAATGAGCGACAATGATCCATCCTCAACCCTCGAGGAGTTGAACCGAGTTGATATCCTCCCGGACGACTGGGTCCATATTTCTGTTGGATCGGAGGAAATGCCGGTAAGTTTTGTTTGTAAAATTTAAGTATTATTAATGTATATTGCCAATTGTTCGACAAAATGCCTGAATGAAAAATTAATGTGTTAATGTATGTTTTTGGACAGAACCGAGATGAAATACAATGTAGGGGATCATTGGATAAGGTACTGAAGTGGTACCAATGGATTGCGCAGTATCCGACGTTGAAGAAGTTGGTCGACGATATGGGTTTTGAAGAATTTTTGTCGATTAAGGCGGGAAACTCGGATAACCGCTTGATTCATGTTCTCGTGGAACGGTGGTGGCCTTCCACCCATACATTTCACTTCCCTTGCGGGGAACTTGATTTTACGCCGTTAGACTTCGTCATGCTAACGGGCATATCTTTTGGGAGGGGTCGCGAACTCTTGTACGACGAGAAGTACTCCAAGTTGGACGAAGCAGAAAAAATGTTCCCGGGAATCACAAACACTGACATCAGGTACGGTAACATCACTCTCGCCTATTTAAAGATGTAGAAAGAGGCTTTGAATCCACAACTCAACAATTATAACCAAGAGTTTGATATAGTATATGCGAGGGAATTTATTGCCTATATAACGGGTAATATCTTATTCTTGAATGCACAAACATCTCTTCTGGTGGGTTATCTTGTATTTTTGACAGACTACGATATCATAGGTGCGTCGGTATTCGACTGGGGTACGCCGATTATTGCACATTTGTATCGGGGACTAGATGAAGTCTCAATATTGAAGAATGGGAAGGTGAAGAAATTGATCACAGGATTCTATGCTATGTTAGAGTTCGGGTTCTTTGAGTACTGTCGGGTTAGAATGTATCTGGTCAAGGTTTTGAACTTTAACCATATTTATCCCCGTATGGGTGCGTGGAGAGATAAAAGGGCTAATTCGGGGTTTGAAATCCATCATTCTTTTGTTGTGATAAGAGAAATAATATAATAGAAGAACAAAACCAACATAGATTGGTAACCATGGCACACGTCTAGACAATTAATTTGTCCAGAGGTAAGAGTTGTGCAGTTGCTGAGTACGAAGAGGGTTCCATTGGTTTTAGTCCCATACGGGAATGGTACGCTTTGGTATTTAGAAGATCGGTGTATGCGTCAGTTGACCAAGAAAGATAGTGTGCCATATGACCCCCCCCCCCCAAGAGATTATGGAATTCTCGCGGTACAATAGAGAGTTATATCATGGTTTGAAAGATGTAGACTTCTACGATGGTCGCAATTATCTTGTTTCAGACGTAGATTATATGAGATAGCTCATCCAAATCTTAAGATCGGTTGTAATTTATTAAAGAGGGCCAAAAATATTTGGATGGTCGAGCGTGATCTAGTGAGGCCTGATGTATACTTGCCACCTACGTCGATTTAGCTACGTCTTCGCAGGTAGAAGACTATGGTATTCAGGCGACCGACGATCAACATGATATGGGATGGTTCATGGATATGACGGGAACGAGCGATCAACGTAGATGGATACCGATCCCGGTGATGCATGTACCATACCCGTGCCTACCTATGTATAGTGTAGGTGAGTTATGACATCAATCCCAAGGAATGCGAGATGCAACATATGAAGACTCGAGGCAATACGTTGACCGCACGGCTGAGTTAAACGGGGAGCTGAGACGGGCACAAGAGATCATCCAAGAGACTAGCTGAGATATCAATTTCCTACCAGACAGAGCCAGTTGTGCAATATACCTATGATGAGAGTCTCGCACGTAGCAGACGCACCCACCAAACGAAAAGAGGTCGTTCCAGTTAAGTTATATTTTATTTAGAACTTTGATTTATGTTTTGTTTAAACTACGTTGAGTATGTTTTGTTGTGTTTAGAACTTTTATTTGCTATGTTAAAACTACGCTGAGTATGCTATATTTTATTTAGAACTATGATATGTTATGTTAAACCTCAGGTTTTAAATGATTTCTTCTCTATACTTGGTTTATTTGGTAATGACAAATGTAATATTTTTGGGGCAAACTTGTTGACCAAGTAGCTCAACGGCTATATTCTATTCTCAACGGCTATATTCCCTTAGAAACTTGCTGACCAAGTAGCTCAACAGCTATATTCCCTTCTTAACGGCTATATTCCCTTAGAAACTTGTTGATCAAGTAGCTCAACAGCTATAAATGGCTAGTTTTTTTCATCTATAAATATCATTAATCTTCTACACTCTCATATTAACTAACTTTTACACTTTTTTCCCTCTTTAACTTATAAACAAAACCACTATGTCATCATCAAGCTCCCAATCTAATTCTCTAAACCACTCTCAATCTTCCAATGCGAACCCATGGATATTACCGCCAATCCGACTCAATTTGGCGCATTTAATTTGTCGCAAATACCTAACCCTTCCCAATATCGTGATCACCATGTTCGCCAACTATTCCCGCCACCCGACAATCAATTTCAATCTCAAACCCATGGATATTACCCTCAATTTGATCCACATATGGGCTCGTACTCTCAACCATGGAATTCATATTATACATCTCAATCCGGTTTTGCCGGTGGAAGTTCGAGTACCATGCCGATGAGAGCTACATGGGGTTTAAATTATTTAAACCTCAATATATTACCGGTTGTTTCTCCGGTCATCTCCAAGGAACTCAATCTGGTTCTCACATGAAGTAATATACGCGGAAAGGCAAAGTCTAAAAGAATGACGGTATCGATACCTATTGTAGTTGAGGATGTAGTTAAGGCTGAGGAGGAAGTTGCTAATGACAAAGACACATACAGAAACTCAAAAAATTGGTCTTCCGAGGACTTCGTAAATCTTGCATGCGCTTGGTCTCAAGTATCTCAAAACCTCGCTGCCACAAATAACCAAAAAGTTGTTATATTTTGGTTCAAGGTGCGTGACCAATTCAACTCGTTCTATGTTGGCAAATTGATGTAGTGATCGTACAACAGTGCCAATTACGCGTATAAGGGGCAGCTCAATAAGGATTATTCGATTTTTAGAGACATCATTCAAGACCTTGAAAGCCGATATTTTACCAGCATTGGATCGGGCGACTTCGTAAGTATTTATATATTTTTTTCTCTTTTCATTCATTTTGTTATGTTAATCATACTCATTAGAATTTGAAACTTGACTTCTAGGAACGTATGACATACGAGACATTCGACAAAATACAAAAAAGACCATTTACATTTGGGGAGGCTTACAAAGTTTTGGAGCAGTGCCCAAAATGGTCACAAATTCATCACATCGGGCAACCCGACCATAATGTCGCTTAGAAGTCAAATTTTCACGATAGCCCGGGTAACTCCACCAACACTGATCCTAAAACACCTACTTTCGACAATCTAAATATCATAATTTTGGATGATTCTATCGACGTGGATGCACCACCCCATGTACGACCGGAAGACCAAAAAAAATGTAAGGCAAAAGAAACTTTAAAGTCAAGCATAGGTTATTAGGGGAAGAAGATGTTTGAGACGACGACCAACATGATGAAGGCATGAAATGAGAGAGACGAGCAGAAGAAAGAGGAAAAGGAAGCCAGAGCTAGAGTACGAGATGAACAAAAATTGGCTAGAGAGGCTGAGATTCAAATGAGGCGTGAAACAAAGCTAACTCGAAAAAAGCCATCGAAAATACGCATATGGTTAAGGTGATGACAACGGACCCAAGTAACCAACTACCGGTACAAAGTCGTTGGATGAAGAAGCAAATTAAAGAATATTTGAAGAAGTTGAAGGAGCAGTATCCAAGTAATGACGACGTTTCTGCTGATGAAGATTGATGTAATCCTTAGCGTTAATAGTAGTTCTTAAGTTTTATGTAATTTCACTATTTTAATAAAATTATTATTAATCATACGTAATCCTTAAAATATACTTCAATTAAGTAGAGCAAATACATTACAACTTCAACATAACACTTGGAAACAAAATACATTACTTTAGAAAATAAAAAAATCATGATGAAAACTACATTACTCTGTCCCTTTTCGATTCTACAAATGCGCGACAAGTTCATCTCGTAATTGGAAATGAGCACCTTTATTTCTAATTTCATGAACCTTCTGGATATACTCTGCCATAGTGTTGATTACGTGTCTTGGATTTAAGTCCGCCTTCCAATTCTTCACAGATTTTCTAAACTCAGGATCAATATTCATTTGTTGGATGCAAGTATGACGTTCATCTTCGATGATCATATTATGTAAGATTATACATACGTACATAACATTTCATAGGTCACTAAGTTTCCAAAATCACGTACCGTGTGCCAATATTTAAAACCTAGCATGTAATACCCCAAAAGCACGCTCTACGTCTTTTCGGTATGCTTCTTGCATCTTCAAAAAATGTCTTTTGACATCGTTAGACAGATTTTTTATGGTTTGAACAAGTGTGTGCCATATCTAAAAATCTTGCGATACAACCACTTCTAAAATCACCGTCAAAATTTTCTTATACCCGGTATATTGTCCTCCTGCCCACCTGGTATGACAATTCTTTCATTTCCAATGTATACAATCTAAACTACCTAACATCCCCAGGAATCCCCGCGATCCATTCACTTCTAACAAGTATAATGTATCGTTTTCATTGGGAGATCTAAGATATTGAACTTTGAATTGTGTTACAATTGTTTTACAAAAAAATTTCAAACACAAAATAGCCGTAGACTTCCCAATCCGAAGGTATTCTTCTTGGGCGTCTGCGTTCGTACTGTAACATAACATGCGAAGTGTGCACATTATCTTTTAGTGTGAGTATAAGTCATCGTCTTAGTGGCATTTTCTCTTTGAATAAAATAATGGTTCGAAGAAAGTATTTGATCATAAATACATTGATACACACCTTCCCTCATACAGAATCGACAATGAAATAGGATACCTTTGAAGATTGGGTTGTCACCAAAGTAATCCCGATTAAGGCTAAACTCTCTCAATTTATGATCACGGCCTTTTCACTTGTCGATCTTTCTTATTTTACTACCTCCCCGCCTCTGTGATGATGTCGCATTTTGCTCTTTTTCTTCTGTTTCTGCTTCTCTCATCTCAATCATAATATTGCTATACTCGTGCATTATCTCAATTTGACGTCGAAAGACCTCTTCGCTTCTGGATGATAATGAAGATGATGACTCCAAAGATGAAAGTGATAGGTCAGACATAATTAGGTCAGCCAGTATTTTTTCAGACATGATTCGACGAAATAGAATAAAGTTGAGTTTTGAGATTTAGGAAGAATGAGTTGAGTATAGAAGAGTAAGAGAGTAGAAGATGAATAGGTTTTATAGATGAAAAAAACTAGTCGTTTATAGCCGTTGAGTTTCTTGTTAAAGAAGTTTGATCAGGGAAAAACTAAGTATGAAGGGGGAACCTGTGAATATTTCATACTTGCAAGCTCTTGCCGCGTAGTTCTGAACTGCGTGGCAAGAACTAGCCGTTGCACACACCATCAAATTTCTGCCGCATGGGAAAAAAATATCTTAAAGCTTGACAAGTATCATCATCTCATTAGCTCACTCCCTAAGCACAGTTCAGAACTGCACTGAACTGCACGGCATCAATCTACCAAATATCTACCCACAGGGTGGATAATCCACCCTCAAGGTGGATATTGCAAAGCCACGTAGGCGTAGTCACCTAGCTGTTGTGGGGTGGATTTTCCCAAATGAGGGTGAATGATGGGAATCCACCCTCCACGTCATCCTTCACCTAGCTGTTGTGGATGCTCTTATGGTATGGTAGGAAGGGAACAACTAAAGGCATCCACATAAGTTATGCTTCTTCCCTATCATACCATGTCAACATTCACTTGATAGATGTAGAGGGTAAAACGACCTCATGAAGGAAATGGGGGAGAAGAAAATAATGAAGAAGAGAACTAAAATCTTTTGTGACATCTTTTATTTAAGATGTTTGTGTCTGCTAGAATAATACTCCCAGCGGTACGCCCGATAACATTCTAGTAGACTAATTACCCGTTGATCTTGTATTTATGGTTTTAACGTCGTTAGATGTTGATCACAAAATGTTTGCTTTGAAGCAAGTATAAACATACTAATCTAAAGAAAGATGCATGTATAAAATTTCTTTCTAGTTATTGTTTTCGTTTTGCCTTCCATGATGCATTTGGGATAGTAGTAAGTAGTGATGGGAAAAAAACTTATACACACCAGTGAAGTCTACATGAAACAACAAAAAAGACGATACAAAATCGGGGTGGTAGAGGAAACTAAAATATGATTGAGTCGTGGTCGCTAAACCCAGCCCAAGAACTTGATGTTAAATAACATATCTCAGTATTGATTTTACTTTTGAAATCATCCATATAGTGCAAGATGGTGCTACTCCCATGGAGGTTGCTGCCCAAGAACCTCAAGTTCAAGGACATATCCCAGTCCTTGTGAATTTGGATTTTACGTTTAAAATCTTCCATATATCCCTTATTCATGACCGAAGTGTATGTGGTTCAAGCACAACTGGACCCCTAGAGGTCGATCGGTAGAGGAATGTAGATAAAGCAGAACTTGTCATTTCTTAAACAATCGATAAACTGTTGTTATTACTCAGAAGGTAACTGATGTAAACTAATTACGCGAAAACCAATAATCAAGAAGAACACTAGATTAACAAAAGAAATTAGGTTCTTGAGGAACCCTAATTCTATTAACTAGAACTCTTGTTTTGAACAAGACTAACTTAACTGAATTAACTGTATTAACTAAGAAACAAATAACCTAGAACACAAAGAGGGTTAGAATTAGGAACCCTAATAATTCTAATTGAAATAAACTTCTAGTTAAATTGGGAAACTGCTAATAACCCATATTGGACCTCTCCAATAGAGCTTAAGCTAAAGCATAAAATATAAAATATTAAATAAACATAGGTCATACTATGGATAGACGACCTTATGAGGGATGCGCCACATCAGTAACATACTAGAAATAAGAAATTGAAGAAATCGCGTTAGTTAACACTTGATCAAGAAACTAATCTGGTCATAGATAAATCTACGGGAATATCATTCATTATTTCAAGATTTGGACGAGAGCTAGTTACTTTAATACTTGATCAAGCTTGTTTATATGTTGTTACTAATTGTTTGTTATCACCTCGTGCAGTGGTTATCATCATTCTTTATGTATATAGATGATTGTTGGGTCTAATTGAAACCTTAAAACCATTAAGGAACTCAAAGTGTACCTTTTTTTTGTCTTTGCAAATCAATGTGGTGATTTACTTTGATGTTGTAGCTATGCCGCTAAAATTTTGTTTACTCTTTTATTTTGAGGATGTTTAAACAGACTTCTAACTGAAATGGCCCAGGTTTTGAGATCAATTTGGCTAAGGTACTCGCGGCGTCTCCTACAATATCAATTCGTGCAGAGGAAGCCATGGCTAGACTGGAATTAAGAAGCAAACAATGCGGTGACGTTATGTTTTTACCCACGTGTATAACATATCGTTTGTCGTAAGTGTTTTTAGCGGCCAAGTTCAAGGGTGATTATTTCTTGTGATATTATGCACCATCTTTTTTTAGTGGCCCTTCCTAAGGTTGCAAGTGGGTTCTGTAAGGGCCTAATTTCATAATAGTTCAAAAGACTCTTACACCAAATGTACCTATGACAACAAGTAAAATAAAAAATAGAAATTTACACAGGTTTTATCGTGGAAACCTCTTAATAGATAAAAACCACGACCTCGGCTTAAGGATTTTAGTAACTGTAACTTTATTGTTTGATTGAGATTGATATTTTGATTACAAGTTTTGATATCTTGAGCTAGAAAAACTTGGTCTGTTTTCCTCTGGAACTCACCCTTTTTATAGACCTCACTCTCAGTTCATTTTCGTGTGTGAGCACGTTCTCCTTAAAATGGGGGTAAGTGGTAGTTAGATCTGTAATTGCTAGTTCATGGGAGACATGTCCTTTTTATAGACCTTACTTTCAGTTCATTTTCATGTGTGAGCACGCTCTCCTAAAAATGGGGGTAAGTGGTAGTTAGATTTGTAACTGCTTTATAGACCTCATCCTCAGTTTGCTTTCCAGGTGTCAATGTTGATATGGTGCATCATGTATATGTTGCATGAGTCTGACATGGTACTAGTTTGATGATATCACAGCTCATTGGATATTGCAAATCAAGCAGTTTGGAAGATCATTGGATGTTGCTGTTATGTTAGACTTTGTTGATTCTAGTTACTATTTAATTGTTGCGGCAGATACTTCTGTTTCTGATTTGATTCAAGAGATTGCGACTGAATGCGAAATCTCTCAATACCGAGTTTTATCGCGGTTGCGACGTTGTTTTGGGTACACATTGGCTCCATTCTTTAGGCGTAATTAATTGGGATTTTGCCAATTTGATCATGAAGTTTTTTGCCAACTTTGGGTCGAGTATACTTTGGTCGGTGACGCTTCTCCATCTGCTAAGCACATTAATGCGATCACCGAGTTCTTTTACAGTTGTTGGCGCAACTATCCCCTTTAATTCCATCGGTGCCAACTGAATTTAATGGAGTATTATCTCAATATGAAGATGTATTGTATCGGGTACATCACAATAATCTCAATGATTATCCCTACGATAATAAAACATATACAAAGTTTCCAATTGCAGTCAAAACCTTTTAAAAGTGGCCAACTCGATTTGTGCTATCAACTCAAGTATTGGATTTTGTCAATCGACTTAAATCATACTTGGAGGTGAGTTCGACCTCAGCTTCAGGTTCAATGCTCGACCTCATTATAAATTTTTTCAACAGCTCTTAACTAGCTCGATGATCAACCACATTATTAAGCTTTTACCAGCTCTTAATTCAAGCTCGTTATCAAGCTCATATCCAAAAAGGTGCTCGAAATCGAGGTACTCAAGGCTATTACAACTTATTATCAACATATTACAGGTCAACAATTGGTTCATCCAATTTGGCCAACACATCTACTATATTATAGGTTACAATTGGTTCATCCAATTTGGCCAATACATCTACTATATTACAGGTCTATAATTTGTTCATCCAATTCGACCAACACATCTACTATATTATAGGTTCGCAATTGGTTCATCCAATTTGACCAACACGTTACATGTCAATATTGCAGGTCAATAATTGGTTAGTCCCAGATTCCCTGTAAAACCACATATGATCACTTCACCACCTGCAATCATTTTATCTTCATTAGCTATCTCATCCAACGTAATCTCTCTTACAAGAATCTTTTGAGCTTCAGGGTCCATTCAACTCGTCAAAAAAATAGTTTTAATTTCTATAGAGCAAGCTCGATTAGGAACTTCTCAACTCAAGGCACCAATACCTTCAGTTAAAAGGGGGCGATTGTAGGGACTTATCCCTCGAGCTGTGATATCATCGAACCAGTACTGCCAGACTTACGCAACATACAGATGATGCACCATATCACCATTGACACCTAGAAAACGAACTGAGCATGAGGCCTATTTAGCGAACTGAGGATAAGGTCTATAAAGTAGTTATAGATCTAACTACTGTACATAAAAATGAATTGAGAATGAAGTCTATAAAAAGGACTTGTCTCCCACATACTAGCAGTTACAAGTTCAACTATTACTTGCCCCCATTTTCAGGAGAACGTGCTTATACACGATAACAAACTGAGAATGAGGTTTATAGAAAGATGAGTTCCAGAGGAGAAATGACCAAATTTTTCTAGCTCAAGATATCAAAAACTTGTGATCAAAATATTAATCTCAATCAAGCAATAAAGTTATAATTACAAAAATCCTCAAGCCGAAGTAATGGTTTTTACCTATTCAGAGGTTTTTATGCTAAAACCTGTGTCAATTTCTATTCTTTATTTTACTTGCTGTCACAGGTACATTTGGTGTTAGAGCCTTTCGAATTATTACAAAATTAAGCCCTTATAGGTTCTGTTTAACCTGACCAACCCAAACTATGGTCGCCCGGTAAGAAGTTTTAAAGTATGGCTTGGTCATGGGCAAAGGCTTTGTTCTACCCCAACCCGAAAAGGTACAAAATGTATTCAAAATATATCTAGGTTTATCTTTGGTTTAATTTCTTAAGTTGACTTTATAGCATCTATCTTACAAGAGCCCTCCCCACTCCTCTCATTCTCTCTCTCATGAGGAATCTCACATATATCTTCATCCCTGAACTCATGATTTTATGCAATATCTCCAACATCTTTATCTAATATGTTGAAGTGAAGCTTATTTTGACGACAGTGTATTGCGTGCTGAATTTTATTTTTTAGAATTAAGTATTGGTAAATTTGTTTAAATGACACCGAACATGACCAGTCGAATTGACCAACCCAAAAACCTTTGGTCATTTGGTATGCCCGAACATGTCGGACCAAACTTTAGGTTAGTTAGGGTCAAGAATTTCCAATCCGAAATTGGGTTGGGTTGGGTTTATGGTCAAGAATTTTCAATTCGAAGTTGGGTTGGGTTGGTCATGAGTTAAGCAACTAAAATCACGGTCGAGAATGTACTTTCATTAAAACCCGACCAATATGCACCCCAATCCCTTCCTATGATAAAAGGAAAAAAAAAATGAAATGGTAAATCCTACAATAAGCCCTCTAAAATATCAATCTTAAAGATGCAAAGTAGAGACGAAGAAGATGGACTTTATTAAGGAAAAAAGCCAAACTTTCATTAGGTTATAATAGTGGGAGTTCCTATAATATAAATAGGAAACCCTAGGGGTCGACCACGGTGGGAGCCGATGACGTAGTTCACAACACTCCCATTTTGGGTTATTCACTATGGATGAGACGATTGCATATGTAGTCTAGACTCAGTAAAACCAAGTGGAAAAAAGCTTTGAATAGAAGGAAAAACCAATACTAACAAGCCCCACATTGGTGTTAGACGTGCCATATGCATGCCACATTAAAGCCCGTCTAGTAAACCAATAGAAAAAACTTGGTGCTCAGGAAAAAGAGAATATGGCGCATTGCCATGATCACACTACAATGATCTTGAAGAATATCTCTCTCGAGAAGATTCTCCAAGTGAAATAAGTAGACTGAGCTTCTACATTATAATGCAATGAACCAACTTTGTGAATGCTGATCTTTGGTGAACAAATCTACTAGATTCACGGGGGAGGGTATATGTTGGATATCGACTTCTCTGTTCTGTCGGTGGCTCAATGCTCATGTATGGAAATTATCTGAGGCTTGACTCTTCCAACACAAGCAAGCAATCCTTCAGCTTTCCAGTTCCTCACAAAAGTACCATAACCCCCCAAGTTTGGCAGAGAACCATCAGTATTAAGCACATACTCCCAGATAGGTGGCTTATCCCACTAGCAGGCAATGATCTTGGCCTGTCTTCATTCCACTTTAAGGTCCCACAAAGCTGTAAGATGTATGTTCTGCTCATTGTCAACAAGATTATGGTCTTTACTAGACAGTTTGAGCTTGATCTCCAGAATAGTTTTGTTATAGAGGCTTATAGGAAGCTGCAACCTTTTCTCAAAAATCCTAGTATTTTTCTGTCCAAATATGGTAAATCAAATTGTTAAATAAGAGCTTGAGAATCCTAGAGTTGAGAAATTTACCTTCAGATTTGTATAAAAGTCACTCCAACTCTGCCTCTCACTCAGTCTTGGGTAACCGTTACAAAGCCAATTATAGCTAAGATTTTTTGCCAAACTTCTTGAGCATTAATGCAATAGGAAAGGTGGTTTTCATTCTCACTAGAAGACACAAGCTGAGTTGTTAACTATTGCCCACTTTAACGGTTTATCTTGAGTTCTAAGGCAGTTTTTAAGACTAAGCCAACTAATAAAACTGTATTTTGGAATGTTACCTCTAAACCATAAGAGATTAGCTTATTTGAAAGTAGTATTAACCTGCCTTAAGTTGTCATACATGTTTTTCACTCTATAGTCACCAGTTACAGTAATAACCCACACTATTCCATCTTCAATATCAATATCCACATCATCAAGTTGGTTCCATATATCTGCAAGACAAGGGTCAGAATTAGGTAGAGGATCCCGAATACCATTGAAGATAAAGCTATCAACAAAAACATCAAGATTCAAAATTGAGTCATGATGTTCTAGTTATAGCATGTGTTGTTGTAAGATGCATATGGGGTGCCAAGGGCCCTTCCAAAACTTTGTTTGGGCTCCCTTACCTATGGTGTAAAGAATGAATTTTGTTGCAACTTCCTTTAACTAAATAATGTGTCTCCAAGACCAAGAGCTTTCTTGAGGAATCTTGATCTCCCAAATATTTCTGCCTCTTATAAGGTTGGATCTGATCCAAGCCACCCATAAGCAATCCTTGTTGATGACAATTTTGTTAGATGTTTTCTGATATTTATGTTCACCACTTCGAATTATGTTTGCCGCGAACGGGGTGCAACACCTCTTTTGGGACCTCGGGAGCAACGCCACCATAAGAATATATGAAATTATGCATTTGAGTTGTCACCGTGTGAAAAGATTCTACTTGTGATTGTTCAAAGAGATTTGAATGAACATTTGTAACTATTCAGAAAGGCACAAAGTAATCAATTTATTTAAGACTCTTCACCCAAGCAAACATTATCTCTCTCATCTCTTTCTTTTGGCATTGTTAGTTTCTTACAGAGTGCTCTTTAATTGGATCGATTCGTTCACAAACTTGAATCTAATACTTCTCCATTGTATCATGTGAGTGGCATTTTGGTTTCATCCTGGTGTGTTCTTGCGGTTTATACTGAAAGGGGAGAAACATCTCTTAAAAGACATTGATTTCATCGTGTCTTATAGTGTTCATTTCTCATCATTCATCTTCAAGCTTCCCAGATGTACCAACAAATTTGCCATAGGTACTCGAGATTTGCAGCTTGATTCCAAATGCCCAGATTTTTAACATTTAGGCCTCCTTCTTTCATGGGATGACTAACTCTATTCCAAGTAGCCAGAAGGACTTTGTTGCCTAAATCAGTTCCAGCTTATTGGAACTTTCTGCATATACTCTCAATGGACTTGATTGTAGCTTTGGGTAAGATGAAGCAGTTGCACCAATAAACCTGCATACTATTAAGAACAACTTTTATTGTCGTTAGTCTACTTGCATATATAGGAAATAAAATTGCATTTCCAAGATTGGACCGTATTAGTTAGGCTCCCTATCAAAGAATACTTTCTACTCTTCAGTCTAGTACTGATGAGGGGGAGCCTACACACCATCATTTTTGACGACAACTATTTTATAATCATAACAGGGAGTACACCTACTAAAAAGCCCCTAAAAATAAAAGAAAAAAACTAAATTGATGCGAGATTGTTTACAATAAAGAGAAGAGTGTTGAAGGGGTTGTATACGTATGGCGTGTATGCGTGTGCAGGTTCGATTAGTACTATTAATAATTGAAGTTTAGTTTGCATGTAAATGATGTTAGTGACTTCTTAAGTTTTAGGGTTGTAAGTACTAAAAGGGTGCAACTTACGTTAAAACATAAATTCAGTTGCATTTTTTTGTGTCAATACAAAGAAAAACTATGTATCTGGACAAACACATTTTGTGAAAAGCACCCACACTATTAGTTATTAAGATTTACTTACAACTTAATGCAACATTTGGATTAATAAAAAAGTGGTAATGGTTTATCTTTAGGTCTTACAAGTCTTGGATGAATCCCTGAAAAAAAAAATGCAATGACTTTTGAGCTTCAAAGAAGTGAGGCCTCCCTATATAGAAGAGACACACACAGGTAGTAGTAGTAGTAGTAGTAGCGTCAAAGATCGAATGATGAATAATAGAGGATGGACCACCTTTTTAGCATTTCTGAGTTGTACCGTATTTTTAGAGCACATTCGCTCTACATCAAATGATCGGACGAAGTGTTTTATTTGATAGTCATAGATAAAAATAAAGAGCCAACTGTCCTTCCATCCATCCGACACTCATTTTCATCTTCTTCTTCTTAATGTTTCCCTATTTCTCTATTTTTCTCCAATTTCACTCCTTTCGCCTTTTGGGCCTTTGGAGGTATAAATACTAGTCTTAAGATGATTATACTTGCATACCCTAAATTTCCCCACCATGCACACTTCAACTCATAAATATGACTCCTATTTTGAGAGGAGTACCACACAGCCTAAAATAAAAACTCCATCTCTCATACACTACACAAAATTTTGAACACTCCTACCCATCATAATCTTCTAGATCCAACATAATGTCTAGTTATTGCAGTAGCCCCCGTTTTTTGTCATTTTAAGCTTTAATTGGCCCATGAAGTAGGTCGTACGTCACATTTCAAGTTAAAATTACCGTAAACTGCCAAGAATACCCTTTGCATTAGTCAATACTAATTCACCACCATTTAATACATGTTTTAATCCAATAATTAAAATTTCACCATCCATAACAATTCTTAAACCACTATTCCACAAATAAAACCACTATTTTCAAACCACTTATCCTTAACTTGAAGCCACTCCCAAGTCGAAACACGCTCATCCCAACCCAAAACTATCCTATCTCCAACATAAGATAGATCACAAAAAAATTGAAAATGGGACCAATCTCAATTTTTGGCCATTTCCCTATGACCTGGGTTAATTTTTCTTTTCATTTTTTTTTTACCAAGGAACGCACATTTGTTAGGCATTAGTTTTGTTAGAATCTTTTCTTTTTTTAAATGGAGTCCTCTCTGTGGTGGGTGCAAGGAAAAAGTTATGGCATGAATAGGGTCACTACGATGTGGAACCCCATATTTAATATACCCATTTTAAAATTTGCTTTGCTGGAGAAGAGTTGAAATTGGGAGTTAAAACTCAACTCAAAGTCTACAACTAAACTAAAACCCCAATTTTTGAAACCCTTGCTACCCTTTTTCCATCTCCATTATATTATCTATGATATCTAACCATCTATAAGTTATGATGGTTTTATATTTTCATTTACAGTTCTCTCCACCTTAAAAAAAATAAAAAACCAGAGCTCCAACAAAATCCAACTTTCATAGAATTTTACCAAAATAGCTTCTTTATGACATTGATAATGTCTTGAAAGATTTCAAACAGTCATTCTCGCCTGATTTGACATTCCAATCAGCGAAGGAAGTTTCATTGCGTTCATCCCTATCGATGAACCGATTATCCCAGTCGATGAACTTATCATACTTATAGGCAAACCGAACATTCTTGTCGGTGAACCGATGGCTGATGCCATCGTTCTTGAACCCCCGATCATGTTGAAGCTAGCTTGGCTGAACCCTTCATCCCAGTTGTCAAAATTGTCCAAAAACCTAATTTTTCGGAAGTTGTCGATTAACCCATTGTTGTCGGAGACCCCTCTGTCACAATCTTGTCCTTTACCTAATAAAAACCCCGTAATTTTCACATCGTCATCCATTCTCATATTATACTTGATATTTCCCCCCATGTGATCGAAATGATCAATAATACGATTTTAGGCAATTCCGGCGACCTATTGTCGAAGATCCCATATTTGATGTTTCATCCTACATGACCAATATAAGTATCACTTTATTCGCAGACAAACCCGGTAATCCATTATTGCAGAAATCATCGAAGGAAAGTTCATCACCGAAGAATCCATCGCGGGAGAACCTGTCGTTCCCAGACCATGACCATTCACCAGGCGCCATCAGTATTTCCTATACCTTAATTAATGTTCCCCCAAAGTAATCAACATCTCTAAATCAAACTTATTTGGTCTAGAATTCTAGCGGGGCCGAGGTTAGCAGCGCATAGGCCAACAATAAAAAAGAAACTTGGTAAACTTTAATATTTATTCTTAGTTTAATATTTATTCAGGAATTAACGAGGAATTCTGTAATTTCAGAAGATACCAATATACGAATAACTTTAACTTTCTGTCATCAAATTCCTGCAAGCTAAATTCTAGTGCATATTCATTACATTTGACAAGCACATATATTTTTTGCTCTTTACTTTGTGCCATGCTTTACTGAATATTAATATGCAACCAAGCGAGAACCCTATTATGCTTGTATCAATGCAAATTAGAATGATGTATACAATAATAAGAAAAAGGTAATAATAAGATACATTACACAATACACATACTAAAGTGTACCAGAAAAAAAAAAAACTAAGATAAATTAAACAATACACACCTAGAAAAGGTAATACCGATGATGCTCATCAGTCCAATATCTAAATACATGAATCCAAATAAATACCAATTTCTAAAGAAAATTGAAAACATAATGTTGAGGGGTGAGTTTCTGATAGAAGGATTCTCTATTGACGTCAAAGATCATCTTCCAACAATACCATTTCCCCTTTTTTCTAAACTATTCTAAATTGAATAAGGATTGTTTTTTCATTTAAAACATGATGGTTGGCAAATGGTTGACAATACCATAACCCGAGAAGAATATAAACTCAAGGTGTTACTTATCATTACAATTTCGTGGTCAGATATTGATAGACACATTTATATGCTACATTTAGTCCCTTCATTAGGTGTTTTTGGTTGTCCTGAAACCCATTTCATATAATTATTCCCTAGTTACCTCACTTTTAGGTTTTTAACACCATTGGAGATGATTTGACAATAGAAGCGCCAAATCTGAGCTAATATAACAACATAGACGACTTGAGATATTATAGTAGTACACCATGCCACTTTCAGTAAGAGAAGGGTTATGATGGCACCCTAAAACTCAAAGTCTGTCTATGGAAGAGCTATAGTCAGGATCAACCTAAATTTAAGACTTACCAGATTTGACTAGAAGAACCTCAAAAGATGAGCAGGTTTGGTCAACCAAACCCAGTTATCATTACCGGCTAAGGCATACTCCACGACGATCGTCAACCCTCAAACGCCATTTCAATGAACTTTTGGTATACATCCTAAGGGTTCTCGATAAGATATAATCTATAAAGTCTGGAATTGTTGCGATATTGAGGTTACTAGGGGTAGTTAGGACTTTTTAAGGTTAGGGTTTCTCTATTAAAAGACGTGTTCTCGTTCTATAAAATAAAGTTTCATTTTAAGGGTTATTTTAGAGGCTAAAAACTGGGTTTGCACTCTTTACTTTAGCTTTCAATTTATTGTTAATTAAGTTACTTCAACTATTTTATTTTGTTTGTCAACATATTAAGTTTGAGTTCAGACCCCAATAGATTGAGCTCTCTGATTTGTTCCCAACAAAGAGGTTAGAAAAGAACTTTAAATGCCTCAAATTAACCTAAGAGGTTATTTGAGGAAATTACCAAAAACTTAATAATTAATCCTAGTATGCTAATATAGCGCTGAATCCGATGGTCTAATTAGTCTTAATATCCAAGTCTCGAATAGTAATTTAACGTAGATTTCCAACCCCCAAAAAAATACCCTAGATTTTAGTTTACTATAGAATAACATATCTCTGTGGAGATTGACACTGCTTACCATTTAATATAGTATTTATTTAGTAGGATTTTGAGTAGACTTAACGATGGTCTATCAAATGGCGTTGTTGCCAAGGAGGTAACGATCATTTTTAGGTGAAATAAAAAATTTAGATTAGGTCTAACGTAGGATTTCTTAGATCGATTTTTAAGTTTTATAGGTTAATTTAGTCGTTGTAGGTTAGTTATTTCTATCAAAATGGTCTAGGGAGGATTTACTGGACATTAGGAGAAGTTGAAAAAAAAGGTGAAAGATAGAGGTCACCGCCAGCGATCGCCACCAGCTAACGATAATCATCGTAAACAAGACACCCCTGCCTCTCCAATTTTTGGGTTTTGTTCCCCTAACCTTAGATAACTTAAGTATTTAACAATTGCAGTGTTTTCATTTTTCACAAGTTGCTGGATAAATCAATCATTGGTTTGAATCGCTCTCCACTTTCACGCTTCAAAGGTATATTTCTCTAATGCAAGCGATAAAAATGACTAAAAGGTTGTTGTACCCCAGCATATGAAAATATTTAACCTCTTTATTTTTAGCTATTTTTATTTATTAATTAAAAAAAGGAAAGATAATGAAGATGCAGACCTAGAAAAACAAGAAGAATATCTCTTTAACTTTGTCTACTTTATTAAATTTAAATTGTTTATAATATGTCATACATGCATGATGATTGGCATGCTTATGCCCCAAAAGTTGTTAATCCTCAACAATCTTAATCATGTTATGGCCAATGGTACGTACCACCCAAATCCACCACAATCCTGACCTTATTATACTAAATTTCTCCAATCAACTACTCAATTTGTTTCACATTGCCACTATCTGAATACCCAATACTAAGATAACCAATATCATTACTTACATGACCAATACATTTCTACCCAATCCAGCTATTGTTCGCCAAACCAGCCAAACATTTCATTTGGACCTTGTGATTTAAAGAACATTTTGCTTTATTGTATTAAATCCTTGAGGATGTACTAAAAATGGATCAAATGTGTACCAACACACAAATATCTCTAGGTCTAATTACAACTACTCTTTCAGCTCAAGAGTTATCTCAATCACCCAAGAAAGATACACTTGTTCTCTCAATACCCGTGAAAAGGCAAGGAGTACCTGACACCATAGAATGGTAGTTCAATAGTATTATGACTCAAGCAACATCTCCTCAGCCAATACCTTCATCAAAAGAACAACATCTACACCTTTAATGGATAGTATTGTTCTATGGCCAGCTTCACACAAGTTGTCTCCATTACCACATAACCACACCAAACCCACCTTTCACATACATATCCCTAGACCACATCTAATTTTACCCGATAAACCATCTTACTCATCTGAAAGTCTGATCAACAATTATTCCTCTCTTGATCTAGACCATGATAAATTCGAACATTGTCAAAATTACTTTATATCACATGATGCAAGGGTAGTTCTTGATAATGACAATAGGGAATATGAACTAGCAAATGACTATATTGATACCGTCTCTAATAGTATAAAATATCTTGAGGAAGTCCATAATTAATCATCTTTAACGTATCTAATATATGATGACCAAAAATAGTTCAGATTAAATACTCGATGCTTAGACAATTCTCGAGGACTACTAAGACTTAGTGGTTGGCTTAGAATATGACCCATTTCAAGTAAAAAATGATGTATACCAAATAAAGATATAGTCTAGCTCACCAATACCAAAATCCTTCTCACCCTTCCCATCCAAGTACTTGTTTGAAAATGTTACTATGACTGAGATTGAATATTTTTCTAATACCATAGTAATTTTTCAGAGGACTGTAAGGATGAAATAATCTCAGATATTATAAAATATTTGTCTCATATCATAAAACAAACTGTTAACGCATCTAAAGCCTTGCCTTTATCATCCTCATTATATTTATCAATACCTACCATGAACTCCATATCTCCATTATCAGCTGAACTAAACAGGGATATCATAAGCATGGTCGATTTTGAAGAATTAAATGAGGAACCTTCATTACATGTTCCCTACGAGGGTACCATAACCATGATCGATTTTGAGAAATTGTACGGGGATAACTCTAGCTGTGACTACACCATAAATGAATGTGGGAATTATTTCCAAGATTGGGACGATCCAATGATTCATGAAATAATATAACCATGATCAACTTCAACTGAATCTCAATATAGTCATGAAATTTAACCAAATTATAATAACATTAAAAGGTAAGTTGATTCTCAAGATGTGGCGTATGACCTTGTGGCCAATCATATGTAGGGCCATCACTAAGGCAAAACGACCAAAACGGTCGCTTTGGGCCTCGAGTTACGGAGGGGTCAAAAAAAAAATGATCGATCTAAAACTTCTCTCATTTCAATTACCTCATGCAATATTATCCTAAACTTCCAAATATGACCCTTTAAGATAAGCTTCTTATAGGGATATATAAGTAAAGTTCTTTGTTTTTTATTTTTATTTTTTATCTTGGGGTCCCAGCCCTTAAATCCCTTCCATAATATCTAATTTAAATATTTACCACGATCTCGTATTATTTTTCATTGAAAACCAGAAAAATATGCTTCCTAATATAACTATAATATCTTCCTCATTAAGGTCCCACATTAAGGGTTTGCTTGGGGCCTCCAAAACCCTAGCACCGGCCCTGATCATATGACCTATCTTTTAGAAATGATAAGAACCATGTTGAAAATATTCATAGTTCATGCATCATCCCAATGCTTACATCGCCCCACAATTTCTCTTCCCTTTAAAGAAAATATATTTTTGAAAAATATGATGTTCGAGATGCTTTAGAAATTGGCTTTCGCCAAAACCAAATTTCACATTTTTTTTTGGCCTATTAACGATAGTACAATTTTCAAAGAAAAGATCATCCCAGGGAAATTATCTTGTGAATCAAATAAATTTTTGGGGAAGTATGTTTGCCAAACAATCTCATCTTTCTTTAGTACAAGGCATAGTAATTCCAGGATTGTTTTGAAAACTCTTAATGAGAATTTATTTTCTGGGAGCAATATTAACAAAGTTTATGGGAAAGTTGTATTTTATTACGCCTACATTTTTCAACATATAATCATCGACCACATGCAAGGTTTTAAAAATAATATTTTCTTGGGAAATTGATTAGATTACCCCATTTCTTATGGAATATATCCACACCCATAAGTGCAATTGAAGAGAATAATCATTTTGGTGTTTTTTTGGCTATTGGAGGGGAATCTTCAACCGAGTCATTTTCTTGTTTTTGTTTGTAATGTACACCCTTGATCGTACTGTTAAATTCAAGTTTAGGAGTACATTAGTCTGACTGTAGACGTTAAACTTTGCGCTTGTTGGAGGTAAGAAATTATTAACATAATTTCCAAACAATTTTCTTTCACATTCACCCCACTATCTTTTAGACGATACTCTACTAGCTCAAGCCCCCAAAGTTTGACTTCAGACTCCAATAGGCTGAGCTATCCGATTTTGTTCCCAACAAAGAAGTCAGAAAAGAACTATAAACTCCACAAATTAACCTAAAAGTTGAATTGAGGAAAAATCTAAAAATCTAATAATTAAACCTAGCATGTTAATATTGGGCAGAATCCGAATGCCAAGTTAGTATTAATATCTGAATTTTGATAAGTAGTTTAACATATATTTCCAACAACAAAAAACATATTTTCCCTAGATTTCAGTTCACTCCGTGGATTGAGACCCTACTTAACCTTTAATATGGCATTTCTTAAGTAGAATTTTGAGTAGACTTAACGACGGCTTATCAAATATAAAATATTGAAAATGTTTGCTGTGCAAAGGCTCTATTTTAAAATTGCTTCGATCTCTTAATTTTTTCCCATTCATGATCGCGTTCTCCATGTTAAAATTTGACTCTATACATTTCTTTTCTTTTTTCAGATTTTCTCAATCTTCGCATTTCTTATCTCCCCAGAAAGAGCATTTTGCTTCAAATTCTTAATATTTTTCGTAAAATTTAGGAGAATTTAGACTTTGGTTCTAACTTCAAATTGAAAACATGACTTTGGTCCCCTAGTATCCTGAATATAAGACTTTGATCCCAAAAATGAGTTTGACCGTGAGTCAAACCGTGGAACCCACGTTGACCTGACTTTTCCCTCTCCTATGCATCCTTTACCCCTCACGTGTCACTTACTTTTTTTATTTAAACCAAAAAAATTATTTACTTAAACCAAATCCAAAGGTTGGTGATGTGGATAGGTGATTCTCATGTGAGTTGTTGATGTGGTTGCTTAGTGACATGGATAGGTAAGGTGTTGAGGTGTATATTGGATTTGGTTTAAGAAAATCTGGAGCATTTTTAGTTTCTCTAAAGATATGGAAGATTAAAATTTTTGCAAATCTTATGATCACAGATATGATGGCAGTGATCATAAGTGACAACTGCAAGGGGGGTCCCATCTATAAGTACTTCAGACTGATGCTCATTCCTCTGTGTATACCTTGCATTTCATGAAAGATATTGTCATCAGGCTCTACCATAGTTGTATAACCAAAGAGGCTTATACCTTTACTATCTCTAACCAACCCACCAAACCTACCTCTGAGTTCGGAATAACAATAAGTGAATGGTGGACAAAGTAAACCCAACTTTCCCGTTTAATCCTCAAAAATAATAAAAGTAAATAATCTTAACACCTTTTTTGTGCGAAGATCAATTATTTACTATTGAGAAGAATTGGATTTGTTTATCTTTGCGTTGTTGAATCAATGTTGAAATTGGCGACTCCGTGGACCTCGCCATTGAATAGATAATTTTTTTCTTGAATGAGGATAGTTATTTGCTTCAATCGTTGGTAAGTGTAGGGACCTATCCCTTAACCTAATCCAAACTCGAACTACTTTAATATCAAACTCACGTATTACATATGTGACATATACAATCAACATTGCCACCTAGACCACGAACTAATAAATAACTTGGATCGAGTACTACAACACAGATGAACAAGTCAAAGACACCTGTCTCCCATGAACTAATAGTTACTTATTCAGCTACCACTTACCTTATTATTCGGAGAACGTGCTTCTACATGATAACGAGCTGCGGGTAGGGTCTATATAAAGCAAAAAACCAGATTTTTTAGGCTCTAACAATTTTTTATTTATTTCAAGATCAAGCATTTCTAATTCAAAGAAATCACTTGTAATAAGATATCAGCCTCAAGCAATAAAAGTTATAATTACTAAACCCTCAACTCGAGGTCTTGATTTTTTACATATTCAAAGGTTTTCCACGCTAAAACACCTGTGTCATTTCTTGCATTACATTAATTTTTGTCACCAGTACATTTGGTGTAAAAGCTAATTTTGAGCTACAGAATTAGGCCATTACATTTGGAACTGTCTGTGGGAAAGAAAACATTTTCTACGATATCCTAAGGCATGCATTCACTCTACTATCTATTTCCAATCATGGTCACTTCCAAGCGACCAACAATAAGAATCCAGCTTGATCTTTCAGTTAGGCCGAAACAAGTTACTGAACTACGAGTGAATCTCCACGCTGAAATAAAGAAGCGTAATGGGCTCCAGCATCAGTTAACTCTTGACTAAGAGCTTCGCGATAAAGAGCTCAAAAGTGAGCGACAAGCTCGTTTGATAGCGTTCAAGCGACATGAACAGCAGATGATAACCATGCAGATAACATTATAAGCTTTACAGGACACTCAATAGGCTCTCCAAACCAGAGGTCGTGATCAACTTCTAGCAAACTTCTGAGTTTCTGCACGAGAAAGATTAGGCCCTTGAGAAGCCACCAGCAAAGCTATTTCCAAAAATATTCAGCACAAACTTTAACCTTCCATTCATTTGGGTGGCAAAGTTCAGTCTGATATTAGCAGAGGTCTCCAGCCTTCCAACCGTCAAGAAGAAGAACAACGACCTCCACCTCGGATTCCAACACGTGATCGCTTGAGAGGGCACTGGTACTCATAATCCTCGACCCGCTTGCCAAGTCACTCAGGCAACACATTAATAGGTCATACAATAATACATGGATCAACGTATCAAGAAGTTGATCAAAGCTCAAGCTCTCAGCAGTAAGGACGATTTCATCAAGTTGCAAGATAGTCTGCTTGCCAAAGAGTTATTTGATATAGAAGTACCGAAAGGTTTCCATACTCTGAAGATACGCAAATAAAGAGCACCAATCCAAATGAGCACATTCAACAATTCTATGATTTACTGGGATTATACTCCAATCTCAACCATATTCTATGTTGTCTGTTCGCAACAAGTCTATAGGGAGAATCACTCCGGTGGTTCTACTCTCTACCTAAGGATTCTATCCACACATTCGATCAACTATAGAAGAATTTTACCAAGACTTATGCTCACATTAAAGACAAGGAGGAGAATTTATATTTTCTTATTAGTCTTAAGCAGTCACAAGGAGAGAACCTCGAGGTCTTTGCAAAGAAGTTTTTGGAGCTCGCAAGAAAAGTGGATAACCTCAATCAGAAAATAGCTGTTACTACTTTTACCAATACGCTTTAACTCGATTACAAAGCCAAAGAACATCTCTTCTTAAACAAACCCGCAACCTTGGAGGATATGATTACCAAGGTCAATGAGTATGTCGACCTGGAAAGGATCATGACCGAAAGGTATAAATCTACTAAATATGTCCTAACCACTAAATGGCTGCCTACATAATGCAACAATGAACCGAAGGAGGACTAGGGTGATCAAAAGGTTCTAAGGCAAACACTGGCAAACCTCAGAAAGATAATTTATTACCCAAGCTGGTCCTCCCCAAGATGAATGTCCAAATCTCCATAATTTTTCCAATTTTATCAAAGGACAAGTTCTACCGTCTATCTCAGCTACTGGAACCGATTGAAGACATATCATATTGCATGCATCACAAGGTAAATCATCATGACATTGACAACTGTTATGCTTTACAGAGGTTACTGGAATATATCTTCAAAGATAGGAGAATGTACGAATACATTGTCGATCTGGAATCATACAAGAATGGAAGCTACAAGATGCAAATCAAGTAGTCCAGGTCAAAAATCAAGCTACAGAGAAACACTTGTACCAGATGTACCACAGCAACATGATCAAGATTCATCAGATTAATAACTCTTGCAGATTTAAGCGCAGGAGATTGTCAGAATGTTACGATCTCACACCTCAAGATAAAGAAGCCAAACTTCTGCCTGAGTCGAGCATTCGCTGGCTTAGGATTTCATTTAAAGATTCCGACATCAGTCATGTTAAATTTCTACATCATGACGCATTGGTAAATCATGCTAAAAATGAAGATGTTCGTCATGCATACAATGATGATCGATACTGGTAGCTGTATTAAGATTATTTTTTAAAGCACGATCGATCAGATGAGATTGGCCAATCAAGATATTCCGGTCGACATCGATATCAGTGGATTTAATGGTTCCAAGGAAAAATAAGTGGGCAAGTTCTTCTTACCTATCACCGCTGGACCAGCCACCATCGACGTTGTATTCTACATCATCAACGCCAAATCTCGTTATCTTAGGATTATGGGTCGCTGCTGGATCCACAACATGGAAGCAATCGCTTCTACTTATCATCATGCACTTCGCTTCAAATAAAATGGTGACATCTATGAAATCGAAGGCAGTCAAAAGCTTTCCCAAGCTTGCGAGAATACCATCTCTGTCATTCTAGATACGTCAGATAGATATGCTACATAGTAATTACTGAAAGCTGGTCACATCAATGATTAACCTTCAACAAAAAAACTTACTGAGTAGATACACATCGATGAACCAAGCTAAGGTACTTATATTGGTACCAAGCTGGTCTAACATGACAAGGATACTCTCGTTCACTTCTTACGAATGAATTAAGACATCTTTACGTAGACTTTTGAAGAAATACCTGGGGTCGATCCATCCAAGGCATGTTACTGATTGAGCATTAACAACAACGCCACGACGGTCAAACAAAAATTGTGACAACTCTCATCTCATCTTCAAGATGAAGTTAACATTAAGATTGATAAGTTGATCAAAGTGGGATTCATTTCTGAAGCCAAGTACTCGGATTGGATCTCCAATATTGTTGCGGTTCCAAAGAAGAATGGAAAGGTCCGAGTTTGTGTAGATTTTTCTGATCTAAACAAACACACTCCGAAAGACAGTTTCCCTCTTCCAATTATTCATCAAATTCTTGACTCCACAACTGGTCACAAACTCTTATCTATGACGAATGCTGCTTCTGGATATAATCAAATACCTCTCTTGGAAGCCGATCAAGAAAAGACCACTTTCATCACTGAAAGGGGACTTTACTGTTACAAGGTTATGCCTTTTCAGACTAAAGAACGTAGGCGCAACTTATCAAAGGTTAATGACAGTAATGTTTAAAGCATATTTAGGGAAAATTGTTGAAGTCTACATCGATGATCTCTTGTACAAGAGCTTACTGTCAAAAGACCATATCACAGATCTCTCTACAATATTCAACCTTCTACGTTATTACATGATGCAACTCAATCTAGATAAATGTTAATTCGGAGTACTTTCAGGCAAGTTTCTCAGACATATCTTCAGCAAGAAGGGGATTGAGGCCGACCCAGATTAAATTCGGGCTCTCCTCCACATGCTATCTCTAAAAATAACTAAGGATGTGCATATACTTGCAGGCAAGATCATTGCAATCAACCGATTCATTTCTAGGTCTTCAGATTATAGTCATTGGCTGTTCTTACTACTCAAAGGTTGTACCAAACGAGGAAAAGCTTAACCCAATGAAGAAATCCAGTGGATATCAGAATGCAAGACAGTTTTTTAGGAACTCAAAACCTATCTTGGGAATTCACCCATCATGAGCACCCCGATAGATAATAAGGATCTAATCATCTACCTGGAAGTTACAAATACTTTTATCTGCTCGGTTCTCATTCGACTTGAGGGAAAAGTCAAAAGCCAGTCTATTTCATCAGTAAAACCCTTACTCTAGTGGAAACGAGATATTCTAAAATTGAGAGACTCATTTTCACTCATGTTTACACTTCATAGAAACTTAAACACTACTTTCAAGCTCATTCAGTCAAAGTCATGACAAACTACCCATTATGGGAAGTTTTATCCAAAATAGAAAAATCGCGAAGAGTGTAGTAATGGTCAGTCAGTTTGGGATAACATGGTATCAAGTTCGAACAATGCCATTCAGAAAAAGGTCAAGCTATTGCCAATTTTCTCACAGATTTTCCTTTAGATGATCCCGATTGGGAGGAGCATGATCCTGACCTTTTAAAAGAAATTACAAAAGCTCCAACCACTAAACCTTTTGATGAACGAGTTAAATAGATTACAAGGAAAGGGTGTAAACTTCTTACTGATGGTTCAGCAGGACCCGTAGGGTCAGGAATTGGAATCGTACTAATTACACATTCTAACGACAGAATTGAGAAATCAATCTGCTTAGATTTTTAAGCCTCTAACAATGTAATAGAATACAAAGCTCTGATTCATGGACTCGACCTCGCACTCGAGCTTGGCATCCCTGAGCTCTTAGTCTATACAGATTCTTTGCTCATCATCCACCACTACTCAGAATAATACAAGAAAAATGGATAGATAATAGAGTATGCAACCCTCGTTGCAGATAGGATGAACAGATTCACGATAGCAACTCTCGACCATCTACCTTGAGGTAAGAACAGACATACCAATTCCTTGGCTTATTTGGCCGGGTCATGGGTACAGAAGTATGATATCTACAGATTGAAGTGATATCAACCCCTAGCGTTGATCTCTATTTTATATACACGATCAACACTTGGGGTGATGAAGAGGAAGACAACGATTGGTGAAAGCCTTTTATTACCTACCTCGGCCTGAAGAGCAAATGTGACAGGGCCCCTTCTAACTGATTCAAATAAGCGCTGATAGTTGATCAAAAAATCAAAGCATTACATAGTTCAGAATGGTCATCTATATTGCCGCTCAGTCACAGGGCCTTATCTTAAATGCCTTTCGAAGAAAAGTGCATATGGATTGCTCAAAGAATTACATGAAGGATCTTGTGGCTCCCATGCCACAGGTTGATTACTTGCTAACAATGTAATCACATAAGGAGTATTCTGGCTAAGAATGTGTTAGAAAGCAGAAGAATACTTATGCAAATGCAGCACATGTCAACGGCATGGACACATGATCTGCGCCACTACACTTGAACTCAATACAAGCAAACTGTTCTGGCCATTCAAATGATGAACGCTCATCGGAGAATTTCCCAATACTTTAGGTAACCAACGTTTCTTACTCGTAGCAATCGATTATTTTATAAAATGGGTGGAAGCAGTTCCTCTCTGTCAAACTAGAGAAGAAGAGGTCATCTCTTTTATCTAGGAACACATTATCACATGGTTTGGATACCCCTACCTAATTAGGATCGATAACGGGCCGTAATTCGTTGGAAAAAAGGTTGTAGCCTTCCTCAACAAGCACAACATCATCCATTCACCATCCAATCCATACTTCCCACAAGGCAATGAAAAAGTTGAAATTACCAAGAAAACCATAGTCGATGGGCTCAAGAAAAGGCTTCAATCAGAGAAGAAAGGGAACTAGATACAGGAACTCCCTCATATCTTACAGGCATACTGTACTACTCCATGATAATCAACCGGATGTTCTCCCTTCCTCTTAGCCTATGGCACAGAGGCCATCATTTGAACATAATACAACCATCCTGTCAGTGATTACGAACTTACAGACGCATAAAATGAGTTTGAGTTGGCTTGTAACATAAACTGGATTGATGAAACAAGGGAACATGTTATTGCCAACCTAGGTCGATATCACCATATGCTCACCAGCTCGTACAACAGAAGTGTTCGAAGCCGTGAATTCCAAATTGATGATCTCGTCCTTTAAAAAATCCCACAGTACAGAAAGGAAGCACATGCTGGGAAACTAGTAGAAAATTGGGAAGGTCCATTCCTCATCGTTGGTCAAACTGGTCTAGGATCGTACTATCTCATGACAGAACAAGGAGTCTGAATTTCTAATCCATGGAGCATTAGGCGATTGAAGCGATATTATCGTTAAATCCCTAATTGTTCCTCTCCAAAGTACTATATTCCCGTTCTTTAAATTCCAAAAGTGAGATGTCAATCTTCATACAGTATACATTCTATTTTACTCAACAAAAACTTTCAAGTTTTTTCCCACATTACTCTCTACTTATGTAGACTCTACTAAATCATATAGATTGAAGTAAAGGTAATACTAGCTTTTGAGCGACTTCCATAAATAGATTAAAGAAAATGAAATACTAGCGTTTGATCGACCTCTATACATAGATTGAAGCAAAGGTAATACTAGTTTTCAATCGACCTATATACATTGATTAAAGCAAACGTAATACTAGCTTTCGATCGACACACTATACACAGATTAAAGCGAAGGTAATACTAGCTTTCAATCACCCATTTATACATATATCTGCAATTAAAACAAAGGTAATACTAGTTTTTAATCAAAGATCTCTATCAGACATAAGATAAAACAAAGGTAAAACTAGTTTTCGTTTCTCTATATGTCTACAACTGCAAGTTACTTCTACAAGTTCTTCTCCACTTATGGGAGGTCAGCTATGCCTTCCCCTATACAAGAGGATGATCAGACATAAATTCTGGAGCTCGAACAACTATATTAATCCTACGCTTGCTCTACCAATTCATTAAAGCGAAAACCTAACTCCATTTCCATAACGTTCAAACAATTTCCTCGATCTATATCAGCGTTAAAAATACATCCTCAAAATGACACACAGTCATGCAAGGTATCCTACTCAAGGCTAAGCCTGCTTACTTCTTCCACAAAATAGGCAATAACAGCCATTAGCTACTGTGAGCGCATTATTTCTTGAATAGTTGTATTTTGATCGAGCATAACTACCTCAGAAAAATGCTTTTGTAATCTCTGGTGATGCTCTTTCAAGTCTTTGTACCTTTTATCTTTCCACACCATGCGTTATGTTGCGCGTGCCATCTCCACATCATGCTGTGCTAACTGCTCCGCTACTTTATCTAACTCAGCTTTATTTATCGTCCTCAATCGAAGTTCTACCAGTTCCCATTCGTTCCCATCACTTCCCCTAACAGGAGCCTTCTTCAACAACTCATCCTTCTTCTTCAACAACTGATCCTTCCCCCTAATCACCCCCTCTAACTCTTACTCTCTGCGAAGAACGATATCTAACTTATCTTGGCTCTCCCTTAAGTGTTAATTTCCTCTTTGTACATGAGCTTAAATGCGAGCTACATCTGCCTCCAACTCTTTAATTTGAGCTGAAGGGTTAGCCACGTTACCTGTGGTGGTCGAGACCCCGACGTTATCTTTTTTCTTTTTTGATCGCTCTCTAGCCTCGGCCTTCTTGACATGCAAATTGGCTATAGCCAATTCTGCCTTCAATTTGGCCACCCGCTCATTCAGTTCATCACACCATTTTTGAACCATACGGAAATCCATATCTTTAGCAGGCAAGGCCTCACTCAATTGATCAACTGCACTTTTAGAGTAGGCCAGGTCAGCTCAAACTTTTTTAATCTCGTTGTCTTTCCTAATCATTTCACTCTTTAATTGCTCAAGCGCAATTTTGGAACTTATCAGATCAGCTCGAGCCTGCTCAAGCTCGTTTGTTTTCCTGGTCATTTGACCCTTTAAACTGGCCACAAAATCCCGTAACTCTTTTTCTGTCACTTATAAGACATGATACAGTACTGAGCTACATCCGCCTTTTTACTTTTCCCCATCAACAACTCTTCCCGACCTTTTAACTTCGCTATCTCAGTCTGCGCATCCGCGAGCTCCCTTTGCGCATTTTCTATCTTAACATCTTTATCTTCTAATTTTACTTTGTAGCTCTAAAGTATTATAGCATACAAGTCAAATATTTCTTGCTATTTTCTAACCTGTAGCTCCGATTTCCAAGTCAACAGGGATGCTGCAGTATTTTTCTCCTTAACGAGCTCTTTCTCGAAGTACTCAATTATGAGGCGCATGTCTCTACGTTCCTACACATCAATATTTACAAACATCTCTTAGCCTATTCGAAAGTTATCCTACAAAGCAATATTCCATACAAATTATAGTTTTTGCCCCACAAAAAAAAACACAAATAAACTTCAGCAACTTTACTCTACCTTCTCATTATCTTCTCCCTGATTCTCTAGATCTGTTGATGTAGAGACCGAGTCTAGCCCTGTTACCACACCTAGATAAAAGCCACCATCAATCTGAACCTCTTCCTCCACTTCGTCCTCCTCGACGTAAGTACCAGCCATAATGGCTTTGAGGTCAGCAACAGTATAGCCCACTATGAGAAGTTGATGCCCAAGTCTATCCCGAACAACCTTCTTCTCGAGTTCGACTCTTCCACTCTCGAGCTCAGCCTTTCCCTCCCCGATTTTGAGGCAGATACCCTTCAATAAATGAGCATTCTACAATACAACGAGATACTTTTTTAGCTCAAAACCAAATACAAAGTTCAAAAATAATAAAGTCATCAACTTACCACTTTGCTCAACTCTAGTTCTACAGAGTTATTCAGCTCCATACCTTTTTGAGCTGCCAGCCTCAGCCTGTTTTCCACAGCCAGTAGCTTATCTTCCTCATCAGGTTGGCTCTCCACGACCTTTGCCCCTATCACAGTAGCAGGAGGATCGACCCTCTTGATTTTCTTATTCCCTTCGATCTCCCCACTCGCCGTGGTACCGGAGGCCGAGCCACCCTTCACAACTTTCGTTTTCGAGAACTTTATGGCTAACTTGCTCGAAGTTGTCCCTACAGAAGCATCCTCCAGTGATATTTTCGCAGCCCTCCTTAGTACTGGACGTTCTTCCCCATCCGCTCCTCTCTTCTTGCTGGCTCCAACTCTCGTCATTGGTCTCTTTGCGTGCGAATTTTACACCTTCTTTGATGTACTATTAGCTCTTTTATTTTTGCTAATGCCGAACTCTTTCAGAACTATCTTGAGCTCAACACCTTCTCAAGCAACAGTGTCTAATAGTGATTCCTTTCTTATCACTTTACACCGAGGACCTGTAACACCAACATAACATTTTATTATAAAATAGAACAACCCTTTTAATTATAGCAGTTCAATATTATACATTATTACTTACTTTTCTTCAAAGTTCTATACAAAAGTTTCATTGGTTCTTCATCCTCTCTCTGAAGGTAATCACCTTTTACCCATATCACATTATCATTCCAAACTCAACCTGTTAAATTTAGATCGAAGAAAAGCGGTCGAGACGAGCTCGAACAGGAATATGTACCTCCAGTTGTAGCATAGTATTTCACAGTGTAATACTACAAAATGTCCTCAGGAGTTATTTTCATCTCTAACTCTTTCTCCCTCCACAATCTATTCAGCGTCTCACAAACATTGATCACCTCCCATATATTCCCATTCAGCTGGGTAGGACAACCCTTTATGGTATTCATTATACCTTTAGCAAGATTGCTAAGAGGCAACCTCAGTTCGTATTCTAACTGAGACAAATAATACAGAAAGCCCTCCTCGAGGTCAACTTAGACATTCCATCGAAATACTCAAGAGAGATCGATTCCTCCATTCCCCTATCCATTTTCTCCATTTTTAACTCAGGCAACAAAAAGAAATTTTCTTCCCTAGTTGATACAGTACAACCTCTAAACGATCTCCCAGCGTATTCTACCACTTTACCCTATTTCTCACCTACAGTAGCTTTTGATTTACAGAACTCTTTGAATACATCAGACTTCGAAGGGTAAGAACATAAAATACCAGGAAAATATTTAAATTGTAATTCATCATTCCCCTTAGAGAGTTTACATTTACATATTCTACATTTTTGGACTCAGCCATGCGACCTGAGGTCGATGTCTCTGCATCAAATGCAAACCCCATTATAGATATAGACTAATGGATGAGGATTTATTTTTACAATAGATTCTCCTCGCGCCCCAACCTACATACAAGTTCAGGTATTCTGTTAATTCACTCTATCTTTATCTCTTATCTATACACATCCATGCATGCAAATACTATATCTCTATTATACATATGCAAACATATATATTTTTACATACAGATCATACAATCATTTCAAACAACTGCTATAAATAACATAATTTTCAAATATTTGAAAACCAACGTATATTTTCAAACTTCAAATACACTGAATCAAAAAACTCAATCACTAACCCTCAACGTTTGAGTATGAATCTGAAGCAGTGCCTGATCCTTTTCTCATAATGGTATTGTGCAACCAACGTCTAGACTCTTCCTCTGCAGATTTTTCTCCTCTTCTGCGAGATCACCTTCGTCCAATCTCTCACTTGAGTCTCTCCAAAATTTGCTATTTTCTCTCCCACTGTTCGTTCAATTTTTGGAGTTGGATAAATGTTTGAATGAGGAAGATGAACTATTATTTACACTTGTTATCTCTAACTATTGGTAGTTATTGTGCCTTGTACGAGCTGCCCTCAGTTTTAGAACTGAGGCATCCCTTCTACAATTAATATCAGACGTTTCATACCTTTTTGGTGAAAGTACCATCTTATTATTACCCTACCTCTTATATTTTAATATATTATCATCTCTCCCTGACCTTCCCACACTCATGATGACTAGATATGTACACGTAATAGAACTTTTTCTATCCTTGCACATGAGACAAAAATCAAATCTAATCAATTTTTTTATTCCTACTTCTACTACTTATAGAACTACTGACGTCATTGTCAATACAATCACATTTCAAAATTCAAATTCTTTATTCAGAACAATTCCCTACCACATTCACAGCAAAACAGGAGAAATATCCTACCTCCGTTCCAATTACAGTTATTCAACCTAATTCAGTTCACTACCTCAAATATAATTACACATAAAACATCTCAAATGCCTTGGAGTGCCGCACATAATCAGTTCGCCCCCAACAATCCTCATATATTCCTCAACAATTTCTTTTACAGCAATTTGCCTCACAACCGCTTCTCGACCCGCGGGATCCAAAATTACTTCACAAAGTATCTTCGAGTAGAAATGACGCCCAATCTCAAGTTCCCTCACCCTCGAATCCAAGCCTTCAAACTAGATTTTAGATTCAGGCAAGTTAAAATCATAATCTAACAATCCATAGATCCACTCCCTCACTTATGCAATCTTTATCGCTAGTCGTCCCTATACAGCATGACAAACTCTTTCAGAATGAGTCTTCACCATTCTATCTTTTCTTCCTCCTCTGTACATCACTTCTCCATCATATTTATACACAACTTCAAGATAACTTCCAATTTCCACATTCTGCATATATTCTTGTTTTCCATAACTGTAAACCCTAAGATCATGCAACGGAATTATTTGAACTTATATTTCCAAATTGACCTCATCATAATCCATCCATTCCCATTTCAAACTAATTGCTACCATCTCCCCCAGTAAAGTATTTCTAAACAATATCTCTATAAGCTTAAATTTTCAATTCTCCATATTCTATATTTGAAAGGATATTCTCTCCCCATGGTTCTTAGAACATTTTTAGTTCGATACACATTTTCAAATATATCTATATATTTACAACTTCACATATATTTTTCACAGTTTGACTAAACATAACTCCATTTTTTAGTTCGACTTCACAATATTAAATTCGCATCCTCTAACATTACTTCTTCTAGCTTGATTTTAGTAAAAATAACTAATTCTATCAATACAGGTTTTGTACCAATATTTTTTTATTAACTCGAATATCAATTACAAAATACTTTACAGATAACAAATCTTTCATATACAGTTACATATCATTCTACAGGTTACATATCAGTTTTCAACACTGTCTCAAATCAAAGAATCTTCTGAAGCAAAGTAGGAACTAAAAATTACTGATCTTGATCCCTCCTTCACACCACTTACTTCCACAATAAACTAAAAAAACAAAGGTGTTAGTACTTGAACGAACCCTCAGCGAGAGAACCTTCTTCACGACAAGAGACGATGATTGTACGGAAAATAAACTTCCAATCTCCGTATTCCTCCTCTTCCATAACCCCCACCAACTAAGATTTGGTAGAGATTAAAGAAAGTCATACCTTAGAACCCAGTCCCACGTAAGATACCAGTAGTATTGCCTCGCATATGCGCTGGCCTATACATCTGTCAGCTCAACCTTGTCCTCTGTCAAGATGTAAAGGCATCTCCAACGCCGCTCGCCTTTCAGAACCACGTAATGAAATCTTCACATAAGGTAAAAATCATCTTCAGCTTCAGCCGCTTCATCTTCCAACATCCCATGATAAGTCGGTGGTACAGGAATGGGTGTAGGGTTCTCCAGCGCTTCATCCCCAAAGTATTGTGCCTTCAACCTCTGCATTTTAGCAGAAACTCTCTTTTCATATACCATCTGCCTTGTCTTCACCATTATCAAAATAGAGTACTGGGGTTATATGCAGAACACAACATACTTTGCCATAAGCTCCAGAATAGGTACTATATTTATCAAACTAATATTTAATGCACAGGTACATTTCCAAAGTAGTCATCATTCAAAACAAAGCCACTCTCAGAACCCCAAGCGTCAATTAAATCAATCCTTTTTATCATCAAAAATGCCAAATACATCCTTCCATAAAAAAATACGAAGTACCCAACCAGTCAAATTCAATACATCAAATATTTTTAACTTCCAACACCAATAGTCAAATAAGTTCTTTTTCAACCAAAGCCACTCGTGCCTTCAGTTATGAGGGGACAATTTTAGGGACCTATCAATCGACCTAATCCATACTTAAACTACCTTAATATCAGACTCACGTATTACACACGTGACATACACAGTCAATATTGCCACCAAGACCACGAACTGATAAAGAATGTAGATCGAGCACTACAACAGCTGATGAATAAGTCAAAGATACCTGTCTCCCACAAACTAACAGCTACTCATTCAACTACTACTTACCTTATTATTTAAAGAACATGCTTCTACATGATAACGAGCTGCGGGCAGGGTCTATATAAAGAAAAAGTCCAGAGGTGATAGGGACCAAAAAAACAAGATTTTGTAGGCTCTAACGCAAATTTAATATTTCAAGATCAAGCATTTATGATTCAAACAGATCACTTATAATAAGATATTAGCCTCAAGCAATAAAAGTTATAATAACTAAACCCTCAACTTAAGGTCGTGGTTTTTTACCTATTCAAATATTTTCCACCCTAAAACACATATGTTATTTCATGCATTACATTAATTATTTATATAAGTACATTTGGTGTAAGAGCTAATTTTGAGCTACGAAATTAGGCTATTGCTGTAAGTTTTTAAAAAGTATGGATGAGGATGGTAATATTGTGGTAATATGGGTAAGTGATTTCAGATCTAGATTATGTGTGAGTTTCAATCGAAGGTTGAGAGATGGCGAAAGAAGGTAGATTAATGGGGGAATCTCCAATAAGGGATATGGTAAATGGGAGTTGCGGATGTGAAATGAATTTGGGAGAATAGAAATTGTGGTTGAATTGAGGATTTCGATAGGCTTGCCCTTACAATAAAATTTTAGAGATTTGAACTGAGGGTGGTGTTGAGGGAGCTTGAGAATTGTTGGCGTATAGTTTTACGTCGACATCCATATCTTTTTTCTTTAAATTGGGGTATTTTTATTAAGTTCCAATGAACAACATAGATGATTGAAGAGGGTGGGATACTATTTTAGCAACTAGAACTGAAGGATAATCTATGGAGTATGATAGCAAGTTATAATAGAATAACCCAGGTCATTCTAAAATATGACTACTGTGGAGTGTGTGCCTGTATAAGGTGAGAAATAGTAAGAAAAGATAGATAATGATTAAATCCAAAATTAGTATTATAGTTATTATTAGAGTATCACCAATAAACTTTTGAGGCAGTATGGGTTTATACACTCTCAGCTACCTCCATAGTTTTTAGGTGAAGTGTGGGATTTTTGAAAGCGCGTGCCTTTTGGAAGGGCGTTTGATTTACACCCCATTTGAAAGGGTGTGTACAAGTACAATGCAACACAGTAGGAAAATAACCTTAAGTCTTAGGTGAACTTTATCAATAGTCACTTAAATTATGAGGTAATATACTCTTTACCAAGTATTCAAATCAAAGTCTCATTTTCTTCGATAAAATGACAAGGTAATTTTTTTCTTATGAGTTTATAGAAAAATTATGAGGTATGGTCATTTTCTTCTTTCGGTAACTGATGATCTGTAAAGGTTATTGATTAATTCACAATTGAATTAGAGCTCACCTGTAACGAGGAATTAAACGAATAACACAATTTGGTGGGAGAATTTCCCAATAAGAGCTTCGATGCTCGTTTGATTGATTTCAATTGAATACCTCTTTTAAAACCCTAAGTTCTAGTTTATAAACTTGGATTCCTTTATCTTGCCAAGCCTTACCCTTTTATGAAGGTTAAAAATTTCTAGTTACAAAATAAGATAATCATGCCATTAAACACACTAAATTATGAAGGAATTGCGATAGTCATTTGAACGAACCCATAGGTCAATCGAACAATTGGCTCAATTAAGCCTAAAAATTGAGGCAAATAAAATTGGACTTCTGGGAACCCGGATCATTCGAATGAATCCAAATGTCATTCGAACGACATACCAATTTAAGCCAAGAAATTAAGGTATACAAAATTGGTCTTCTGGGAACCCAGGTCGCTCGAATGACTTGCCAATTTAAGCCTAGAAAATGAGGCAAACAAAATTACATGACTTTTCTTTAAACTCGTTCGAAGGACTACAAGGCTCGTTTGAACGATATGTCATCTTTTTAAGAGGTTGAATGTCTAGATCCTCCTAGATCATGGCTCCTCTTTTAAGAAGCCTTGAGCTCCTGCTCAAGCTAGAACTAAAGATGTGCGAAAACAATTATACCTATTTCCCAGCTGTACCATTTTGACTTGCTAGGTAGTTGACCTTTCATCCCCACTCGGAATGACTAGATACTACCCCGTCTTGTATCATGAACTTTCATCTCTATAATACTAACCTCTTGTAATGGATCTTCTCTTTCCATCCATAAGTCATCAACTGACGGTAGGAGGGTATTGATTATAGAGTCTTCATCTTGAAGAGACGGCTTAAATAGTTTTAAATGCTTGGTATTAATCACCGAATACATCTTTATAAATGGTGGCAAATTTAATTGGAATGCGTTGTCACCAATTTTCTTGAGTATCGTAAACGGACCATAATGGATTGGCTTGAGTTTCTTACCTTCCCCTTTTAGTTGTTCCTTACCTAAATGCAATCAAACTAGGTCGCCCTCTTAAAAAGTATTCTCAACCTGATGTTTGTCGTGTCAAGTCTTATAATTCGCTTGAGTCTTCATCAATTATACTTCAGCTGCCTCATGAACCTTCTCTCAATAAAAGGTTGAGCTTTAACTTATTCTTCTTTCTCTTTCTCAGACACCGTCTTATAACCAAGACTAAAAGCCATATCAAAGGGGCTTTGAGGCAAATACCCTAGACAAACTTTAAATATAGACTTCAAGTTGAACCATTAATCTCCCGGTTAAAAGTAAACTGAAGATATGGTAAACTCTTATCCCAAGTCTTAGGGTGCTTAAAATGAAATCCCGGTAATAAGTGAGCCAAATTGCGATTAACTATCTCTATTTACCTATTAGTCTACAGATGAAAGGTGATACTTCTCTTCAATTCAGTATCCATCATCCCCCATAACGTTCTCTTAAAATACCCCAAAAAGCGGCTATCCCTATCAGAAATAATAGAAGAAGGAAGCTCAAAATACCTCCAAACATCTCTTAAAAGTAATTGCACTGCTCCTTCTCCGATGACAGTCTTCTACCATGGAATAAGTACTATTATCTTGCTGAATCGATCTACCTACTGTTACACATGTATTCAGAAATAAATGATAATGAACAAATAGGAAATAGAAATCTGAAGATCGAGGCTTCCAGTTACTGTAATTTCCTTAATACAGATTTCACCCTGCGTGTGGTGCTTCATAGTTAATGGCGCATGTCTCCCAAGGTGCAATGATTAAATCATATTGACTTGAAGTACTCAAGTCGATACGCCTATCGAACTATCTGTGATATTACTCTAAAGAAGGAAGCAATAAAAAATTAAAGAGATTCAGGTATTTTTTCTGTGTACTCAAACAATACAAAAAATGGCTGTTTATATAGGAAAATATGACTTATCGAAGCACCTGTTGGCAGGGTTGTGCCCCAAGAAATACCTTTATGAAGAATTGTAACTCTTGGAGAGAATAACCAACTCCTGAATAAATACCTCAAAAAATGACTAGGTGTAAACTAGAAATCTCCATGAGCCCATGGTCTAAGTCCCCAAGGCTGAATCATAGACTTATAAAATAGTTCCGGTGGGTTATGGGTTGGGTCGTGCAAGCAAGCCCATGGGTGTCCCCATATAGCAAGCCTTCACATACTCGCCTTACACGTGCGTGAGGGTACCACCTACTTACACATGTTATATATGATAGTAATGTGCAACCCATTATAAAGTTAAAATCTTCTTTTCACATATCCAATGTGGGACTAAAAATAAACACAAGTTTTGACATTCAAAACATAGTAAACACATGGAGTTTTTCCAATAATCCCCCAGTTTTGAATGAAAATGGTAAATTCGAAAAAAAAAATAAGAGTAAGGTTAGGAATGACACTGCATCGAAGAAGGTGTCCTGTGGACTTAAACCTTCGCTAGTGAAAGACTATCGGACATACTTGGCTAATCAGTGAACATGATGTCTTGAACTGTTCAGCCGTTGGTGTAAGCCTAGACAATAGTATTCACACAGTTCCTTTCCTGTCACAAACAATTCTAAAAGTTGTGTCCATTTCGGCCCTGGACAATCATGGATTCATGAGTACTATTTGATAATTCAGCCACCTCAATTCTCACGAAAGCGGCCTTCACTTCTCACTCACATAGGTGATTTCCTATTAAGGGTACCCTTCCATACTCTACTTGTATACACAAGCTATATGAATCATTAAAAATAAAATTTACCCTAACAATCTCTTCAGGTTGTACTGTTACATTAGGAATAAGATGGAGACCTATGCTCTGCAGTGCTTAGGTGAATGATCCATAACGAGTTTTCCTATTAAACCTAGATCTTGGGATCCTCCAGTCAACTAGGTTAGGTTACTATTGAGATTACTCGTGGATTGGCCGTATTAATCCCATTCCTTTTGATGTGCAGTATACTTTCCCTTTAGACATCCCTTTTATAAATGGATTCGCTAGGTTGTCTTGAGATTTTACAAAATCAATGGATATTATTCCATTCGCAAGTAACTGCTTGACGGTATTGTATCTGCGACGTATATGTCGTGACTTACCATTATACACTTGATTCTTAGCCCTTGCTAGTACTGCTTGATTATCACAATGAATACATATAGTAGGCACAGGTTGTGGCCATAAATGAATATTCTCTAGAAACTCTCGAAGCCATTCTGCTTCTTCTCCAGCTTTGTCTAAAGCAATGAACTCAGATTCCATTGTGGAGCGATCTATACATGTTTGTTTATGTGATTTCCATGATAATGCTACACCTCCAAGTGTGAAGACATATCCTGTAGTGGATTTTGACTCATCAGAATCCGATATCAAGTTTGTATCACTATATCCTTCAAGTACAGCTGGATAAGCAGTGTAATGCAAACCATAATGTAAGGTATACTTCAAGTACTTTAAAACCATAACTAGTGCCACCCAATGTGCATCTCCCGGATTACTCATATATTAACTCAGTTTACTTACTGCATAAGCAATATTTGGTCTGGTACAGTTCATAATATACATGAGACTGCCTATGATACGTGAGTACTCAAGTTGAGAAATGCTATCTCCCTTATTTTTTGCTAAGTTTAGAGTTCTATCAAATGGTGTTTTAACACCATTTCATTCAAACTTATTGAATCTCTTAAGTACATTTTCTATATAATGTGCTTGTGACAGCATAATTTCCTGTGATGTCCTATTAATTTTGATTCCAAGAATAACATTTGCAATACTTAGGTCCTTCATGTCGAAGTTCCTGGTCAACATTTTCTTTTATGGACTTTATTACATTAATATTAGTCCCCAAAACTAGCATATCATCTACATATAGACATACAATTACGCATGCAACATCGATGCGTTTATAATAAACACATTTGTCACATTCATTGATTTTAAATCCATCCTTAATCATAACACGATCAAACTTTGCATACCATTGTAAGGGCGCTTGTTTTAATCAATATAAGGACTTTACAAGTTTGCAAGCTTTGCATTCTTGTCCTTTGACAATATACCCTTCAGGTTGGTTTATATAAATTTCCTCATCTAATTTACCGTTTAAAAAAGCTATTTTCGTATCTATTTGCTGTATTTCAAGCCTATGCAAAGCTGCAACAGCTATCAACATTTGTATAAACGTTATCCTTGTAACTGGTGAATAAGTGTCAAAATAATCTAGGCCTTCCTTTTGCCTAAATCTCTTAGCAATAAGTCGCGCCTTGTACTTGTTTATAGAACCATTAGGCTTCATCTTCCTCTTGAAGATCCATTTGCAACCTATTGGTTTGTTACCAGGTGGAAGATTTACCAACTCCCACGTATGATTTTGTATAATAGAATCAATTTCACTATGCACTACCTCTTTCCAACTGGAGGCCTCAGAAGTTGACATGGCCTCCTTGAAGGTTTGAGGTTCATTATCTAACAAGTTAGCTATATACGCTGGGCCAATTCTTACGGGTGCGGTCTTAACCCATTTACCAAGTCTAAGTTCTGTAGCCTATTCTTTAGTTTGCTCAGAACTTTCATGTTGAAGATCACTACTTGAAGCAACGTCATGGGATCTTTTCAGAGAATTTACAGTATCACTCTTTTTGCTTGGGAAAATATTCTCAAAGAATATAACGTCATGTGATTCTATGAATATATTCTCATGTATATCAGTGATCTCTGATTTGTGTACCAAAAATTTGAATGCACTACTATTATTAGCTTTGCCAATAAAAATGCAATCAATGGTTTTTGGTCCCAATTTCACACGTTTGGGAACTGGAATAAACACTTTTGCAAGGCACCCCTACACTTTCATGAATTTAAAGGAAGGTACTCTACCTTTCCAAAGTTCATAAAGAATGCTATTAGTCTTCTAATGGGGAATCTTATTGAGTAAATAGTTTGTTGAAAGTAAAGCTTTCCCCCTCAAGTTTTGTGGCAAACCAAAATCAATCAGCATGGCATTTACCATATCTTTTAAAGTTCTATTTTTCCTCTCAGCAACTCCATTTTGTTGAGGTGTATAAGGTGTTGTAGTTTGGTGAATAATCTCTTTCTGAGCACACAACTCTTCAGAAACTGAGGAAACATATTCACCTCTTCAATCTGACTTTAAATTTTTAATCTTCCTATCAAGTTGATTCTCAACCTTATTTTTGAAAAAAGTAAACATCTCTAATACTTCATCTTTACTTCGTAGTAGATACACATGACTATACCTAGTACAGTCATCGATAAAAGTAATAAAATACTTTTTCCTACCTCTTGTTTGGACGAATTTTAAGTCACATAAATCGCTGTGTATTAATTTGAGAGGCATTGTTTTCCTTTAATCAATTGAATGAAAGGGTTATTTTGCAAACTTTGCTTCAACGCATGTTGTACATTTTTGTTTGCAATCAATACTGAATTTAGGCAACAACCCTAAGTTCATTAATCTACGTAACGAACTAGTATTAACATGGCCTAATCGTGTATGCCAAACATTAAAAGACTCAAGAATATAAGAAAAATCTTTAATTTTATTGTTAATCATTGGGGTTACATCAACATTAAACTTAAACAGGCCATCACATAAGTAGCCCTTGTCTACAAACATTCTACTTTTAGTTAAGATACATTTGTCCGACTCAAATACAAGTCTAAAACCCTTCTTGCTTAAAACTACTCCTGACACCAAATTCTTACGAATATCAAGAACATGCAAAACTTCATTAGGAGTAAGTTCTTTTCCTGATGTGAATTTTAGGATAGCCTTTCCAACTCCTTCAACCACAAAAGTTGTAGAGTTTCCCATGTATAGTTTTTCATCAATGTCAACTTTTTTGTATGATGAAATTTGGGTTTTCTCAGAACAAATGTGGCGTGTTGCTCCAGTATCAATCCACCAATCTTTGGTGTTAATGATCAAGTTTACTTCAGAGACCACAGCAGAAAGGTTCTCCATTTCAGACACGTTAGCTTGAGGGGGTTGGTTCTTTGATGACTCACTTTTATTCTTCTTGCAGTCCTTTGCGTAGTGCCCTTTCTTTCTGCATGTAAGGCAGTTTCCAGAAAACTTCTTGAAGTCTTTTCCAGTTGATCCCAGTATAGGGTTTTTACCCTTCTTCCTATTCTTCTTATGAGATTTACCCTTATTGTTTGAAGGATTTCCTTCAACAATATTGGTTTTTGATTCCAGCGAACCAATTCCAATCGCTTTCTCACTGTTGCGATTGTCTTCTTTAATTCTCAAACGTATGATCAAGTCCTCAAACTTCATCCTCTTGCATTTGTGCATCAAATAATTCTTAAATTTCTTCCAGGATGAAGGCAATTTTACAATTAATAAAGTAACCGAAAATGACTCGCTCAGAATCATTCCTTCTGCATGAATTTTATGTAGGATAATCTGCAACTCTTGCACTTGACTGATTACTAACTTAGAATCAATCATCTTGATGTCAAGGATTCTGCCAACAACAAATTTCTTCATTCCTGCATCATCTGTCTTGCACTTTTTATCCAGGGAATCCCATAGTTCCTTGGCAGTCTTGAGTGAACTATAAACATTATACAGTTTATCATCCAACCCATTCAAATTAAAAATATTAGAGTAAGGTTAGGAATGGCACTGCATCGAAGAATGTGTTTGTGGACTTGAACCTTTGTTAGTTACAATTTCATATTCAAAGAGATCACGTATAATAAGATATTAGGCTCAAGTAATAAAAGTTACAATTACTAAACCCTCAACCCGAGGTCGTAATTTTTTACCTATTCAAAAGTTTTCCACGCTAAAACACATATGTCATTTTCTGCATTACATTAATTTTTGTTACAGGTAAATTTGGTGTAAGAGCTAATTTCAAGCCATTTCGAGCTACGGAATTAAGCCATTACAACAAGTTTTTAAGAAGTATGGATGGGGATGGTAATATTGCGGAAATATGGGTAAGTGATTTCAGTTCTAGATTGTGTGTGAGTTTTAATCAAAGGTTGAAAGATGGCGAATGAAGGTAGATTAATGGGGGTATCTCGAATATGGGGAACGGTAAATGGGAGTTGTGGCTATAAATGAATTTGGGAGAATTGCAATTATGGTAGAATTGAGGATTTTGATAGGTTTGTCCTTACAATAAAATTTTAGAGATTTGAACTGAAGGTTGTGTTGAGCTTGAGAATTATTGGAGTATAGTTCTACGTCGACATCCATATCTCTTTTCTTCAAATTGAGGTATTTTTATTGAGTTCCAATGAACAACTTAAATGGTTGAAGAGGGCGGGATACTATTTTAGTAACTAGAAATGAAGGATAATCTACGGAGTATGATAGTAAGTTATAATAGAATAACCCTGGTCATTCTAAAATATGACTACTGTGGAGTGTGTGCCTGTATAAGGTGAGAAATGGTGAGAAAAGAGAGATGATAATTGAATCCAAAATTGGTATTCTTGTTATTATTAGAGTATCACCAATAAACTTTTGAGGCAGTATGGGTTTATACACTCTCAGCTACCTCCATAGCTTTTAGGTGAAGTGTGGGCCTTTAGACAGCGCGTACCTTTTGGAAGGGCGTTTGATTTGCACCCCATTTGAAAGGGTATGTATAAGTACAATGCAACACAGTAGGAAAATAACCTTAAGTCCTAGGTGAACTTTATCAATAGTCACTCAAATTATGAGGTGATTGACTATTAATTAAACGAATAACACAATTTGATGGGAAAATTTCCCAATAAGTTCTTCAATTGCTCGTTTGATTGATTTTAATTGAATACCTCTTTTAAAACCCTAAGTTCTAGTTTACAAACTTGGATCCCTTTATATTACCTAGCCTTACCCTCTTATGAAGGTTAAAAGTTTCTAGTTACAAAATAGGATAATTAGGCCATTAAACGCACCCATAGGTCATTCGAACGAACCCATAGGTCATTCGAACGACTGGTTCAATTAAGCCTAAAATTTGAGGCAGATAAAATTGGTCTTCTGGGAACCCAGGTCATTCGAACGACATGCCAATTTAAGCCTAGAAATTGAGGTAGACAAAATTGGTCTTCTGGGGACCCAGGTCGTTCGAACGACTTGCCAATTTAAGCCTAGAAAATGAGGCAAACAAAATTGCCTAACTTTCCTTCAAACTTGTTCGAAGGACTCCAAGGCTCGTTCGAATGACATGTCATCTTTTAAAGAGGTTGAATGTCTAGATCCTCCTGGATCACGGTTCCTCCTTTAAGAAGCTTTGAGCTCTTGGTCAAGCTAAAACTGGAGATGGGGGAAAGGGATTGTGCCTATTTCCCTTTTGTATCATTTTGACTTGCTAGGCAGTTGACCTTTCTTCCTAACTCGGAATGACTCGATACTACCCCATCTTGTAGCATGAACTTTCCTCTCTAGAATATTATCCTCCTCTAATAGATCTTCTCTTTCTATCCATAAATCATCAACTGACGGTAGGAGAGTATCGATTATAGAGTCTTCATCTTGAAGAGACGGCTCAAATAGTTTTAAATGCTCGGTATTAATCACCGAATACATATTTATAAATTGTGGCAAATCAAATTGGAATGCGTTGTCACCAATTTTCTTAAGTATCGTAAATGAACCATAATGGATTGGTTTGAGTTTCTTGCCTTCTCATTTTAGTCGTTCGTTACCCAAATGCAACCAAACTAGGTCGCCCTCTTAAAAAGTATACTCAACCCGATGCTTCTCGCGTCGAGCCTTATAATTCGCTTGAGTCTTCCTCAATTATACTTCAACTGCCTCATGAACATTCTCTCAATAAAACGTTGAGCTTTAACTTATTCATCTTTCTCCTTCTTAGACACCGTCTTGTAACCAAGACTTTATCAAAGGGGTTTTGAGGCAAATACCCAAGACAAACTTTAAATATAGACTTCAAGTGGAACCATTAATCTCTCGGTTAAAAGTAAACTGAAGATATGGTAAACTCTTATCCCAAGTCTTAGGATGCTTAGAATAAAATCCCGGTAATAAGTGAACCAAAGTGTAATTAATTACCTCTGTTTACCCGTCAGTCTACAGATAAAAGGTGATACTTCTCTTCAACTAAGTGTCCATCATCCCCCATAACGACCTCTAGAAATTCCCCAAAAAGTGGCCATCCCTATCAGAAATAATAGAAGAAGGAAGCTCAAAATACCTTAAAACATCTCTTAAAAGTAATTACGCTGCTCCTTCCCCGGTGACAATCTTCTAGCATGGAATAAGAACTATTATGTTGTTGAATCGATTTACCCATTGTTACACATGTATTCAGAAATGAATGAAAAGGAAATGGAAAACTGAAGATCGAGGTTTGCAGTCATTGCAATTTCTTTAAGACAGATTTAACGCTGCGTATGGTGTTTCACAGTTAATGGTGCCTGTCTCCCACAATATAATGATCAAATCGTATAGACTTGAAGTATTCAAGTCGATACGCCTGTTGAACTATCTATGATATTACTCTCAAGAAGGAAGCAATGAAAAATCAAAGAGATTGAGGTATTTTTTCTGTGAACTCAAACAATGTAGAAAATGGCATTTTATAGAGGAGAAAGTGACTTATCGAAGTACCTGTTGGTAGGTTTGTGCCCCAAGAAGCACCTCTGTGAAGAGTTGTAACTCTTGGAGAGAATAACCAACTCCTGAATAAACACCCTAAAAAATGACTAAGTGTAAACTAGAAATCCCCATGAGCCCATGGCCCCATGGCCGAATCATAGACTTATAAAATAGTCCCGGTGGGTCATGGGTTAGGTCGTGCAAGCAAGCCCATGGGCGTCCCCATATAGCAAGCCTTCACACACTCGCCTCACACACACGTGAGGGCACTACCTACTTACACATGTTATACATGATAGTAGTGTGCAACCCATTATAAAGTAAAAATCTTTTTTTTACTTATCCAATGTGGGACTAAATATAAACGCAAGTTTTGACATTCAAAACATAGTAAGCACATGGGGTATTTCCAACACCTACCACAAACAAATAATCGTTCTTACACTTTGTCAAGGGAAAATCACCCATTAAATTTATCGGAATGCTTTCCTAAATTCGGTTAGGAACTGGTAAGGGTAAGTGCAGTCCCAACTTACGAATGGATGGCTTCAATGTGTTGCATAGAATGTAGCAACTACGAACCACATGAGCAACTTCCATCTGCATCTTCAGCCAATAGACATAACATCACAAATTCAAAATAGTCTTCTCAATCTCGAAATGACCAGCCACCCGAGAATAGTGTTCCTCTTTATTCTAATTCAAACTATCCCCACCCTTAGGAATACAAAGTAGACTGCACTTATAAATTAAGCCATCCTTCAAATCATACTCACATTTATTGCCTCGTAGCAACTTCTAGTGAAATTACACTAAGCTCCATGTCCTCGTCATACCCTGTAACATATTTTGATGGAACAATAGGCTGTATCTGTAGAACTACCAGTAAAGAAGAAATAGTTGGTAATGGGGGTCGAGATAATATATCAACCATTTTTTTGTCCACGCCCTTCTTATACTTGATAATCAAGGTAAATTTTTACAGATATGACTTCAACTTCTCCCCACACAAACTTCACCCCGACCTTTGTCAAGGAATGTAAAGGTGCTGCAATCTGTTAAAATTGTCGAATAAACTTCTGTAAATACTGACAAAAACCCATAAAACTTTGTACTTCCGTCATTATACGGGGTCTAGGCCAATTAGTAATTACCGAGACTTTCTTTAGATCTACCTTAAGTTCACCTCCACCAACAATGAAACCTAAGTACACTAGCTCCTTCTTCCCAAACTCACACTTCTTCCCATTGATACAAAATTGTGATCTCAAGGCTTACAGTACTGTATGAATATGTACGAGGTGCTCCCCCTATGTTTGACTATATATCAAGATATATATCATTTAAATAAACAATCACGAAATCCTTAATAAAAGCTCGAAGTACCTCATCCATCAACCACATAACTATCTAATGAGCGTTGCATAACCCAAAAGGCATCACTAACCACTCGAGAAGTCCTTGTTTGGTCTTGAAAGTTATCTTCCATGTATCTTCTTCTTGGATTCTGACTTGATGGTAACTCGACTTAAGATCCATCTTGGTAAAAAGCTAAGCCTTTTGCAACTTATCTAAAAGCTCGTTAATCAATGGAAGTGGATAGCAATTTTTCACAGTAATCTTATTCAGCGTCTGATAATCTATAGACATTATCTAAAACCCAGCCTTCTTCGGCACCAATAACACTAGTGAACCACAAGATGAGTAACTCGGATTAATAACCCCTTGCTATAGGAACTCTTGTACCTATTTCTTGATCTCATCAGACTCGGTCACAGAAGTCTGGTATAATTCAATGTTGGGCAGTAGCTCACCATTCACTAATGTGATATCATGCCCCCCATCCCTCTTGCGCGACATCCCTTTTATGCCAAGAAATAAGTCTTTGAACCCATTTTGTAGCTTCGCCATTTTAATTTATTACTTAAGAGACATTGCGAAGGTATACAACACTTTAGCCGACAAACCCCCTGGAACCGATCGTACCAATAATAATACAAATTTGCCACTCCTATTAACCAACCTCTTCACCTGAGTCACCATTATTTAATTATTCGTGGTAACATGCTCCTTACAAGCATTGATATGGAACTCTTTTCCTTCCTTCACAAAATGATACTTACGAGCATTACGGTAATGATTGGTATTTCAGTCCCAAAGATATGGGTTATCCAAGATGACCGGACATACATCTAAAGGAACCACCTCACACATCACCTCTGTAGCAGCATATTTCCCAGATTCGACAAAGAGAAGCTAACAGAACTTAGTCGAAGACAGTCCATCATTCGAGAAGATGTCACATCTGTGACCACAGTTCTCGATTTACTAAAATAGTCGTTATGCTTAGTCAAATAGAGCCGCTGCAGGGAGATCCACATAGTTTGCCCACTACCCACCAAAATAGGAAACTATTTTATTTTTGTAACTGCTTGTATCTACTATAAATACATGCAGATAATATATTCATCAAATCCGCAACTCTACTAAATTTGACATCCTTAAATCCTTTCCAATCAATAATTATAATAACAAGCAAATTATTGGATTTTGCACCAAAACCCTCATCGAGGTCGTGGTTTTTCTCAGACTTTACTGAGTTTCCACGTAAAATCCTGTGTGCTTAAGTTATAATTGCATAATTTTTACTAAAGTATTTGTGAAGATTATCCTCCTGAAAAACACGTTATTACAATTGGTATCGTTTGTAGGAATACCACACTTTTTCTTTTCCACCTGTGATCCTAGACAATCTGGTAACAAACATGAATCTCCAAAGTGCCTATAGTACACAAAGGAACCATGAGATCAACCCCATACCAGAAATAATTGATCTGTACAATGCCGTGATTAAACTTTAAAAGTAAATGGAGTTCGACCGAGTCCAGAGCTTGAAGATCAGCGAATCCACGCCCAAGCTCTTTAAGTCGAAAGAGACGTGAGGAGAAAAGCCCTGGATCAACAAAGTCAGATAAATAAGAAAAAAATATAAAATTTGCAAAGATATCAAGACCGGCTTACTGGCCGTCAAACGACACCTCCCCAAGCCCTGAGTGATCATCGCTCTAGGGTAACCCAGAGAGAGAACCTACAGAGGGAGGAAAGAGTTTAAACTTCTTGATTCATATCAAGGAATCGAGACAGGGCATCTTAACATTCTGGACTCGCATCCTCCACATTGAAAAGTCAAGGAAGTTGACGCACACGCCATAAAACTCCCCCACCACTGGTAAAACGACTAGTGAGAGACAAGTTAAAACCTGAAGGGCAGGGTGACTTTGATCTTTAATTTATAGCCACACCAAATACTCTGTAGCAATTTATTACTTTGGATGACATGAATAGTAAGATCCATGCCATACACTCTGACAATCCAGGCCGAAGATCCGTTATCGATAGGATTAAAATAAACCCTATTTTTCTCCAACTCGAAGTCATTCCGATCCCAGAGAATTTCTACATGTCAAAATTTTAATAATATGCAAACCTCACTGACCCTCTCACCTACGTCTGATACTTCAAAGTTGCAGTTGGATTATACTCTAAACTTGATTACATGCTTTGTCGGTTATTTAACATGTGCCTTAAAGAAGAACCTCTCATATGGTTTTATACTATTCCCGAAGGTTCCATCACTACATTCATCCAGTTATAGTGCCTCTTTGAGTCAAATTATGCTCATGCTAAGGAACGAGAAATAACAGTGGATTCTTTGTTTTTATTCGAGCAAGGTGCGAAAGAGACCTTGGTGAGTTTTTATAAGCATTTTCTACAAGAAACAAGGAAGATTAGGAATTTAGATCCCAAAATTATCATTCCAGCATTCACCTTCGTACTCTACATCGACTCTAAAGTTCGAGAAGAGCTTACTTTGTACAAGCCCAAGACAGTGATAGAAATGATCGATGTTTTTAATAACTACATCGAATTAGAACGGTCTAAAAAAGATAAGATGAAAAGCTCCTCAGTCATCCATTCTAAAGAAGCATTTTCGTCCCCACCTCCGTAGTCTGCGAGTAATGGAACTCCCAAACAGCGTGGGAGGAACACTGAAAATGTCAGGAAAAGAGACAGAAAGCCAGACAGGCCCGTCCCAGTCTTGCCTCCTATGACAATTACACTCTTCGCTATCTTACCAACAATAAAGGGAGATGAATTATTTTGAGAAGCACAAACAATTTTGGATGTACCTAACAAACCTTTGTGCCTATATCACAACGTGCATAGCTACAAAACTGACAACTATTATTCTCTGATATGAATCTTTCATCACATTCTACTAGCTGAAAGACTTCATGAGTATGTAGTCGATGTCAAGAAGTTCCTCGAAGAAGAGATTAGAAGAAAAGAAATTGAACAAGAGCATGGACAAGGCCAAGCTCACCATCTTCACATGATCGAAATTGAGAAGGGAATGAAGAGAAAGAAAGACGATAGAACTACATCTTGCTGCAAGATGACATCATCAGGCAAATCAGCAAAACTTCTCCCCAACTTCAGCAAAGCCAAATGTCCATGTCACTTTTCCTTAAAAGACTGTGATACCAGCCATGTCAAGTACCCTCATGATGACTCCTTGGTCATATTGCTCAAAGTAGGTCAGGACTATCTACATACACTTCTGGTTGATATAGGAAGCGCATCAGGCATTTTATTTTAGAGGGCTTTGATGTTCTAGGCCTTAAGGATTCAGTCAAAGCTTCGACAATGACTATCACAGGGTTTAACAGTTCCAAAGAGTCTGTCACGGGAGAAATCACACTGCTAGTTCAAGCAGGACCAAAAATAACTTTTGCCAAATTCATTGTCATCGATACTGAATTAAAGTATATGGGAATCCTAGGTTGAAGTTGGGTTACATTCTATTAAGGCAGTACCTTCGACATATCATATGGCCTTGTGATTTCCAACAAATCACGAAGTCTATTTGATCAAAGGAAGTTAAGCTGTGGCACGAATGTGTGAAAATACCATTACCAACTCTCATACGGCAAAACTTCTGAAAGTATAGCAATTACAGCAAGAACCACCTCCAATATTCGAACAACATGATACTAAGGCGGTTGACTCCATTAGACTCGATGGACCCAGACGAAATACCTTTATTGGATCGAAATTGACATCCGATAAAAAAGAAACCATAATACAACTTCTAAAGAAAAACGTTGACATCTTTTCATGGTCTTTTCAAGAAATGCTTGACATCGATCCCTCGATAGCATGTCATAAACTTAACCTCCTTCGAGACAGTAAAGAGGTTGCACAAAAGTGACGTAGTTAATGAAGAAATTGATAAACTCCTTCGCATCGGATTCATTCGTGAAGTAAAATATCCCAAATGGGTATCTAATATCGTGGTTGTACCAAAGAAGAATGGGAAGATCAGAGTTTGTATAGATTTTACAGAGCCAAACAAGTTCACACTGAAGGATAATTTTCCTCTCCCTCTAATTCCTCAACTCTTCGTCTCCATAGCAGAGCACAAACTTCTCTCAATGATGGATGCAACCTCTGATTATAATCAAGTTCCTCTAGCTAAAGAAGACCAAGAAAAGGCAAAATTTGTAACGGAAAGAGGTCTCTACTGTTACACAGTTATGCCTTTTGGATTAAAGAATTCAAGAGCCACTTATCATTGACTTGTCACTCAAATGTTCAAAGATCATCTAGACAAAATCATGGAAGTATACATCAACGATATGATCTGTAAAAGCCTACAGCGAGAAGATTATTGCAACAATCTCTAGACAATCATTGACATCCTACGTACTTACCAAATAAAACTCAACCGAGAAAAATGCTAATTTGGTATTGTATCGGGTAAATTTCTAGGTCATTTGGTTAGTAAGAGGGGAATAGAAATCGATCTGGCACAAATCAAAGCACTCATGGCATTGTTATCTCCACAAACCAAAAAAGATGTACAAAAGCTTGTTGACAAGATTGCAGCTCTTCACAGGTTTATTTCCAAGTTATCTGATTGATGCAAATTTTTTTACCTCCTTTTCCATGGTAATCCAGCTCTAATTTCCAAAAAATAACCCAAAGAAATCATTTAGACCCCTGACTGTAAATTAGTTTACCAAATCTGAAAAGATACTTGAGGTATCATCCTATAATAAGTACTCCTGTTGATGGAAAATACTAACAATGTACTGATCAACCACAAATGACTCTATTAGTTCCATCCTTATTCGAGAAGACGATGGTGTGGAAAAGCCCATCTACTTCATCAGCAAAACCCTCATGCCTGTTGAGAAAAGATATACAACAACTAAAAAGTAGTTATTCGTCTTGGTGTACACCTCTCAGACACTTTGACCTTATTTCCAAGTTGATCCCATCAAAGTTATTACTAAGTTTCCCCTCAAACTTGTACTCTCTGAAAAGGAAAAGTCTTTGAGGGTTCAACTATGGTTTGTATTCATAGGCGATTATGATATCTCCTTCGAGCCTCAGATATCGATCAAAGGACAAGTAGTAGCTGACTTTTTAGTAGATTTTCTAGTTGAAGACCTCGAATGGGAAGAACTCAAAGAAGTACTGGCTGATGATTCAATAACAGAACCAGATACATGGTCATGAAGTACAGGATGACGACTTTTACTGATAGATCTACTAGCCACGGCGATCAGGGATCATCATCGTCCTTGTTACACCATCCAGCCATTGAATTGAAAAAGCTATCAAACTCAAATTTTATGAGACCAACAATAAAATAGAGTATGAAGCTATCTTACATGGACTAGATCTCGCTACAGCCCTTGGAACGGAATAAATAGCTGCTTACATCGATTCCTTATTCGTTGCCAACCATTATAACAAAACATTCAAAACATCAGGCAAGATGGTTGATTATGCAACTCTGGTAAAAAAAAGGAAAAAAATTCAAAACAACAACAATCTCCCTCGAGCAGAGAACCGCAACGCTGATGCATTAACATACATTACATTGCTGCAATGCTCGAAGATAGTGAGATAAGAACTTTGGACATCGAGATCATCGAACGTTCAATTTTCTACGTAAGTTATGCAATACAGATCAATTTTACTAAAAACGAAGATCTTGAAGATTGGAGAAGATCATTCTATGCATACCTCAATTCTAACATACTTCCAAGCAGCAAGGAAGAAGCCCGATCACTCTTAGCAAAATATCCTCGAATAAAGTCCTGTATCGAATCACTGGAGAAGGACCACTTATTGAATGAATATCATAAAAGCAAGCATAAGTCAAAATCAGGGAACTTCATGAAGGTATCTACGTAACACATATCTCGGGAAAATCATTGGCACAAAGGGCGTTTACTGAAGGATTATACTGGCTTAAAATGCAACAAAACTGCAAAGACTTCATCCGCAAGTGCTTTAAGTGTCAAATCCATACTCAATACATTAAAAGCCCAGCCCTCGACTTACACGTTAGCAATGTCCTCTGGCCATTCAAAAGATGGGCAATTAATATCATTGGACCCTTCTACTCAGTATTGGGTAACTGAAAGTTTATTCTTGTGGCAATAGACTACTTCACCAAATGGGTCGAAGCAATACCGCTATATCATACTAACGAGAACGAAGTCATCAAATTTCTTTAGGAATACATCATCACCTGATCTAATAATGGCAAACAATTCATCAACAACAAAGTGTTCAGTTTCTTCCATAAATACACGATTCAACTGTCTACTTCAACACCATATTACCCTCAAGGTAATGGCCAAGCGGAAGCTATCAATAAGAATATCAAGTCGGGGTTACGCAAACGCCTTGAAGAGAAAAAGGGCAGATGGGTTGATGAACTACTTAGTATTTTATGGGCATACTGAACAACTCCTCAAACATCCATCAGTTGTACACCATTCATGATGGCATTCGGTACCGAAGCAGTAATACCTTCAGACCTCGATCTCCCAAGTACCCGATGAAGAATCACAGATAAAGAAAATGAACTAGGACTTCTCTGCAACCTTAACTGGATCAAAGAAACTCGGGATCACGCCATTGCAAACTTGGGGCGATACTATGACACTCTTAAGAAAGCTTACAACAAGAAGGTCTAAAAACGGACATTTAGCGTTGGTGACTTTGTCCTTGGATGCATCCAGGACAGTACCCGACCTAAATTTTTTGGCAAGTTATCTGAAAACTAGGAAGGACCATATATTATCAGCGATAAGAATGGCAGTGTGGGATATACTGGTTGATGACTGAAGATGAAGTACAACTCGAATATCCGTAGAATACAGCCCATCTCAAAATGTTCTACAGATAACTGCTATAACCTCTTTTGCATCATTCAAATAAAGACATATTTACGATAATTACATCTTTTAACTTATATTTACTTAGTATCGATACATACTTGGCAAGTATGCATTGCAACTAACTTTCATCTCTTCGACAAACATCTATCCAATTGCAAGGTAACTTTGTTTGTACTTCATTATCGAACAAAACATGTCATGTTTTATCCTTTTTCTCAAAATCCAGATATCCCATTGAGGTACAAAATCTGGTTATCATTCATTATTAACATAGCCATTACACGGCCCTCTTTCCATCATCTCAGATACTTGCTTAAAAGCAATACTCTGCATATTATCTACATTACTATCTAATGCTATCAATCTTGTTAAATAAAAAACTTAACATAATTTTATACAAAAACTCTATGCATCTTGATTAAATTACTTCAAAAAACATTCTTCGACAACAACTATATCATAACTTAAGCATTCAAAAAAAAAACCAAGAAATTGCTTTGGTCCCATCAACCACTTGTACATCATTCATCATCACAAAAACTTTTCAATAAACTTTCTATTCTACAGGGGGAGAAATCGGAGTATCCACTTTCACAGGGAGACCAGAAGTAAGATCGTCCAACACTCCCTCGAGAATAGTACCCTTGGGAATGGAAACTGCAGGTGCCTCAGGAGCTTTATCCTCTGTATCAGATTCTAGAAAAAACTGATTACTAGCAGCAGCTAACCCTTTATAAAAATCTTTTATCTCACCTATAACATTAAATTGCTCAGAGAAATTGCCCTTCATACGCCCAAGGGAGCCGATGCTAACTCGGTCAACTTAAGCCTTCACCTCGTTCAAGACCTTCGAATACTCCACCTCCATTGCCCTCTTGGAAGAAATAATCTGTTCCCAAACATCCCCTTCAAAGTTCGTTTTTTGTAATGCCAAAGCCTCCTCCATCTCCTTTGCTAGATCGACCCTTATCTACACAATCTCTTTCCATTTCTCCATATCCCAGACCTTCTTTGCCTCGCGAATGGCCACATCCTTCACCTTATGGGCCCTATGCTTTAGCTTCTCAACCTTCGCCTCCAGGTTTTCTTTCTCCTGGACCAAATCCACTTTCTCCTTCACCAATTCCTTCTCGATATTCTTGTAACTGAGAAGCTAGTTTGCCAGAGTCCTAGCACTAAGAATGCGAGGTTTCCCTCTGACCAGCAACTTCTTAATCTGCAATAGAGTCATAATATGAGTTCTTGATTGAGGAACCAAGTTCTTTAGTTAAAGGAAATAAGAGAAATTTATAACCTTGTTTATGGTTTTGTGGCCTTCGATAAGAAAGGTTGATAGACTTTCTGCTCCCACTACGCAGTCATCAAACTCCTCTTCGAGGGACGTCACCCCAACAGTATACGTCTCAATGGTCTGTTGGACCTCTACCTTAGAATTCTCGCCTGCCTGATTTTTTATCCGGCCCGAGGATGCCTTCTTCTTTACCTGTAGATAGGCGGCCGCCTTTGGAGGTCGGCCATCCGTAGTCCCCGATGCCAGAATATCCACCTTCTCTCCCTCCTTCATAGGAGATCTTCGAGATGTCCTCTTTTGTGGAGGAGCTGGAGGAACAAACTGGTTGGCAGTTCTCCTCTTATTACTCTTCCCGAAGGTTTCAGTCAGCAGTGCCTCCCTCTCTGTAATCGCAGAATCAGTGGTGTAACTACTAACTGGGGGATTCACGAGAGGCAAACTTGAATCCGCGGCACTCTTTTTCCTGGCAGACATTTTACCGTCGATAATTGGGATTTTAGCTCTTTTAGCTCGAGTTCTTTTTAGACCGGCTTCTTGGAAAAGATCGTCCACTTTCCCTTGGTCAACAACCAAATTGTCAATCCGACCGTAATAACCCTTCCTGATATTAAACAACTTTTTTGAAAATAGTTGAATTTCTATCGATCTCCTTCAATGTTGTACACAGACAAATAACCACACATTAGACACCAATTTCATTAATACAAACAAGACAAAACTTTGACATGCAAATTACCTAAACACCTAAGCGGAAAGTCATTCTTTTCAAAGGCTTCCCCAAATTTTTATTTTCGATCTCATAGTTCCCCGACACGAGTAAACATTCATCAAAATACTACCCCCCCCCCGCCCCTGTCGATACCATTTCATAAAAAAGGGGTCTCTTCAGGAACCTCGCCAAGTACGTGTATCCTAGCTTTTATGGATTTTGTTTGAGTTTGTAATACACACATATATCATCCACAATGATAAGCTCTTCCCCCTCTCTCCTTTAATTGACTATTTATCACTCACACCACATGGAAGAGATCATAAATATTGGGGTTGAACTGACAAGGTGCCACATCAAAAAAGGTTCAAAAACCTCTTCTGGTCAGCTCGAAGAGGCAGCTTTAGCCCCCTTTTTTATCTGTTTTCGATGGACAAGAATGTCATCCAAAGTAACGTCTTGATCTATCATATCATAATGGTATTCCTCTAACCTAATGTCCATAGGAATACCATACTTTGCTTTAAAGCTCTAAATCTCACTTGTTTCTGGGGCCTTACCGTAGCATACCTCTTCGTCCCCCTCGACATTTTCCTCCCTACCATCACTACCTTCTCGATCACTTGCCTGCGGCTCGTGATCCACATCTATCTCGGTCCCCTCCTCGTCAGATACTTCCACCACCCTAGGTGCTACCTTATATTGATCGGTACTTGCCACATCCGAGCTACTCGAACCAACCCTGTACCTACAACCTTACTTTTGGGCACATGTTGTTACATCAATTAGGAGTGGTTTTACATCCATGAGGTTGTCAAAGATTCCTTCTTTACCATCGTTTTGAATAGGTTCAACCATTTTTATGAACCTAAAAATTAGATTCCTTTTTTTAAGTTAGTATACTATCATATATGATAGATTATATAACTTCATATGCTAGTATCAATATTGTTGTTGAGTTTAATCTTCAACACATCATTCTTTTTATACCTATCTGATTCACATGTTACTACATTCAGTTCTCGATATAAAATTTATTTCATATTTTTACTAAGTCCTAACATCTACTACTATCTCTTCGTCCTTAGCATCTTCAAATCGAAGTACAGAAACTGCTAGCTTCTCGAAGACACTTCGGCAGTACCAAAATTTCTTGCCAAAGCAAGCCGAGTTCAAAAGTTTCAAATTTACGCACTCTCCGACGTAAAATCCGGTCCATTAAACAAAAAATTGGGTGCTCCACCTGCATAAACATCATCTAACTGAGTAAGGCGGATCATCTTCTCTTTGTTATATGATCAAAAGGAATCATTTGGATTCAAGCAAGTTATACAAAAAAGTAATTTGGTATTTACCTCGCTAAAACGATCGTTAAGATCCGAAAGTTGATGATCTAAACATGAATTGAACAATTACTGACGATAATAACGCTCATTTGTATTTTTCTTATGCATTTCTTCGGGATCGACCTAGTTTTATGAACCTATCCACCATCACTGAAATTATGATATTATGCTTTGTGCAATGCTTAGAGATATCCTCGTGAATAGAATCCCATCTATTATCTCGCAACAACTACAATTTCGTCTCAGCCAGTTTTACTAAGTCCATCGCATTTACGATGTCTTGATCTTTCCTTTGTAATGTTTTGGACAAATCATTAGTATATCCTATAATTTTTGAGTTTATAATATAGGAAGTAATTGGAGTTTGAATGTGTGTATTGGAAGTAATTGGAAAAATACAGTATTAGGGTTTTTGCCAAATTTTCTGTGATATGGATTGTATAGTGATTTGATTGATGGTGGAATGATGTCGAAAATGACCAAAGAGTGTTCTGGATGAAGGGGCTGGTGGGAAGGAATAATGATAAGGGGAGAGATTGAGTTTTGGTCGCCGCTTTGATTACGGCGCATGATATTAAATAAGCATTCAAGTACAAGGAAAATTTTAAGCACAGTCACTAACCTTGGAGTCGCACTGCTTCGGTATCCCATTGCTTTGCAAGTTTTGCCCTCTTGATTAAAACACTAATCTCCTCGTTCCTAATTGTTGACAGCGACACAAGAGACATGCACAAACAGTTCGCACTTAAACAATTTTTTCCAGAATCAGTGGTGTGTGAATAGTCGCCACCCGCAGGGCTATTTATAGACCCCGCATGACTGTTTATTGTACCCCTTCACAGCCGTTCGAGTACTTGAGCGTAACACATTGATTTCCTCTTCTTGAAGTCTTTGACCCTTCACCTCCTGAACGCCAATAGGCCCATACACTGCTACTCCAATCCTTCCGTATCTCCCTTTAACTCCTTTGATATATCCATCCTCGCCAAAGCAACTCTTATGTTATCAAACAAAGATTCTATATTTAATTCCTTGTACCTCAAAATATCATTTACATGAGAACACCTAGCCATTTTCTATATAACCCTGCACACATCTTTCCTTAGTTATTCCTCTCCTATATTCTCGGACCAGTTGTAACCATAATTCAAATTCAAATCTTATTCAAAAAAACAACTATCTAAACATCGAGATATCATAAACTTTACATACCCAACATCACAATTTTATGTCAATCACAATTCACCCATTTACCATATCACATCATATTCGAAGAAATCCTTGAAATATACACTATTATACTTTGAGAACATTTTAGAATTTTCGAAATCGACAACAAAATCTGACAAATAACCAACTCATTTATTTCATGTCAAACCAACACAGTACAACTTTGTTCATTTATTACAAGCCAGAAAACCATGAGTCTAACTTTCAATCGCTTCGACCAGTAACATCTTCCTTCTTCACCAGCACCTTGGCTCGAGCCCTTATCCTACCGACGCGTTCCGGGGGACTCAACGATTACAATTGGCAGTAAAATGGGTACTCCTCTTCTGCCTCCTTTACCTCCACTTCAATCATCTCTTCATAGTTGTACTCCACAGGTACCAATGGCTGCCCATTTATACAGCTCTTGCCAAAGTACCACTCTAGCAAATCCTAATATTTTAAATATATCTAGTTGGAAAACTCCTTATGCAGATGTGCCCTCCTCTTAACCATCTTCTCAGAAACCAAATGACATCTTCAAGAATACAAGGGTATTTATATGAAAAACTCATACTATCACAACTACCAATAGTCAAAAAGACAACATTCACTTTTCATTGGAACTCTAAATATCCCAGTCAATCAAACCTCCTAGGGAACCGTTTACTGGCCTCACACAATTAACAGACTTTACTTCGAGATCCTATTACCTCACTACAAGAAACTCGATATTTTCCTTCAATTCGAAACAACTATCTCGACATCAACATGACTCGAAAAATTATCTTCAGATAATAATTTTCCATATCATTCGAGATAACAAGATATTTTATCGATATAAATTCACAAACAACATTTTATTCCATAAGATAACTGTTACATTTTACATTCGACAATCTTTACTTCGATTACATTACAACTCATACTATAAGTTACTTTGCATCTTGAATGTGCCATATCCTTCAGCGAAAGAAAAGTAGCCATACCCTCTTCCTTTATAACCACCACCATCTCACAACCCAAGGGGATTACAGAGATGACAGTGCCTGGAGAAGCCACCACAGGTAGCCCTGCCCACCAAATCATCTTCGTCCTCTATATGGGCAATGGTTAATTCTTGATGACACTTGATGCGCTCCGAGGCCGTCAGTAACACAAAATAAAACTAACACCGAAAGAAACACTGCGCTTCGGCGATCTCCACCTCCACCTTCGTTATTTCTTTAAATCTCCACTCCACCGTCTTCAGATAATAATAAGACAATAACAGCCAGCCAAAGTAAAACTCCTTCAACTCCTCGTACTTGATGTCCATGCGCTCCAAAAACCCATTGTACAGTGCCAGAAACTGCGTCGTCACCATCACCACCTACTTTACCTTCATAAACTGCCGAACAACCATTCCCTCCTTCGTAATCTATTTATAGCCTCACATTCACCTTTATAGATTATAGCAGTCTAAAGACCTGCCATAAATGCTCCTCGGGATAATATGTGACCAGATTCATTTGACTTTCACCTTGGAAATGACAGAACACAGACTTCTACAGCATTCGACAACTTGTTCACATTCTGATGTTCATCTCGACGCAACCGCAAGTAATTGGGTTGAGAATGTGGCAATTATAGTAGCATATTTCCCAGATTTGATAAAGAGAAGCAAATGGAACTTAGTGAAAGACAATCCATCATTCAAGAAGATGTCACATCTGCAACCACAGTTCCTGACCTACTAAAATAACCATTATGCTTGGTCAAATAGAGCCATTGTAGAGAGATCCACAAAGTTCGCACACTACCCACAAAAATAGGAAACTGTTTTATTTTTGTAACTGCCTGTATCTACTATAAATACATGCAGATAATAGATTAATCAGATCTACAACTCTATTAATTCTTAAATCCTTACCAATCAGCAATTGTAATAACTATCAAATTATTGGATTTTGTACCAAAATCTTCCTCGAGGTCGTGGTTTTTCTCAGACTTTACTGAGTTTCCACGTAAAATCCTGTGTGCTTAAGTTATAATTGCATAATCTTTACTAAAGTATTGGTGGAGATTATCTTCCCAGAAAGTACTCTATTACAACCTCGTCAATAAACCTTTCTGTGATCGTAAACTTGAATGTACACTGCTTCGTGATCATCAACTCCGCATCTTTCTGAATCCACCCCAAACCATACAGCTAAGGATGAGTTATAGTATTCAAGCCCATCTTCTTCACCAACGCCTTAAAAATTAAGTTTTTCTGACTACCCGAATCAATAATGGCCTTTACTAAGCTTTGTTGAACCTGAATACTGACATGTAAAAGTTCTTCCTTACTCTTCTCAAAGATAACCATAGTCTGCTAAAACATAAGAGTAAGCTTATGATTCGGTTTATCTAAATCTGGGAGGTCAACAACCATTGTGGCTAATACTTTTGGCCATACTTTTGGCACAAATAATGCCATTTGAACCATCTCTCTTGTTCATACCTAATATGATAAAATTGCTTCCTTACCAACACCTTGAACTCTTTCCAACTCAAGCTTTCTACTACGTGACATTTCTTATAGGACTTCTACCACGTGAGTGTATGACTTGTAAATTTCAATGTTAAAAAGCATATTTTCTGAGCATTTAAATATTTGTAAACTAAAAAGTAGGTCTCTAACCTATCTAACTAGTTATCTAATTTTTCAGCATCGATTAACTCGTCGAATACTAGAATTTTAATTTTAAAATCGATACGAAGATTATGTATAGGACTCATATTGACTTATCAATAATCGATCTCTCCTCGACGAATTTGGCATTACTAGAATATCTTTCTCCTCATTACCCTCATTATTTCCCTCCTCCGCAACTCCTAACTTCTTCTTACGTTCATGTTGCTTCGTTGTAGTGGATACTTTAGGGAGGTTCGTGAGATGTAATTGCGCTACCAACTCCCCTAGAGTTGTAGTTAGGTTAAAAACTTTATTTTCCAGTTTTGTGAGCCTATCTTCATAATTGCCCATTTATAAATTTTCCTTCTTCCTCGGGCTAGGTTTTCGTTGAATCATCAATGGACCCACAAGAATCTCTTTCATTTGCTTAAGTCGACCACGTGTAGAGACTATAAACCATAACCCCTGAGAATCATAACTTGAGAAACTGATACCACATAATCCGCAATCGAAGTAGAGATCACCTGTAACAAAAAATTAAACGAAGAACACAATTTGGCAGGAAAATTTTCTAAAACGAGCTTTAATTGCTCGTTTGATTAATTTCAGTTGAATTTTTCTTCAAGTTCTAGTTTATAAACTTGGATCCCTTTATCCTGACTAGCTTTGCCCCTTTATGAAGGTTACAAGTTTTTAGTTACAAAATAGGACAATTATGTCCTTAAATGCACTAAACTGTGAAGGAATCTCGATAGTCGTTTGAACGAACCCATAGGTCATTCGAACGACTGGCTTAAGTATAAAATTTAGGCAGACCAAATTGGTCTTTTGGGAACCAAGGTCATTCGATCGAATCTAAATGTCGATCGAACGACTTGCCAATTTAAGCCGAGAAAATGAGGCAAATAGAATTAGCTGACTTTTCGTCAAACTCGTTTGAACGGCTCCAAGGCTCGTTCGAGCGACATGCCATCTTTTTAAGTCTAGATAGTCCTGGATCATAGATAAATTAGTAATGTTAGATTTGTATAGTTATAAGAACCTCTTCGTTTTCAAAATGGCATTTTCTATTACAGCAATATTTTGATTGATCAAAATTCGGGGTCCGGGGTAGGGCTGTACACCTAAACCTAAAAACCTGAGAACCCGAACCGGCCAGTTTGGTCTGGGTTAGGGATTTGTCAGTTCGGTTTCGGGTTTAAATTTTAAAACTCGAATATAATCGGCTCGGGTTCGGGTTCATGATTTGGTGTATGTTAAAACCCGACCCGAACTGGATAGTGTTTATACAAATTTGTGAAAACCTAAAGCACTCATAGAGAGAAAAAGAGAGAGAGAGAGAGAGAGAGAGAGAGAGAGAGAGAGAGAGAGAGAGAGAGAGAGAGAGAGAGAGAGAGAGCCATGTTGATGTTGATTTCCTCCAAAACCTCATTTCATCATCGTCCCTTGATCTACAACAACAACTTTCTTTCCTTAATAAAGAACATCAAGCACCCCATCGAAGGAGCTTGTCTGATGTTGGGATCGCCGCAGCTGTATAGCTCCACCATATCCAAAAATAGGCCATTTACCCTTTCCTCCTCCAAGTCTCTCTTGGGTCAAACATAGTCAAAGCCCTAATCAATTTCACCCACAGACACAACGCCAACATTTGTATCCTCAATGGGTCATGCAATGTTTTTAATGTGATTCTCAAACACCTCACTTCACAAAACTCAAATATAATTCTTAATGGTTACTTTGGGATTCTTTCTTTATCTAACTCTATACTTCTTTCTTCTTTCTCCAGTAGTGGTGATGATATTGTGAGCTTAAATATCTCTATTGGTGGTCAAGGTCAAGTGATCGGAGGGAGTGTTGTGGGGGGAAATTTTATCCTTGAGTGAGGTTTTTTTGGTTGGTACTTCTTGTGTTAAACCTCAGTTTCATAGACTCCCATGTAAAGAAGGTACTGTTAAACCAAAGGTGGTGATGGTCCTAGGCCTCTAATACTACAACCTTTAAGTAGCCATGGTCTCTAGTGACAAATTCTACTAAGGGCGGGTTACAAGAAAACGTGTCATGGGAAGAAAGTGAGTCCACATTTCCAATGGGCAGTCAGAGAGGGCTAAAATACACAAAGGGCATTAAGATGAATTTTGAGGTATTTTTGCTTGTTATATGTACACAGTGGTGATAGGTTTGTAGAATAAGTCAATGCGAATCTCTAGATATCCGCTTGGCTCAGAATAAAATTCACGTATCTTAATAATTTACCTTTAATGTAGAGGAACATTTAATTATGTGAGAAATAGTAGAACAGAAGGCCCATTAAAGTCGTCAAAGGTCTTATCAAAGTCTCTGTCAAAATAAAAAAGTTAAAATAAATAATTCCAGCCCCTCTCCCTCTCATCCTTTAAACTCCAAACCTAAACAGCTAAACCCAAAAAGCTTTCATGGCGAACCATAGAGAGGTATGTGTTCAACATTTTTTCCCATAAATTTTCTGCGTTTTAGCGTGAAACTATACGTGGTTCTTTTGGTTAAAGTATATCCCCCTCTAAAAATGACAAAGCTTATACATAAATGTTGCAGTTATTCGTATTCTACGCGACTGGCAAAAGAAAACAAACAAAAAAAACCCGAGTTCAGAACCCGGCCCGACCCGACCAATTCAGTTCGATTCCGGTTCGGTTTCTAGCACTACTTGGTTCGGGTTTGGGTTGGAAAAATGGTAACCCGACCATGCCGGCTCGGCTCAGGTTTAGGGCTTAACCTGGGCCGACCCGACCCGTGTACACCCCTAGTCCAGGGTATTTTTAATGGATTCCAAGGTAGCTGATATTGCTAGTTTGTATTCAAAATTTGCAGTAACAAAAACAAGTTAAGGAGATGATAAAAGATCAAGATATGATCGAGTTTAGTTATGCACATTATCTCCTTAAGACAAATTCGTCCCTGCCACATTGCTTTGAAGGATAAGCGACCTGTCTCCCAGGATACAACAGTCAATACAGGTTGAAAAGAGCACTCTAATCTACCCGCCAATCAAACCTTGATTACAAGTACTATTCTCCGGCTGAAAATGATTTAAATAAATTAAAAAACCAATAAAAAAATAAAAATGAAGTAGGGTTTTATAGAGTATTACTGCATCTTCACCAAGAGTCACACATTAAGATAGACATTAAGTTGGTGCCTCTTCACCAAAGGTTACACCTTAAGGCACACCATAAGTTGGTATATCTTCACCCAAGGTCAAACCTTAAGACACGCATAACATTACGTTTGTTGGAGACAACTCAATTTACACATCAAACCCAAAAATGAATAAAGGGCTAAGTGTTTGTGACCCACCAACTCACACACATTACAACGCTATAACTAAACTCTTACTTATAATCTAGAGTGGTGAATCTCACATACCCAATATGGTTCAAAATTAAATACTTAGATATTAACCATTTATACCATGGATAAAACCACAAGGTTTTTTTTTCCAACAGTTGAAACATAAAAACTACTTGCCTGTGACAGTTTGAGGTGACATACAAAACCACAGTACTCCAAGTACAGTCTGAGTAAAATTTTATGTACCCATATTTAATGTACTTTGAGAAATTAAGTTGGAATTATTCATAGCAGTCGATATTCTAGGAACAAACAGATTAAAATAATGATTGTTACTAATAAAGAAAAGACACGGACAATTTTAACCCTGGGAAACTTCTTACTCGGAAGAAAAACTACAGGTCGTTGTCGATAAAATGGACAACCAAAAATCTACTAATCAAGAGAGTTACAATCTAAAAAATACTTACAGACTTGATAAACCCATCTCGTGATTATCTCTCTTCTGATCCAAGCTTCATGCCCTATCTTTATCGTTCTCGTAATGGCATTCCTTGATTCACAACAAGGACAACTTTACTCGAATCACTCTTACAAATTTGAAGGAAAGTAGAATTGACTAATTCAATCTCAAGATAAAGGTTTTAAGTTCTTTCTCTTTGATCTTGATTAGTCTCTCTGATAAAAATTAAAAGCCCTAAAAAGCTTGGTGAAGAAAAAATATAACAAAGTTTGTTTAAATAGTGAAAACAATTTTCTCGACATTCGTTCGAACGAGACCCAAAATCGTTTGAGCAAGGCTCTTAAAATAGCCTAAAAACGAAGACAATTATAACTCTTTAACAACTTGTTTTCTTCCCTAGAAGTCGTTCGAACGACCCTAAAACTCGTTTGAACGAAATACGTAAAATAACCTAAAAAATAAGACAGTTAAAACTCTTTTAAAACTTGTCTTTTCCGAGAAGTCGTTTGAATGACCCTAAAACTCGTTTGAACGAGATAAACAAAATAACCTTAAAAATAGAATAGTTAAAAAGTTTGATTTCTCTTGTTTTGAAAAGGAATTTTTCTAAATTAAACAATCTTGGATTTTACTTTATTAGAGTTCTACTTACCAACTTACCTTCTCGGCCGTTGGCTGTAGATGACTTGTTGATTCTATTGCCGTCTTCGACTATGATAAACATGGGATTTAACATAAACGAAATGAGACAAACTAAAACTTTTCAATATACCCCTCTGGTTCATTTCGTGACAAAATAAAATCTAACACCTGAACATCACTTTGTAGTACTTCCAAGACACAAAGACCGATTCTTTAATATATAGACACTCAACAAACTAGTTTATGATACATGTGTAAAGAAGAGCCTAAAAAATCTCTGAAAACTGAAAAGCTAAAAAACATGATCATATATTATTTTATTGTGTTATCCTGTTAGTAATACTCATTTCTACCCATTTTTGTCATGGAAGAAACAAATAATAACCTAAACTACTATCTGAAGTAGAGAAAAATTAGATCTACTTGACAACCAAAGAAATATAAGATAGCATAAAACATACTTCCAATGTCAGTACATGGATTACTATCACAAGTGTACCCAAAACCAAACTAGTCTGATAAAGGAGAAACTAAAACAAAAACAAAATAGAGAACATAAGTTTAGAGATCCTGTGTTGTCAAATATCCTAAGATCCAGTACCGTAACCAAACTCATGACGCCCATGTAGCCGACGAAGACTCCTAACCTCTATCTCTACTACCCCCAGCCGTGTATCAATATCTCCCAGCTTGGTCTTTACCTCCCCCACACTCACTGTCAAGGGTCTAAAGCATACTCCCAACATCCTGAAGAGTAAATACCCCTTGAGTTTGTACAACTAAGCTAGAAGAACCTTTACATGCTCGTCTGGAGGAGCTGGCTCAGATGGTAGTATAGATGGAATATGAGATGCACTCTTATTGCAGTTACTGGCATCCAATTTCTCTATCTTTGTATCCTTTGGCTCATTTGGAAACAACTTATAACCAGCCTCTATGAGAATTTGTATTACAAGCCTGGCAAAAGGTAATAAAGTCTGAGACCCTGTCTTGGTGTTTGCGTTTATCATTTCTTCAATGATGATGTTAGAAAAATCAATTTCCACATCATTCTTGAAGGTATAGATAAATATTTTTATCCACTCAGAGAGTTCATTCTTTTGCGACTTTGGAATGATATTGGTAATAACAATGCTATGCACGAGACTGGACTCATTATCTAACATCTTTCGAGAAATAGTTCTCGTTCCAATATATATGTCATTTTGATTAGTGATATTAATAACCATTTCAGACAATTCAGGAGGTCCAAGAATCTCCCCCTCAATAGTAGAAGCCTGCAATGTATAAGATGTCACTGGCCAAATGTACTTGGGATGATTAACGTGGTGAGATGATCTGAAACCCAAAACTTCGTAAATTCTTGCCCGATGTACCTCATATTCTACCCCATCTATAGTTACCACAAAACAATGACTCTCAAGTATTCCTCTAGAGGAAACTTTCAAAAATGGCATAAAACAACCGAACAAGTCAAGAATATACCTTTCAAGTGGGTTTAAGAATTTGGGTCTATCCTTTTGCCTTGAACCTCGCAAACACACCCGCATATCCAACATTAAGCTCAGAATGACTTTCAATATCTACTGGTTACTCCTTCACAATTGGCCTATTTTAAAGCCCTTGTCCGTGCTCCAATACTTCAATTGAGCTCCTACTCTTTGACCATCTAGAATGGCCGATTCATCAAGTCATAGTCTTTTGTTTGTTGTGCGTCCCCAACGAATCACACCCCAACGAGTATAGTCACCATCAAAATCTCAATCACCAACAATTATGGGTCTGGATATGTGGACAACAATAATTGATAACTAAAATAGCAATCCACTCAAAGCGTTGGATTTCTAGATGATCAACGGTGGATAAAGTCTTTCCCAACTTACTATAGTTATCTGCCACATCACCTATTTAACCAAGCTTGTTTTAACTTTCAAGGAGATACAGATTGCAGAGTGAAAGAAGAAGAAAATGAGGTTTTAAAGTATGATGAATTTTAATTCCTATGATACTCTGGTAAAATTGGCGATCCAAGTCTAGCACGATATCATTTTTGCGCTTCACATCTAGTTTCTTTCTTTCTAATTTTTTTAACAGCAAGAAATTGCCCAATAAGGCGAAGAAGCTGGGATTATCATATTAGCGATAAATGAATTGTTGATGCATGTAATGGGGGAGAGGTTACTGGGAGATGTTGATACTTTGGAGGTTACTGGGTGTAACCTGGTTGGTTTTGCTTAATAAAGGTCATAGGGCCTGCCTTAACCCCAGCTTAACCTTGCAAAAAAAAAAATGAAGGTGGGCGGACGGTAGCTTGGACTTGAATGATTACTAACTCTGAGAACCTATCATGGGATCAACATTTCTCTGTACCTGTGGCGCACCCTGTTTCAAAGGTTGAGTTTTAGGTTAAGGATAACAATGTTCTGGGAACCCAACTTATTGGAGTTGTGGGGAGTCCTGTAGAGAAGATCCTATCCTAAAACATAATAATGGTTGGTTTCCTGTTGTTGGCCTTAACCCAAATCCTCTAAAAGCTTATGTCGAAGCACAATAATGGTTGGTTTCAAAAAAAAATTAGACTAGTCGAAGATAACTCATTGTATAACGATGTTGTTGGTACAGGTCCAAATTACTTGGCAGTTCCTAAAACATATTTTCCTCTTCATACAGAAGGCAATTTTACCCTTTATATCAAGATGCTCATGAATGCTACCTGTGACCCAATTAGATGGAGGGAAGGATTTTGAGCAAGATGAATGTTGGGAGGATATTTTCTAAGCACTTTTAGAAGCTCACCATTTGAAATACATTATTGTCTGGTCAGCATACCATACTGTGGAGCTTGTAAAGAAATCAACAAAGACGTTACCACCGGGAGGAGAGTTATCTCTTGGCGCTGTTAAGATTCAAGTCACAAGAAGTTGCATGGTTATGCTGATTTATGATGATAAAACCTCCCACGATAAATTTCTCTATAAAACAGGTGTTATGCAGACTCGCGATGAAGAAACTCGAAAGTTTCTTAGGCTTTTAAGTTTCCATTGTCCTATGTCTCCCGTTACACAAGCAATAAACTTAGCATTTTTGAGCAACAGGTTGTTGAAACACTCATTACACATCATCAGAAGTGTATTCTTTTTGACACCCCTAGAAATAATAGAAAAATATCGGCTTTTACTGGTGGCCCAGATCTCTGTGACGGCAAATATGATGCCTCTGAGATGCTTGCTCTACTACACATTATTGAGAAATCCAATACTCATTGTGAAATCTAAAAGCCTAAAACTGAAAGCATCCTAAATTCCTAAGATAATTAAAAATGCTGAAAAACATAACAGTTTTGTTTATGTAGAGGTTTCAAGAACATGCAACTTGCCTAGAATTAGTCTTAACTCTTCGGCGTAACTATAAACCATAAAACTAACTATGCACAAGCATACATAGCCCTTCATAAAGTGTATAATGTTAGTAAAATTCCTAGACCCATGGCAGCATTATCCATTAAAGAAAACACAAAGAACTGGAGCCTTCTTAGTACTTGCTATTTTTTGAGAGTCATCCAAGTACGTCAATCATCCAAACTGGCTTTGCTTCTATGGTCCTTGTAAGCTCTTTTTTAGTAATCTCATCAACTTTTGCACACACTTCCACAAAGCTTGTTAATTGAGTCTATTTTCGCTTACTATTGTTATCCAAGAACCTCATTCGCTGTCGTTGGTCTCGACATTTAACGCTAAGTCCTCTGCTTCATTTTCTGAAACTATGCCAAAGAACAGTATTGTTTAAGTTATCACAATAAAATAATATAACATATAAAAAAAATGTTAATTTGTTTACCTTGGCAAGTAAATCCTTTATTTTTCTTGTTTGGATTTGAAGGACAAACTCTTTTATCATGTCCCAACCTCTGGCACAAATTACACTTTATTTTTTTCTTGTTTAGCGCTAACTCAATGCCACTTTTTAGCCTTCCCTGTGCAATATCTTTTCCTTTTTCATCCATTTTCCTACCTTTTGTCTTTGAGATGTTCGGGTTCAACAATAACAAAAGCCTATTACTAGTACACAGATCTTGACATGTATCAACCGGATGCTCAAATGTATCTTCTATTGGCGTTATATCTATTTTGATCTTGGAAATCTTTTCAGATATTTCATTAATTCCTTCCATATAAATTGTGTAAGCCTCATCAGAAGAAGCTGCGTGAGAAACCAACTTAGTAGCCTGGGGACACATATGGCTAAGTCTCAAAGCCTCTGAATCTTCATTGCTGTCATTCAACACCAATCCTCCTGAGTCCATAATTCAAAACTTGTTTACTTCTTTTCTCCATCTCTCAAGAATAAAGTAAGATGGAATCTCGTCAATATCTAAACGAACAAACACTTTCAAGATATGCCTGCAAATGATGCCAACGAACTCAAAATGTTGGCATTCACACGTACCCTCATAGTTTTGCAAGTCTAACTTTACAATAAACTCCTCTGTTTCACCAACTTTTGATTTTACTAAGTATGTGTTGTACAAAAGGCCTGTAACTTCTTTTTCAATTTTGTAGCCCTTGACTTTAATCCATTTATCCTTGAACTTCACAAACATATTTTTTGTGTACAAATTAGCCGCATACTTCAAAAGAAAATCGTCATCGTTGACAATACGATACTTGTGTTCTGACTCAAAATCCTCATCACTTTCTCTCTTCACAATCGCCTTCAATGCTTGGTCATACTAGACAACAAATTCTCTAATATTTGTTATTGATGTAACAAAATCATCAAAAAAAGCGTTAACACCCTCGTTGCGCCCAGTAGTGTTCATTCCAGCATAGAATGTGCCTCAATTATAAACAGGAGCCCATGAGGCACGTATATCATAAAGTTGCTTAAGTCATTCATTATTTTTCAATTCGTACTTTACAATCAAGGCCTTCCACATCTCTTCAAAATCTTCTATCTTGTACGTTAACGAGATACACTTCTTCATCTGACCTTTGAATTTTGATCTCTTAAAATATATATGCGACAACTTTTCACAAAATTTCTTCTTAATATGCCAAAGGCATAACCGATGTCGAGTGTTAGGAATAACCTTAGCGATCGCCCCCTTCATTGCCAAGTTCTGGTAAGTAATAATAGAAATTGGATGATGCCCTCCCATAGCTTCAATCCATGTTTCAAATAGCCAAGCAAATGTCGTCTCAGTCTCATCTTGTAAGAGAGCACAACCAAATTGTATGGTCTGGTAGTGATGGTTCATTCCAGTGAATGGTGCGAAAGGCATATCATATTTGTTTGTCCGATACGTTGTGTCAAATGTGACAACTTCCCTAAAATGTTAATACGCCATTCGTGACCTCGAATCTACCCAAAAGAAATTTGTTGCTCTCCCGTCTGCATCACATTGTATTGCACAAAAAAATTGTGGAAACTCAATTTGCTTCTTTATGAAGAAATTAAGTACAAATTGTGCATCTCCCTCGTCTAACTCTTTGCGTCTGACATTCCTCAAGTGGTTCCAACAGTCTCGTTTATAGAAACCTATATCATCTCCATTTAATTTGGCAGGAACTTTTCCAACAGGTAAATTTTCTCTACTAAATATTTATGCCAAATCTTTTGTTGCTTTCGGCATATTTCTGTTTGACTTTATTTTCATTCTTCTAATTGGGGTAACCAATTTATGGTTGTGATCATCGTCAAAGATCGACACTTTCTACTTATTTGTCCATTTGTCATTTAAAATCTGCAAAGTAGCTTTCCAACCACCTTTAACCGTTGAACGAGTTCTGCCCCTTTTCATCACCATTTATTTTCTACTCGTTTCTTTCACGGCATTTGGAACAAATTTTCCTTGATGAGAGCAAAAAAATTGTGCACTTGTCACCTCATCGGACCGCCAACGCCCCTTGTTTGAAGTACGCATATGAATCCAAAAACCATTTTGTCGACCATATTCTTCATAGTAGTTCTTAGCTTCTTCGACCGAGTCAAAAAACATTCCTTCGTAAGGTGTTTGTTGTTTTGGGACATCTTTATTTTGAGTATGGCAATCTTGTAATTCATCTTGATCTACCTGGACCGAGGATGATCCAGTATGATCCAATGGGGTAGGGTGTTCTGGGGTTTCGGAATTGTTAGTCATAATTTTGTGATACTGAAATAAGTACATAAATTAGTAAGAAAATTACAGCAAATAAACACATAATGAAGATGGGTTGTTGGGGAAAATCGATTTTAATATTGATATCTATATTATTCTTGTACCTAGGAATACATAATGAAGATGGATGATGAAATTTTTTATTTTTTTCTACCATTTGGGAACTAATATAATTGGATAAAGAGACATGCCTTTTCTTCCTTTGGTGGTAGCAGTAGCAATGATTTCTTTGATTGGTGGATTTTAAATTTTTCTTCCTTTGGTGGTAGCAGTAGCAATGATTTCTTTGATTGGTGGATTTTAAATTTTTCTTTGTTTAAAGTAAGAAAGAGACAAACCCTAGATTGATGTGAAAGTACTAGGGTGAAAGTGGTAGGGAAATGAAACGAAAGGAGGAGAGAGAAAGACTCCTATGTTGGTCAAAGTAGATGATGTCAGTCCCTTTATCCACCGTTGATTATCTAGAAATCCAACGCTTTGAGTGGATTGTTATTTAGTTGTCAATTATTGTTGTCCACATATTCGGACCCAACAATTATAATAACATACCCAACTCGAAAATCCACTTGCAAATAAAAACCTAAACAATAGCACTACCACCACCGTGAATTCGTCAAGTGATCACCACTACACTGAACCCCAATCACCACCTGCAAATCCCTAATCTCCAAAACACAAACCACTTCCAAATACTTCAAGCATAACACAATCCACCAAGCAAAATAACTAAACAGATAATACCCATACTTGATCACAAATACCCAATTATCAACTGCACACGATTCTTAGTCACCAAGCTGTAAAATTTATGCAATATGGGTATATGAACATTAACACCGCACAACTTTAATTTCAAGAATGATAGAGGTAAAATCAAACCAGAGAGTATACCAATCAGTCACAGAGTGCCTACCTGTAAGTCGAAGGACCTCGAGAGATGAAACCGTAGACCAACCTCTGTGAGTAAGCAAAAACCATGAAATTAAAGCCCAAACTCGTGAAATAAGTACCCCAGAGAGAGTGATTAACAAGTACACTTACACCGACACTAAATTAATTGAGAACGATCGAGAGAGGAACTGACGATGGAGAGAGTGGTAAAAAGAAAAACTGGTGGGAGTGAGGGAAACTAGTTTGAAAGAGGGAGAAAGGATAAAAAATGAGCAGAGTCTAGTGGGAAACGACCAAAAACAATTGTAACTCGTTTGAACGACATCTTAAATTTTTCCTGAAAAACTGAGGCAGTTAGAGGAGATGAAACGAGACAGAAGTCGTTCGAGCGACCATAAAACTGGTTTGAATGAGATCATAGAAATAGACAATATTTTTAAACAACAAAGTTTTTGATAAATGATCAGAAGTGGTTCAAACGACTACTTACCTCATTCGAACAAGTAAGAAAAATTTGCCTAAAACTATAAACATATATTTTTTTTAGAAAAAGTGAAATATTATCTTTCAAATGGAGTCTTAGAGACCATAAGCAAGCACCAAACAACCACAATATACTAGAGACACAAGATAGGACCCACAGACTTTACGAAACACGAGGTAAATAGGAGACTACCAAAAATACTCCCCCTCAAAACATACAGAGAATCAAATATATAGGCACAATAAATGCATGACATATCAAGATAATATTATAAAGATATAAAAGAAACAATGCAAAAGAACTCGGTGTATGTGTAGTCAAATCAAAGTCCTGATATTTAGACGTATTAAAATCACTATATTGAAAATATGATTCAACTGAGGCCTCTTATGGTTGGTCACTCAAAATCTCTGAGAATTTACTAGGAATCACTCTGAGAAAATATGAATATGAGTAACATGAAATGAAAAATTCATATTTCTATAAAACCACGTTATTTTACTTAAAGATCTCACGGAAGAAAAATTAATTGTCATTGGTGGTGTCAAGCTAAATACCATAAATTCTTTAACTATCTTCTCCACTGAATCGATTGTACTAGACTTAAAATCAAATAGGTCTTTTAAGGTTGTAAAGTCAGCGAAGATATGCTAGTGTTGAATAGGTATTTTGCTGGTATTCTGAGGATAAAAGTAACAACCATATCCATTTTTGATATCGAGACACCTCCTTCCTCTAACCCTTTTTTTTCTTTTCAAAATATATTGGATCTTTATTTACGCTTTGCAATTTTTTTTATCACAAGCAACACTAATTCACACAACTCCCCTCATAATTTATCGCTTAATGTCCTCAAAATAAAGGGTTAAAAGGGGACTGGCTTACACAAAGAAATAGCTTATTTTAGGCTCAAAGGGTAGTAAGTGATTAAAATTTTTGGGTTAAGTACTGGAAGGCCAAAAAAGGTCCAATAAAAATGCCTAAAATTATTTCCTAAGCCTCATACAATCTCTTGTTTCGCCTCGAATCAAGTAAAGAGCATATTATAGTATTTTAACTTGAATTAGATGTCACCACCAACAATTGATTAATGCCTGAAAATGATGAGATCATAAAAAAGATATTTTGCTAGAAATAATTTATTTAATAATACTCGATGCTTACGCAAAAGGCTCGATCCTCACGTAATGTTAGGTAATAAAGTCTCTATATTTATCCTTAAAGTTTATACTTATGACTAGATTCAGGAACTGGTGACTAGAGTGAAGTAAGAATTGTACCAAGTAGCTAAAACATTAGATGAATATACCACAAAAATATAATTCTAAGCAAACATGCATATACTTGGAGAGGATAGACTTTAATGCAAAAATAAGAGGAAATAAAAATAATAATAAAATACCTAAAATTGTCAATAGAAGAATGTTGCAAATAGTCAAGATGACCAGAGAGATTTACTCAATGGAACATACACCAATAATGCATATGAGGGTTTCAAAATGAAGAACATCCAAAGTTTTGGTAAAGAGATCAGCTAGTTGGTTTTCCGTACCAACATACTCAACAATCACAATCTTTTACTCAACTAGGTCTCGAATGAAATGAAATCTAATATCAATTTGCTTGGTCCTTGAATATTATTCTGAGTTCTTAGAAATATTGATGGCACTTGTATTATCATAATAAAGTGGTATTACTCCTTGAGTCAGATCGTAATCGTGTAGCATTTGCTTCATCCAAACTAGTTGGGTACTACAACTTCCCATAGTAATATATTACGTTTCTACAGTGGACTGTGAAATGCAATTCTATTTCTTACTTTGCCATACAACAATATTGTTTCCAATGTAATGGCATCCTCCAGAAGTGTTTTTCTTTTTATCAGAATTTTCGGCCCAGTCAGCATCTGAGTATTCAATAATCTCAGATGTAGTATCTCAAGTATACTACAATCCAAACTCAAAAGTCCCAAAGACATAGCGAATAATTTGTTTAACAACGTGTAAATGAGACTCTTTAGGACTTGCCTGATATCTAACACATATGCAAACACTGAACACAATATCCAGACGACTAGATGTAAGATATAAAAAACTTTCTATCATACTCCTAAACATCTTTTGATTAACATCAGTACCAGTAGAATCCTTACTCAACTTGGTGGTTGTGCTCATTGGTGTCCTGGCGTCTTTCGCAGAATCAAGACCAAACTTTTTTACTAGATTCTTAGCATATTTAGATTGAGATACAAAAATGCCATCCTCCCATTACTTAATTTGGATAACTAAGAGTAGGTTAATTCCCCAACCATGCTCATCTCAAACTTTCTTCCCATTAATTCTACAAATACCTTGGCACGTGAATCAGACATAGGTCCAAACATAATATCATTCACATATGCCTGAGCAATAAGTATTTCGTCTCATTGTTGCTGAATAAATAATGTCTTATCAACTCCACTTTAAATAAACCCCTTTCCTAGTAAGAAGTTTGAAAACCTGTCATACCATGCATGAGGAGCTTGATTTAGTCCATAAAGAGCTTTCTTCAAACGATATACATACTTTAGATTATGTGGATCTTAAAACCCCTTTGGTTGAGCTACATACACTTCTTCCTCAAGGAGCTTATTTAAAAATATATTTTTCACATCCATCTGATATAGCTTAAACTTCTTATGACATGCGATGGCCAAAAGCATACGAATAGATTCAAGTCTAGTTGTGGGAGCAAAAGTTTCTTTTATATCAACCCCTTTTATTTGATTGTATCCCTAAGCTACCAATCTTGCTTTGTTTCGTACGACGTCACCATTTTCATCAAACTTATTCTTGTAAATCTACTTAATGCTAATAATATTAGTATTTGACGGTCATGGCACTAAGTCCCACACATCCTGTCACTTGAATTCATTTAGCTCATCTTACATGACGTTTATCTAGTATTCATCGGATAAATCATCTTTCACGTTGGTTGGTTTAATCATCGACACACCACCCACTCTTTGTTATATTATATAGCATAAAATAATATGAACCCCACTCACCTAGCAGGCTCATGAAGAGCAGGACATTCATAATCATTAAGGTATCTAGAAATACCACAAGTACGAGGAGGATTAGTACGGATAGTAGCATTAGGTGTTAAACCTGCTGAGATTTTGGTAGGAGGTGTTTTAAAAGTCTCAGTGGGAGATGTACCAAGAGTTTTAGTTAGTAGCACGATATCTTGAGCCTTAGTCGATAGAGTTTCTACTTTGACATTACTATCTCCATCATCTTTTTGTCCAAGAACTATCGAGTCATCTACTACCACATTAATTGACTCCATTACCATCTTGGCCTTGAAGTTATAAACTTGATAAGCCCTACTATTTATTGCATATCCTAGTAAAATACCTTCATCGCTTTGGAAGTCAAATTTTCCAATGTTCTCCTGATCACATGTGATATAACATTTACTTTCAAACACACGAAAGTATTTCAAATTTTGTTTCTTTCCAAACCAAAGCTCATAAGGCATGTTAAGTGTAAGAGGACGAAGATACACTCTGTTGATAATATGACATGAGGTATGGATATTTTCTCCCCAAAAGTGATTAGGAACATTCTTTCCATGGAGTAATACTTACCCCATTTCTTGAAGAACTCGGTTCTTTCGTTCTACTACTCAGTTTTGTTATGGTGTGATTAGAGTTGAAAATTCATGTTTGATCCCATTTGCCCGACAATACTCAATCACATCGTTGTCCTTGAACTCTCTTCCACGATCACTTCGAATTCTGTCAATGGAACAATCTTTGTCATTTTGTGTCTGAAGAGCTATAACATGAAATTCTTCAAACGTGTTAGACTTATATTTTAATAACGTTATCCAAGTGAATCTTAAAAAATATCAACCATAACCAAGATATAATTCTTTCCTCCCAAAGTACTCACTCTCATAGGACCCATTAAATCCATGTGAATTAATTCCAGAATTCGTATAGTAACAATGTTGTTAAATTATTTATGCTGACTCTTGGTTTGCTTTTCTATTTGATATGGTTTACACACCGCATCTGTTAACTTGCTTAGGTTTGGAACCCTTTCAACTAGCTCTTTACTTGTAATCTTGGCAAGATTGTTGATGTTCACATGTCCTAACCATTGATGCCACAGTTCCACATCACTCATCTTAGCAACTTTACATGAAGTTGAGTTTTGTGGTACAACATAGCTGTTGTCAGAAGTTTTATTAGCAGTCACGGTGCATTTCCTAGCAGTATCAAAGACTCGGTATACCTTTTTGTTAAATGTTACCGTGCTGTCCGCATCACATAAGTGACTCACACTCAGAATAGTTGCAGTTAATCCCTTGACATAGAGTACATTATCAACTATTTGTCACCCAAGTCCTTCAATACTCCTTTTTCCCACAATCTTTCCACTCATCCCTCCTCCAAACATAACATCACCTCCTTGAATATCTGTAACATTGCTCAGGCGAGTAGTATCCCTAGTCATGTGACGAGAACATTCACTATCTACATACCACTGGGTGGAGTTAAAAGCATTTAGAGCCATCACTATAACATTACACCATAATTGTGGTAGAAGATCCTAAATGGGTCTTACTTTCTTTTATTCTTTTGTCGTTTGAGTCAAATTCCTGAAAACATTCAAAGACTTTTAGGCAAAAGAGGAATTAGCAAATGATTGGGCATATGATCGATAAGGTTTCCCACTTTCCCTGTAAAATTTATTCCTATCATGGAATTCAGGAACATATCTGCAATAGGAAGCAAGATGACCCTGTCAACCATAAGCCTGGTAATAAAACACATGAAAGACAAAAGGCTTCTTAGTCTGCCTATGAGGAGCATTTATAACATTAGGTTTGGACAAATATGGCACTGAAGTAGCTTTGACAAACTTAGTAATTTGAGGTGTAACAGACTTAACATTTTGCTCATCAAATCCTAACCCTCTTTTGTCAGTACCATTTTTCGCATACTTAGTGTTTTATCAATATTATTTGCTCTATAATAAAAAAACTTCAAGTTTCTTATGGGTAGAATTCAAGTCAAGTTAAAGTTTCTCAAGTTCAATTTTAGCCAATTTCATCTTCTCTACAGTAGTGTGTTTTTCCCACGTAATAGTAATGTTCATTATTATCATGTTCATTATTATCATCACTATCATCCCCACGTAATAGTAATGTTCATAGCCTTATGGTTGCTATTATAAGAACTCTTAGTGGGACAATTGTGAGCATGGTCACTATACTTGTGATACTTATAACATTCAAGTTTATTTAGGTCTTGTTTAGGATTAGTCTGTTTGCCATAAGATTTAACACGGTAATAAGGGCGTGGCTTATAATTCATATTTTGCCTTTGCTTCTCAAATTGTTATTTTTTTAAAAAAGTTTTCTAAGTTGTTGGCTTATAAGAGCAATATGTGAATTAGAATCCAGTTCCTCATCATCGTCAGAGACAAATAAGTTATCAACTTCTCTGGCTCCCTAAGAAGACAAAGAGATGGAAGAATACTTAAAAGCCACACTCTTATTCTGCTTAGGGTTTTCCATTTCTATCTCGATTTTAAATATTCGTAATTTTTCAGCAAGTAAATCAGGTTTCATAGTTTTAAGATTTTGAGCTTCCCATATGGCATCACGGTTGGATCAAAAGCTCTTAGGAAGAGATCTTAAAATTTTATGAACCATTTGAACATTGGTGTACCCAGCTCCTAAAGAGGTAGTATTTCTGACAATGTCACTCAGTCTGGCATAAAATTCATCGAATGGTTCATCTTCACTCATTTAGATGTTTTCAAATTGACAGATGGACATTTATAGTTTACTCTCTTTGATCTATCATCACCTTCGTGAGTGCGCATTAATATGTCCCAAGCTTTTTTAGAAGTGGTACACACAGAGATGTGCATATACTCACTTTGGCTCAACGCATTAAAAATAACATTAATACCTTTAGAATTATAACTAGATGTTTCTTTTTCTTACTTAGTATATTGATTTCAAGGTTTAAGAACTTCTACAACTGTTGTTGGATCACTCTGCATTACAGTCGGGGGTACCCATCCATTTTCAATGGCAATTTAGACATCTTCTCCCATGGATTACAAGAAAGCAATTATTTGAACCATCCAATAGGGAAAATTCGTGCCATCAATGAGTGGTGGACAATTTATAGGACCTCCAAAATTTTCAAAATCCATTAAATTCACGCAAGCACTTAAGGCAGGATCACCGCTCTGGATGTAAAACCTGGCTACAAGTCATTCCACTCTAGTACCAATTAAAATTTTATGTGCTCGTATTTAATGTACTTTGAGAAATTAAGCCAGAATTATTTTTAGCAATCGACATTCTAGGAATAAACAGATCCAAGCAATGATTATAACAAATAAAGAAAAAACACATAATATTTTTAACCCTGTGGAAACTCTTTACTCGGGAGAAAACCACTGGTCCTTGTCGATAAAATTAATAACCAAAAATCTACTAAACAAGAGAGTTGCAATCTGAAAAACACTTACAGGCTCGATAAACCCGTCTCGTAATTATCTCTCTTCTGATCTAAGCTTCATGCCCTATCTTCTTTGTTCTCGTAACGACACTCCTTGATCTCGTAACAAAGACTACCTTACTCGAATCACTCTAAAAAATTATAAGGGAAGTATAATTGACTAATTCAATCTCAAGATAAATATTTTAAGCTCTCTCTATTTGATCTTGATTAGTCTCTCTAATAAAAATAAAAAGCCCTTAAAAACTTGGTGAAGAAAAAACAAAACAAAGATTGTTTAAATAATGAAAGCAGTTTTCCCGACATCCATTCAAACGAGACCCAAAGTTGCTCGAACGAGGCTCTCAAAATAACCTAAAAATCAAGGCAGTTAGAACTCTTTAAACACTTGCCTTTTCCTAGAAATCATTCAAACGACCCTAAAACATTTTCGAACGAGATAAACAAAATAGCCTTGAAAATAGAACAGTTAAAAAGTTTGATTCTTCTAGTTTTACTTTATTAGAGTTCTACTTACCAACTTACCTTCTCGGGCGTTAGTTGTAAATGACTTGTCCAACCGTCTTGATTTTGTTGCCGTCTTTGACTGAGAAAACTACGAGACTCAACATACACGAAATGAGACAAACTAAAACTTTTCACTAAGGGGGTGTTTATTTATTTTTTATTTTTATTTTTTTGCTTATTGCTTACTGAAGTGCTTAATAAAGGTATTAAGAACTTGAAGTGATGTTTCTTTTTTGTCTTATTATCTAGTAAGCAGTTGTGAGTAAAGCAAAACTAGTAAGCTATTTTGATTAGCTTACTAGCCATTCAGTACTCCTATTTTATTTTTCTACCTATATTGTCCCTCATCACCCGCTAAAAATATGTTCTTTGACAAAAGTCTTCGCTTACTCTCCCTACTCCTTATTCCTCATGATTTTCTCCAATTTGTAAGTTTGCAAATTCTCTCTCTCTCTCAACTCACTTGGTAAACAAAAAATCCATCTATTGAGAAATATGTATGTGGGATGGTAAAGGCGGTGATGGTGGTAATAGTAGTAGTAGTTCAAATTATTTTGTTTAGTGCGTAATGTTGTAACTTGTATTATTTTCATAATAAGAGTATTTAAAATATCTATTAGCATTCAACACTTTTTAAAAATAAAATGCTATAACATTTAACACTTTAAACATTCAACATTTAACACTTCAAATTATTCAGCAGTCAGCATTCAACACTTAAAAAAACAATTACCCCCTAATAATAGGCGGTATTTGGTATACCGTCAAAGTTTACGCAGCAAGTACTTGAAACATTCATTTTGGAGTTTGTTTCATTTAGTGTCTAGAGTAGGTGTCAACACTATCTCGTGGTTTTTCGGCGTTAGTGAGTGCACGTGGAGCGACTACAACTGGACTAACACTGAACAGGTAAGTGGGTTTCTAACTTCTTGTTCTAAATATCAAGCCCTATGCATTTTTATAGAGTATGGAAAATGTAATAAGTATGTCTTTTTAAGAAAACAAAACTTCTATTCGAATAAATTCATTTTCTATTCGAATAGAACTAGGAATATTTCTATTTGAATATATTTTATTGTATTCGAATAAAATGCCTCAGACTATTTTTTATTCGAATAGATTTCTTTTTATTCGAATAGATTGGCTCAGCCTGATTTTTATTTTAATATATTTATTTATATTCGAATAGATTGGCTCAGCCTAATTTTTATTCGAATAGAGAACGTGATTTATGTTTTCCTATAAAAAATAACTTTCTTTTTTTCATAACTCACTTCTTGAAAAACTTATTTTTCTTGGGCTTGTTTTTTAGAGTGTGGAGAGATCTTTCTTGAAAGATTTAAGACCAAATTAAAATACTCAAATCTTGAATCAATCACCATTGATCAAGAAACCAAGATCATGACCAAAGGAACTTGAGCGATTCAAGAAAGGAAACTTCGACGAGAGATTAAAGCGAAGCGTTGCGAGAATGCAGAATTAATTGCAAGAAGTTTAATTAGAAGATAGGTAACCACATGATGTGCTTATTGAGTTTATAAGTGATTAAATTCTTGTAGTTCTTTTTCAATAGTGGATTATTTTAGCTGTCGGGTGATTCGACAGCGACTTGTGGGTTTTTTTCGTGAGAAAGGTTTACCACAGGGTTAAAAATCTTTGGCATTGTCTTTAATTTCCAATTGCTTGTAAACATTATATAATTAAATCGGTTTGAGCTAGGTTAAGGTTAAACCATTAATTCAAAGGAATTCAGACCTATCGATTTAGACCTAATTTATTCGAAATTGACTAATCTCAAGCATTAAGTAATTTTAATTGGTATTAGAGCGGTCACGCTTTGAGGAGTAACAACCTGAGCGTGGATCCTTACTCGATTGCTTGAGATTAATAGATTTTGGAAATTTTAGAGGTCCCATAAATTGCCTGCCCCTCTTCGATGGCAAAGACTATCCTTATTGGAAAGCCCGAATGATTATATTCTTATAATCACTCAGAGATGATATCTAGATTGCTATCGAAGATGGATGGATACATCCTACCATGGTGAAAGGAATGGGTGATGAAATTAAAAAGGTCCTTAAGCCTAGGAATCAATGGCCTAAGGATAAAAAGGAAGCTGCTGGTTTTAATAATAAGGGTCACAATGCAATTTTCATGGCTGTGAGCCCAAGTGAGTTTCGACACATATCTATTTATTCTACTTCAAAAGAAGCTTGGGATATATTAGTTCGAACTCATGAAGGTGATGATACAGTCAATAAAAGCAAATTGCAAATACTCAACTCACAATTCGAGAATATTCGAATGGATGAGAATAAACCATTTGATGAGTTCTATGCGATACTAAGTGACATTGTCAATACTAGTACCGTATTAGGTGCAACTTACTCAGATGTTTAAATTGTTCGCACAGTACTAAGATCCCTTCCTAAGAGCTTTAAATCCAGACGTGATGCTATAGAGGAAGCTCAAGATCTTAAGAAAATGAAACCATATTCATTAGCTGGTAAATTATGAACTTTTAAACTTGAGATGAAAATAGAAAACCCTGAAAAGAGCAAAAGTGTTGCTTTTAAATCTTCATCTTACTCTTCTTCTTCAAAGGGTACCATTGAAGCTGACAACTCATCTGATTCAGATAATGATGATGGGTCCGATATGGATTCACAGATTGCCTTTATAAGTCACCAGCTTAAAAACCTTGTAAAACAGTGCCAATTTCAAAAATAAGTACATTTGGTGAATTATAAGTCTAAACTCATGATGAACATAAAGTGAATAACCGGCAGACCAACCTTGACACTAACCTAAGTCAAATTGAATGTTATAAGTGTCATAAGCTTGGTTATTATGATCACAGCTGTCCCAATAAGAAATATGAGACCAATCACAAAGCTATGAATATCAGCGTTACTTGGGATGACAGTGATGATGAGAATAATAACAATGAGAGTCATCCCCAAGTAGTTGATAACATAAATTATTGTGTTTATCTTGCTTTTCTAAATTGTGGTAATGATAACTATGATCTTTTTGAACTTGAAAATTTTGTTGAAAATTAAAGTGATCAAGAATAAAATGAGTTTGAAGACCCGAATCTCGAGGACTTGTATGCTCAGACTCTCGCCAAGTGTATGAAACTCGGTAAACTTAACAAAGTCTTAAAAAACCAAGTTAATACACTTACGTGTGAACTTTAAAACAAAACTGAGAATATAAGTCACGAGATAGAGGTACTTGAGAATGAGAAACTAGGCCTTCATGACAAAGTTGTATTTTTAGAAAAAGAAGTTAATGATACAAAAGAGAAAATGAAATCAACTTTGGATGAATTTCGTTGGGCCAAGCTTGATGTAGTTCTATCTCAGCAGAAACTTGAGAAGTTCTGTCATGGGGCCAAAAACATTGATAAAATATTATGTATGAGAAAGACGGATAATGATAAAAGGGGTCTAGGATATGAGGAACCTATTCCTAAAGCCAAGACTCCTTAAATTACAAAGTTTGTGAAAATAATTGCTTATACTTCGGTGCCCAAACATAACATGATATCCACTACTCATAATCACGCCAAACGGGTCTCTTACTCTAAGATTTATTATTGTAGTATATGCGGTTGAAAGGGACATCTTGCATCTTATTGTAGATTTGTTGGGCCCTATCAACCATATGTTTGACCTTTCAATGGACAAAAATATAAGTCATATGTGAATTTTTATAATGTGAAAAGTGAGAATGTGAGTAGGTGGTTTGCTCCAAAAATATTACCTCGAAAGGTGATTCGTACAGTTTGGGTGCGAAAGGATGACTTGTCACCATAAATAAGGTAATAAATCAAAACTGAGATGGGTTATCAGTATGCTCCAGTGTTCAGGTACGTTTCTTACCCTGTCTCAGTTGGGTTTTATTTTATTTGGATAGTAGGATATTGTTTTGGTTTTTTATCTGTACTTTACACTTTAAAAGCTTTTGTCTGTGGAATATTCTTGCTAGACTTGGACTTGGACTATGCATTTGTTTTATATTCATTCATGAGATAATTATTTGGTAAAATCTCAACTCACAATAGTCAGTGATTCTCTTATTTAAACTAAAAGCTCATCATGAGTAGAACCACGTGAGGATAACTGTAGAAACTTCATACCTAATATTATGTGAGGATCTGACCTTGTTTACTAGCTTCGAGTGTTATGATATTTACTCTTCTATTGATCTTGTGATTTTTGATCTCATTTCGTTTCCTTACTCAATTGTCAAATGGTAACATCAAAGTCAAGTTATACTAGTAAAACTTTCATATTTTTGTTCGAGGCCAAAAAGTGACGGTGTCCAACCGAAGATGTGATAATAAACATTTTTTCCCATTGTTGGCCTTCGTTATTTCTAGCCATTTTTTTTCCACTTGCAGCCCTTTGTGCCTTAAAGTATGCATTTTTTGTTTTTCTACCCAAATTCTTTATCTTTATACCCATATATTCTGAGACTATTCAGTGAGAAGAAAAAGAAAAAGGAGAAAAAGAAAAATATGTGTGATTTTTTTGGGGAAAGGTGAATAGAAGAATACAATAAGTCCCCAAAAGAACTTTTTATTATCTTAATCAGTGTTAAAAAAAGAGAGGAAGTGAAGAGGTATTTTTGTTGTGTATACTCAAGAAGAAAGAGTGAAAGATGGTGAAGTTGATTTGAAGAGGGAGCTAGTGTAACTGTAGTCTCATAATGCCAACAAAACACCTACTCCGTCATAAGCATACCCATGCCTACATTATAACCTATTCAAATACCTATTTGATCTTGAGTTAGGAGCTGTCAGTTTTAGTAGAGATTAGAAATAAGGAGTTTATATTAGTTTTAACTTGATACCATTAATGACAAATGAGGTTCTTTTCCATGAGATCTTTCAGCTCACAGTGTACCATTTTTGATGAGATATGATTCTTTATTTGCTTTTTATTCATATTCATATCTTACACACAGTGCTTGCTAGTCAATTCTTAATGATTTTGAGTGACCAACCATGAAAGGCCTAAATTAAAATAACTTTCCAGCATTGTATTCTAACTACGGCTGAGTAACAAGTTAAAAACCGGGTATCTATCTGACTATGCACACACACACACACACACACACACACACACACACACACACACACCAAGTAATTCATTTAGTGAATGTTTTATAACACGTGGGCGTTGTCTTGGTCTTTATAGGATATTTTAGATTTATTTTTTTCCTATCATGCCTTGTGTCAGGAGGAGTATTGTTTTCTATTGCTTACTTATTTCAAAAACACTCCCCGTGTGTGTCCTCACTTTTATGTTTTATTTTAAAGGGGTTACTATTTTTAGGGGGAGATGAGTTTTATTTTGGGGTATTGGTGTTTAGTACTTTCCTAACTCCATATTTGTTTTGTTTAGTTTAACTATTTAACTATTTTATTTTGTTTTGCTTACCCTTTGTTCATCTGTGCCAAAAGGGGGATAGATGCTCCTGACAAGTAAACCAGGTAAGTAATGTTTATCCTCTAAATCCCTTATTTTGAATGTGAACGGTTATGTGATGTATCTTGTTTAGTGTGCAGGATTACAGATGATATTTATTTTGTGAATGGATGTTCAGTGAGTAAGTCAGTCCATCGAGTTTGTAATTTTCTTTTATTACCTATAGTTCTAGTTTTGACACAAAATGAACCAAAGGGCGAGATTGAAACATCCATTTTGGAGTTATTTCATTTAGAGTCTAGAGTAGGTGTCAGCACTATCTCGTAGTTTTCCAGCGTCAGTGAGTGCACGCGGAGAGACTACAGCTGGACTGACACTAAATAGGTAAGTGGGTTTCTAACTTCTTGTTCTAAATATCAAGCCCTATGTATTTTTACAGAGTATAGAAAATATAATAAATATGTCTTTTTAAGATAACAAAACTTCTATTAGAATAGATTCATTTTCTATTCGAATAGAATTGAGAATATTTCTATTCGAATAGATTTTATTGTATTCGAATAAAATGCCTCATGCTATTTTTTATTCCAATAAATTTCTTTTTATTCTAATAGATTGGTTTATCCTGATTTTTATTCGAATACATTTATTTCTATTCGAATAGATTGACTCAGCCTAATTTTTACAGGCTGATTTTTATTTGAAAAAATTTATTTTTATTCGAATAGATTGGCTCAATTTGATTTTTATTCGAATACATTTATATCTATTCGAACAGAAAATGTGATTTTTGTTTTTCTATAAAAGATAACTTTCTTTTTTTCATAACTCACTTCTTTAAAAACCTATTTTTCTAGGGCTTATTTTTTAGAGTGAGGAGAGATCTTTCTTGAGAGATTCAAGAGCAAATTAAAACACTCAAATCTTGAATCAATCACCATTGATCAAGAAACTTAGATCATGACTAGAGGAACTTGAGCTATTCAAGAAAGGAAGCTTCGACGAGAGATTGGAGCGAGGCGTTACGAGAACGCAGAATTGATTGCAAGAAGTTTAATTAGAAGAGAGGTAACCACGAGATGCGCTTATCGAGGCTGTAAGTGATTAACATTTTGTAGTTCTTTTTCAATAGTAGATTATTTTAGCTGTCGGGTGATTCGACAGCGACCTGTGGGTTTTTCTTCTGAGAAAACTTTCCTACAGGGTTAACAATCTTTGACATTTTATTTAATTTCTAATTGCTTTTAGACATTAGATAATTGAATCGATTTAAACTAGGTTAAGGTTAGACCATTAATTCAAAGGAATTCGGACCCTATCAATTTGGACCTAATTTATTCGAAATCGACTAGTCTAAAGCGTTAAGTAATTTTAGTACTCTTAGAGCATCTATATTAGAGTAGTCATTTTCCTTAAAATCATATTTAAAGAATAAAATATATCAAATTTGCCACATTAGACTCTCCATTTAAAAGCCAAATATGCTTAAAGTCATATTGAGTAGCCATATTTGATGACCTTGATTGGCAGCCAAAGCCAAAACTTAAGTGAAGACTTACAATATAGAAAACATTATTCGATTATGGCTATTCTAATGTAATAAACCCATAAAATTTTACTTTGAGGACAATATAAATATGGTTTGGCTAACAAAATTTGGTAAAACAAATACATATGCTCTTAGTAGGGTCTGGCCAAATTATACTGGTATTGAGGCAGCTCAACGAGTGTTGTGGGTTTTTGAATGCCAAACACTCTCCTGGAGGTATCTTACTACAATTTAGTCCTTCCACAACTTTCGCCCTGTCTGTTTTTGACACGTACGCACTAACAACTTCGTCCTGCCCGTACCAGACGCACCACCTCTAATTCCCTCCAAAACAATTCTCTCTCTCTGAAAACCAGTGTGCATTTTCTGGAAAAGGTTTTTTTTTTCTCTGTTTCTCTCTCTCTCTCTCTCTTTCAGCATTCTTATTTTAGAATGTGAAACGAGAGCCACAAATACACTTCACCTCCTCTCTCTCCACCTGGATTTTACTTTCTTGGTTGATTCTCTCTCATTTGCTCTCCAGTTTCGGCTCCAAAATCAAAGATCCTCAAACGTAAGTTATAATTTCCCAACTTTTTCCCCAAATCTTCAACGATTCTTGAATTTTACTTCGATTTCAACATGATTTCACCTCTGCATTTCGTTTTCTAGTGCAGTTTTGAGTGTTTTTATCTGATTTCATCTTAAGATCATGGAGATTTCGATGATTTGATCTCAATTTCTTGTGTTGTTGTTTGATTGAGTTTGTGCGCGAGTTTTGATTTTGCTCTGTTTTTAGGATCAATTTGTTTGTATTAATGTAGTAATTGTGAAGTTGTGAGTTTTAAGGTTTGAGAGATCAAACACCTTGAGGAGGCCACAACAATGTCGAGCCTCGAGTCAGGCCAGTATGGGCTGACGAGACGACCGTCGCGAAGTGCAGCAACGACGACCTTCTCTTTGGAGGTGTTTGACAATGAGGTCGTTCCTTCCTCTCTTGGAACTATAGTTCCGATTCTTCGTGTTGCAACCGAAGTTGAATCTGAGCGTCCGAGAGTTTCGTATCTCTGTAAGTTTGGATTCATGATGAATTTGTTTGATTTGTAAGTTTGAATCTCTCTAATTTCTGTGTTTTGGTTTGAAGGCCGATTCTATGCGTTTGAGAAAGCTCATAGGTTGGATCCGAGTTCGAGTGGCAGAGGTGTTCGTCAGTTTAAAACAGCTCTCCTTCAACGATTAGAACGGGTAAGATTCGAGTTCCTCTGTTTTTAATGTAGTTTTTTAGAGAGAGAAACAGCGTTTAATTGAGTTTTTAGAGAGAGAAGCAACGTTTGATGAAGTTTTTTAGAGAGAGAAACAGCTTTAATGGAGTTTCTAGAGAGAAAAACAGTTGAGAGAGAGAGAGAGAGTTTGTTTGATTTTTGGGTTTCCGCGCGTATAATCCTCGATTAAAGCAAGGTTGAGAAATTATCGGGTTTTGTCGTAATGCGACTGTGTTAGAAAATCTTGTTGTCGTCTACATTTCGCGAGATAATGATCACGTCTGTTAAAGAGAACGTTAACTGCCGTTCAAACGGCTTTTATGATGGTCTGTTGGGTGAAATAGCAAAAATGGGTCTCCAGCTATATTAGATTGGTTTTTAAGAGTAATTTTTATTCTTGCTTTCTTATCATGGAATTCTGAGCGAGATGATTATTCGTAATTTAGTGAGGTAAATGGTTAATCCCATTTATTAGTAATAGTTTTTTAGAACAATTTGTAATTGAATTCTAATTTAGTGATTTATTAGTAATTTGGGAATTCTAATAGTTGCGGCACTCTTTAATTTCATCTTATTATTACTTATTACTTTAGCTTAATACATTCTGAAGTCTGAACCATAATCCCATTTCAAGTCAAATTTTCTCTTTTCACAAGTTCTGAGAAAAAGAAGGAGAATCACTTAAAGACCCCAATTACAAAATTGCATTTTAAATTTGCTCCAAGTACCTAATTTAGAGCGTGCTAATGTGTCTTCAATGACTGTTGGCTCTTCTCTACTTAAGCTCTAACTGAGGGACAAACTCAGTAGTTTAGATTCCTACATAATTCAAGGATAATGGTCTCTTTCTTACTTAGTATATCACTTCGAAACTTGTGGAATTTTACATATTTGAAATGTGTAAGTTTCAATTTTGAGTGCTGGAAGTTGGTGGAGCTGATGCGTGTGTATGTGACAGGACAATGCGTCGAGTCTCGCCTCCAGGGTTAAAAAGAGTGATGCACGGGAAATTGAGAGCTTTTATCAGCAATACTATGAGAAATATGTTAGAGCCCTGGACCAAGGGGAGCAGGCAGATAGGTAAGTAATTAGTACAGTGAGAAGGCCTCTTTATTAAGCATGTCTTCATAAAATGGTTCTAATACAATAACCACCTCTTTTTCTCAATAGAGCGCAACTCGGGAAAGCCTATCAGACAGCTGGGGTGCTGTTTGAAGTGCTTTGTGCTGTTAACAAGACTGAAAAAGTTGAGGAAGTTGCTCCTGAGGTTAGTTACTTTTGTTTTTCGTCTTCTTGATTTTGCTTAGATAACGCTAGTTGTGTTGTCTTTATCTCCCAAACCTCACAAATGCGTAATTAAACTTGGGATATTCTACTGTAAACAGATCATTGCTGCTGCTAAAGATGTCCAAGAAAAGAAGGAAATCTATACCCCTTATAACATTCTTCCATTGGATGCAGCTGGAGCTTCACAATCTATCATGCAACTTGAGGAGGTATTGCCCATTCACATTCATTTTCACTGTAAGCTGGTAACACATCTATAATGCCGATACCTAAAATGGATGGCAGATTATTAATGGTATCTAAATCTTATCTACATTTGGCATGTCTTCCCCAAGTCCTGTTACTTAGTTATCATTCTTTTAACCCATTTGACTTTTCCCCCAGATTAGCTTGCTAACAGACAATTTAGATGTTCACTTACACTCTTTTGGTATCAGGTTAAGGCATCAGTTGCTGCCCTGCGAAATACTCACGGCTTGAACTGGCCTAGTGCATTTGAGCAGCTCAGGCAAAAAGCAGGAGACTTAGACCTTCTCGATTGGTTAAGAGCGATGTTTGGATTTCAGGTACGTACAATTTTCCTCATATACAATATACATTACAAACTTAAAAGAATCAAGAGCAACAAATTTTAATCTGCACTTGTATATTTTACAGAGAGACAACGTCAGGAACCAAAGGGAGCACCTCATTTTAATGCTTGCCAATGTTCATATAAGGCTGGTGCCCAAGCCTGAGCCTCTCAACAAGGCATGTTCTGCTTTATATTTTAACTTGTATTTACCTTTGTAATTAATGTGTTCCTAGGAACCATTTTTAGTCCATGACTAGCTTGAAAAATTACTCCGCATATTTTGAACGCTAATTCTATGCACGTGTTGTGCTGGAACATTTTTCATCAACACTTGGGTGTTAGTTAAATATGCACATTCTATTGCTGATGACGGCTGTAATTCTTCTTCTATGCAGCTTGATGAGAGAGCTGTTGATGCTGTTATGAATAAGATTTTCAAAAACTACAAAACTTGGTGCAAATTCTTAGGAAGAAAGCACAGTTTGAGGTGAGATATAATGGGATTTATGTTTTTTCATAATTTCATTAGATATAGTAGGACTTGTGCTTTTTCATCATTTTATGAGATACTTGTTTGTCTCTAGATATAACAAAACACCAATTTCCCGAGGCTAATGGAAAAGCACAAGATGATTGCATTTTTTACAACTTCAATCATACTAGTATTTGGTCTAGGAATATGTCAGTAATTAGTCTTATTGTTCACAGGCTCCCACAAGGGCAGCAAGAAGTGCAACAAAGGAAGATGCTCTACATGGGCCTTTATCTCCTTGTATGGGGCGAAGCAGCCAATGTCCGCTTTATGCCAGAATGTCTATGCTACATTTTTCACAATGTGAGTCACTAATTAATTGATGTGGATTCACCTGTTTGCCAGCGATATGATTATTATTATTTACTCCAATTATACATATTATGTTTCATATTTTCAACTGAAAGGCCCTCATTATACATTCAGATGGCATATGAGCTCCATGGTCTATTAGCTGGAAATGTTAGCATTGTCACTGGAGAAAACATCAAACCTTCCTATGGTGGGGATGATGAAGCTTTCCTAAGAAAGGTTGTAACACCACTGTATCGTGTAATTGAGAAGGTATATTTCAATATTATATAAGTTTGCTTCAGTAGTTCTCTCAATTCCATTTTCTAGATGGCAGTGAAGTAGTGGTGTCTGTTTTCCAGGAAGCCAGTAAAGCCGGGCATGGAAAATCTCCTCATTCAGCTTGGTGTAACTATGATGATCTGAATGAATATTTCTGGTTTGTAAGGGGTCTTTAATTATAATAATCTTATCTTGTTGGGTCTCTCATTACTTTAATACTTCCATTTTGCTATACTATCAGGTCGTCAGATTGCTTCTCTTTGGGATGGCCCATGCGTGATGACGGCGAGTTTTTCAAATCAACGCGTGACACAATACAGGTTGTCTACCTTAATCTTAGCAAACAATATTAAACTTCGGTACATTGATAGCAAGGGCTCATTTTAACTTCTATGTCAGGGGAGACAAGCACCTCATAAAAAATCTGAGAGCACAGGCAAATCATACTTTGTTGAGACCAGAACATTTTGGCACATCTTTCGAAGTTTTGATCGCATGTGGACCTTCTATATACTGGCATTGCAGGTATCATTTGTAAAGGGTTAAACAAATGAACCAACTGTACCTTTCTCTTTAGCTGTATTTTTCTTGTTCCATAAATGGTCAAATGTTTGGTATGTTATGCTGTAGGCAATGATTATTGTTGCGTGGAATGGTCCTTCACCATTGGATATATTTCGAAAGAAGACATTGTATTATGTTTCCAGCATTTTCATGACAGCAGCCTTCCTCCGCTTCCTTCAAAGTATGATATTCTTACTCTTGATCAACTGATGCTACTACCACTAGATTAATTATAATAATATTTACAGTAATCTCACTTGAACCTTCAAACCACGCGATTAGATTTTAGGGGTTTTTCCTGATTTGTTAGTTCTGCAATTTTTGACGCGAAAGATCAAACCGAAATCTAGAACTGAACTAGAACTTTCAGTTCTCTCATAACACTGAGGAACGTACAAAAGGACTTTTATACCAAGCGAAAGTCACGTATTAATAGAAAGAATCTCGAGTAGCAAACTGATTCAACTTCCCCGCCCCACCGTCAAGAGCTTTTTTAGAGAGATGAAGAGAGAAAAAGGGATTCGGCAAAATCCCCGAGACAGAGAGAGAAGGAGATAGTTCATTTAGTCTGGAGTTATTAGATATAATTTGGTAACCTCAGTCTTCCGATGAGCAATATCTGGCAACATAACATATACTGACTAAATAATATGAACATAAAAATAAATAAATATATAACTGATACTTAAAGTGCTAGCTAGAAACATGTCCTTTCGAAACATTCACAAAATCGCCATGTTCTTTGAACATCCAAAGGAGTTTTATTTGGAAATGGATGGTCATTATTTTCTATCTGAGAATGGTTTTTGTGCTCACATTTTCAGTCATTTTCTCTCCTTTTTTTTGTCTCTGATTGTGGTGATATTTCTTCAAAATTCATGCTTTCGATGATTAAAAATGCAATATTCAATGTTTTTTTTTATTCTTTGGCATGATGGTTGGTGTAAAGTAAGCACGAGCGTAGAGTTCTATAAAGAGTAGAACTTAATGGTATTAGTGAAAAAATTTCAATCTGGCTTGTTATTCACACATACACACACTCTCCGCTTTATCTTTTGTTTCTTTCTCAATGGTAGGTATCTTGGATTTGATTTTAAATTTCCCGGGATATCATCGGTGGAAGCTTACTGATGTGCTGAGGAATCTCCTTAAGATTGTAATTAGTCTCGCCTGGGTCGTTATCCTCCCACTATGTTACATCCAATCATTTGTGGTGGCCCCTGAGAAGCTCAAGGACTTGACTGGCTGGCTTGATCAAGTCGAGGGTATACCACCTTTATATATCATGGCCGTGGTCCTATACTTGCTTCCAAATATACTAGCTGCAGTGTTGTTTATTTTCCCAATGCTTAGACGATGGATTGAAAACTCGGATTGGCATATTATAAGGTTTCTTTTGTGGTGGTCGCAGGTAAATATTTCTCCTTTGCAGTCTTTAACCTTTAATTTGTGCACAATATACTCAATAATCCTTATGCATTGGTAAAGATGCAGTACGCAAAGGTGGATGTAAGCAAAAATGTTCTCAGATATATTGGATAAGTGACTTAATTGTATACTATAATATTTTTCCATAGAAATTAAAACAAATAAAAAGTAGATATTATTGGACCCCTATATCGGATAAACTGTGATTTGTCGTATATCTGCAGATATTTCCGACAATTTCAGTTTGTTGAAGCAAAGAATGTATTGATGGATGCTCCGATATATCAAGGATATTTATTAAAATATTGGATCGTTGATATATCCGTGAAATTCATTTTTCTGATCATTGATAAACACATATGTTTCACTTCATTTTGTTTAGATAAATATATAGATCTTGATTGCTGCATTATTAATTTACTTTTCATTTTGCCTTCACTCGAGCTCTTTCATTGGCTCTATGAAAATGAAGTATGTTGTCCTATTATCTATTTGATTCTACATTTGACTACCTGAGTACATGAAAGTTGTGGGTGCAAAATTAGATTGCATTGATATGAATGACCTTTTGGAACTCTCCATTTGGAAATTGTTGTTGACAACTTTTTGCCGAACTAAAGATGTGACCTCCTAAAGTTCTTAAGATATTTAGATTTAAAGAATAGGATTGAAGGGTGAAGGTAAACTAATTATGTCTTATACACTGTTCCTTTGTATTCAATGGGAAACAAGTGTATAAATAGATCCTCAAATAAATACATGGCACCCAATGGCACTCATATCGTGTATAGTTTATTTTGGATACGAGTATAGTCATACTGATATCAATTTTTAAGCGACTAATTTACATTATTTACAGCCAAGAATTTATGTTGGGCGGGGAATGCATGAAAGTCAGTTTGCACTCATAAAGTGAGCCCAGCAATAACACAAATCTATATTTTTCCCTTTATTGATTTCATCATCTCTGTTCTTTTATGAGTTTAAAATTGTTTATTATTCATATCTGTTTCTCCATTTTAGGTATACAATATTCTGGGTACTGCTTCTCTGCTCCAAATTAGCATTCAGCTACTTCATGCTGGTAACTCTCATTTCTATAGTGTCTCTCTCTCTTGTAGTTGAGATGTTTAGCTGACAAGTAATACTTGATTTGCTTATATATTCTTTCTCCAGATCAAACCTCTTGTGAAGCCAACAAAAGATATAATGGATGTTCGCCGCGTTCAATATGCTTGGCATGAATTTTTTCCTAATGGTATTTTATCTATCATTTCATTTTCACTTTTTATTTCTTGCCATTTGTTAGTAAATACTAATTTATATGGGGAAGGTGACCATAAATCCCCTAGGTGTCTGTTACATGGGGAAGGTGACATCAGCAAATATACACCTACAAGATATGTCGTCCAAAGTTTAGCTAACTAATATGCTATATCTATTGATGTAATAGGTGGATAATGTTTTCTGGAAAATATTTGAACCATTCTTCTAAAGCAAAATAGGTACAAGGAGAGTGTAATAGGCGGGACCAGCCTACAAAAAACTTTATATATTGGATACATTATGATATGTTAGCTGATAATTCCAATAATTACAATTGGTCAAAACATCCGATATCAATTGATATTGTGATATGTTAAAGATATATCAAAGTTTTTAACTGACTGATTATCATGTATCAGTTAATTCAAAAATTTGTTCTATGTGCTTGAAAGTGTTAATATATTATTATATTGTGCTGTAATGTTTCTGTCTAGAGCAATTGATAAATCTTTGCTTAACCCCAAGATTCGCTTCTGAAACACACTTACCTTTATCTGGTCAATGCAGCTCAACATAACTTTGGTGCTATAGCATCACTGTGGGCACCAGTAATCTTGGTATACTTTTCTATTATCCTCTGTTATATAAACTTTCTGAGTTTTTTCGTGCAAGACGGGAATATATATTTGGCCTTGACGAAGTATCTCACTAGCGGAACGTACTTTGCAGGTTTATTTTATGGATACTCAGATATGGTATTCTATTTTCTCAACCTTGTATGGTGGCGTTTCTGGAGCTTTTAGTCGTCTTGGAGAGGTAGTAATTTGTCTTGAGTGTGCTTTAATTATCTATTTGATTCCAGATGTTGGCTTTTTTCTTCTAATTTGAGTCCGTGTTAGTGTTTTGGCAAATCATTGAGAGACTTAGACAAGTGTGCTGAACCATAGATCCACCTGGTGTAGTCATAGGCACTGGATCACATCTTACTAGAAAGAGTAGCCAAGGTGTGGCTACAATTTTATGTATTGATTGACTTCATTTAAAACTTCATAAGATCCAAATAAATGCAGTGAAATATCAGGTTTAAAGCCATAAACACCCAAGTGAATCCCGGGATTTTAATTTCAAACACTATGTCCTACTCCTAAAGAGAGACGCCCTCCCTCTAAGTATTCGTACGCGGCCGTGAAAACCGTGATACATCATATTTCCTCGAAATTTTGAAACTTATGATATTGTGGACACGGTAACTGAAATACTCCAATATGTACCTGATCAAAATTTACTTGTCCGAGTCTTATAAGCAGGTACACCCATTTTTCACGTCAATTATTTCATAACCAAACTGTAGTTGCTTTAACCGAAATAATTTTGAAATATATTAGGTTTGTGAGGCAGACAGAAAAAATTGAAGCTTAGCATATGAATAATAGTATATAACCATGCAAAACTAGATATATGAAGTTTTAGCAAGTAGAGTAATAAAAAGAAGTTTAATTGCAGTGTGGATGCCATCTTATCTCATTTTCTTTCCATATTTACGAACACAATGTGTATTTAGGCCTTATGTGGTTATGTTTGGTGTAATAAGGGAATGCCACTAACATAAGGATAATATGCTATTGTGTGATAAATTTTTCTTTGTTCTTCTTAGATACGGACTCTTGGCATGCTAAGATCAAGATTTCAATCTTTACCCGGAGCCTTTAATTCATATTTGGTACCTTCGGACAAGACACGAAAACGGGGATTTTCTTTCTCGACACGTTTTGCTGAGGTTCTGTTCGTCTATTATTGAATTAGTTTGCTGACAAAAGTAAAATTTGTTTTTTTAAATTTGAATGTAATATATGATCTTGCTGCATATACAGGCTTCAGCGAGCAGGAGAACGGAAGCTGCAAAATTTGCTCAGTTATGGAATGAGGTGATATGTAGTTTCCGTGAAGAAGACCTTATAAGTGATAGGCAAGGCCTCTGAACCAGTTGTAGACTTCTTGGCTTAATATACTATGGCTTATAATCGAGTTACATTTTTTTCTGTGTTTGTTACTCCAGGGAGATGGATTTGTTGGTAGTTCCTTACTCATCAGATCCTAGCTTGAAGCTAATTCAGTGGCCACCTTTCTTGCTTGCAAGCAAGGTCTGTACGATTATTTTTTGAGATACTTTCGTAGTATTAAATCTGGATTAGGACAGAGATACCAACATATCTTAGATATAGTGATATCAAGACGCATAAGAGATATCTAAACTTCGAGTAAAATTTGGATTAGGGTTTATTCTTGTATCCAATAATCTCTAGAAAAAATCTCCTTATAATTGTAACTGATTATATGGAAAGAGCAATACTCTTATTTATGTAGAACTTCAATTTACAGGAATTTATTCTAATTGCCTAGATAACTATTAAGTTATCTTTACTTGTGTAATAAAAGAAAATAAATAAAAAAAGTTAGCCAAAAGCGAAAGAGTTAAGAAGAGGATGGGGGGAGAGAGAGAGAGAGAGAGAGAGAGAGAGAGAGAGAGAGAGAGAGAGGGCAGCAACAGCTAGGTTTAGGGAGTTCGCCTTGAGATTTGCGTGAGGCGTGTGTGTATCCTCACACCTTCTGTTATCCAGAGTTTGAACACAAATTATAAGTGCTGTTATAGGCTTCCCGGATGGGCGGAAGCGCTTTAAAATTCTGATCCGGCTACAAATCTTGCCGAAACTGATGGATGTACCCATTAGTGAGGGTAGCATGGTGTTGCCAAGATGCCAACATCCACTTTTCTTTTCATATTGAACGACTTTTCCTGATTGACAAGGGGCTAAGTTCATACCCTGGTAGGGATCAAGTGAAATTGTTGGTCGTGAGAGGTGGGGAGTCTAGATTTAGGGGGTTCGCCTTGAGATTTGCGTGGCTTCCTCATAGAAAAGAGTGATATCCCTTGGTCTATGTTATGCTTTAATCTATCTCTGGGAAGTTTGCAGTTTAAGATATATCAGTTATGTTTGTATATCTAAAAAAAGCAGTCCTATATAGCACATAATTATGAGATATTACTTATATATTTTTAAGTCAACTGATATACCTCAATATCATTTCAACCATTTGATTTTATTCTTTTACCAAAACTTTCATGATACATCAGCCAAAATATCATATAGGTCACCCGAACTATCGATCTCTTTTGTTGTTCAACACTGAACCATGGTTTTGAGTAACATCTTTGCCATTGATTTTTCATCTATCCATGCAGATTCCTATAGCATTGGATATGGCAGCTCAATTTCGATCCAAAGATTCTGATCTATGGAAGCGCATATGTGCTGACGAGTATATGAAATGTGCTGTGATTGAATGCTATGAGTCATTTAAACTTATCCTGAATGCTTTGGTTGTTGGCGATAATGAGAAAAGGTTGTTATGATCTTCATTATTTGCTCACTTTTCTAATACGTCCAGTCTTTTTATATTGTAAGAGATTTAGGTGTATAGTTTCCACCATCATCATCATTATAAACAGTTCATGTTTGATGTGTGCAATAAGAGTGCTACACTGCCACTAGTTTCATTTGGAGATTAACCCCGACGAGTATGCCTGATTTTTTGGAAGTAGTTGATTTTATCCTTCTCACTATTGAAAATATTCGATTTGCACCAACTCGGGGGGTACCATCTTATTCTTACTTTAAATGCCAAACACTAAAATATGCTAAAAGTCTATTTCTTCAAAAAAAAATTTCTTCTAAGATTTCATAATTGTGATTTTTTTAGAATGTAAAAATAGTTTATTGATCACTCAAAGAAAACTGTTTGCGGTTTCTAAGGGAGAAAGAAACACTCAACATCACATCGGATCCGCGATAGCTAAATCCTTCCATCTTTTTACAAAACCCTTCCATTAAATCCTTCCATCTTTTTACAAGATCATCAAACTTAACCCCCTTCATAGATATGGATGAAGTGGACCAATCCAAGATAGTCGCTTATATGTCAAAGGTGATCTCTTCTACGGTATTGACCTTCTCATTAAACTACCTATAATTTCTCTCCTAATACAAAATCCATCCAATTACATACGGAGTAAGATCCCAAAGAAATCTTAAAGTTTTCTTCATCTCAAAGTAAATAGAACTGTATTTTTCATCTATTCTGAAACATTAGTACCATAATGGTTTCCCCGAAAAGGTTGAAGTGATCAATAGTAATGGAGGAATCAAACTAAAAATTCCAATAGTACCATCTCTTCAAGATTTTTTGTGACAAATATTTGTATCATTTTTATTTGAACTCCAGTGCCAACATTTCTAACAATATCTTTATGTTACAGGATAATTGGTATCATCATTAAAGAAATTGAAGGTAATATTGCGAAGAATACATTCCTTGTACACTTCAGAATGAGTCCTCTGCCGGCCCTTTGCAAGAAATTTGTAGAGCTTGTGGGGATCTTGGTGAGCATTTCAATGAATTCTCACCATATCTTCTTTGTAAGCATGTGTGCCTCCTTTTTGTCATCTGTGAACTTATACCATGTTTTTCCTTATTGCAGAAAGAGGGTGATCCAGATAAACGAGATACTGTTGTATTATTGTTGCAGGACATGTTAGAAGTAGTTACCCGTGATATGATGGTGAATGAGATACGGTATGTGATTCGAATAGCTGTACTGCACCCCTTAATTGATTATATAGACTTAGCAGATAACCCCACACTATTTTGGTAAACATATCCTCTATTTTTATTATTTAGTATTATTATTACTAAAATCCTTAAATTATAAAAGAAAATTTTAATCGTATTTAATCAAAATGGGAGATAAGTGTATTTTTCCTGTCAGATGGGTGGGGGAGGAGGGCGTACATCAGGTGTGGCATTTAATAGGATGCGGTACTCTGCCTTTAGTAAATTTAGAGAAGATTCTGTATCTAAATTTCACCATATAATCCTTGTTTGTTTGTTTTTAAAATTATCTGCAGTGAGCTGGTTGAACTTGGTCACAGTAATAAGGATTTAGTCCCACGAAGGCAAATTTTTGCTGGGACTGATCCAAAACCAGCAATAGTGTTCCCTCCCGTAGCTACTGCACAATGGGAAGAACAGGTAAGTAATTTGTGAATAAATCTCTGCGTCCATTTATCTTATGATTATAACACTCAATATACGCTGCATATGTTATTTTAGATAAAGCGGCTGTATCTACTTTTGACGGTCAAAGAGTCAGCAATAGATGTGCCCACAAACCTTGAAGCACGTAGAAGAATTGCGTTCTTTACCAACTCTTTATTTATGAATATGCCGCGTGCTCCCCGAGTACGTAAAATGCTCTCATTCAGGTGCATTCCTTTTTTTTTCTTTTTTTCTAAATCTTATTTGTGTTACTTTCTCTATCAGGCCTTAATCATAATAATTATTCATTTAAAGCTTCTAAAGTTTTTGTGTAGAATAGCAAAGACTGTCTCAATTTTGGCAGATGTCTTTTCAACTCTTAGAATCACCTAATAGTTTCTTGCTGTAGTTTGTTGGTTCTGCTTGTTATTTTTTGCTATGATGATGGAAACATATCTCTGGGAAAACCAATCAGTTCTTGTTTCCTTGGTAGGACAATTTCGTGCAAATCAGATAGTCTTCGGTATGATTTCCTCATCAGGCATCTTCGAGCTCACAAAAAAACAAAACAAAAAAAACTGTCCATGTCACATCAATCATCTACCAAAACTAGCTTCTGTCTTTCAATATTACCAACTGCTTCTTTATTCTATTTGATTAAGTCACTCTTCAACATCTTCAATCTTAAGGGTTTGCCATGCATGCCTTCCACCACAGAAGAAACCCATCAAGCCTTCAATTTAGGCTTGAGACCTAGGACTTCCATAGTAGGGAACTATATAGTACATGAATGCAATTTTTTTTTTCTTTTCTAAATGACTCTTACGCTCAAACATGAGAAAAACCTATGATGAAATAGGGATATTAGAAACTTGGAGAGAGAGAGAGATGCCCGCCTCGTCCCTCTATCTAACCACTGCGGACTGGTCTTTGCCGTTTCTAACAAACGAATTAATGTAGTTATTCTCATCAAACATCCAATGAAAATCCGTTGTCTGATTCTAGCAGAAAAATCGGGGGATTTTGATGCATGGCTTTAGCTCGTCATTTCCGGCATTAGGTTGCAGTACTCTTTAAAGCAGTAGTTTTCGGCTATTCTCAAAAAATAAACCAAAATAAAGCACACCTTCATTGTAACAAACAAGGCCTACAACCTTCTAAGAAGCCAAAAAGACTAATTATATAATTGCACTCCTTATAATCTAAGGACTCTGCTATAGACTTAAAGAAGAGAGATATTTCGAACTTAAATCAACCATTGACATAGCAGTACTCCTGCTTTTACAGTTCAATTGTTAGTTTTGGTAGCAAAACTCAATCAAGTTACTTTTGAAGGCCCACAGGCTGTGGAGAAACCTTTCGAAATGCGAATGCTGTGGATACAGCATTTATACCTTAATGAAAAGTATTCGCGACATGGATACATCTTCTCTTTTCTGGTATCTGGGGTGTTATCCTCAGGTATGTACTATTCGATATTTCTTTTTATGGGGGCTAATCTGTAACCATTGAGTTGGTCTGGAAAGTAAAGTGTCCGTGGAGATTTGCTAGTTTCATTGACCGTAAACTGCATATGGATAGAATGTTTAGTGGCCAAACAGAATAGTATTGTACGTGTTTATTCTCCTTTATTTTAAGTAATATAGTCTACTTAATAGTAATGCATCGTATACAAATATAAACACCAAATAAGCTAGAGTTTAAGATGAAGGTCGTTTGTTGCCTAAACTTGTTGTCTGTTCTCGTTTGATTATAGAGGCGGCTAAGTCAAAACAGAAAAACCCACATTGGTTTTCTTAAAACATGATCCACCGCCACGCCCAGTAAATCTTTACCAAGCTTTTTGATCCCCATAGACGATTGGCGGAAAAGAGCTGACTAGCATACACGAGACTACAAGAATGATCTTTTAACCATGTATTAGAGTTGGGAAGTTGCTTAAAAAGTATTACTTGGATAAAAAATATTTATTTTCATGCGGGTGGAGTTTAATACTATGTTATCTTTGGAAACGTCCAAAATGTTAGTTGGGGTTTGTAACGTGTTGCTCGAGCGGACAGGAGAATAGAGTCTGTTAATTTTCTTTTGTATATTTAATTTCATTGATGGGTAATTTTTTGGGAACGAATTAAGAATTGCTAAATACGTAGTAGGCATAATCCACTTCCAAGTGCATCACTAAAGTGTCATTGTAACATCTATTTCATTGTTTCCAGTGGGAAGATTTCATTTTCTTTTTCTTATTCAGATTTGGATACTTAACTATATTTCTATTGCCAGTGTTATGACTCCATATTATAGTGAGGAGACAGTCTACTCCAAAAGTGACCTTGAGCAGGAAAATGAAGATGGTATATCGATTATATTTTACCTGCAAAAGATCTTTCCAGGTTTAATTTACTTTAGCTCCCTTGATTCTATTTTGTGAGACATTTATGTCATTGGGATTACTTAATTTTCTCAATCTCTTACTGTGTTAGATGAATGGGACAATTTCATGGAGAGGCTCAATTGTAAAAAGGAAAGTGAGGTTTGGGAAAATGAAGAGAACATCCTGCATCTTCGTCACTGGGTCTCCTTGAGAGGACAAACACTCTGCAGAACAGGTAAAACATTTATTTTCTCAGTAATTTATTTTAATAACTAATGTGTCTGTCAAGCAATTCTAATAGTTCTTGTAAATTTTCTTACAACTATCCTTATGAACTATTATGTTCTTGCAGTCAGAGGGATGATGTATTACCGGAGGGCGTTAAAGCTTCAGGCTTTTCTTGACATGGCTTCTGAAAGTGGTAAAGTGACTGGAAGCTTCTCTTACAATGTCTGTCTGAGGTTTTATTGAAGCTTTAACTTGGCTATATAAATATGTATATATGTGAGGATACTTTAACACGCAATTGATAGGGCCCACCTAATAGATGATTGACACATATTTTAGCAGGTCCACTTAAAAGATGAGTGGATGAACTCTTTTTTGTTATGGATATGATCTCTTCATTGTTGGGATCATCCTCATAAATTACTGTCATTCCAAAATTTTTAACGTCATTAAGTATTGCTTTGAGTTTCAGATAAAATGAGCTCCCTAAAATGGGTACAATCGTTTGTATTTGTAATACTTTTTCAATGTCCATAAAATATATGAGTTACTTGTTTGTTCGTGAGGATGATCTCCATGATAAAGAGTTTATATCCATCAAGATAACCTCTTAAGTTGTCTCTATCTGAGCCTATATATATATACAATTAAGAGATCTGTAAGGGATTCGGTCTGGAAATTAAATATGTGATAAGAGATTTTCACTTTAGCATTTTTTTTTTCTTCCATTCTAATCGGTTGCAACTTTGTGCTAGTTGGTTGATGCGCTTATAGAGTTCATTGCATTCTGTCTCTATTGAACCTGCAGAAATTCTGGAAGGGTACAAAGCTGTTACAGTTCCATCAGAGGAAGACAAGAAGAGCCAGAGATCCTTATATGCTCAACTAGAGGCTGTTGCTGACATGAAATTTACATACGTTGCCACCTGTCAGAACTATGGAAATCAGAAGCGAAGCGGAGATCGCCGGGCAACAGACATTTTGAACTTGATGGTTAAGTACGTTTATATCTCCAGTTGTTCGATTAATGTTTCCTCTTTTCAGATTGAGAACTTTAGATACAGTATATTAGCAATTTATATATACCTTTCGTGCTAAAGCCGACTACAAACTGAAGGTAAAAAGTATAAAATGTCGAAAGACAGATGATTATAAGAGGCAAACTGCCAATATGGGTCCCATTGATGTCTGGTTACATTAGTTACTTCTTATCCATGTATGAATGCTCTCATAAGCTAACTTCCAGTGTCTCTCATGCAGTAATCCATCTCTCCGTGTAGCGTATATTGATGAAGTTGAAGAAAGGGATGGTGCGAAAGTACAGAAGGTTTTTTACTCTGTATTGGTTAAAGCTGTTGATAATCTTGACCAGGTGATCTTTTTTCATGTTCATACAGCAATACCTAAATAAATGACATTGCCTTCTTCCCATATTAACATTTTTATTATCTTCTTCATTTAAAAGGAAATATATCGTATAAAATTGCCGGGCTCAGCAAAGATAGGCGAGGGAAAACCTGAAAACCAGAATCATGCTATAGTTTTCACTCGAGGGGAAGCTCTACAGACTATTGACATGAACCAGGTAATTCCTAATTAACCATGACTGTCCTCTAGTGTTAGAGTATATCTACGAGGGTTTTGCAAAAACTTACAAACGAAAAAAGTGCTTTTATATGGTAGTTGCATTTGGAGATTCAAAATTTGTCAAGAAAGAAATGTGGAAGCAGTAGGTTTCCAAGCAAGAGACAATGTCCCTGAGCTGTACTTTATCTCTCAATTATATTCTTTGATTTATTCCAACCATTTATTTATTTATTTATGTTTTGCCATTTTTACCACCTTATTTAGACATGGTTAAGAGCGTCACTGGAGTTAAATGCTGAATACTTAAATACTTGAAAGTTCTTGCAACTTAGGATGAGAGACACCATTAGAGATGTGCTATGAAAAAGTGATCTGATCTGTTGTCCAATACTTGGTGTAGGACAATTACTTGGAAGAGGCTTTCAAAATGCGTAATCTTTTGGAAGAGTTCAATGAGGATCATGGAGTGCGTCCACCGACAATTCTAGGTGTCCGTGAGCATATCTTTACTGGAAGGTAGCTGCAAATACACTGTGGGGATGATCACGTGAATACTCTTACAATGGATCTTTATTGTGAACCTGTTCTAACATGTATCTGTATTTGTCCTACAGTGTTTCATCTTTGGCCTGGTTTATGTCAAACCAGGAAACAAGCTTTGTGACTATTGGTCAAAGAGTTCTTGCAAACCCTTTGAAGTAAGTTTTTCTTAGTCATATTCATGATTGGTACATATTTGACATGTAAATTAATATCTGCTTGTGTCTGGCAAACTAGATACAGGGAATTTTATCTTGTTCAAGGATTCAAATTTAGACTTATTTTCGAGTTTCAACTACATTCCTAACAAAAGGTGATACTTTGAAAGGGGCATATAGGCAATTATGGAAAAGTCCAGAAGTGGCCCATCTATGTAAACATTATAATAAAATAAATAAACGAATGGTAATTATCAGCAATATTTAATAGTTTTGGAATGCAGCATAGCCTGAATTCTTGAGTTCATCATGAATTTATGATAAAAAATGAAATATTGTGAAGCAACATTTTTAAGAGTAAATGCCATGTGAAAAAATCTTAAAAATATTTTAATTATGTGTTCTTTGGTTGTAGGGTGCGATTCCATTATGGTCATCCAGATGTGTTTGATAGACTCTTCCATATTACTCGAGGTGGTATAAGCAAGGCTTCTCAGGGTATCAACTTGAGTGAGGACATCTTCGCTGGTAATATTTCTCTCTTCTTGAAAATGTGTTCCTTGATTCTTACTAGAACAATAACTTGATTTTTCTTCTTTATTATTTCCAATATGTAGGTTTCAACTCAACTCTAAGGCGTGGGAATGTCACCCACCACGAGTACATCCAGGTTGGCAAAGGACGAGACGTTGGGCTCAACCAAATTTCGCTCTTTGAAGCAAAAGTGGCTTGTGGTAATGGAGAGCAGATACTCAGCAGGGACATCTATCGTTTAGGTCATCGCTTCGACATGTTCCGTATGCTCTCATGCTATTTTACGACAGTTGGATTTTATGTCAGCTCAATGGTAACTAATTTAAATTCATTTACATTTAAATAATTAGAATAGACTATGATAAAAAAAAGTATTTTCTCGATGGACTTCTATCGTTTAGGCCATCACTTCGACATGTTCCGTATGCTCTCATGCTATTTTATGACAGTTGAATTTTATGTCAGCTCAATGGTAACTAATTCAAATTCATTTACATTTAAATAATTAGAATAGACTATGATAAAAAAATATTTTCTCGATATGGAAGTTTAACTAAATAAGATTCAGGTCATTTGATTGAACTTTTTCCAAACTGGGGCTAAAGTTTGTATCCGGATGAGCATTTCATTTGTCCAGACCCAAACTTATAGTCAAATATGATTCTGTTTTGAATCAGATTAGACTCCACACTAATTCAATCAAAATAATTATCCAGTCCGAGTGTAGATTTTAATATAAATCTGAGATTTTGGAGTTTCTGACGTTTCCTACATTTGGATTTAATCTAGATTCAGATAAGACTTGGATTTATCATATATTTTGTGATTGAGTTGGGATGGGGGTTCTATCACATACTTAGGGACCGTATTTAGTTTAGGGTCTTGCCATATATTCCGTATTCGAATTCAGATTGACCAAAAACCAGTATGTACAAGGATTGATCATGGACCTATTTGACTATATCTGACCTATTGATAGCATAATAAAATGTATTCTCACGTCCATAACTAGACAATTTGTGTAAGATAAAGTCCATAGTTGCAATCTTTTTTTCATTAACATGTTTTTGTTTTGTTACTACAGCTGGTTGTCATTATTGTTTATGTCTATCTGTATGGGAAACTTTACTTGTCATTGAGTGGATTGGAGAAGGCGATCATTAAACATGCAAAGTCTAAGGGAGATAATGCTCTAGAGGCGGCCATGGCATCACAATCTGTCGTTCAGATGGGGATGTTAATGGCCTTGCCTATGGTCATGGAGATCGGATTAGAGAGAGGATTCAGAACTGCATTAAGTGACTTAGTTATCATGCAACTCCAGCTGGCAGCTGTCTTCTTTACTTTTTCTCTTGGGACAAAGGCCCATTATTTTGGACGTACGATTTTACATGGTGGGGCCAAGTATAGGGCCACTGGACGAGGTTTTGTGGTTCGACATGAAAAGTTTGCAGAGAATTACAGAATGTATTCAAGGAGTCACTTCGTGAAAGGTCTTGAGATAATGATATTGCTTATAGTTTATCAGATTTATGGATCTGCAGCTACGGACTCGTATGCTTATCTTCTTCTCACGGGATCAATGTGGTTTCTAGTTATTTCTTGGTTGTTTGCACCTTTTCTTTTTAATCCGTCGGGCTTCGAGTGGCAGAAAATTGTCGAAGACTGGGACGACTGGTCAAAGTGGATTAGCAGCAGAGGTGGTATTGGTGTCCCTGCAAATAAGAGCTGGGAGTCGTGGTGGGTAGAAGAACAAGAGCACTTGTTGCACACTGGATTCTTAGGAAAATTCTGGGAGATTATTCTTTCCGTGCGATTCTTTCTTTATCAGTATGGAGTCGTATACCATTTACATATCGCTAATGGCAACACGGGCATCATTGTAAGTAACTTCCTATCCTCTGATTACCCATGTTTTATGTGAATTTTTTTCCCCATCATGTTTTATGTGAGTTTTATTTTTTTTCTTCCATTTTTCCTTTTTAATGCGCAACTGATGAAATATACCTGCTCAAAACTAAAACTCTAATAGCACTGTCGTTAATCCCCCATTTATATTCCACTGGATGATAATAGGCCGTTCTGCAAAACTTTAATACACTTTGTTCTTTGTTCTTTAAGTTTCTGGTAATTGCTAGCAGTTGGATTACTGTTTAATAGGGAACTTTTGCCAACCAACAGCAATAATTTTACAAGCAACCCAGAAATAAGTGTTGAATCATTCAAAGTGGAATAATCAGAACCTTAGTTTAATGATCATAAAACATCTTCCCTTCGGTAAAACTCTTATATGCTTTAGGTCTGACCAAGGTAACTTTTCGAGCTCATAGTAGAGTGTGATGAGATGTTCTTTCCTTCTTTAACGAGCTAAATGGACTGGGGCAGTAAAAAATTTAGTTATGGATTTTACATATATGCATTACAACTAAATTGCATGTGTAGGTTTTGTTACTAAACAACTGTTACACTACCTGCACTGAACTGAGGCTATATGAAGTAACCGTCTAACTTTTACACTACCCTAAATATCTCAAATGATCCACCATATACAAATTCGGCCCTAATTTATCATTGATTTGACCTCCATGACCCTCCTCACAATCACCATAGATACGTGCAATGGATGGTGATTGTGTTAACATCTTCACTAAAGAGCAAGCTTTACTGTAATATGAACTTTCTCAGCATCGTTATGTGCAACAATAGTCCATGAGGTTGTTCTATTTCCGCTTGAGGAATATGTCACTCTTAAGTAATATAGCATGTGTAACACGACTAACGTGCATGCTGACATACTAGATAGGTTATAAGGCCCATAGTTTCTTGAGTCTGCTTCAAATTCAACTGGGCTTATAATAATATCTTATAACTAGTTTCTTGTGCCGATTTTAGGTATATGGTCTCTCTTGGCTGGTCATTGTTGCTGTGATGATCATTTTGAAGGTTAGCACTCAAATTCTTATTACGAGCTTGCGTATTAGAAAAATTCTGAAGTCAAATAAAGTTGCACCAGACATACTAATGTTAATACTTGTCTCATCAACAGATTGTGTCTATGGGTAGGAAGACGTTTAGTGCAGATTTTCAGTTGTTGTTCAGGCTGTTAAAGTTGTTCCTATTCATTGGAGCCATAGTAACTCTGGTAATCTTGTTTACATTGCTGAACCTGACTGTTGGGGACATTTTTGCAAGCCTTTTGGCCTTCATACCGACAGGATGGGCACTCTTGCAGGTAAATTTCTTTGCATTAAACGCTAAAATTTAGGTACAAGAAATCTACTTTATGTCATTCCTTTGGAAATAAGTTCGTTCAAAAGTTTATTTATGAGTAACCTCTTTTTACTGCCTCGAAGCATCAAATGCTGAATATAGGAACTCACAAATAGAAAATACTGGAGAAGAGAGAAAATGACAACCGGAATTATTATGTGGAACCTTAAAGGTAGAAACAAAAATGGGGAATACGATGGAAGTTTCTACTATGAAAAATAAAAGAGAATACAACCACTCAGTTACTTCTCTCAAAGGTCTATTTAAAACACCAACGGGCAAATTTCCAACAAAGTCGGATCAGCAAGAGTTATGAATCACATGAGCAATTGCCTCCTTGCAGTACCTAAAATTTAAGCTAAAAGTTTATCAGGTAGTCTGATCATGGCACCATGTCTGCGTATTGTAGTTATGTTTCAGAATAATCTATGATTATCATTTGAAAAAAAAGTTAAAAATAACCATAATGTGCAAACCTAAGAAGATTCATAAACTGTGGCACAAGGGTTTACGTTGAAACCTCCAGTGAAGGGAGGGAAAATCACAGGAAAATGATCAAAATTATTTATTAGAAGAAGAAGAAGAAGAAGAAAAGAAATACACTGGACAAATGTTCTCTGAAAACAGGTCTAGTTAAATTATCTAAAAAAAATGCAAGGTTACTCTAAAAAATAAATTAGGAATCAACCTGTAACAGGGGAAGTTCTGAAGTACCCTTTACAGATTATGTTTACACATTAGATTTATGGAGTGAGTAATTACACTTGGAGTTGAACTGACGTGAAAAATCTCCAGTCACTTTGTACCTGGGGGGGATCCTGCCTCGGAATCCCCATTGGCCACCAACTGTACCTGAAAAGAACCCTACGAATTGGGCCTTAACTTAATAACAGATTGGACGCCCAAACTTCGTATATTCAAACTAATGCCTTGATTACAAACTATGCAAGGGAAGGTGACTGGACATATTTTAATCTGTGTCATAGGCCTTTTTTCACTTGTCAGTTTGATGATTCTTGATCCCCATAAGGTTGATATAGAAGCTACTTTAACAATCAAAACATTTTTCATTTTAGATGTTTGGTTACACATCATAAAATTATCGTAAACTGTGCCACTTTTAATTAATATATCATCTTCATTACATCCCTCATTAAGGTCTTGTTGGGTACACCTCTATGATTGAGCAACCAACGTTTTTCTGGCTGGCGTCTAACTGAACTATTGAGCTTTTGTTTTAGTTGCTTAATTCAATCTGGTGTTTGTTTGAGCAGATATCGCAAGCATGCAGACCAGTAATGAAGGCCCTGGGATTGTGGGGATCCGTAAAAGCCCTGGCAAGGGGTTACGAGTACATGAGCGGACTCGTTATATTTGCACCCGTAGCAGTTCTAGCATGGTTCCCATTTGTCTCAGAATTTCAGACCAGGCTCTTGTTTAACCAAGCTTTCAGCAGAGGTCTTCAGATTTCACGTATTCTGGCTGGTGGAAAGAAAAATAACTAAACATACCAACAAACAGGAACAATATAGAAGAGATATTAGACAAACAGTCGGCATACTGCAGAGGATCACATCATATTTTACAAATTTTTACTGTACGTATATGCATTCATGCGCATTATGATTGTATTATTTTCTGTATGCAAGTCTGTTGAAGCATTTAGGGCATCTGACTTAGCATTGTCTTTAACAAGGTTAATTGTCTTTAAGGGGGTTTAAGTAAGACACCGTTTATTACACAAGTTACATTCATATATTCATTCTGTATCATGTTAAAATCATTTACTTGCTTGATTCTCCTCTTGTTTTCCTTGCCATTTAGTATCCAGTATTATCCTTCATCTTTTCTCGAATATTTCTAACTCTGCTCTACTTGCATAAATATCCAATATTACATGCTTGTAGTGAGAATTGGGAATTAAATTATCCTTAAATTGTAGAATACATTTCAAAAACTTGCTAGTAGTTTGTTTGGGAATCTATAGATTTCATATGCTTCTTCAGCCTAATTCTAAATCTCTTGAAATAAAAAGAACAATGATTCGGCACTTCAGTCGAAACATCCTGATAATGAAAGACAATCACATAAAGCCCCTATAAACGCAGTTTTGCCACTTTTTATGACACTGATAACCACCTCTGTTGTATCCTTCTCATTTTATAAGTTTTAATTTAAAGCCGATTTTCAATCCAAACTAACCTAATCCCTCTTAAAAAAAACACTATTACTTGCCACTATAGTTAAACACAAACCTCCAATAACCAAATCCCAAAGCTAAAGACCAAGTAAACCCTTGAGACCTTCATGCGCAAATATATATGTAAACACACATATTCTGTTCATAATGTATGTACACATTCCAAACCCATGGCAGGCCTTTGTATTTTCAATTCTGATCTTTGTTTTCTAAATTGCTGTCGCGGTGGATCACGAGTCAATTAAATCTGCTTATTGGCCTTCATGGGATTATTCAACGTTTCCGGCTTCTGCAATTGATACCTCCCTCTTCACCCATATATTCTACGCTTTCCTTATTCCTGATGCTGTTACTTACAAGTTAGTGGTTTCCAAATCAGAATGTTCTACGCTTGCCAACTTTACCTCAACTCTTAAGCCAAAGGTCAAGACGATCCTTTCAATAGGCGGAGGAGATGGAGACCCAAATATATTTGCCCGAATGGCAGCTACAATAGTGTCCCCTAAAAGTTTTATAGACTAGCATTGAAGTAGGACGTAAATATGGATTTGATGGTCTTGATCTTGATTGGGAGTTTCCGAAAACACCCGAGGAAATGCAGGATTTAGGTGAGCTATTTGTAGAGTGGCGGGCTGCACTCAAGAAAGAGGCAATCGGACACTTACCGCCCCCCCGCTTCTCCTCACTGCCGCCGTATACTTTGCCTCGGATTTCTTTCTTGCCGAGGTCCTTAGAGTCTATCCTGTGCCATCCATAAAAAAAAACTTGGACTGGATTAATGTTATGTGCTACGACTACCGCAGGTCATGGGACATTTCCTCTACGGGGGCCCATGGAGCGTTATTTGATCCTGCAAGCCAAGTAAGCACAAGCGACGGTCTAAAGTCTTGGATCGAGGCAGGCGTACCAAGGAAGATGCTGGTCATGGGTCTCCCTTTGTATGGTCATACATGACAGCTCGAGAGCCATCATTCTCACGGGGTTGGAGCGTATGCGGTCGGTGTAGGCCCCGGAATAAACGCCCAAATGACATTCTCCGAAGTGATGGATTTTAACAATAAGCAGAGTGCTATAGTGGGGTTCGACCCTGTTATTGTGTCCATGTGTCCATACGCCGGGACTTCTTGGATCGGGTATGATGGGCCAATGTCCATAACGTTGAAGATTTGGGTTCACTCAGGCCTTCGAACTTCGTGGGTACTTCTTTTGGGCTGTAAGTGGTGATAAGGATTCGAAGATCTCTAAACAAGGTAATTTATTTATCAATCATTATTTTCTTAGGCCCTACTGGTACATTTATATTTTTTTGGCCGGCCATCATAAACACATTAATGCCAACAATTTTAACGCTATCAAACAAAGATTTAACGTAAAAAATTTGGATTTGGATTTGGATTTTTTTTGGGAACTCAAACCCCATATTTGTGTGACCTCCTCACTAAATTATGTTCCTGATTTTCATTTTTTGTGTAATGTGTACAGCATCAATGACATCGGGGCCATGAGAAGTATATTTCCGTGTGAACAACAAACTAATTATCTCGTTAGAGCGTGATCTCAACAATGGAATCGGCTTCAATGTGTGTATTGCCATCTGAATTTTCTTATGTTATGGTTGGGTTTTCTCCTTTTTCGTGCACTAAAAATGTTCATGTGTGAAGATAAAACTTGTCTGCGTAACTTAACTCTTATTGGGCAAAATCGATTACTAATGTGTATTCATCAAATCACCAGATAATTTTATGGGGGCGCTTTGACAGAAGAAAAAAAGTGGAATAACATAATTTAGTCAAAGAGTCATGATGAGGAAAAAGAAAGTGAGGGAGTCTAAGATACGCCATTCTATCTTGGTTGCTTTGACTCATGTCTAACATGTGTACAACAACTAGTATGGAATTAAAATCCGAGCGTCCAATAACTTTATTAAACCTCGAGTAACTTTGGAATTCATTTTGTTGATGCTTACAATTGATACAGTTGAAAGTGGCATAAATAAAGCAGGCCCTAATTTATAAGGAGAAATCTGGTAATTTTGCTGAACATAAAATCCGGGTACGTTTTGATCAGGTATTAAAAGAGTAAAAGCAGGGGCGGCCGCCGATTAAACAAATTCGAAATCTCGATCTAAATCCCCAAAATGTTGAATCGAATACTCCCTTGTAAAAAGAACCAAAGCGGATCTGTGCCCGTTTTCCTCAACGTTTACGATCTCACGCCTATCAACGGCTACGCTTATTGGTTCGGCCTCGGTGTCTATCATTCTGGTGTTGAAGGTAATAAAAAAAACCTTTTAATTTTTCCTCAACATAATTTGAAACAATGTTAATTGTTGCTATGCTAGTTGATGGCGTTGAGTATGCGTTTGGTGCGCATGCGTTTCATACCACCGGGATCTTTGAGGGGATGCCGAAGCAATGCGCTGCATTTACATTTAGGAAGTCGATTTTGATAGGGAGAACGGATATGGGGTCGAAGGAGGTGCGGTCGTTTATGAAGAACCTCGCGGTGGGGTATGCGGGTGATACTTATAATTTGATTACTAAGAATTGTAATCATTTTTGTAATGATGTTTGTATTAGGTTAACGGGGAAGAGGATTCCGAGTTGGGTTAATCGGCTTGCCAAAATTGGTAAGAAGAAATTTATTTCTTTTTCTAGGATTCAAATTTTGTTTTTTTACTTCAAAAATATATATATGTATATATCAACCGTTTATTTCCTGTATTAGTCTTAGAGCATGATTAAGAGAGTATTATCTAATCTGATGGTGGCGCAACCAAAAAGTTAATTACCAGTAATGCCAAATTGATCCCTAATCTGGACAGCTAGTACAAGGAGAATGAGATGGGAGAAGAGGATAGATGTGGGAATTAAGAGCTCTAATATACATAAGAGTATCTTCTAAACTACCTTACTTACTTAGTTGCCACTTAGGATTTTTGTCCTCCTACAATACCTTGGTTTTTCTCCTCAAAAAGTAAAGTTGACCCTTGTTTTTCAAGGTGCAACCTTGCCTTTGTATGCCGCGATCGGGCGCCCAAGTGTTGGGCGTATGTTTGTTTTCTAATTGGGCACCTAAGGTTTGGGTGCCCAATTATTTTTTTCCTACAAATTTCAAATTAGGAGACTAAAGTTTGGGTGCCCAATTGTTTTAATTTTTTTTTTTTTTTCAAATCGGGCGCCTAACACTTACGAGCCTGATTTATTTATTTATTTTTAATAATAAAAAATGAAATGGGCGCCCACCCAACATTTAGGCCCATGTTGAGAAAACCAAAACCAACTGAGGTATTGTTGGGTACTGTTGGATGAAATTGGACCTCATTCAGTTGGATTTTGATTTTTTTCATCCAACTGAGTGAGGCTCTTTATGACATGCTCTAAGTTTGTTGGTACTTTATGACATGCTCTAAGTTTGTGACAACGTTACATTTAATAGTCATGACTTTGACTACGGATAAAAGTCTCTTCGGTTGTTGGAACTTTTCTCTTGAAAGGGTTACCAAGACTTTTTAGAATGATATTTGAGGAGGGTTGGCAAATTTGTATTTTCAGTTGATTTACAATGTGTGGTAAGAACTGAGCAACTTATCACATTTTGTGAAAATATTACAACTTGACATGCAAATTTTAAGCACGCCGTATTAACGATTTGTATTTGGTTTATTTGATGATGAATTTGTAGGTTTCCTGTGTAATTGTGTTCTTCCGGTGGGGTTGAATGAGGCTAAAGTTCGAAGTGATATATCGGATGAGCAAAGAGTTTACGACATGGAGAAGAAGAAATTCAGGAGCCATTCTACTAGGTTTGTCTCTAGATCATCCTCGTCCTCCTCTGGTTCAGTTGGATTAGGAAATAGTTCACGTCACAGATGCCCCCCCTCTTCTACTTCCAATGTAGTCCTTGCTCCTTCCTCCACATTGAGAGTTTATGGTGGTGGACATCGAAAATGACAAATAGGGTATGGTTTTTATCCCTCTAATGGTTGCTCACTTGAGGAATGTTGTAGCAGCTCTCTGTTGTGAGAAGAAGATATTGTACAAAGAATTACATGCATAAAAGTTCCCCTAGGTTTTTTGCAGTTTGATGCATTTTCTTGAGTTGAAATTGCAAAAGAATAATTTTTGTCATCTCATCTTGACTCTCACCAAGTTGATGTGTATAATCTGTAAATTTAGCTATTTTTGACTTTGAGAAACTCAGATTTCATTTTCTTGTGGTTTAATCTTCGATTATGTAATCCTAATTTTGAAATATTAGTTGACTCAATCTGATTTGTTGCGAAGGAAAAAGAGGGGAGAGATTACAGATAGTCTGTTATTTCAATGTTTTACTCAAGTCAAACCCGAATTGACTAATGCCATTTCTGTGGTTTGACCTATATAATTCTAGTCAATTATTATTTGATATGGTCCACCATAGTCTATTATAAGTTTCGCAATGGGTCTGGTTTGGGGTGGGTGCAGTAATACCATCTCTGTATCCGCCAAATTACCCTACCCCCAAACCCGCCCTAATACAGTTTAATTTAAATGGGGAATACCGAAATCCGCCCTGTCAAAATTTGCCTATACCAAACCTGCACCAATACCTGTTTATCTTAAGTGGGGATCCCCAAGCCCGCCCTGTAAACCCGCCCCATTTATGAAATTTTGCAAAAATTCAAAAATCACCTGTACAACAAAAAAAACAAAAACAAAACTAAATCAGGTGTATATAGAGATAATTCTTCTTAGTTATATATATAGAGAGAAACGAGTTGATGATGAAAGTCAGGATGAGGACTGAGGAGGAAGTAAAAGTAATATGTCTTCAATAGAATTAGGTTTGAGGGTATTAAAATCATAACCTATATAACTGGGTCGGGTGACGGGAACCCATTTTATTTGAGCCTAAAACCAGGCCCGCCCCAATAAATAAATGAGGTTTTTTTTTAGACCAAACCTGCCCCATACCCGCTATAGTCATACCAAACTCGCCTTATTAAGAACGGGGCGGGGCGGGGCGGGTTAAATTGCCAGCCTTATTCCACTTGTTTATGATTTTCGTGTGTGTTTATGTGACATTGCCCTTTAGTTATTGTGATGTCATACATTGAGTAATCATCTGACATATCCTAATCGAAGTTGTCATTTCTCCCAACGTTTTCTCCTTAGTTTGTAATCAGAATTTGGTTCTACCATCTATGCCACAATGTCTTGCTAACTTAACAGTGATTTGATATCGATGTCTTGAAGAGCTTGATATTTAACCTTAATTAAAGTATTAATCTTATTCCTTTAAAGAGGCTGGGTGAGCCTACAGTGCCGGCTCACCCAAGCCATTACTTAACGTCGTTTCCAAAATACCCTTGGGTTTTTAGTTATTTACATACTTGCATTATTCAATGATTGAGCAATTTTTAAATACACCCAAAACTCTAAAAACTCACCCATCCTATTATTTTAAAGTTAATTACACCTCTTTATATTTAAAGACAATTATTCCCCAAAATTTTTCATTCCAAAACCTCACCACCACCACCACTGTAAGGACTTAATCCCGACCTCAAACTCAAGAATCAAATCGATCTTTCAAACAGTAACTCGACTTGACAATCACATGATAACATGCTACAGTGGTGGTTCATTAAAGAAGCCGTTACAAGAAAGAGGAATCAGTCGTACCATAATACAACCGTTACAAAGGCTTGTCAAAACTGCTTTGTAACGTCCATCATTAAAAGGAGATAATGATCATTAAACGATCATAATATTAGACCTATAAATAGGACCAAAGTAGGACAGATGAAGATGAGATTTTTCCATCTGAGAGGTCTACGCAATATTATTCAAAATACTGTAGTAACTTGTAATCACGAGATAAATAACATTCTCCTTTTTAAATCCTCCCAAGAGGTCATGGTTTTTACCTATTCAAATGTTTCTACGCTAATTCTTGTGTATTAGTGGTTATTTGTTATTACTAGTGTTCTGCCCATCTTTGGTGCAAAAAACTAAGTTCGAGTCCCGAATTTAGGCCCTTACATTTGGTACTATATGTGGGAAATCAACCAATATTCTCAAGTACGATAGATACTAATCAGGTTAAACAAAATGCCGAATCGTAGTCAAATACCCCTAGTATTGCAAACATAAGGAACATGTGCGGGAGCAAATTTACTGACAGAGTTGTGAGCTACACTCATCTCTGAAACAGAAAGAGCAACAATTGGCAGAAGTACAAAATGCTTTAAACATTCTACAGGGACAACATGCAACAATACAGAAGAACAAAGAAATGCAATCGGCTACATCGAGTTCAGCTCGTGACAGATTGGGACCTCACATAGGTATTAGCCAAGGAGATGATATTCAACGATATCAAAACCCACGGGGACCTGAGATTTTTTTGGTACCTGCTATTCAACAAGTGGTCGATAAAGATTCGGCTGACCTTAGAAAGGTGGAGGACATACTAAGGTTAAGAACCCAAATTCTCGTACGGGAACGACTCAGTGAGGGAAGTGGAGATCACAACCCTAAGGAGAGGCGTCTTCAACGCCAAATAGTCATAACCTGACAATTCCTTACTCAGGAGCATATGGACAAACACATTAAAGAATTCTTGGCGGCCCAAACACGCACAAGCAAAAACATTATTAGTAGATTACAGAAAAGCCCGATTGCGCAGGAATTGCTAGACAGCGATGTGCCATCAATCTTTCATACCCCAAAGATTCAAAAGTATAAAGGGACAAATCGTAGGAATTCCAAGATTCTTTGGGATTGCATTCAACGTTGAACCATACTTTATGTTGTTTATTCCCCACCAGCCTCCAGTGTGAGCCCCTACGCTGGTTTCACTCGTTGGACGAAGGATCGATCCATTCTTTCAATTAGTTACATGAACTCTTCGTCAAGAACTATTCGCACAACCGAGATAAAGAGGAGAATCTTTACACCCTTATTAGTCTTAAGCAAATGCTAGGAGAGAAGCTCGAAGTATTCACCAAGAAAATTTTAAATCTTGTCCAGGAGAGTTGACAGTATCGACCAGAAAATCACAGTGTTAGCCTTTACAAATGCTCTACTCATTGAAAGTAGAGATAATGAGCACCTCATCTTGAACAAGCTAGCAACTCCGAAAGAAATGGTCAAGAAGGTAAACAATTACATCGATCTCAAAAGATCATGTCTGAAAAGCATAAACCTACAAAATCTATCCTCACAACTAAAGGAGAAAACACAAAACAAAGTTTGAACGCACTACAGATACTGGAGGTGATAGAAAGCGAGCTAAGACCGAGGGAGACCGACCTCAAAAAGGAAGCAATCTTCTAAAGCCTTGTCTCCTGAGATTGACTTTGAAATTAGTTGACATCTATCCTGCACTTCAGAAGGATAAGTTTTTCAGAAATACAGAGCCAATCGAAGGAAAATCGTAATACAAACATTACAAAGTCAGACATCACGATACGGAGCATTAGTTGGCATCTATCCTACACTTCAAAAGGATAAGTTTTTAAGAAATACAAAGCCAATCGAAGGAAAACCGTAATACAAACATCACAAAGTCAGACATCACGATACGGAGTCATGATATACTCTACATAGGCTCATGAAATACATACTTAAATATGGAAGAATGCACAAATACATTGTCGACGTGGAAAGTTCTAAGAACAGGAACTACAGAAAAGATAATGAAGTCATCTAGATAGAAGAAAGGAGTGAAGAGAAACACCTCTATCATCTTCACCTCAGTCATTTTATTGAGACACACAAGATAAACAGATCGGTTAGGTTCAAACGACGCCGACTCATTTAATGTCATGACCTATCTGTAGTTGAAAAGGAAGCTCAATTACTCCCTGAGTCTTAGTAACAAGAGAGCCAGGATCTCCTTCGAAGATTACGATGTTAATCATGTCAAATTTCTTCACCATGATGTACTGGTTATCATGTTGAAAGTAAATTTTTTTTGTAATGCACATAATGATGGTGGATACCGAAGGCGCTATCGAAGTACTTTTTTATAGCACAATCGAGCAGATGGGTCTAACAGACCGAGTTAAGGCCAGTGATAATTTAAGTGGCTTCAATGGATCTAAGGAGGTACAGGTGGGAAATTTTTTACTTCCTATCACAGCAGGCCCGACGATAGTAGACGTGACATTTTATGTTGTGAATGCGAAGTTAAGAAATTTGGGGATAATGGGGCGATGATGACTACATAATATGAAGGCCATTCCTTCTACTTATCATCTTGCGTTACTATTTGACTTGAATGGTAGGATCTACAAAGTTAAGGGTTGCTAGAAACTAGCTCGAGCGTGGAAAAATATCATAACTATTGTGACAGATACTTTTGAGGAGTTCGAAGCATAGGAATTATAGAAAGCTGGACCTACAGTGGACCATCCATATACCGCAGAGATCATAGAATACATCGAGATCGACGGGGCAGATCGAGGTACGTTTGTGGGGACTTTTTTTACCTTCGATCGAGCGAAAAAAACTTATTGAATTCTTGAAGAAAAATAGAGATGTGTTCGCTTGGACATTCTGAGAGATGCCAGGTATAGATCCCACTTTGGCTTGTTATAGGCTATGTTTAAAAGATAAGGATGTGGTGGTTAAACAAAAACCGAGGATGCTATCATCCAAACTTTGAGATGAAGTGAGTAGGAAAATTGATAAGCTTATTGAGGTTGGATTTATCAGGAAAACAAATTACTCCGACTGAATTTTGAACATCATTGCGGTTCTGAAGAAAAATGGTAAGATCAGAGTTTGTGTAAATATTACTGACCTAAATATACATACTCCAAAAGACAGTTTTCCTCTTCCAATAATCAATCATTTGCTGGATTCAACTGCTGGGCACAAACTTCTATTCATGATGGATATCGCATCAGGTTACAATCAGATTTCACTTCTACCCGATAATCAAGAGAAAACAACATTCATCACAAAGCAGGGATTATACTACTATAAAGCCATGCCTTTCAGACTTAAGAATGGGAGAACAACTTATCAAAAATTGATTACCCAAATGTTCAAAAACTACCTTGGGAAAATAATGGAAGTATACATTGATGACATGCTATGTAAAAGCCTCAAGAAAGAAGATCACCTTACCGATCTTCACACAATTTTTGAAATCCTTCAATCTTATAGAATGAAGCTTAACCCTGATAAATGTCAGTTCGGGGTACAATTAGGAAATTTTTGGGGCACTTAATCAGTTAAAAGGGACTTGTAGCTGGCTCTGACCGCATTCAAGTTCTCTTATCAATGCCATGACCAAAAACCAAGAAAGACGTGCAAAAGTTGGCTGACAAGAATGCAACGATCAATATATTTGTGTCAAAATCATCATATCGGTGTAAATAGTTATTCAACCTACTACGTAAAGGGACACGAAGAGGGAAAAATAATGAGTGCGAAGAGGCATTCTAAAAATTTAAGAATTATTTGAGAAAACCTCCCATCATAAGTACCCCAACAAAGGGTAAAAACTTATAATATACCTTTCCGTTACAGAGAGCTCAATCAGTTCGGTACTCATTCGACTTGATAGGAAAATAGAAAATCTCATGTATTTTATCAGTAAAACTCTTATTTCGGCAGAGTAACTGTATACTAAAATAGAAAAGCTACTCCTTACCCTTGTTTGCACATCACAAAAGCTAAAACAATATTTTCAAGCTCATTTGATTAAGGTAATGACAAATTATCCTCTTCAAGAGGTCTTATCGTAGAAAGAAAAATCTAGACAAGTGCAATAATGGTCAGTTAGATTGGGTCAACATGATATACGTTTTGAACAAAGAATTTTTGAAAAGGGGCAGGCGGTAGCTAATTTTCTAGCGGATTTCCTAGTAGAAGACTTAGATTGGGAAGAACATGATCCTGACATAGTTGAAGAACAATTCGCGAAGAAAAAGTTGACTGGGTATCGAAAAAGAGGTGGCGTCTTTTGACCGACGGGTCTGCTGGGCCGAAAGGATTAAGAATCAGGATCGTTCTCATCATACCCTCGAATGATAAGATTGAGAAATAGATCTGACTCAGTTTTGAGGCAATATACAATGAATCAGAGTATGAGGTGTTAATCCATGGGTTGGACATTGTATTAGAGCTCGGAGTACCTAAAGTTTCTATATATACCGACTCTCTATTGATCATAAACCATTACATAAAACAATATTAGAAAAATGGAAAGATGTTGGAATATGCTGCCCGAATGGCCGGTAGAATGAACAAATTTTAGAAGGCCACAATTGTGTATTTACCTTAGGGAGAAAATAGACACGCATACTCCCCCGCCATTCTGGCAGGAATTCTCAAAACAAAGGTTCGATATTTAAAAATCGAAATCGTATCTACCTCCAGTGTTAATCTTGTCAGCTCGAATGCAATTAATACTGGGGGTGATGAACCCTTAAAACAATTTTAAAGGTAAGCTCCATGAAGACGTTAATATAAGAGAAGAAGACTGATAGACAACGTAAAATGATACATAGTTATTGACAAAGAGCTTTATAGAAGATCAGTCACGGGTCCTAATTTGAAGTGTCTGTCCGAAAAATATGCTAATAACTTGTTATGGGAATTACACAAAGGAACTTGTGGATAACACGCCACTAGTCGTTCCTTGGCAAATTGAGCTATTACATAAGAGGTTTTATGGCCTAAAATAAGAACACATGCCAAAGAGTATGTAAAAAAATGCGATGCCTGTCAAAGACATGGACATAAAATTTGAGCTCCAGCTATGGATCTTCACGCGAGCAAAGTATATTGCCCCTTTAAAAGATGGGCTCTTGGCCTTGTTAGAGAATTATCAAATACTCCTGGGAAAAGAAGACATCTTTTGGTAGTAACTAATTACTTTACAAAATGGGTAGATGTAGTCCCTTTATGTCAAACATAGAAAAAGAAAGTTATGAAGTTTATATGGGAGAATATTATCATTAGGTTTGGCTGCCCACAACTTATTAGGATCGATAATGGGCCACAGTTTGTTGGCAAAAAAATGGTCGAGTTCCTTAACGAACATAACATCATCCACTCTCCTTCAAACCTTTATTACCCACAAGGTAACGGTCAAGCCAAAATCATTAACAAGAAGATAATTGATGGGATAAAAAGGAGCTTGAACGATAGAAAGGAAATTGGATCCAAGAGTTACTACACATGCTTTAGGCGTACCAAATAACTCTACGAGTATTTACAGGGTGTACCCCTTTTCCATTTAGCTAATGGAACTAAACTGTTATCCCGACCGAATATCATAACCCCGTACGCGATCACAAAATAACGAATGAGGAAAATGAATTTCAGTTAGCGTACAATATGAACTGGATAAAAAAAAAGGAGATCGAGCAATTGTAAATATTGGAAGATGTCATCAGGCATTGGCCAAATCCTATAACAAAAGAGTTTACAACAGGGAATTCAATATCCAAGATTTTGTCCTAAGAGAAATACCCAAAGACAGGAGGGAATTAATGTCAGGAAACTTGCAAAAAATTGGGAAGGATCCTTCATTGTGGTCGGTAAGAGTAACTTCAAATTATACGACCTAATCACAGATGAAGGAGTTTGAGTTCCAAATCCTTGGAATACAAGAAGGTTGAAAACATATTACCAATAAACTTATTTTGCAATTTAATGTTTTTTATTATTATTATATATATTTACATTCCAAAGGAAAGAATCATTCTCCATTTCTATGTACGTTGCTCCATACATTAATGAAATACTTATGTTTGGTCGACGTACACATCTAATATAATTTTGAACATCTAATATAATTTCAAAAATATGAGGAATTAAACAGCTCACTTCATCTACTATATTACAACATACAGTAAATGCAATATCCATAATAGAATGATCTAAACATGTTATAATTTTACTTTCTACCCCTTCTCCTTACCTGCTGAGTAGACTGCTTCTTTTCCTCACCTCTAGATGAGCTACCCACATGGCTGGAAGTAGTAACCATTGGTGGATGAAATCTTATAATATCTTTGTAGGAGCACGTTCTCCCTAACCACGAGGCTTCCAGGTCGTTGGACGACCTCCTCACCGATTGATGAGCACATCTTTGGGGAAGCTCTCTTAACGACTCAAGAGCCGCGACGAAAACAATTTTTACTGACGAATACATTATGCCATGCCTACGTGAAAAGGTAAAGCCTAAGACCCCGAAGGAGTATCTTAGGAATTACACATGTCACGCGAGCTTGAGTGCTAACTGGCAAAAGCGGGCCTTTGTAGAAAATAGTATAAAATTACGAATTGCCGTCCTCTATTATGAACTAAACTAAAACTTGTTTCCAATCTTGTGTTCTCTAATAAAAATACTTGAACTAAGAAAATAGTTAAACTTAAAATATAAGAAATATAATAAAATTTTAGGATTTATCGAATTTGTAGAAACTAAGGATTTGATTTCCCCGCCATAATACATATCAACATAAATAATTAAGTAGTAGATTTCCTAATTTAAGATGAATATTTTTAATGAACTTATGCCAAATTGATCTCCTCTTCTATGGATGTACTAATCAAAACATACTATGTGATAAGAACATGAATTGGAAATAGGAACTATTAAGGCATTGCTAAATATAATTCGTTAATCAATGTAATATTCTAAAACAACTTAACATTAATGATTTGAGTAAATAAAATTAACTATATTATTCATAATTCCATAAAACTTATTCTATATCTCCAATTAAGGTGATCATAGAATAATAATACATCAACTATAACTAATATAGAGAGGAGATCATATAATTAAGCATAATAGGGAGAGATTTTACTATAACATATGTCAAACATGGTGTAGTGGTTTATTCTACACCTCAAGGTCATACTTCATCTTCAAACTACAGACGAACTTTCGATCTCAACAACAGAGCACGTAACACAATCACAAACATGTACAAAACGAATTTTTCAACCAATACCATTATCCCTAACAACACTCATGCTATTGGTTGAGAGCCATCTTGTAATAGCTTATTTCGTATCTCAGACTCAAGCTTCATCCTCAATCTCACAGTATATAGGAAGCACTGCTAAAGATGTAACCAAACTTTTCTCAGTTCGAGGCATCACTTTCAGCCTCTACACCATCAGTTCGACTTGCGCGAAGCACGCAGTCAGCAATAGAGCCATTGTACAGCAGCAAAGGTCAGAACGTTACATAATCTGGTCAAAGAATATCTCACACTCATTTTGTAATGTCTATCATTAAGGGACTTTATGGTCGTCAAACGGTTATATTAGAGGACCTATAAGAAGACTTGAAGAATTGCAGATGAGGGATAGAACATTCACCATAGAAAAGTTCCCACTCAATCATCCTACATTCTCAGAATGATCATTATAATAAACTAACAATCTCAATAAGATCATCACTTTAACAAAATATTTTGGAGAGGCCGTGGTTTTTAACCTATTCAAAGGTTTTCCATGCTAAATCATCTTGTTGTTTACTGTCTATTGTTCTTGAACGTTCTGAATACATTTAGTGTAAAGGCTAAGTCCGAATCCCATAACTAGGCTATTACATTTGGCACCGTCTGTGGGAACCAAAATTCTTGAACCCATTATCTCAAATGCCGCTGATCATTTTTTCTCAGAATGTTGCCTCCAGGTCAGAGCACGCCGATTATCCACGTGGAAGAAAGCGCAGCTTTAACAGACTTGAGGGCCACTTTGAACTCAGAAACAGAAAGGCGTGCAACCTTGGAATAATGACTCGCGAGTGTACAGGTCGCCACCCAGAAGAATAAAGCCGTACAACCTGAGGACTCACGAATTTCTGTTCATGACAGAATATGACCTCATCCGAAGGGCATTCACGCAGGAGGTGTACTTCGATCTAACCATCAATAACTGAGCATGAAGCCCATCTTGATCTAGGAGATCCAACAGGAAGTAGATGGCGGTCTGGCGAGAGTCAGACAGACTGAAAATCTACCTCGAAGAGTTTGAGTCTCGGCAAAGGAGCGTCTAAGTGAAGAGAGTGGTGACCACAATCCTGGAGAAGGGCGCGCCACACGACCAACCATCATAGCTTGACAATATGTCACTCAGGAACATGTTGAAAAGCGAATCTCAGAATTGCTTGAAGCACATACGCCGACTAAAGGGATCCACAATAGATTACAGAAGAGCCCGATTGCCCAAAGGCTATTAGATGGTGAGGTGCCCACTGGGTTTCATACTCTGATGATCTGAAAGTATAAAGGAACTGATCCAGTGGAACACGTTCAAGAGTTTTAGGATGCTCTAGGCCTGTATTCTACGTCCAACCATATTTTATGCCAGTTCTTTCTTACCAGCTTGTCAGGCGAACCCCTACGATGGTTTCACACACTGCCTAAAGGATCTATTACAACATTTAAATAGTTGCGCGAACTCTTCATCAAGAATTACTCACACAAAGAGATAAAGAGGAGAACTTATATTCTCTTTTCAGCTTTAAACAGATGCCAGGAGAAAAACTTGAGACGTCTACCAAAAAGTTCTTGGAGTTAGCCCGAAAAGTAGATCGACTCGACCAGAAGATCATAATTTCTGCTTTCACTAACGCTTTACTCGTCGATGGCTGGGCGAAGGAGTACCTTATTCTCAACAAACCAACAACATTGGAAGACATGATTGGAAAGGTCAACAGATACATCGACCTGGAATAGATGGTGTTCGATAGGCAAAAACCTCAGAAATCAACATTAATAGCTCGAGATCAGTCAAACCATTCTGATTTTAATTGGAGACCATACCAAGGAGGAGACAAGAAACAAACCAAATCCAACGACGAACGACCTTGAAAAGGAAGTAACTTGCCGAAGCCTTATCTTCCAAAGATGAATGTGACTATAGTCAGAATCTACCCTATATTACAGAAAAACAGATTCTTTTGCAATTCCCAATACCTTCAAGCAATCGAGAACAAACCATACTTTATCCACCATAAGGTCTGACATCATGAGACAAAGCAATGTTTTGCCTTATAACGGTTGCTGGAATACATCTTCGTAGTTGGAGGAATGCTCGAATACATAGTGGACATGGAGAGTTATAAGAATGGGAGTTTTAAAAACCCCACCAAAGCTGTACAAGTCGAGGAGCCCACAACCGAAAAGCATCATCATCTGTTTTGGCTGCCCCCATCTCATCAGGATCGACAATAGACATCAGTTCGTTGGTTCCAAAGTCATCGAATTCCTTAATCAACACAACATCATACATTCTCCTTCAAATCTGTATTACCCGCAAGGGAATGGTCATGCCAAAATTACTAATCGTACTATCGTGGATGGGATCAAAAAGTACCTAATAGAAAAGAAGGGAAATTGGGTCATAGAGTTACCACATGTGCTATGGGCTTATCGAACTACACCCCGAGTTCAACTGATGCACGCCGTTCTTCCTAGCTTACGGTACAGATGCAATCATCCTTACTCAGTACCATCACCCTATCCGCGACCATACCATGACCGATGAAGAAAATGAATTCCAGTTGGCATGTAATATGAATTAGATTGAGGAGACTTGGGATAAAGCAGCCATGAATTTGGGAAGATACCACCAAGCTTTAGCCGGTTCTTATAACAAACCCGTTCAACATAGAGAGTTCGAAATCAAGGATCTGGTCCTCCAAGAAATCCCCAAACATTACAAAGAGCTTAACGCAGGGAGATTATCCAAAAACTGGAAAGGTCCATTTGTCGTTATCGGAAAAAGCAGCCTCGGTTCCTATGACCTCGCCACTAAGCATGGCGAGCACATACCTAATCCTTGGAGTTCAAGGAGACTAAAGTTGTATCGCAGATAAAAAATCTGTCATAGTGTACTTTCCTCCAATCAATCTATCATTTCGTATGACGATCTCACATCAATTAAAGACTTATGTTTGATCTGCGTACATCTGAGTATGTTTTCTTCATTACAGTACATTTTCTAATATATCTAACAAGTACTTCTAAACACATATTACAGATCGTTTGTTGCTTCGGCCAAACCGACCGTCTAAATACATTACAGATCGTTTGTTACTTATGCCAAACCAATCTATCTAAACACATTCGCGGTACATCAATCTTACACCAATGAAATACTTGTGCTTGATTGCCCTACCTTACCGTACTTTTTATAATATATCCAACAAGTACTTCAAAACATAGATTGCAGATCATTTGTTGCTTCAGCCAAACCGATCGTCTAAATACATTACAGATCGTTTGTTGCTTAGGCCAAACCGATCTATCTAAACATATTCACGGTATATCAATCTTATACCAATGAAATACTTGTGTTCGATTGCCCTACCATATAGTACTTTTTCTAATATATCTAACAAGTACTCTATACACAGACTACAAATCATTTGTTACTTCGGCCAAATCAATCATCTACATAAATTACAGATGATTTGTTGCTTTGACCAAATCGATCATCTAAATACTTTGCAGATCATTTGTTGCTTCGGCCAAATTGATCATCTAAATTACATTACAGATCGTTTGTTGCTTCAGCCAAATCGATCATCTAAACTACATTACAGATCGTTTGTTGCTTCGGCCAAACTGATCATCTCATATATCGCAGATCGTTTACTACTTTGGCCGATCTGATCACATATCGCGCTGCTTTCCATTCATTATCGTTGGTACTTCACATGGATAGTATAGTTAACTGTTTCGTGCTTAACTATTGCTTCATACACCTATATTGTTATTCTTGTTGCGTATACATACAATATAGTTACATTCCTCACTCCTCACTAGAGCTGTCATTTGAAACATTACTTGCATTAGAAGGACCTTCCGCGTCCCGTAAAATATTTCCAGCTAAACGCCAGCTCATGAATTCTGGCAGCCTCCCCACAACGATCTTCTTTCCCTCTCTAACCATCCTCTGTTTAAACGATCTGATTCTGGAAATCATAGGTTCTAAATATTCAGATCGGATTACCTCTATCTCACATTCTACACCTTGGGCCATCAAACCATCACATATCCTCTTACTCTCAGCTTCTAACCTCTTTAATTCAACCGCAAAAAACGATGTTACTACAACCATCTTTCTCTCGTGACTATCACCTGGCTCATTTTTCACCTGCTTACTGAGAAGGAGTTCACTCAGTTTATGTTGTGCTTCCTTCAGTGCGCTTTCCAGTTGCATACAACGACCGTCCACTCATCGCTTTGCTCAACACACATCCTAATTCCGAGCTTCTAACACTGTCATAAATTTGTCCATATGATTAATCAGAGATATCGACGACTCATAACCTTCACATTCTACCCTCTTCGAGTGGTAATTTATCTCCAACTGTACTAGATCCTCGTCTAGCTTCGTATTCCCACTTCGATGTCTGTCATTTTTGGACTGATATTCTAGTATGTCCAGATGCTACGACTGCACAGTCCACTCTAGCTTACAAATTTTGTTCCAATCATTTTTTATGACTTCATTTTATTCCGATGACCTTACCTCATACTTACGAGCATGAACTCGAACATCGCTTATCTTCGCCTCGAGCTTATTAACTTGGAACTACAACTCTTTCAAATTATTTCCTTCCCCCTCCAAAGCGACCAGTAGTTCTATAATTTGTGTTTGCGCATATTACAATTCCGCATCTCGCTGACTCGCTCGTCCTGAGCTACTTCCAACTATAACACCCTTTTGTCTTATTTCCTCTTCTAAACTCTCTATCTTTCTCAAACTGACAGCCAATACTACCTCTTTCTCTCATAGAGTATCAGTCAGGAGGGTTACTGCATTTCGTTCTTCTAACATCTCTGCCCTCAATTGTTCTTTTGCTTCAGTAGCACTATCTCAGGCACTCTGACTCGATCTTAGCTCAGCGCTCATTTATTCATTCTTGGCACGTAATGCGTCGTACTGACTTTGTATAGTAGCCAGATCAGCCTATCACAGCAGATTACATTTATAATAGTTCTTCATAACAATAAAGTACATATAATAGTTCACAAGGTTACATCAAGAACGTGGTATCTGAGTAAGTCAGATATCTCATTCTGTTCTAACAACAAACAAATTACATTTCTCATCAAATAGTACGAAAGACTGGTTACAAGAAGATAAGAGTACTCTATTTGCGACTCTTTTGGATATGAGATGACTGCCGCTTGTCCCTCACCATCTTCCTATTCAGCACCTGCACATCTACCGGCGTGGTAAAGGTCATAACTTCCGGTTGGTTTTGTTTATGCCACGTTCGGGGTATCAGATTCTCAACCTCCTTCTTTTCTGTGGACTTCTCCCACGACCTAGGAATGGGTTGTTCACCAACAATTCCTCCTTCACCTTGGGTAGACCACAGGTTTTTTGGCTTGGCATTTTCCACTTCAAAATCTTTCTCACATCCCATCGCGAACTTCCTAAATTTGTTCTTTAGTCTAGCTAGTTCCCCCCCATAAAACTTGAAAACACTGTCTATTTGATGTTCATGCTCTATTCGAGCAGCGACTTTTGCTCGCCAGGGATAGAGGTGCTCCTTCAGTATCATTTGCGCTTTATACAGCCACAAACACGTATTTTTCAGTTGCACATCTAAAGCCCTCATATTCGCCTCTACCTTCATTCGAACAACCATTTCTTTCGACAGTCGCGTCGCTAAAGACATTTTTTGCTCCTCATGCTGCTATAGCTCGTCCTGTAATATCCTTAATTTATGTTCTAATTGCTTTTGGACCTCTATTTAATCTTTCCTTATCTTGAAAAATATAATTCTCATTGCCCTCCAATCTTACATAAGGCCAAACGTATCAGATAAAGGTTCTACATCACCCCATACAACAAACACGCCAGCTCGAGCATAACATTTTTTTGCCTCTAAATTATGGCGATTACGTACTTCTTGAGCTAAAAACATAACCCGAGTTGGGTCTATAACTACACCTCTCTCCCTCAAAAGCTTTATATAAGCCTCTTTTAACCCTCGTTCACTATCTACTTTGACCTCAAAATATAAAGTCAGAGCTAATGACATACTCTGACACCTCGTCTTATCACTTGGGTCATTAAAATAAGTCAGTTCTTTAGGCTTTCGAACTAATATCCCCCTTTCCTCTTCGTTTCTTAACACTTCGTCTCTATCTACTTTTATCTTAGCTTATCTACATTACAAATCATATAACTCTTTAAATGTTTTCTCTGAATTCAACTTAAATTTCCTTATCTTATATTCAGTTTTGTTAAGTACCTATTGAATATGGGCGACGGAGTCCCTCGCTCTACTCAGCAACTTTTCTTATTCGAAGTGTGCTTTTCTCAAATACTCTATCTCCTACACAGATTGCAGATATCTTGTTTCAATACAACCATTCATGAAAACATATTTCAAAAACATCACTCAAAATAAAAATAGTGTACAATTATACAGAGTACTATATTTTCCAAAACAAATGAGCTGAAAAATAAAAGGCAGGATACCACAAAACATTTAAAGGGGCTTCTAATGTCTACCTCAGAAGGAGATTTCAGCGTCTTCCCCGGAGAGGAAACTGTTTCAGCATGTTCCAACAGAGGGTCCACTGTTTGCTCCATAGTATGGATAGGCTCATCACTGCCTGGAGGAAGGTCTGACACTTTCTCAGGCACACTAGAAACATCACCGACCATCTCTTCCTCCTCAATAGAGAACTTACCCTCTGCATATCTACCATTCTGGGTCAGCTCCACATCATCAGCACTCAATCCAAAATAATAATACGATTTGATAAAGTGGTTTCTTTCCACTAAGACTGTTGTAACCGCATCAAACATGAGCTTGTCATGATTTGACAACTTATTGAACTTCTCTACAACTGCGGTAGCATCTGCAGCTCTCCTCTCCCTCTCCAACTGAAGGTCACCCTCGAGCTCTTTCATGCGAGCTGACCGAGCCTCAAATTTTTCTGTCAGAGCATCAAATTCTTGGCCCCTCTTGTCTAGGTATTGTCTTACCCCCTTCATCTGCGTTGAGAGCTACCAATACAAAAAGAAGGAAGAGTCAGTTAAATAGTTTTACTCAGTTTGAAGGTCACATCATGTAATATTTTTCAACCACATACCATGAACGTATGCTCAAGATACTCATCCTCGAGCTGCTGCGAGTTCATCCCGGCCATATGACAGTATCTCCGCTCCAACTCTTATATCTTGGCCGCAGTATGAGGGTTAGTTTGGTGATTGCCCTCTTCCAAAAGATGTTTTCTCTTCAGTAAATTCTTCTTAGCGTCCACAAGCGTAGACACGCTCACTTCAGGTTTTTCTTGCACTCCACCAGCAACAGGCTTTACGATCTTTTGAATAGTTGGCATAACCCTAGCAGCTGAAGTACTTTGCTGCGCTGGCTTTCAAACTTTACGAGTGACCCGTTTGGTCATCTGAGGTACAAAAGGTGGAGGACTAAGTAAGTCAACAACAGTTTTCGTAGCTTTCCCCACGGCCATGGCTCGCTGGACTTTTGGCACTAATGAATCTACTATTTTGTGTCTTCGGATACCCAATTCACTAAGTACCTTTGTTAGCTCATCCTGATCATGAGTAACACAATCAATCAGACTGGTCTTATATGGAGTAGCCAACGGTTTGGGCTCTGCCAATAAAAAGGAATAAAGCATCATTTAAACAATATGCGGACATAATTATCGACTATTCGAAGGTTGGTCAACATTACCTACTAAGATTATAATATCTATAGTTCTTCTCGAGCGCTAGTTCATATGGAACCTGCAAATAGTTACCCCAACCTATACCAGGTGATCGTTCCATGGTCTACCCACAGATTCAAAATCAAAGAACTTTGGCCTAGCTGAATCACTATACAGGTAACCACTATTTCGACCCTTCATATACTTAAACTTATAAAACTTCAAAACATCTCCAACTACAAACTGCTTCGCAGTCCCTTCATTAATCCATTTTTCATTCAGTGCCTCACATACTCTCATCATCTCATATATATATTTCCATTTAGCTGGGCAGGGCAGCACTGTAGCGTATTCATGAACCCTTTCTAAAAATAGGTCAGCGGAATTGTAAGGCCGTATACGACCTGATTCAAGAAGCATAAAACCCTCCCACTTGGGCCTGATAACCCAAGCCCATTATAATACGAGAGGTTAACTCCCTCACTAATACCTCTATCCTTCTTCCACTTTTCCAAACATGGAACTTGATAGTACGTTGCTTCCTTCCCTTTTTCGGAGACATAGGCTCTAAACCAGAGACCTTGGTCCTCTACGTACCTCCCCCACTCTCCTGGGCATTTCTTTTTATTTCTCAAGTACTCTTTCTTTACATCTACCCCCTCGGAGTATATGATAAGGACTCTATCTTTCTCCCTTTCATCCTCCCTCTCCTTTACGCCCTCAAATTTACTGGGCCCCACCACCTCTATCGTCATCCCCACACTATTAAAAGTTTCCTCCATTACACTACACCCTTCCCCCTTCCTGAAGATGATATTTCCTCGGAACTAGACAATACTATGAATTTGCTAGCAGGAATACTAGGTTTAGAACGCATACTAATCCTACAGATGTAGAGGCATATTTTATCATTATCACTACATTACAAACAGTATAAACAGACCCACCTTCTACCCAGTCAACATGTCTATTTTCCTAATTCACAAAACAAAAAAGCCAAAATCAAATCATTTCAAATTTCCCTTTTCTTCTCCAACACACGCATTTTCTCTCTCTAACAGGATCATAACATATACCACAATTATTATATTACAGGCCTTCTCTCATATTTATTTTCAAAATCCCCTAAAACTCTAGATTCTAAAACTAACTATACAGATTACTAAAGTTTACAGATTAGTACATAATACAGATTACTCACAAATCAAACAGACAAAAGTTTTCCATCACCAACCTAAACTTGCAGAACAACAATCCCCTGCTTTACCCCGAAGTCCCTTCGAATATGAGCGTTCCCTTCGTCTCTCCGACAATCTCCTATCACTCGATGAAGATTTCTTTCTCAAGTCACAATCAACACTCAAACGCCTCCTCTCCCTGACAATGATATTTGGACCACTTTTTTTTCTCTCTAAAACTGTAAACAATTTATAAGGGAAAGAGAGATAAGTTTTTATACTCTCCCTCGATTTATGAAATGATGGCCCCTTCTGACATGTGTCAGTCATCCCACTGTTGCTACAGGCACGTTCTTTCGTTTCACAATATCATCATGACTTCTGTGATAATATTTGCCGTCATCACGCTTATCTCTGTTATCTGCCATTACCAATCCTACACCTCTTCTTAGTCCAGTACCAAAATGACTAATCATCTTACTTATACTCTACCAAGATCGTACAAACATTCCTAAAATAGCTCAATTTTCAAAAATCTGAAGATATCCATACAGTTGTTAAAATCCTACAGCTGTCATACACAGTATTAGTACAAAATTAATATAACAAAATACTTTATTCAACCAGATCAAAATATTACATACTTTATTCTCTCACGATCTCTCATATTACATTTATTCAATCTCAACTACAGAATACTCCCACAAACAGATTACTTTTAACAAGTTTCAAGAATTTGGGCTCACCGAGCCCCCCAGTTATATCTAAAACACCCCCGATGGTTCATTTCCCCCTATAGAATTAACTCCCCATTCGCTGCCCTTACATCCTCTTCCACAGTCTTATCACATGCGAGCTGTCGAACCGTCAGTTCTCGCACCCAGGGATCCAACAGAGACTTACGGAAAATGTTGCACCAAACAAAGCGGTCATGTTTGATACACCTACCTTCATCATCCATTTTGATCAGATTCAATGGCCATTCCGGAAGAATAACATCATAAGGCTAGTGACAAAAATAATGTTCACAAAGTTCAGCAACCTTGATATGAAACCGGTCATCCGCCGCCTGCTGCGTACGCTGAGAATGAGTCCTCACCATGCTCAAGCACAACAACTTCTGGGCAATGCAAATAACAATAACATGGAATTTATACTTATAGCCAAAGGAAGATATCTGCAGAATCAGTTACCTCACAGATTTTCCTCAGAGAAATATTTTTGTAAACATTTCTGGAGTAGCAAAATATCTACACAGAATATTGTGACAGATTATTATTCCCATAACACCAAATATACCCTTTGATGTTGTACATAACATCAAACAAGACGACAATTAGCTCAGCAGTTGCACATACAGCTCCACATCGACCCTGTCCCCCAGCTCGCATAAATCACACATCAAGTCATTCTCTTCACCACATTCTCAACCTCCTTTAAATTTTACCTCAACTCTCACTATCATTTTTCCCTTCATACCCATGATACCTACACATCTGTGTTACCAAGGCCTAAGTTACAAACAAAAAGTAAAGCAAACAAGCTCGAGATAAAGTATCATCATAACAAAATACAAATATTTCATTCAGTCTGAAAGTTTTTTCTTACAAAATACTTTACAACAGACTAGAAAGATTTTATAGAATACTTCAATTTACATCAAGTATCCGTTCGAAATGCTTTTCTTTGCAAGAACAGTGAATAGAAGAAGCAAATTCTCAGCTTTGATCTCATACTGCAAGATGCAGGGAAGTCCAAAATAGGCATCACAAATGAAAGATCTTCTTCCTGGTCAAAGAGCTATGGTCCATAGAAGAAAATGATCCTCTGCATCCTCCTCACTTCCCCGCATGCTAGAGACAGACGGAAGGCCTCATTTCTTCAACAAGACCCACTCATTAGCAGGATATCGACAAGACTCCCTCGAATGAATGCCTGCCACTTCATCTTCAGTTGTAACAGCTTCCTCCCTAGCAGCCGAAGACCGTTATGATGTTCCGCCTCAGATGTTACCAGGTAATGAAAGCGTACCATTTGGTAATAATCATCCTCTGCCTCTATCACTTCATCATAAGACATACGATGAAAAGTGGGAGAAACAAGAATTGGAGTAGGCAGGTATAACGGTTGATAACCAAAATACTTGATACACAATTCCTCCATCATCCTTCGGATCGTAGACTCTCGGGCCTGAGTCCTAGTCGTCACCATTTTTACCATAGTAAACAAGGAGGGCAGAGACGAAGGGTTTGCTCCTACCACTCAACTCAGAGTACCTTTTATATGCAGATCAACATTCAAAGCAGGCTCTCCAAATTCCCAACGTCCAAAGGATTCCCCATGCAATAATATTTGACTACAGTCATTGGTTCTAGGAAACCTAACTGGCACCAACAGAGATTCATGAATATACATTGGAAATGAACCTCTGAGGTAACTACAACATTTAATGATACTTCTCAACCAGCACCACTTACCCACAATCATTCTCGTACTATTGGCTCAGAGGGGGCAGTTGTAGTGGCTTATTCCGTACCCCGAGCTCATACTTTATCTTCGAACTACAGACAAACTTTCGACCTCAATAATAGAGCATGTGGCACAATCACAAACATGTATAGAACGAGTTTCTTAACCAATACCACTCATCCCTAACGATACTCATACTATTGGCTGAGAGCCGTTTTGTAATTGTTTATTTTGTATCTCAGACTCAAGCCTCGTCCTCGATCTCATCAGCATACAGGAAGTACTACTAAAGACATAACCAAACTTTCCTTAGTTCGAGACGTCACTTTTGACCTCTACACCAATAGTTTGACTTGCGCGAAGCACACAGTCAGCAATAGAGCTATTGTACAGTAGTAAAGGTTGGAACGTTACACAATCTGGTCAAAGAATATTTCATACTCACTTTATAACGTCCATCATTAAGGGACTTTATGGTCATCAAACAGTCATATTAGAGGACCTATAAGAAGACCTAGGGAACTGTAGATGAGGGATAAACCATTCACCATAAAAAAGTTCCCACTCAATCATCTTACATTCTTAGAACGATCATTATAATAAACTAGTAATCTCAATTAGATTATCACTTTCTTAAAATCCTCAGGAGAGGTCATGGTTTTGAACCTATTCAAAAGGTTTCCACGCTAAATCATCTTGTTGCTTACTGTCTATTATTCTTGAACATTCTGAATACATTTAGTGTAAATGCTAAGTCTGAATCCCAGAACTAGGCAATTGCACATGGATTAATGGCAATTCCATCCTCACCCTAGTAAGAGATTTAGCTGCTCATGTTCTTAATATTAAAGCAAGATAAAGAAAAAAGGAATAAAGACATGAAGAGAATAATTAGCTTAAATTTTTTATTTAATAATGAAGAACTTACAACTAAAGATCTTCTTTAATCCTTTAATTCTTCAAGCTCTTCTCTTACAAAATTAGTTGTCTCACCAAGAAGTTGTGCATAGAAAGAGGCATAAGACTCTTATTTATAGACCATAAGAATCCTAAAACCTACATCTAAATTGAAAAGTCTAAAAACTGCTAGTTATCACCGACTTTCCAATTTTATTCCCAACAATATATACTCCAGAAAATTAATTTAGTAAAATTTATCAATAAGTTTTCTAAATCTTCATAAAGTTTCAGCCCAATTGGAATTTTTTATGCTCGTCTGCTTCTCGATTTTTGTCAGCTGCTATTTTGGGTTGAAAATTATTTTTCTTGATTTAAAAATTTGTTCTCCTCTTTTGCACCAAGTTACTTCTATTTCCATGGAGCATCTCCATCAATAACTCTTGTAAATAGCTTAAAGACTTGCATTTATAATAATATCTCCAATAGTACTCTAAAATTCGTCTCTTTCTTGCAAATTATACATTTATTCTTGTATAACCTAAAAATTATGAAATAATCATATAAGCTTTAATTATGAATAAAAATGAGGTTTAAGAAGCTTTAAATTGAAGATTCAAAATGGTCATTTCACATACCCATCAAATACCCCCAAACTTAAAGTTTTTTAGTCTTTAAGCATAGAAAAAAAATAATAATATAACTCTTTCGTGGTTTAAAACAATTACATTCAGTGTATGCAACAAGCCGTTAAACCTATAAGTTTCCCCAATAGGATGAGTTTTATCTCGTGAGGATTTGTAGTAACAGTACCTACAAAAGTCGGTTAAGGTATTCTAGCAATTTAAATAATCTTTAGGTAATTTTTAATGACTCATCTTTATTTGTCATTGGTAAAAACAATATGAAAAGAAACACATAAAAGTTTACTTCCTTTACAAATATATATCTATAAAATTACAACGTTTATCAAAAACAAGAGATACAATCTAATAATTAGATATAGATTCGAATATTATCTTAATATCCTCGAGTATTGTAAACGTAGATATTGCAAATAAGACTTTATTTAGAAAATTTTAAGTAAATATCCAGAAGTCTCATATTTTGTGAAACAAATCCAATAGTTAGTTTGACAAGTGACTTAATCATTTCGAATCCCTTTTATTCAGTTTGAGGAATAACTATAAGCCTTTTATTTTAGTACTTATTTTTTTTTTATTAAAGCCTCCGTAAGATAAGTTTTCAGTCAACAGTCCTGGCCAGTTGGCTCAAGTTGTTGAGGTTTAGTGCCCATCTGTGTCCTAGACTTTGGATTCTTATAAAGTAAACTTTTTTCCTTGCTCCTTTTACATAGTTCATGGCTATACTAGAGATTTGTGATAATTCTTTCTCTTTCAGTTCTAAATCATGCGAGTATGCCTTGCGCCGTTAAAGTTTTTGAGCTATTTGACTTATAGAAATCCTAACATTATTTTTTATATGACTAAACTTATTCTTAGACAGTTGTTTCCCTTGTAGTAGATTATTCCTACCTCAAATACTTGATTTTCTTTAGATTGGACAAAATTCTATCAAAAGTAATAAATGTAAAGACTAACATGTAGTGCAATGTTATGAGAAATATCAATCAACTTGAATCTCCTAATTATTAAAGGGTAGTACACCTAGCTTAAGATAAAGATCTAAAGTTTTCTAGGAACACATTTGATAAACGTTATAACTGATTGGTGTTTACGATCAAATTTTTTTTATTGCCATGTCCAAACAATTCTAAGTTATGAAAATTTTCTGCAAAAATTTCATAAATAAAATAATGTCCTTGATTTTCTATAAAAAGTAATAAGTATTGTCCTCAATGTTTAAGAACATACCATAAAATAAGGGGAAAAAATTGGAGCATAATACCTGATGTGATGTGGATTGCCTCCCAGATAGTGCTAAGTTTATTGTCTTCAACCAGAAAAAATAAGGTACCCCTAAATTGAGTAGAAGTTGGATAAAAATAAATAAAACCTCAATCCCCTCATGGTCTAGTAACTTCAAATCCTCATTGGTGAAACTAAAATGCTCATAATATGGCTTAAAATGTTGACCATTAACTTTGTATGTTTTACCAGTTCTAGGTTCCTCAACCTCAGCCACACTATGTGGATAAACTATTTTAACAATGAGAAGACCAGTCCATTAAGATTGTAGTTTGCCAGGGAACAAATGCAATTGGGATGAGTACAATAAGACTTTTTATTTGGTTCAAATGATTTTTGTAGTTTTTTTTTCATAAAACGCTTTCATGCGATCCTTGTAACTCCTAGATGACTGGCATGCATCATTCTATAGTTCTTCTAACTTATTGTGTTAAAGCTTGCAATGTGAACTGGCTTTCCCAATGTCAAAATTAATGGCCTTTATGGCCCAATAGGCACATTATTTTAACTCAACAGGGAGACGACATGCCTTCCTATAAACTAATTGGTATTATAATGGCCTAATTTTGTAAGCTCGAGATGGCTCAGAATTAGCTCTTACATTAATGTTCTTGTGACAAAAACTAATATAGAGCAAGAAATGACACAAGTGATTTAGCGTGGAAAACCATTGAAATATGTAAAAGAACTACGACCTCATGTTGAGGGTTTTAGTAACAGTAATTTTTATTGCTTGAGGCTAATATCTTATTACAAGTGATCTCTCGAACTAGAAATACTTGATCTTGTAAATAAAAAATTTGGCGTTTGAGAATCTAGAAAATCTAGTTTTCTTGGTGATTTTTTTTGCATTTTTCTGGTCCTTGTCTTTTCTAGAACTTTTTCCTTCTATAGGCCTTGCCCACAGTTCATTATTGTACTAAAGCACATTCTCCAAACAATAAGGTAAGTGACAGTTGGCTGAGTAGCTGTTAAATTCGTGAGAGACATGTGTCTTTGGCTTGTTCATGTTTTTCTATTATGTTCAACCTGCGTTCTTCATCAGTTCTTGATGTAGGTGTCATTGCTGACTAGTTACGTTATATGAAAAATGTGTGAGTCTGATATAGAGGTAGTTCGAATTAAGTTATGTCGAAGGATAGGTCCCTACAATCGTCCCCTCGCAACTGAAGTCACGAGCAGCTTTGGTTGAGAAAGAATCTCGGGATATGTGGTATTGGAAGTTGAAAAGATATAATGTAGTTAATATTGATTTGACAGGTATGGAAAATGGGTTTTCTTTTTTTATGGATGAATGCATCTGCATTGAATGATGATGGAAATATTGATGTATGCGATGCTTGTGGTTTTAAGAGTGGCTCTATATTGAATGATGACTGCTTTGGAAATGTACCTGCTCATTAAATATAAGGGTTATATAAATAGTACATATACGGAGGATTCTGGCAAAGTACATTGTTTATTAAAATATTCTATGGAAGTCTAGATTGATAATGGTGAAAATCTGGAGAATGGTTTATGAAGAGAGAGTTTTTGTAGAGATTTAGAAGTTTTAGTTGAGATACTTTGGTAATCAATCATTGGAGATGCCTACTCCCATTCTTGTTCCACCGACGTATCTGCAAATGTTAGAAGAAGAAGCGATTGAAGATGAAGAAGATTTTTACTGTATGTAAAGATTTTATTATATTGTCTTGACAAGCAGGAAATGTTGAAGTTTTCTCCGTATCCTTGCGGAGGACAAGGTTGAGGAGATAGATGTGGGGGCCGGTGTGACTGCGGGGCAATATCACTAGTATCTTGCGTACGATTGGATTCTAAGGTAGGGCCTTCTTTATCTCTACCAACTCTTTGATGGTTGTGGTTATAGAGGAGGCAATGGTAGTAGTGGAGAAGGGAGACTGTGGTTAGAAGTTTGCTTCTGCACCATCATCGTTTCTTGGCTCTAAGATGACCTTCTGTTTGAAGAGTTGGTTCAAGCACTAACTTCCTTTCTCCTATAGTTTCCATTTGAAGTTTGGCTTCATGTCTAAACTTTAATAAAACTCAGAGGAAGGAGGATATTCAGCGTGTTCCAATGCCTATTTTGCTTTAGAAGATTCTAGGAGTGAAACATCACTGAAGACAGATGCACTGAAGGATTTGTTATTTTTAGAGTACCTGAAAGACTTGTTATCTGCAAAGTACCTGAAAGACTTTCTATTTGTAAAGTACCTATAAGACTTATTATTTGTAAAGTACCTGCAAGACTTGTTATTTGTAAAGTACCTGAAAGACATGTTATCTATAAAGTAGATGTAATTTATATTCGAGCTTAATAAATTTTTTGATTCAAACTATGTGTTGATAGATTCAATTAACTCTTGTGATTGTAATCGAGCTATAATAATGTGCTTGTGAAATAAAAGATGTGTAAAAACTTGTTTTGAACTGAATTACTTAGAATTATTGAGGGAGATAACTGCAGAAGATTTTTAATTTGTAGAATTTGAAATTCGTCTCAGAGAGATATATCTTGAAATTTTGGATTTAGGAAAAATAAGTTCAAAATATTATAGGTCAAATCCAAAGAGGTCGACATGTTTAGATAAGTTTAAATAATTTATTATCAAGATATTAGGATTTGCTGTTATGGAAAAACAAAATGTATGCAAAAATTATGGGAGATTTCAAGTGATTTAGAAACTTGCATAAATAGGGGGAAATGAGTGAAGATAGGCGAAAGATATAGAAGATGGGGTGGACTCGATCTGAGAAAATTTGTTATACCGCTGAGGGACGATTGACGATTAAGATAGCTGAAGTATGAGAGCGGATCTTTGGCTTGCTAGATTATGATGCTGACTTGCCAGTGTCTGAGTATCAGTTTGAAGATTTAGATTGGATGGGTAGGGAACTTGAGTTGGGACATTGCTTCTACGAGGTGCTATTATGGGAAGTAATTGTGGAGCCTTCAGCTCGAAAAGAGGCTATGAGGCTAATTGCTGAAGAAGTGATCGAGTTGAAAGATGTGAGAATTTCTAGAGGCGAACTGATTAGGTGTGGCTCCCCAGGACATCTGGGATGTTTTATGTGTAATTATATGTGAGGGAGAGACTTGTATGAGGTGAAATAACTATAAAGGAAATGTAATTGAAATGAAAATTTGAATTTTCCCTTCTTTGTTGCAAATGTTGTTGTGACTGTTTTGACTAAAGAATTTAAATTTTTGAAATGCGAGAGCTTTGGAAATGACGTCAGTACTTCTATAAGTAGTAGAAGCAAGAATAGAAAAAACAGACAACTTTAATTTTTTATCCATTGTGTTATTATAGGGAAAGTTTGATTATGTGTGAGTGTTAAGTCATCATGAGTGTCGGGAGGCCATATGGAGATTTGAGTAGGAGAGATGAGAATATATTAAAATATAGGGCAGGGGGCAATGATGGGAAAGTATTTTCACTAAAAAGGTACAAAACGTTTGACATTAATTATGAAAGGGACGCCTCGGTTCCAGAACCTAGGGCGGCTCGTGCGAGGCCCAATAAATGCCAACAGTTAGAGTGAAAAACTATAAGTAATACTTCATCTTCTTCATTGAAGCGTTTATCAACTTTTGAAAAATTAAAGAACAGTGAGAGAGGAAAAAGAAAAATAGTAGAGATTCTTGTGAGAGATTAGACTAGAGTGATCAATAATCATGGTGAGGGATGGCTGCAGAGATTGAGTTGCGAAGGTGATTGTATAGCAACGTTGTGAATGATAGATTTGGCGTTGCTTTAGATTCGTTTTCGGACGTTGATCGTTGGTAGATGATTCGCGCTTATAGTTGATATGTGCTTTTGAAAGATCTTTTTTGTTTTCAAATTTTGAAAAATTACTATTTATAGTAACCTATAAAAATCTGTTTGATATATATGTATAAAAGAGATGCGAATGATATACGTATATGTATGATGTATGTTTAAAAGATAATGATAGAATATTTAGATCTGTATGTAGGTCGAGAGGGAAGAGTTTTGTATTGAATCAAACCTCATCTTAGATTTATAGTTGAGATGGGGACTTCCCTTGTGATGGAAGTGTCCACCTCTGGTCGTTCAGCTGAATATGATAATATAGAATCTGATAGGGAGAATGAAGTAGGAGTGATTCAATTTTTAGATTTCCCAGGACAATTAGTATCATACCCTCCAAACTCCGACGTGTTTAGAGATTTTTGTAAATCTAAGGCTCTTATAGGGGGAAGATGGGGGAACTTTGTAGAACATGCCGGTAGGTAATTTCGTAGTTGTATAGTAGAATCTGGGGATGAGCATTTTTTCTGTTGGCTAATTTGGGGAAGGAGAAGTTGGATAGGGGGTTAAACGAATTGATCTATTTAGAGTATTATGATGGGAATGTCCAGGGCAACCTAGAAGAGGGTTTTATGTGTTTCCTATCTTAGTTGGAGTACAGGTTAAGTCTGCCCCTAAGCAATCTTGCAAAAGAGATAATGAATATCATGGGGGCATGTCCTGTCGAGTTGAATGGGAACATGTGGGAGGTAATAAATATATTTGAAAGTTTGAATAAGTTGTAGGAGGAGAATGAGGTGGAGAGGAAAATTTCTCCTGGGACGTGTTGTAGTTTTATGGAGTGAAGAATTTTTTTGTAAGTGGAGGGGAGTATTTCTTTGCGAGCTCATCTCGACCTCTTTTCTTCGATCTGAATTTAGCAGGTCGAATGTGGAATGATAATGTTATTTAGGTGAAAGGTGATTGCCTTCAGAGAGATAATGAAGAACACATGGAACTTCTATATAGAACTGTGAAAAAATGTAAGTTTAATAACGTATACTATTGAACTGCTAAAATTGAATGTTGTTCTATTGTTGATAATGTGTTGTTTTTTTGACAGGTACTTCATCGAAGGTGAAGAAGAAGTTCTTGTGAGATACCGTTGCTCAAGAAGGGGTTGAGCTCGTGGTAGTCCTGAAAGACCTCGGTATTAATAGAAATAAATGAGGTAACTAAAGGTCTAAGAAGGTTCAGAAGTCTCAAGCAACGAGACTAATGACGAGGGTTGGGGGCAATAAGAAGAGTGGAGCTGAGGGAGAAAGGCGAGTGGTTTTTCCAAAGGCCTCTGCAGTTGTCACGCCCCAAAATCCAGTAATCCGTAGCTAGACCAATTACTATACTCTAAGTAGTGCAGGTCGGGGAATCCAAAGATTCTACCCCACAAATAGCCAAGCCGAAGACAAATTCTGGCTCGGCTATTCACATATAGCAATAATCATCAGAGTAAAGAAATAACGATACAACAATATAACAAAATAACGCGGAAGCAAAAAGCATATATATATACATATCATGTCAAAACGTAATACAATATCTCGAATACAAGCTCAGCTACCTAATGCTGAGAACACCTACAGAATCTAGAAATGAAAGAATCTAAAGCGGCAAAATCAGTCTCTCGACCGGCTAACCATGCGACAGTCCAAGCTACTCAACCTCTGGAAAAGTTAAATGCGTGAGTGAGCAAACAACGAGCTCACTAATCTAACAGAACTTAATAACTTACTAATAACAGGTACTGGAAATAGAGTAGAGACGAGTGCGATAAGGAAATAAGTTACTAAACAGTTCTAACAGTATAATCAGTGACCATTAATGAACTAAGAAAACAATAAGGAAAGAAGGATTGAGTTGATAAGAGAATGGAGAATAGAGTTAATGCGGAGAGAGAATATAGTGGATTAGAAAGGGAATAGAGTTAAGAATGTGAGAGGAGGGAATCATGATGATGATGTAATGCTATGCCGTGAAGTGATGACTAGGATAATCCCATACTTATCCTAGATGCAATGTCATGATATGATAAGCGGCGATATTCCCATAAATATCCCCTAATACAATATGATATAATGCTAACGTCTAATACTATCTTAAAGAGATTCGGTAAGGGGATGCACTGGTATGATTTTTTTAAGCTCGACCAGGCTAGGATGGTCACACTCGATCAAAGTGGAAAGGTGGATCAAACCCCAGAACAATAGTCCTGCACATTTCAAGGAATTTCAACCTCACCGAGGAATAAGTTGGGATCTCCATGACTCTGCCTCATACCAATCTACACTCCGCGGTGGTTTTGCTAGGTATGATAGTGCCATTCCCAATCTCACCTGTATATTTTAACCCGATCTCGCGGACTCCATGGATCCTGTCGGAGGTCAACCGAAGCAGAGTATTTGTGTATCCCATCTCAATAAGTATGAAAATGCAGAAGGTTATAATGTGTAACCGGTGGCCAATCACAATACAGTTGCCGCTAACCTGGCAACTCAAACAGGATCGATAGGGACTCTATTGCACCGACTCTGCATAGCCGAAACAGCAACCTAACCGTCGCCTACGTCCAAACCAACAATCTCATAAGGCTGGAAGGGGAATTCCTGGGCAACCCACGGGAACGCTAGCCCAACCACCACCAATTACTCTCCGGTCTCATATGAACCAAAACCAACTCCAGAATCATTACCATCCAACCACCACTAACTAAACTCAGGTTCCATACAAACCAAAACCAACTCCAAAATCAATATACAACCCAACCACAGGTTAACAACTACAACCTAACCACAGGTTAACAACTACAACCCAACCATAGGTTAGCAACTCTAACAGGATAATCTCTAAGTTAAACTATAGTTAATCACGAAATGTCTCTAAGTTCAATACTACACTCTAATACAATATATTGGAACTAGTAAAGAATCTTAGTAAAGTTGGGATATGAACTCGCCTGATAACAAACCCAAGCCCTGCGGAAATCAATCCGGAAACTCAACTAAAGTCCGCGGAACAGCAAGCGAAACACCTGACAAGCCAATACAATCACTGAGAACAATAAACCCTCAATCAATTAAAAGAAACGATAATAAAACCCAAACCCTAAAAATCAAACCTTAGAAATCAACCTACGCCAAATCAAGCGAAATTGACGGAAGGGAAACAAGAATTACTTACCGAGGATAGGAGAGATGATCATGGTGAAGCTCGGCAAGGATCTGCGAGTGAGGGAAAGGATTGGGTGAAGAATATTGAGGTGAGGGGATTAGGTTAGGGAGAGGGGAGGATGATGAGGAAGATAAGGAGGTGATGAATGGAGGAGAAGGAATAATTGGGGTGAAGAATCCTCTCTCTAGAACTCTATCTCTCTATTTCTAAAATCGTCTCAAGCAGCGCCTCACTGGGCACCAACAAAAAGAAATGAGGAAGGAAGACTTAAGTAGTCGAAACAGACGAAAGTTGTTCGAACGAGTTCAAAAGTCGTTCGAACGACTAAGAGATAATGGGCCAAATTCCAGGAGGTTAGTCAACTCGTTCGAACGACAATAAATCTCGTTCAAACAACAATGCTGTCCAATGGCCAAAACGTCCAGAAGACACATAAAAAAGATCTGAAAATACAAAGATTCGTTCGAACGACAAGGAACCTCGTTCAAACGACAATTCTGGGAAAGTCTACTCTGAGGTCCTCCTGAACCACACACACCCAACTCCAAGACCCTCAGAAGACTGAAACAACTCGAGCAACCACCACAAGGGTTCCCAAGGTCTAACACCACCTCTACCGCTGAATGGCCACCAGAACTCCTAAAACTCAGAAAAGGAATCTAACGGCTAGAAACTTAACCGAAAGGAATGAAATGGACGGAAAGAGTCCGACGACGGTCTGATTGGCGTTGAGAAACCAGGGGTAGCTAATCCCTATTCTTCCACCCCAGAACGAAAATCGAAAACGCCAGAAACGTCTGGAATCGAAAACACTATAACCCTCACGGAGGAGAGAAGCGGAAAACCCCTTACGGATATAGAAACCGCCATCCAAACACATACTACACAATCAAGCTAAAACGCCAAACTACCAAATCCATCAAACCACCAAAACTTTGCCAAGAAGGAATCCATACCAAACCTGGCACTAAGAACAATTATAGTTGCATTAAGGATATGAGAATATGCAGAAGTATGATGCAGAAGAATATGCAGAAGTTAAAGAATAGGAATATTCAGATTTGGAATATAAAGAGTAATAATTAGAAATAAAAAAATACGGGTCATTACAGCAGTTAATTTTATGGATGTGTCAAAGTCTACCACGATGAGCAAGCTAGCTTAGGAATTTTCGATGATGAAGATGTTGATGCGTGGCTCGACCTCTGGAACCACGGGCAGTGGTGAGGTCATGGTAGAGGCAAAAAAGAGAAGGGTATACCCCTATTCTGAACTGATTGGGGCAAAAGTCACAGAGAATCGAATTGGAGAGGAAGACAAGCTAAGAAATATGGAAGATAGGGCGAGGCTTGCAGCTCATAAGGGTGTGGAGGAGATGAGCATAGTGGTATGTTTGATGATTGGAATGCTTTCTGAATTCTGTATAGTGATTCGAGCTAAAAAAGTGTTTGATTTGTCATTTTGTTTTCGTAGGCTGCTCGCTTGATGAAGAGGATCTGCCTCGGGATGGAGGAGAAGAACGTAAAGCTCGAGAGTGGGAAGGTAGAGCTCGAGAAGAAGGTAGCTCCATTAAAGTTCGATTTGGTTTGGGAGGGGAAGCGACTGGCTTCTGTGCAAGTTGCACAAGAGGTGGATATTATCGAGCTGACAGAAGAATAATTGATGAATCTGAATGTGGTGGTAGTCCAACGTGATAGACTTGGGTGCTACCTCCTTAAAATGTGGTACTCCAAAGCTGAGGTGAATGACATTATGGAGGATACCTATGTTGATGATGAGGAGGATAAAGCTAATGGGGCTGGAGTTGTAAAAGGGTTAGATGGTATTGTAGTAGCATATTCCCCAGATTTGACAAGAGTAAGCCAACAAAGCGTAGTCGAAGACAACAACACATGATTGAAGTCCATCATTCGAGAAGTTACTATAAGTCCTCGACTTGCCAAATGTTTCCGTTGAAGCCTGGTTAAGAAAAAACTGTTAGAGATCCGCAAAGTTCGCCCACTCCCCTAGAATAGGAGACTATTTCTTTCTTTTTGTAAAACTGCTTGTATGACTATAAATACAGGCAGATAATAAATTCTACAGGATCGCAATCTTTTACTATTCTTACTTTTAAAACCCAACATCACTTCAAAATGTATAATAACTAGCATCATACTAGATTTTACATCAAAATCCTCCCCCAGGTCATGGTTTTTCTCAGCCTTTACTGAGTTTTCCACGTAAAATATTATTTATCTAGTCTTATTACATTCTCTTTATGAATAAGTATTGACAAAGATTCTCCTTCCGAAAAACATGCCATTACAATTGGCGTCGTGTGTGGGAATTACCACATTTTTTTACCATCACTGATCTAAGCACCATCCGTTGACAAACATGAACTTGAGAAACCATTCCAGTACCATCAGAGATTAGGAAATACTAGGAACTATTGATCTCTGCGATGTCGTACTCAAGCTTCAGCAATAAATGGCCGCTGAACAAACTAAAAGAATGGAAGATCAGCGTGTCTATGTCTAAGCTCTTCAAACGGAGAGAGACGAACAGCGGAAAACCTTAGATCAACAGAGTCAAACACGGCAGAAAGAAATGCAGCGACTGAGGAGAATGCAAGATCGACTTACCGGTTGATAAACGTCCCCTCCACTCGCCCATAGCGATCATAGATCAAGAGCAATTCAATGCGACGATCCACCAAGGAAAGACAAGCTACGGATTTCTCGATCTAGATCCGAGAACCCAAACAGAGCCTCTCGATATTTTGGTTTAACATCCTCAACATTGACAACTCAAGGAAGTCGACGCACTCGACATCAAATTCTTCTGCCTGAAAGAGGACATATCAGGGATCGGTTGGGACCAGAAGGACAAGGGGATTATGTTCCTTAGGTTACAACCTTACCATTTCACCTGCAATAATTCGTCACCTTGGACGACCTCAACAACAAAATCTAGGCCATTGATTCTGGCATTCTAGGCCGACGATCCGCGCTTGATAGAATCGAGACAAACCCCATCTCCCCTCATCTCGAAGTTATGCCCATTCCGGACAATTTCCATATGTCCAAATTTATTCAGTATGTGGGCCTGACTGACCCGCTTACACATGTTTGACATTTCAAAGCCACAGTTAGACTATATTCCAAACTTGACCACATGTTATGTAGACTCTTCAACATGAGTCTGAAGGAAGAACCGCTCCGTTGGTTCCATACTATTAAAGAGGTCTCCATCACCACGTTCAACCAGTTGCAGTATCTTTTCGAATCCAATTATGCTCATGCCAGAGAGCAAGAGATCACTGTCGATTCTTTGTTTTACTTCAAGCAAGGCGCGAAAGAGACCCTGACAAACTTTTATAAATATTTCCTATAAGAATCAAGGAAAATAGGGAACTCATACCCTAAAATCATCGTTCCAGCATTCACCTCTACCCTGCACATTGACTCAAAAGTTCGGGAAGAACTTACTTTACACAAGCCGCATATAGTCACTGAGATGATTGATGTGCTTAATAACTATATCGAACTGGAGCGATCAAAGAAAGATATGATAAAGAGCTCGTCTGCAATCTATTCTCGAGAAGCATCTTCTACCCCATCTCAGTGAACAATCACTACTGAAGTTCCCAATCAACGTGACAGAAACACCGACAGCAATAGAAGAAGGGACGGCAAACCAGATAAACCTATCCCTGTTCTACCGCCAATGATAACAACTATCTCCGTTATCTTGTCGACGATAAAGGGAGATGAGTGTTATCACGAACCATAGACCATTCCTGATCTTCCCAACATACCACTATGTCAGTATCATAATGTGCATAGCCATGAGACTGACACCTTCTACTCCCTTATATGAATCTTCCATCGTATCCTATTAGCTGGAAGACTCCACAATTATGTCATCGACATCCAAAAGCTTCTCGAGCATGAAGCAAAATATAAAGAGGTGGAGCAAAATCAGGCCCAAGGGCAAGCTCGTTACCTATATATGATTGAGATTGAAAAAGTAAAGAAAATAAAACAAGACGATCGGATTACGTCTTGCTGTAAAATGACCTCTTCAGACAAATCAACAAAACTGCTTCCCAGCACAAGCAAATCGAAACATCCTTATGGTGGAGCTATACAAATTGAATATCTATGGAACACGGATCGACTGAAACTATTTTATAGATGAGACACTGTAGCCGCTTTGATCGATTCAAATAAACATCTTTTGTTATCAATTTAATCCTTACTATTTAATTTGATCTCGATCTATACTTGTCAAGTATACATCAGACAAACAATATCCTTACTTTTTGATTTGATCTCGATCTATACTTATCAAGTATAAATCAGACAAACAATATCCTTACTTTTTGATTTGATCTCGATCTATACTTGTTAAGTATACATCAGACAAAAAATATCCTTACCATTTGATTTGATCTTGATCTATACTTGTCAAGTACACATTAGACAAACAATCTCCTTACTATTTGATTTAATCTCGATCTATATTTGTTAAGTACACATCAGACAAACATTCTCCTTATTATTTGATTTGATTTCGATCTATACTTGTCAAGTATACATCAGATAAACAATATCCTTACTATTTAATTTGATCTTGATCTATACTTGTCAAGTTTACATCAGACAAACAATATCCTTACAGACTATCATTCAAATTTTACTTAACAAGTATACCTAAAGGCTATCATTCAAATTTTACGTGAATAATATCTAATTACAGGATATTCTACTTCGCGCTCTTTACTTATCGAACAACCTCTAAGAGAGCTTTTGTTCTTCTCAAATATAAATTCAGATAGCCATCTAAGGATATACATCTGGTACTCATTCTCATTACTTGCCATTTCATGGCCATCTTTCACATATCACACAAACAATCGTTCCTCACTTATTTGATAGATCTATCATCACATTCGATCTAAATCACTTTAACAAATCTGCTACTTTGAGCTATTTACAAAACAAGTGCCCATAATTATTTCACAAATAAACAAGATTTTTAGCAACACAAAATTGTTTCACCACAATACTGCGAATTAAATTGTTTTCGTCCTACTGATCATTTTTACATCCTTTCTCAATGAACACACCTTACACAAGGTTTAACATTTCAGAAGGAGGTTTTTCTTCATTCAAATTTAGGGTACCTTCGGGGACCTGCACATCTGCTACCTCCCCAGGACGAGTACCATCAGCCTCCATCATCACATCATCTTCGATAACTTCGATTGCCCCACATACATTATGAGTCTGGGGTACATCGTCATCCGAGCTATCATTAATAACAACACCACCAGCTTTTGCAAGTCCCTTGTAAAATTTTTTCCTCTCATCCAACTCGTCATATTGTTCTCGAAAATGTATCCTCACTTCCATGTATTTTTCCAATTTCTCCTTATTCATCTTTGCCCTCATCTCATTGAGAAGCTTGCCTTATTCTTGCTCCGTTGCTTTACGAACATCAACAACTTGATCCCTTTCATCTTTTTCCTAGGTGGTCTTCTACAATGTAGAACCTCCTTTTTATCTTTCTCTGCCACTTTCTTCGCTTTACCCAGTGTAGCTTCCCTCACTTTCTTGGCATCGAGCTTATACCTATTCAATGTTGTATTAAATTCAGCCTTCTCCACAATCAAATCCTTCTCTATATTTTTGTAGGCAATAATCTGGTTTGCCAGCTCCCCACTGCCCACAACGCGACCCATAGCTTCAGTTACCAACTTCTTAATCAGCATCAAAGTCATATAATGAATATTCAAGTAACCTACCAATTTTTCCATTCGTAGAAAAGCATTAAAATTTCTCACCTTCGTCAAATTCCTCTGACCTTCGCTGAAAAATGTATTCAATCTATCAATCCCTACCAAGCAATCCTTCAGCTCCGTCTTCAGCTTATCCGTCCCAGGCGTATAAGCATCCATAGTCTTCTGAGTTTCTGTCATAGACTCTGCGAAAAATTTCTTCTTTGACGTCTCACCACTGGTCTTCTTCGGGACTACACTACCAGAATCCCGTGGGGGGCGCATATCCACAACAACTGTTGATTTAGCAGAACCAGCCACCTCCTCTACTATCGATTGTCGAGTTAGCCTCTTATGAGGAAGCAATGAAAGAACATCAGAACTCGCCACCCTTTTCTTTTTATTCCCTCCCAGAGACTCTCCTAACATAACATCAATCTTTATATCAGCGTTGTACCTAGCCAATGAATGATTTTCCACTGGTAAGCTAGCATCTGCGGCTCTCTTATTCCTCGCCAACATTTTTCCGTCGATAACAGGCACTTCCGAACCTCTTACCCTTGACCTCTTTAAACCAGCCTCTTGGAATAGCGTGTTCACAAGATCTTGATCGATAACCAGGTTATCGGTCCTACCAAAGAAATTTCTCCTCACCTTATACAACTCTTCCTTTACTTCTAACTTCTTGTCGACCTCTTTCAACGCTGCAAACAACATAAACAAGTTAGAAACACTTACATCTCATTCACACAATTCGAACATCAAGAATTACTATTAGCTAACCACACACCTAAGTGAAAAGTTTTTCTCTTTAAGGGTTCCCTGGGATCTTTCTTATCGAACTCATAATTTTTGGAGACGAGTAAGCGCTCATCGGTGTATCGCTCCCCAGTTATCACCATATCATAAAACAATGGTCTTTTCAGGAACCTCGCCAAGTACCGGTAGCCTACCTTCTGCGGGATCATCTTGTGTTTGTAGTATACACATAAATCATCGACAATTATCAGCCCTTCCCCCTGGCCTTAAGTCGACCATTTATTGTACCACATACCCTAAATAGGTCATATACATTCGAGTTGAACTGATCAGGGGGCTACATCAAAAAAGTTTATTAACTTTTTCTGATCCGCTCGAAGGGGAAGCTTCAACCCTTTCTTTATTTGTTCTCCCTACATCAAAATATAATTCAAGGGTATTTCTTGGTTGATCATTTCATACTGGTACTCCTCTAACCTAATATTCACAGGAATACCATACTTCTTCTTGAAGCTTACTATCTCTTTGGTCTCTAGACCCTCTCCATAACATGCTTCCTCACCTTCCTCCACATCTTTATCCCCATCCTCACTACCTTCTCGACCACGAACTTGGGGCTCGTGATCTACATCTTTCTCTGTTGCCTCTTCATTAGACAGGTCGGCAGTACTAGGAGCCACCCTAAACTGTTCCACGGTACCTAAATCTGCTCTACTCGACCCTACCCTATATCTTCCTCCCAATTGTAGTACACAAGCCCTCACATCAATCATCAGAGGTACTATATCTTCCAGACTTGCGTATATTTCTTTTTATCATTTTGAATTGGTCAGCCATTTTAAATCGAACCTGTACAACAGATTCCATAATTTTTACACAGTTAGAATATATCATATGTGATACATATATATGTCATAATCATATCATTGTCAAGAATACTTTCCAACATGACATTTTGATTTACAATCCGCTACTATCATTTTATATTTATACTTATTACCATAATTCTCGATATATTTAATATGATATAATTCATATTCCTATCTTTCATTAAAGTGACACATCTGCTCAGTTCTTGATGCCTTTCTATTTTTAATAATAACATCGATAAATTGTTAATCTGGTTTATTTTTTGTCGAATTACAGGAAACTCAACAGCTTTTCGAACACACTTTACCTGTTTCTCGCCAAAAAATCCCATCATTTAAAATTTGATAATCCCCCTTCTTCGGAATTTTTTTGGCCAAATCCTCATAAAAATAACGTCCCCGACAATCTCGCCGTATCAAAATGACATTTCTACTCATTTCTACAATCGCGCCGTAACCACATCTCCACCAACCGATCACCCTCTCCACTCATCTTCACCTATTTCTCACACCACCCATACCAGAAATAATCCATAAAACCCCTACGACTCCATTTCTTCTGCTATGACACCCATATGAATCACACCGAAACCAAAATTTCTTAAGCTACTCTGTTAAACCCTAACAATGTTCTTTTATCTCTTACCTACGAATCATTCACTTTCGATTCAATTTAACAAATAATAATATTCACTTTATTTAATCTTATTTGTCTATAACTTCATCAGTCAAAACAACAAACAATTAAAGCCAGAATCACTAACCTTGTTTACGCGCTGCTTCCGTATCCCTCTCCTTTGCTCGCTTGCCTCTTTCAATCAGAACGTTAATTTCCTCCTTCGTAATCATAGACAACCAATCTAACAACGAGCTAAAGCAATTAGCACTAGAGATTTTTTTTATGTGTTTGAAAAGTTTGAACAGTCGCCCACATCATAGGTATTTAAAGACCCCACGTGACTGTTCATCGCACTACTTCGTGACTGTTCAAGTCCTCGAAAGTAACAATTTCTAGTTCTCTTCCTAGCTTCGTCGATACTTCGCATTCTTAGCGATAACAAACCTTTACATTCCCGCTCTAATCCTTCCATATCTCAAGGAATTTCTTCAGCCACATTCATGTGCAACAAAACACAGCCTATTTTATCACAAAGACAATTTACATCATTTTCCTTATATTTTATACTCTCACATAAAGGAACACATCTTGCCATAATCATTATTCTTTTTAGTTCCCCTACTTCTACTTTACCTCCAAATTCCTATATTTTTGGGTACATATTCGACAAACATCTCATTATCATTATATTCGACATTCTACCAGAAACTTGCTTAAAACAATTTTCCATTGCCAAAATTTTAATAAGTACATATTCAATTCAATAAATAAACAAAACCTTACTTCACTCGACAACACATCCTAAATAACTTTTTTTATTACATTTCATTAACCTTAACAACTCCTTACATAGACCTACTCCTACGAACATTACAACTTCATAAACCCCTAGCTGCAGCTTCATCTTCCCTCTTCACCAACAACTTTGCTCGAGTTCACATTCTACCATAGCATTCTGGTGGATGCTAAAACTATAATTTGACACGAAACTCTAAGTCCTCCTCAGCCTCCTTCACTTCTGCCTCGCTCATCCCTTCGTAATCAGGCCCCTCCGGTTTTTCCATATGCAAATCACAATTCCGTGATCCAAAATATCGAGTGCATAATAGCCAATACATCACCTGAACACGTCTGAATACACCATCCTGGGCTTGAGCCCTCATCTTTACCATCTTGCATGAATACCTCACATCTGCAACAATAAAACTTATTTATACCCCCTCCAGTCCTGGTTTAACTCACCTACATTTACTATTTCTTGGAACTCTACAATTTCCAAATCAAATCAATCAACCTTGGAATTCGTTCCTGGACCCACTGAGTCAAGTACCTTCAAGATGTTATGATAGCCAATCATAGTTCTATGTGCATTCACGTTCGACATTTGACCTTCAATTATTAACAACTACAATTGGTAATCAGCACAACACAGGAATGGACTATTGAAAATATTAACTTTATTTATTATTATGAATAAGTTATAATTCATATTCGACAACTTTCCTTTGATTTTCTTAAATATAACATTCGTGACTACATCCTTCAATTACATTACAACAAGCTATAAACTATCTTTACATTCGACTTGCATAACCAATTATTCTGTGTTTTCTTTTCACTAGAATTGGACATTAAAACCTCTTTCCAATACTAAAGAACCTCAATGAATCTCAACTCCTTGAGCTTCTAAAGGCAACTCCCCAGATGAAGGCAACAAAAAATTGTAAGAAGCCTCCCACGTTCGGCAAGATCCCTAGATGCCCATCTGAGCTTTAAATCTTCATCATCAATACAAACAGTTTCCCTTTCTCCCCCAAACTAATGCACTCCATTACCTTCAACACCACATGATGACACAATTATTTCCAACAGATACACATCTTCTCTCTCTTGACCTCTTTCCCACCCCAACGCCATGATACGATCACATGGAGAATTATTACTGATCAGTTTATGTCAAATTTTTCCCTCAGGCTGTTTACTGTCTTCCGCCTCAAAAAATGCATTAGACCACACTTGGGGTGGTATCTTTCTAAAGCCACCACCATTCCACCCTTAATAAACCCCTATTTATACCCAATTTAACTTTGCCAGATTCACTGTACTGCATTAATTGCACCTTGGGAATGACTTGACTAAATACAGTTCCTTTGACCTTAAAAATAACACAGACAACTCATCTTCTCATTCGGTAACCTCTGCAGCTTCCAACTTCTTCTCGACACAACCACAAGTGCTTCTATCGAGATGGGGTGATTGTAGTAGCATATTCACTAGATTCAATAAGAGTAAGCCAGCAAAGCGTAGTCGAAGACAGCCACACATGATCGAAGGCCATCATTCGAGAATTTACTTTAAGTCCTCAACTTTCCAAAAGTAGTCGTTGAAGCCTGGTCAAGAAAGAACTGTTAGAGATCCGCAAAGTTCGCCTACTCCCCCTGAATAGGAGACTATTTTTTTTTTGTAAAACTGCCTGTATGACTATAAATATAAGCATATAATAGATTTTACAGGAACACAATCTTTTACTATTCCTACTTCTAAAACCCAACATCTCTCCAAAGCGTGTAATAACTAGCATCATACTAGATTTTATACCAATATCCTCCTCGAGGTTGCAGTTTTTCTCAGTCTTTGCTGAGTTTTCCGCGTAAAATCTTAATTATCTAGTCTTATTGCATTCTCTTTACAAATAAGTATTGGTGAAGATTCTCCTTCCAGAAAATATGCCACTACAGATATCTCTCCCCAAACCCAGTGAGAGGACAAAGGAGATGGCATTGTGAACCCAAAACATGAGAATGAGAAGGTAGAGTAAAATTTTTGTAGGCTAAGTGATGTTTGTTAACCTTGTTTGTAGGAACTTAAGGATATGCGCCTCAGAATAAAAGAATTAGAGATTGAGTTCGTTAAGGAGACAGATGCCTCAGCGTCCCTGTTGACTTTACAAGCAGAGCTACAGGTTAGAAATGAGCAAGAAATATTTGACTTGTATGCTACATTATTTTAGAGCTTCAAAGTAAAATTAGAGCATAGAGACAGACCAAAAATGTGCAAACAGTTTAGGGGCAATGGTACTCAACTGTGTATAGATAATATCAAAGTGTTGAAAAAGTTAGAATATAGAGAATAAGTACCTTGGAATTGGAAGTATATGTTTTTGTTCATCGAATTGGGATCATATTTTAACCTTAAGTTTAGAAGCAGTTTCACACAGTAGATGTCAAATAATAGAAATTTGTTAGAAATAAGATTTATGTATTTATTGATTGAGTATTCTTGAATCGAACTTGATGTATTGTATCTGTGATGTGTAGGTTGAACTAGAGTCAGCTCGCTTGAGCGAAGAAGAGATACACCAATATAACCAAGAGTTTACAGTGGAGTTCGATAGAATGAGAGAGGCAAATGAAGATAGGGAGGATCAACATGTAAATGTACATTTCAAGTTCGTTAAGGCAACACAAACTGTTGATGACCTCAGTCTAAAGATCATGGAGAAAGATGCCAAAATTAGTAAGGGGCAAAAAGAGCTTGTGGAGACGAAGGAAGAGATAGTGAAGGTCAAAAGCCATAATGATGCGTTAATGGTAAAGAGTATGGAGGCATGCATAGCTCGATACTGTATCCAGGCATTAGAAATATTAGAGAAAGAGTTACGCCATTTTGTGGACCAAATGGTTACCAAAATAAATGAAGAAGGGCAGACTCGAGATGATTTAGTGAGTACCGAGAGCTAACTTGAGCGATTGAAGAATAAAATGATTGAGAAAGATAGCAAGCTGAAGAGAGCTTAAGATGACCTATCTAACTCTAAAATTGCAGTTGAGCTGTTGACTGTAGTTTTACCTGCTAAAGATATAGAGTTCCGATTGGTGTAAAGTAAATATGATTAGTTGAATGAGAGGGTAGCACAATTGAAGGCCAATTTGGCTCTGGCCAATTTGCGCATAAAAAATACTGAGGCTAGAGAGCGCTCGAGGGCAAATAAAGGTAATGCCAGGGTTTCTATTGTTCAAGGGGATATGGTTAGCCTATCAGCTTAGATCAGAGAGCTGGAGGGAAATGTAGCCCGTACTCAAGGTCACGTACAAAAAGGAAATGAACGGTTAAGGGAGCGCTAATATAAGTTGGATGCTACTCTTATTAGGGAATAGGAGTTAGAGCGGGTGATTAGGGGTAAGAACATCTTGATAAGGAAAAAAGATGATTTGTTAAATCAATCCTCTGCTGGGGTAGGTATTGACAAAGAGCTTGAGGAACATCGTGCCCAGGTAACAGAATTGAGGATGATGCTCCAAGCTGAGTCAGATAAAGTAGAGAAGAAAGCTAGGGAATATATCAATATTATGTCCTACACAGAAAGTTGAATAGAATGGAATGAAGCATGGTAAAAGAAGCTGCAAGAGCACCTTCAGAAAGTGAGAGTGAATTTTTCCAAGGCAGTTATGCTCAAAGTATCGCGCTCAGAGATGTTAATGGTAGTGATGGCCTACTTTTTTGGGGAGGTGAGTAGGCTTGAGTTAGAGAGAAATACCTTGCACGACTATTTGTGGGATAGAGGGTGTATTTGCAGAGCTGATATAGATCAAGAAAACTGTATGAACTCTATGGAAACGGAGTTAGGTTCTCTACCTTCTAAATTGGTAGAGCAAGGCAGGAATACTATAGTTATTCGAGCTCGGGACTAATCGTCCTCCTGTTGTAAGGGAAAGCATAGCTGACCTCCCATCAACAAAGAAGAATTATTTGTAGTGGTTGAATATGTAACATGTAAAAGTATTTATCGTAGACATATTGAGAGATGAAATTTTGTTTTATCTTTGCTTCATCTTATGTCTGGTAGAGTTCTTTGATTGAAAACTAGTATTAGCTTCATTTTAATTGCAGAGTATGTATAAAGTTTGATTGAAAGCTAGTTTTACCTTTGCTATAATTGGTATAATTGTCGCAGTCATAATGAGAGATGAAATCCAATTTTACCTTTACTTTATCTTATCTCTGGTAGAGTTCTTTGATTGAAAACTAGTATTACCTTCATTTTAATTGCAGAGTATATATAGAGTTCGATTGAAAGCTAGTTTTACCTTTGCTTTAATTGGTATAATTGTCGCAGCCATATTTAGTGATAAAAGCTAGCTTTATCTTTGCTTTATCTTATATCTGGTAGAGTTCTTTGATTAAAAACTACTATTACCTTCGTTTTAATCGCAGAATATGTATAGAGTGTGATTGAAAGCTAGTTTTACCTTTGCTCTAACCGGAATAGAGGTTGATTGAAAGCTAGTATTACCTTTGCTTTAATCTATGTATTGTCTACGTAAGTAGAGAGCAATGTAGGATGAAATTTGGAAGTTTTCTATGAATATAATAGATTGTACATTATATGGAGATGAAAATCTCACTTTTGATATGGAATGAATGAGAATGATGAAGTAGAGTAGTTAGGGACTTAACGATAGTACCGTTTCTGTCACCTAGTGTTCCAAGGATTTGGGATTCAAACTCCTTGTCCAGTCATGAGATAATATGATCCCAGACCTGTTAAACCAATAACTAGGAATGGACCCTCCCAATTTGCTGCCAGTTTCTCGGCATGTGCCTCTTTTCAGTATTGAGGGATTTCTTTGAGGAAGAGATCATCTATTTGGAAAGTACGGCTTTAAATTCTTCTGTTGTACGAACTGGCCATTTATGGTGATATCGACCTAGGTTGGAAATAGTGCATTCGCAAGTTTAATCAATCCAATTCAAATTACAGGCCAATTCAGACTCATTTTTTTCATCGATGAGCTCATGATCTATGACTGGATGGTGGTACTCCATTGGAATGACGGCTTCTGTGCCATAGGCGAGGAGGAATAGGGTACAGCGGGGAGATTGACGTGGAGTGGCACGGTATGCCCATAAGTTATGGGGGATTTTTCGTATCCAGTTTCATTTTTTCTCTGAGTGAAACATTTTCTTGAGTCCATCCACGATAGTTTTGTTGGTGATTTAGGCTTGGCCATTGCCTTGAGAGTAGTAGGGATTAGATGGTGAGTGGATGATATTGTGTTTGTTGAGAAAAGCTATGACTTTTTCTCCAATGAATTGTTGTCTATTATCGATTCGAATCAGGTGGGGGCATCCAAACCGTATGATGATGTGTTCCTAGATAAAAGAGATAACCTCTTCTTCTCTTGTTCGATAGTGTGGAACTTCTTCTACCCATTTTATAAACTAATCTATAGCTACGAGTAGGTATCATCGGTTACTTGGAGTATTAGGAAATTTACCGACGAGATTGAGCGCTCACCGCTTGAATGGCCAGAACACCTTGTTTGCATGTAGCTTGAGTGCAGGGGCGCGGATCATGTGTCCATATCGTTGACATGTATCATATTTGTGTGAGTACTCTTCTGCTTACTTGCGTATGCCTGACCAGAATTCTCTTTGTGTAATTACTCTGTTAGCGAGTGATTGACTCTCGGCATGGGGGCCGCAAGTTCTTTCATGTAAATCTTTGTGTTATTTGTCTACTTTCTTCTTGGAGAGGCACTTGAGATAAGGCCCTGTGACTGAACGGCGATACAAAAAATCATTTTGAACAGTATTGCATTTCAAATTTTTGATTAATTGTTAGCGCTCTTTCGAATCTATTGGAAATGGCCTATCGTATTTGTTCTTTGGGCCGAGGTAGGTAATTAAGGGCTTTCGCCAATCGCCATCTTCCACTTCATCGTCCCCAGTGTTAATTGTGCATAAAGAATACCGATCAATACTGGGGGTTGATATCACTTTGATCTGGAGATATATAACTTATGTACCAAATACTCTAGATAAGCCAAGGAATTAGCGTGTCTATTTTTACCTTGAGGAAGATAATTGAGAGTTGCTTTTGTAAACTGGCTCATCCTATCTGTAACGAGGGCCGCATACTTGATCATCTTTGCATTCTTCTTATATTTCACAGAGTAATGGCGGACGATAAGTAAAGAATATGTGTAAACTGAGATCTCAGGGACGTCGAGCTCATGTGAGAGTCCGAGTCCATGAATGAGAGCTTCGAATTCGGTGACATTGTTGGATGCTTCAAAATCCAGACGGATTAATTTATCGATTCTGTCATTGGAAGGGGTAATCAATGTGATTCCAATTTCTGACCATGCGGGTGCTGCTGAATCATCTGTAAGTAGTCTCAACCCTTCCCTTGTAACCCAATCAGCTCGTTCGTCAAATGCTTTGGTGGGCGGATCTTCTGCAATTTCTTCTGCAAGGTCAGGATCGTGCTCCTCCCTCTAAGGATCTTCTACTGGAAAATCTGTGAGAAAATTAATAATAGCCTGACCCTTTTCTAAATGTCATTGTTCGAACTTGATATTACATTCTTCCAAACTTACTGACCATTATTACACTCTTCTCGATTTCTCTTTCTTTGATAAATCTTCCCAGAGTGGGTAGTTCATCATAACTTTGACTGAATGAGCTTAGAAGTAGTGCTTAAGTTTTTGTAAAGTGTAAATGAGTATTTGAAGGAGTCTCTCGATTTTAGAATACCTCATCTCCGTTGGAGTGAGGGTTTTGCTGATTAAGCAGACTAGCTTCTCTATCTTTCCTTCAAGCTGAATAAGAACCGAGCTGATAGAAGTATCTATAACTTCTAGGTAGATGATCAGTTCTTTATTATCTACTGAGGTGTTCATTATGGGAGACTTCCCCAAATAGGTTTTGAGATCCTAAAAAGCTGCCACGCATTCTGATGTCCATTGGATCTCTGCATTGGGCTAAATTTTTCCTCGTTTGGTACAACCGTGGATTAGTAGGAACAGCCAACGAGAGCAATCTGAAGATTTAAAAATGAATCGGTTGATAGCGACAATTTTTTCAGTAAGCTTTTGTATGTCTTTTGTTGCCTTTGGAGATGGCATATTGAAGAGAACTCAAATTTGATCAGGATCGGCGTCAATCCCTTTTTTGCTAATTAGATGGCCCAGGAATTTGCCTGAGTGTACTCTAAATTGATATTTATCAGGATTGAGTCGTATCCTGTAAGATCGAAGAATGTTGAAAATTGTATTTAGATTTGTGATATGGTTAATTGACTGTATGCTCTTGCACAAGAGATCATCAATGTAGACTTCCATAATTTCCCCAAGATGTACTTTAAACATAGTAGTCATCAATAGTTGATAAGTTACGCCTACATTTTTAAGTCTAAAGGGCATAAATTTAGAGCAGTAAAGTCCTCTTTCAATGATAAATTGGTATTTTCTTAATATTCTTCTAAGAGAGGAATTCGATTGTATCCAGAAGCAGCATCCATCATAGATAGGAGTTTGTGACCTGCCGTGGAATTAAGAATTTGAAGGATATTAGGAAGGGGGAAACTGTTATTTGGGGTATATTTGTTTAGATCTGTTATATCAACAAAAACTTGGACTTTTTCATTCTTCTTTGGGACAACGACGATGTTGGATATCCAATCTGGATACTTGGCTTCTCAAATAAATTCCACTTTGATCAATTTCTTAATCTCCATGTTAACTTCATCTTAAAGACGAGGTGATAGTCATTGATATTTCTATTTGACCACCGTGACGTTGATGTCGATGGCCAATTAATAATATGCTTTGGTCAGATCGACCCCAGGGTATCTCTTCAAAAGTCTACACAAGGATGTCACGATTTAGTCGTAAGAATTGAATGAGAAAATCCTTATCCTGCTGGACAAGATTGGTACCGATAAAAGTACCTCAACTAGTTCCATCAATGTTGATGTATTATGTAGGCTCTTCTATTGAAGGCTGAACATCAAGGTGATCAGCATTTTGTAATTGCTATACAACATATCAATATAAGGTATCTAGAATGGTAGGGATAGTATTCTCGCAAGCTCGAGAATGCTTTTGACTACTTTTGATTTCATAGATACCATCATTGTGTTTGAAGTAGAGTGCTTGATGATAGATGGAAGCGGTTGATTCCATGTTGTGAATCCAGCAGTGGCCCATAATCCCAAGATAACGAGAATTGGCATTGATGACGTAAAAGATGACGTAGATTGTGGCTGGTCCTACGGTAATAGTTAAGATGATCTTACCTACTCGTTCTTCTTTCAATCCATTGAATCCACTGATATCGGTGTCACTTGGAATAACTTGAACAACCAATCCAATTTGGTCGATTGTACTCTAAAAGAAAATCTTAATACCGCTTCCAGTATCGATTATGAATAATGTATCATGATGTGCAAAATTTACATAACTAATGTCGCAATCTTTGAATAAGATCCCAAGCAGGCGATTGCTCGACTCAGGTAGAAGCTTGGCTTCTTTATCTTGAGGTATGAAATCGTAACATTCTGGCAGTCTCTTGCGTTTGAATCTGCAAGAGTTGCTGATCTGATAAATTTCTATCATATTACTGTGGTACATATGGTTGAAATGTTTCTCCTCAGCTTAATCTTCAACCTGGACTAATTCGACCTACTTCTTATAGCTGCCATCCTTGTATGATTCCAGGTCGATAATGTATTCGTAGATCTGTCCCTCCTTAAAAATAATTTCCAGCAACCTCTGTAAAGTATAACAGCTGTAAGTAGTGTAATGGCTTAATTCTGTAAGCTTGAGATGGCTCAGAATTAGCCCTTACACCGATGTTCCTGTGATAAAAGCTAATATAAAGTAAGAAATGACACAGGTGATTTAGAATGGAAAACCTCTGAATAGATTAAAAACCATGACCTCGGGTTGAGGGTTTTCGTAACAGTAACTTTTATTGCTTGAGGCTGATATCTTATTACAAGTGATCTCTCGAACTAGAAATACTCGATCTTGTAAATAAGAATTTTGGTGTTTGTGAATCTCGAAAATATGATTTTCTTGGTGATTTATCTTATCTTTTTCTGGTCTTTGTCTCTTCTAAAACTATTTCTTTATATAGACCTTGCTCGCAATTCGTTATTCTGCTAAAGTACTTTCTTCGAATAATATGGTAATTAGTGGTTGACTGAATAACGTTGAGTTCATGAGAGACAGGTGTCTTTGACTTATTCATGCTTTTCTGTTGTGCTTGACCCACGTTTTTCATCAGTTCGTATACCCGGGTCTGATATAGAGGTAGTTTGAATTAGAAATTGTTTAAATTAGGTTAGATCGAGGGATAGGTCCCAACAATCACCCCTTTGCAACTGAAGTCATGAGTGGCTTTGGTTGTGAAAGAATCTGTGAATATATGGTTTTTGGAAGTTAAAAAGAAAGGATGTATTAATGTGGATTTGACTGAATGGAAAATGTGTATATTTTTATGGGGGGATGTTTTTACATTGAATGATGATAGGAATACTGATGTATGCGACGTTTGGGGTTTTGAGAGTTTCTTCTATTTTGAATGATAACACTTAAGAAACGTACTTACACATTAAATATTAGAGTTAATTAAATAGTTCTTGTATTGAGGATTATGGCAAAGTATGTTATTTGTGGTAAAATTCTCTGAAAGTTTAGATTGATAATGGTGAAGACCCAGAGAATGGTTTATGAAGAGAAAGTTTCTGCTGAGATGCTGAAGTTTAAGTTGAGATATTTTGGTAATCAATTTTTGGAGATGCCTACCCCCATTCCCGTTCTACTGACGTATCAGGGTATGTCAGAAGAAGAAGCGGCCGAAGCTGAAGAAGATTTTTACTATATGTGGAGTTTTCATTACGTTATCTTAGCGGGCGAGCAATATTGAAGGTGTCTCCGCATCCTTGCAGAAGACAAGGTTGAGGAGACATATGCGAAGGCTGGTATAACTGTGGTACAATTTTGTCAGTATCTTGTGTAGGATTTGATTCTAAGGTTGGACCTTCTTTATCTTTGCCAACTCTCTGATGGTGGGGGTTATAGAGAAGGCAATGGTGGTAGTGGAAAAGGGAGACGGAGAATGGATGTCTACTTCTGCACCATCATCGTTTCTTGGCTCTATGAAGACCTTCTGCTTGAAAAGTTGGTTCATGCACTAACTCTTTCTACTTTCATGTCCAGACATCCTCCAAACCCAGTTTCTGGTCAGAGTAAGATAGTGTGAAGATAGAAGGACGTCTGGTAATTTCTAATGCCTGCCTTGCTTTAGAAGATTCTTGGAGTGAAACATTACTAAAGTCAAATAAACTGAAGGATTTGGTGCTTCAGAGTACCTAAAAGACTTGCTATCTATAAAGTACCTGAAAAACTTGTTATCTAAAATGTATTTGTAATTCGAGCTTAATAAGAAATATTTATTCAAACTCTGTGTTAATATATAGAATAACTCTTGTGATTGAAATCGAGCTGAGTAATTTAAAGATTTACGAATAGAGGATGAAAAGTAATATATGAGATTGAACCTACAAAGTAAATTATAACAATCGAGTTGTGAGTATGATTTTATAACATAAAAGATGTGTAAGAATTTTTTTTGAGCTGAATAATTTAGAATTATTGGGAGAGATAATCGCAGATGATTTAAAATATACTAGAAATTTGAACTCAGGGAGGTCACTCTTAAATATTAGATTTGGAGAAAATAAGTTCTAGATGGACTAGGCCAAATTTACTAAGGTCAATGTGGATAGATAAGTTCAAATAATTCTTACACATGATATTAGGGTTTTCTGTTGTTAAAGAATTGAATATATATATGAATTGTGGGGGATTTGAAGTAATCTAGAAAACTGTATAAATAGGCGAAAATGAGCTTTAAACAGGTGGACGAAATAGAAATGGTATGGATTTGATCTGAGAGAATTCGTTATGCCGTTGTGGGATGGTTGGCGATAAAGATAGCTAAAGTACGGTAGTGGATTTTTAGCTTGCTAGATTATGATGCTGACTTGCTAGTGACCGAGTATCAGTTTGAAGGTTTAGATTGGATGGGTAGGGAACTTGAGTTAGGGCGTCGCTTCTACGAGGAGCTATTTCAGGAAGTGATTGTGGAGCCTTTAGCTCAAAAAGAGATTATGAGACTAATTGCTGAAGAAGAGACCGAGTTGGAAGATGTAAGGATTACTGGAGGCGAACTGATCAGGTGTGGTTCCCCAGGACATCAGGGATGTTTCAGGTGTAATTTTATGTGAGGAAGTGAATTATATAAGGTCGAATAACTGTCAAATAAATGTAATAAGAATGAAGTTTGAATATGTCATCTTTTATTTAAAATGTTGTTTGTGACTATTATAAAAAATAAATTTGAATTTCGAATTGTGAGAGCTTTGGAAATGATGTCAGCACTTCTATAAGTAGTAGAAGCTAGAATAGAAAAATTAGGCAACTTTATTTTATTATCTTTTATGTTATTACAGGGAAAGTTCGATTGCATGTAAGTGTTGAGTCATTATTAGTGTGGGGGGTCAGAGGGAGATTTGTGCAAGAAAGATTAAAGTATATTAAAATATAGGGCTGGGGGGCAATGATGGGAAGGTATTTTTACCTAAAAGGTATAAAATGCTTGACATTAATTATGGAAGGGGCGCCTCAGTTCCAAAACTGAGGGTGGCTCGTGCGAGGCCCAATAACTGCCAGCAGTTAGAGAGAAAAAAAATATAAATAATGTTTCATCTTCTTCATTCAAATGTTTATCAACTTCTGGAAAATTGAAGAATAGTGAGAGAGGACAGAGAAAAAATAACAGAGAATTTCATGAGAAATTAATCAAGAGTGACCAACTATCAAAGTGAGAGAGAGTTGCAGAGACTGGTATTCAAATCTAAAAATTTATATTTATAACAACCTATAAAAATCTGTTAGATATACTTGTAAAGAAGAGATACGAATGATATACATATCTGTGTAATGTATATATAAATAATAATAATAGAATACTTGGACTTGTATGTAGGTCGAGCATGAGGAGTCTTGTGTAGAATCACATCTCATCTATAAAGTTGTAGTTGATATGGAGACTTTACCTGTTCTGGAGGCTTCAACCTCCGGTCGTTCAGCTGAGTCTGAAAGTGTAGTATCATATTATCCAAACTCTAATGTGTTTAGAGAGTTTTGTAAATCCAAAGCTCTTGTAGGCAGAAGATAGGGTAATTTCGTCAAACATACCAGTAGACAGGTTAGGACCTGTGTGGTAGGATCTGGGGATAAACATTTCTTTTTGTTTGCTGGTTTATAGTAGGAGAAATTAGATAGGGGGTTAGACGAATCGATCTCCTTGGAGTATTATGATAGAAATGTCCAAGGCAATTTGGAAGAGGGTTTTCTGTATTACCTGTCTCAATTGGAGTATTGGTTGAGTCTGCCCCTTAGAAATCTTGTGAAAGGGATTATGAATATCATTGGGGCATGTCCTGTTCAGTTGAACGGGAACATGTAGGAGGTAATAAATGTCTTCGAGTTTTTGAATAAGTTGTGGGAGGAGAACGAGGTTGAGTGGAAAATATCTCCTGAAGACGTATTACAGTTTTATGGCGTGAAAAACTGTTATGCAAGTGGAGGGGCATAATTTTTTGTGAGTTCGACTCGACCTCTTTTCTTCGATCTGAATTTGGCAGGTCAAGTGTGGAACGATAATATTAAATGGGTGAAGGGTAATTTTCTTTAGAGAGATGATGAAGAACCCATGAAACTTCTTTATAAAACTATGAAGGAAAGTAAGTATAATAACGTATAATATTGAAATGTTACAATTGAATGTTGTTTTGTTGTGGATAATGCTATGTTGTTTTACAGGTCTTTTGTCGAAGGTGAAGAAGAAGAAGTTCATATTAGATACTGTTGCTCTAGAAGGGGTTGAGCCTGAGGCCCTGCTAAAAGAACTTGGCATTATTAGAAAGAAGCGAGCTAACAACAAGTTCAAAAATGTTTAAATGTCTCAAACAATGATACTAATGATGAGTGCTGGTGGCAACAAGATGAGGGGAGATGATGGAAAGAGGTGTGTAGTTTTACTAAAAGCCTCTAGAGTAGATTTTGCGGATGTGTTGGAGTCTACTACATCGGGCAAATTAGCTCAAACGCTTCCAAAGAAGAAGATGTTGAAATTTGGCTCGATCTCCGATAGCACAGGGAGTTGTGAGGTCGATAGAAAGGCGATGATGAGAAGGGTAGATCCTTCTTCTGAACTGATTGGGGTAAAGGTCACAGATAATCAACCTGGTATAGAAAATGAGTTGAAAGCGGTAGAGGAAAGGGCGAGGCTTGTAACTCTTAATGGTGAGGAGGAGATGAGCGCGATGGTAAGTTTGATGATTTGAATATCTCATGAGTTTTGTTTTGTAGTTCGAGCTAAAAAATATGATCTATAATTGTATTGCTTTTGTAGGCTGCTCGTTTGATGAAGGGGATCCACCTCAGGATGGAGGAGGAGAAAGCCGAGCTCAAGAAGGGGAAGGCTGAGTTGGAGAAGAAGGCAGCTCATTTGAAAACTGATTTGGGTAGGGAGGGGAAGCGACTGGACTCTGTGAAGGCTGTGCAAGAGGTGGAGATAAGCGAGCTGACGGCAAACGTGGGAAAGAATTTAGAGGACGTGGTAATCCAGCGTGATAGACTTGGGCGTCACCTTTTGAAAATGGGGTACTCCAAAATTGAGGTGATTGACATTATAGAAGATAACTATGTTGAAGAGGAGGAGGTTGTGGATGATGAAACTGACGTTATGAGAGGGTTGAATGGAGTTTCTCCCCAGACTGTGCAAAATAACGAAGGGGATATTGATGTCAACCCAGAGAATATGAATGAGAAGGTAGGTTAGAATTGTTGACTATTTGGAAGTGTATCTATGAGGGGTTTGTGAACTATAACTGTATCGATCAATGTAGGATAAGTTTTTGTAGGCTAAGTTATGTTTGTTAACCTTATTTGTAGGAACGTAAGGATATGCGCATCAGAATAAAAGAATTAGAGAATGAGCTTTCTATGGAGAAAGATGCCTCAACGTCCCTGTTGACTTCGCAAACAGAGCTGCAGGTTAGAAAATAGCAAGAAATATTTGACTTGTATGCTTCATTACTCTAGAGCCTATAAAGTAAAAATTTGAGAGTAAAGATTGACAAAAATGTGCTAACAGTTTAGGGGTAATGGTACTCAATTGTGTATAGATGATATCAATGTGTTGAAAAAGTTATAATATATAGAATGTGTACCTTGGAATTGGAAGTATATATTATTGTTCATCGAATTGGGATCATACTTCGACCTTAAGTTTATAAGCAGTTTTACACAGAAGATGTCAAAAAATAGAAATTTTGTTAGAAATAAGATGTATGTATTGAGTAAGTGCTCTAAATCAAACTTGATGTATTGTATCTGTGATGTGTAGGCTGAATTGAAGTCAGCTCATTTAAGCGAAGAAGAGACATGCCAATTTAACCAAGAGTTTGAGGCGGAGTTTGATAGAATGATAGAAGCAAATGAAGATAGGGATACATTTAAAGTTCGTCAAGGCGATACAAACCATTGATGACCTTACTCAGAGGATCGAGGAAATGGATACTGAAATTAACAAGGGGCAAAAAGAGCTCGCGGAAATGAAAAAAAAGACAACAAAACTCAAAAGCCATAATGATGCACTGATGGTAAAGAATAAGGAGGCTGACATGGCTCAATACCGTATCCAGGCGTTAGAATCGCCAGAGAAAGAGTTATGCCATTTTGTGGCCAGTCTGAAAGACCAAATGATCAGCAAAATAAACAAACAAACTTAGACTCAAGCTGATTTTGTGAATACTAGGAGCGAACTAGTGCGATTGATGAATAAAATGATTGAGAAAGATAGCGAGCTGAAGAGAGCTCAAGATGACCTATCTAACTCCAAAATTGCGGATGAGCAGTGGACTGCAATTTTACTTGCTAAAGATATAGAGTTTTGGCTGGCACAAAGAAAATGTGATGAGTTGAATTAGAGGGTGGCACAATTGAAGACCGATTTGTCTCAGGCCAACTTGTACGCCAAAAATGCTAAGGCTGGAGAGCACTCATGGAAGAATAAGGGTGATGCCAAGGTTTCCATTATTTAAGGGGATGTGGCTATCCTATCAACTTGAATCAGGGGGCTGGAGGGAAATGTAGCTCGAGCTCATGGTCACGTACAAAAAGGAAATGAGCGATTAAGGGAGTGCCAAAGTAAGCTTGATGCTGCTCATGTCAGGGAACATGAGTTAGAGCGGGTGATCAAAGGTAAGGATATTTTGATAAAGAAAAAGATGAATTATTAAAGAAATCTCCTGCTGAGGTAAGTGCAAGTAAATACAGGGATCTTGAGGAACTTTGTGCCCAGGTAGGTGAATTGAGGACGACGAACCAGACTGTGTCAAGTAAAGCAGATATGAAGGCGATGGAGCACATCAATCTTATGTCTTGCACAAAAAATCGGGGAGGTGAAAAGGCTTGAGTTAGAGAGAGAGATACCTTGCACGACTATTTGTCGGATAGAGGATATATTTGTAGAGCTGATGTAGATCGAGGAAACTGTATGTACTCCATGGAAACAGGATATAGTTGCTCTACCAACTGAATTGGTAGAGCAAGGCAGGATCACTGTGGCTGTTCGAGCTCGAGGATTTATGGTTGATCATCCTTCTGTTATAGGGGAAAGCGCAGCTGATCTCCCTTAAGCAAAAAAGGATCCTTTGTAGTGGCTGTATGTTTAACCTGTAAAAGTATCTGTCACAGATATATTGAGAGACGAAAGCTAGTTTGACCTTTACTTTATCTTATGCCTGGTAGAGTTCTTTAAGTATGTATAGAGTACATTTTGAAAGCTAGTTTTACCTTTGCTTTAACCAGAATAAAGGTCGATTGAAAAATAGTATTACCTTTCCTTTAATCTATTTATTGTCTACATAAGTAGAGAGTTGTGTGGGAAAAACTTGGAAGTTTTCATTGAATAGAATATAATTTACATTGTATGGAGATAAAAATCTCACTTTTGGAATGGAAAAAACGAGAATTTGAAGTGGAGTAGTGAGGGACTTAACGATAGTACCGTTTTAGTTTCCTAGTATTCCAAGGATTTGAGATATGAACTCCCTCCTTGGTCATGAGATAATTTTATCCCAGGCCAGTAAGACCAGTGATTAAGAATGAACCCTCCCAATTTCCTGCCAGTTTCCCAGTATGTTGCTCTTTTCTGTGTCGTGGGATTTCTTTGAGGATGAGATAGTCGATTTGGAAAGTACTGCATCTGACTCATCTATTATATGAACTGACTAATATATGGTGATATTGACCTAGGTTGGCAATAGCGCGTTCCCTAGTCTCATCAATCCAATTGATGTTGCAGGCTAATTCAAACCCATTTTCTTCTTCAGTTAGCTCATGATCTCTGACTGGATGATGATATTCTGTTGGAATGATGGCTTCGGTGCCAAAGGCGAGGAAGAATAGGGTACAGCCGGTTGATTAATGTGGAGTTGTGGGGTATGACCATAAGATATGAGGAAGCTCTAATACCCAGTTTCCTTTTTTGTGGGTGAAGCCTTTTCTAGAGTCCATTTACGATAGTTTTGTTGGTGATTTTGGCTTGGCCATTGCCTTTGAGGGTAGTAGAGATTGGATGGTGAGTGGATGATGTAGTGTTTGTTGAGGAAAGCTATGACTTTTCTCCAATGAATTATAGCCCATTATCGATTCAAATCAGGTGAGGGCATCCAAACCATGTGATGATGTGATCCCAAATAAAAGAGATGACCTCTTCTTCTTTAATTCGATAGAGTGGAACTGCTTCTACCTATTTCGTAAGACAATTTGTAGCTATGAGTAGGTATCGGCGGTTACCTGGAGAATTATAAAATTCACCGACAAGATCGAGTGCCCATCTTTTGAATGGCTAGAATACCTTGCTTGCATGTAGTTTGAGCGCAGGGGCACATATCATTTGTCCATGTCATTGACATATATCCCATTTGTGTGAGTACTCTTCTGCTTGCTTTTCTATGCCTGGCCAGAATATTCCTTGTGTAATGGATCTGTTAGCAAATGATCGACCTATGGCATAGGAGCCACAAGTCCCTTTATGTAAATCTCTGAGCATCTCGTTTGCTTTCTTTCTGAGGAGGCACTTGAGGTAAGGCCCAGTAACTGAACGACGATATAAGAAACTATTTTAGTTTGTGTAGTGCTTTGAGTTTTCAATCAGCTGTCGGTGCTCTTTTGTATCTGTTGGATGGGGTCCTTTGCATTCGTTATCAGTGCCAAGGTAAGCAAGGAAGGGTTTTCGCCAATCGTCGTCCTCCTTTTCATCGCCCCCATGTTGATCGTGCATACAAAAATACGATCAATGCTGGGGGTTGATATCACTTTGATCTGGAGATGTCTGGCTTATATACCCAATACCTCAGCTAGATAAGCTAAGGAATCAGCATGTCTGTTTTCATCTCAAGGAAGATAATCGATAGCTACTTTCGTAAACTGGCTCATCCTATCTGTAACAAGGGTTGCATATTTGATAATCCTGCTATTCTTCTTGTATTGCTCAGAGTAATGGTGGACGATAAGTAGAGAATATGTGTAGACTGAGAGTTCTGGGACACCAAGCTCAAGTGCGAGGTTGAGTACATGAATGAAAGCTTCGTATTCGGTGACATTATTGGAGGCTTCAAAATCTAAGCGGATTGATTTATCAATTCTATCGTTAGAAGGGGTAATCAATATAATTCTAATTCCTAACCCTGCGGGTCATGCTAAACCATTTGTGAGAAGTCTTCATCCTTCCCTTGCAATCCATTCAGTTCGCTCGTAAAATGCTTTGGTGGGCTCATCTTCTGTAATTTATTAGGCAAGGTCAGGATAGTGCACCTGCCACTTGGGATCTTCAATTAGAAAATCCACGAGAAAACCGGTAATGGCCTGACCCTTTTTGGAATGACGTTATTGGAACTTGATATCATGTTCTCCCAAACTGACTGACCATTGTTGCACTCTCCTGGATTTTTCTTTCTTGGATAAAACTTTCCAGAATGGGCAATTCATCATGATTTTGACTAAATGAGCTTGGAAGTAGTGGTTAAGTTTATGTAAAGTATAAACAAGAGTTAGAAGGAGTTTCTCGATTTTAGAATACCTCATTTTCGCTGGAGTGTGGGTTTTGCCGATGAAGTAGACTGACTTCTCGATCTTCCCCTTCAAGTTAAATAAAAATTAAGCTGATAGAAGTATCTGTAGCTGCTAGTAGATGATCAGTTCCCCATTATCTACTGGGGTGCTCATTTTGGGAGGCTTCCCCAAATAGGTTTTGAGATCCTGAAAAGCTGCCTCGCATTCTGATGTCTATTGGATCTCTGCACTGGGCTAAACTTTTCCTCGTTTGGTATAACCGTGGAGTAGTAGGAACAGCCAATGAGAGTGATCTGAAGATTTTGAAATGAATCGGTTGATAGCAACAATTTTGTCGGCAAGCTTTTGTACATCTTTCGTCATCTTTGGAGATGGCATATTGAGGAGAGCTCGAATTTGATAAGGATCGGCCTCAATCCCTTTCTTGCTAATGAGATGGCCGAGGAATCGGCCTGAGTGTACTCTGAATTGACATTTATCTGGATTCAGTCGTATCCTGTAAGATTGAAGAATGTTGAATATTGTGTTGAGATCTGTGATGTAGTTGATTGGCTGTATGCTCTTGGATAAGAGATCATCAATGTAGATTTCCACAATTTTCCCAAGATGTGCTTTGAACATAATAGTCATCAACCATTTATAAGTCATGCCTACGTTTTTGAGTCTGAGGGGTATGACTTTGTAGCAATAAAGTACTCTTTCAGTGATTAAAGTAGTCTTTTCTTGATCTTCTTCCAAGAGTAGAATTTAATTATATCTGGAAACAACATCCATCATAGATAAAAGTTTGTGACCTTCTGTAGAATCAAGAATTTAATGTATGTTAGGAGGAGGAAAGCTGTCCTTAGGAGTATATTTGTTTAGATCTGTAAAATCTACACAAACTTCGACTTTTCCATTTTTTTTCAGTACAACGACGATGTTGGATATCTAATTTGGATACTTAACTTCTCAGATGAATCCCACTTTGATCAATTTCTCAATCTCCATGTTAACTTCATCTCGAAGATGAGGTGACAGTCATCGTTGTTTTTCTTTGACCACTGTGGCGTTGATGTCGATAGCCAACTTGTGACATGCCTTGGTCGGATCGATCCCAGGTATCTCATTAAAAGTTTACATAAAGATGTATCGATTCAGTTGTAAGAATTGAATGAGAGTATCCTTATCGTGTTGGACCAGTTTGGTACCGATAAAAGTACCTCTACTAGGTTTATTATTGCTGGCGTATTTTATAGGCTTTTCTGCTGAAGGCTGATCATCAAGGTAATCTTCTTTCTATAATTGCTATGTTGCGTATCTGTCCGAGGTATCTAGAATAGCAGAAACAGCATTTTTGCAAGCTCGAGAAATATTTTGACTACCTTTAATTTCATAGATACCATCATTGTGCTTGAAGTGGAGTGCTTAATAATAGGTGGAAGCGATTACATTCATGTTGTTAATCCAGTAACGGCCCATAATCTCGAGATAACAAAATCTCGCGTTGATGACGTAGAAGATGACGTTGATGGCTGGCTGGTCTTGTGATAATAGGTAAGATGATATTGCCTACTCGCTCTTCTTTAGAACCATTAAATCCACTGATATCGGTATCGCTTGGAATAACTTGATCGGCCAATCCTATTTGGTCGATCATCATTGTATGCATGAAATATTTCTTCATCTTGAGCATTATGACTAATGCATCATGATGTAGAAATTTAACATGACTAATGTCACAATCTTCGAATAAGATCCCAAGCCGTCGATTGCTCGACTCAAGTAGAAGTTTTCCTTTTTTTATCTTGAGGTATGAGATCGCAGTATTTTGAAAGTCTCCTGTGCTTGAATCGGTAAGAGTTGTTGATCTGATGAATTTTGATCATGTTACTATGGTACATATGGTAGAGATGTTTCTCCTCAGCTTGATCTTCGACCTGGACGACTTTGAGTTGTTTTTTAAAGCTGCCATCCTTATATGATTCCAGGTCGATAATGTATTCAAACTTTTGTCCCTCTTTGAAAATAAATTCCGGCAACCTCTGTAAAACATAGCAGTTGTTAGTAGAATAATGGTTTACCTTATGATGCATGTAGTACGGGCGACTCTCGATTGGTTCCAATGGTTTAGGGGGATGGTATAGCTTATCCTTGGAGAGGATTGGAAAAAGTATGAAGATTTTGACATTCATCATCGGGAGGACCGGTTTAGGTAATGTTCTACCTTTCTGAGGATTGCCGGTGTTATCCTTGGAACGCTTTTGATCACCTTGATCCTCCTTCGGTTCATTGCTTCGATCTATAAATGGACCTTTTGTGGTTAAGATAGATTTAGTAGATTTATGCCTTTCGGATATCAGCCTTTCTAGATCGACATAACCATTGACCTTGGTGATCATATCTTCCAAGGTCACAGGTTTGTTGTGGAAGAGGTGCTCTTTGGCCTTGCAGTCGAGCTGAAACGCGTTAGTAAAAGCAGTAACAGCTGTTTTCTGATCGAGGTTGTCTACTTTACGCGCGAGCTCTAAAAACTTCTTCGCAAAAGCCTCGAGCTTCTCTCCATGTGACTGTTTAAGACTAATAAGAGAATATAAATTCTCCTCTTTGTCTCTATATTGAGCATACGTCTTGATGAATTGTTTATGTAGCTGATCGAATGTGAGTATGGAATCTTCAGGTAAAGGGTGGAACCACCGGAGCGGTTCTTCCTGTAGACTTCTTACGAAAAAATGGCAGAGGGTGTGGTTAAAATTGGAGTACAACCCTAATAACTCACGGTATTGTTGAATGTGCTCCTTTGGATCAGTTCCCTTGTATTTACGAATTTTTAGACTATGGAAACCTTTCGGTATTTCAATATCAAATAGATCTTTGGCAATTGAACTTCCATGTAACTTGGTAAGGTTGTCTATAGTACCCATAACTTGCGCTTCAATCAACTCCTTGATGCACTGATCCATATGCTCTTGTTTGACATAGTAACATGTCGATTAAGTGGCTTGATGAGGAGGTTGAGGATTATGAGTACCGGTACCCTTACTCAAACAACCACGTGCTAGAATTCGAGGTTGAGGTTACTGTTCTTCCTCCTGATATTTGGAAAATCGGTGACCTCTGCTGATTTTGGACTGAACTTCACCACCTAAGTGAATGGAAGGTTGATATTTGTACTGAATATTTATGAAAATAGCTTTGCTGGCGGCTCCTCGAGGTCCCAATCTGTCCCATGCAAAAATCCAGAAGGTCTCTGGCACTTGATTGCGATCTTTGGTTTGTGAGGCCAATTGAGTATTCTATAATGCTTGTAATGTAGTCTGCATGGTTGTCATCTTGTCTTCATGTTGTTTGAACGCTGTCAAACAAGCTTGTCACTCAGCTTTGAGCTCCTTCTCACGGAGCTCTCGGTCAAGAGTTAACTGACGTTTGAGCTCATTACACTTTTCTTTTTTGGTATGGAGATTCGCCCATAGTTCTGTAAGCTACTCCAGCTTAACTTAAACATCGAGCTAGATTCCGGTTGCTGGTCGTCTGGAAGTGACCATGATTGAAATTGATAGTAGAGTGAATGTATACCTTAGGATATCATGAAAATGTCTTCTTTCCCACTGACGGTGGCAAATGTAATGGCCTAATTCCGTTTGCTCAAGATGACTCAGAATTAGCTCTTACACCAATGATCCTGTGACAAAAACTAATGTAGAGCAAGAAATGACATAGGTCATTTAGCATTGAAAACCTTTAAAATAGGTAAAAAAACCACGACTTCGAGTTAAGGGTTTTTGTAACAGTAACCTTTATTGCTTGAGGTCGATATCTTATTACAAGTGATCTCTCGAACTTGAAATACTTGATCTTGTAAATAAGAGATTTGGTGTTTGAGAATCTAGAAAATCTAGTTTTCTTGGTGATTTCTCATGTATTTTTCTGGTCCTTGAAAATCTAGTAACCCACAGTTCATTATCGTACTGAAGCATGTTCTCCGAACAATATGGTAAGTGGCAGTTGACTGAGTAGCTGTTGAGTTAATGAGAGATAGGTGTCTTTGACTTGTTCATGCTTTTCTATTATGCTCGACCGACGTTCTTCATCAGTTCATGATGTAGGTGTTAATGTTGACTATTTACATTATGTAAAAAATTTGTAAGTATGATAAGGAGGTAGATCGAATTGAAGGTAGTTCGAATTAGGTTAGGTCGAGGGATAGGTCCCTACAGGTATGGAGACATTCCAATAAGTGTTTTGAAAACAATACGATAAGCCCATAAAACATCATTTAGTTGTGTTGACTAATTTTTACCGTTTTCTTTTGCCGTCTTTTGGAGTATATTTTTGATTTCCCGATTTGAAACCTTTACTTGCCTACAAGTCTTTGGATAATATGGTGTAGCAACTTTGTGTGTTACACCAAATTTTTTCATTAAGTTCGAAAATATCTTACTGTTGAAATGTGACCCCCATTACTTTTTATAGCCTTCGATGTCCCAAAACATGAGAAAATGTTCTCTTTAATAAACTAAATAACCACTGAACTATCATTTGTTTTAGTAGGGATGGCTTCTATCCATTTAGTAACATAGTCAATTGTTGATTGGATATACGTGTACCCAGAAGATTGTGTGAAGGTGCCCATAAAATCAATGCACCAAACATCAAATGGTTCAATAATAAAAATATAGTTTAAGGGCATCATATTCCTACGAGACAAGGCTCCCATTCTCTGGCATCTATCACAAGCTTTACAAAATTGGTGAGTATCGCAAAATATGGTGGGCCAATAAAACCCGCATTGTAAAATTTTTGCAAAGGTTTTCTTTGAACTAAAGTTGCCACCACAAGTGTGGAAATGGCAAAATATGATGATTTTGGTATGTTCAGAATTTGGGAATCATATCTGAATGATTTGATCAGCATAATACTTGAACAAGTATGGATCATCCAATTTTTTTTCCGAACCTTACTAAGGAATTTATTCTTATCGGGCTCAGTCTAAGAACTAGGAAGGTGGCCTGTAGAAATATAATTTCCTATGTCAACAAACCATGGTGCAATTGGTATAGAATGAATGGATATGAGTTGCTCATCGGGAAATGACTCCAGCATGGATTATGGCTCACTAGAATAATTATTGGTTAATCAGGACATGTGGTCAGCAACAACATTTTCAGCACCTTTCTTATCCCTAGCCTCAATATCAAACTCTTATAGTAATAATATCCACCGGATTAAACGCTGCTTCGTATCCTTTTTGGAGAGAAGGTGTTTGATTACTGTATCGAAGCTCATCCTCATTTACCACCAATATACGGGCCAGTCTACGAGCTACAACCAGTTGAGTAATGACCTCTACCACCAAGGCAACCGGTACAACAAATTGGTGGGCAATGACCCCCACCTCCACGGTCAACATACCAGCTTAGCCATCCAGGCCCACCTCCACCTGGTTGGTAAGCTCCACAATACCAAGGTATGCACCCCCTGTCCCCGTACCATACCCAGGGGCCTCGTATGATAATTATCTCAAGATAGAAGTGACTAACTACCCTTAACAGCCACCTCCATAGAGGCGTTGCTATGAAATCTACAACATAATGACCCAGCCAAGCGGTCAATAAAAGATCCTCGAAGAAAAGTTGAACCCCCCCCCCCCCCCCCCCATTTGAGAAGGTAAGCCAAAGGTCAAGCATTGAGAATAGTACTTACCCAGAAAACTTACTATTACACGAATGGAGCTCCTCATCATCGTCAATAAAGACCCGGACTACAGGAAGCCACACCAAAAGCCCGACCGCCCAGGATGACCATATTACACCCACCACAAGGGTCATGACCACGAAACTGAGAAGTGTTATGACCTGATCAACATGATGGAGACATGGTTCCGAAGAGGGCACTACACTCAGTATTTGAAACGACCGATTCCTACGAAAGACATGCTTCTATTTGGGGTGCTAGTAGAGCATGCATCGAATGTACAAGTAGATGGGTGTAGTAGCATATTTCCCAGATTCGACAAAGAGAAGCCAACAAACCTTAGTCGAGGACATTCTACCATTCGAGAAGATGTCACATTTACGACCTCAGTTCTCGACCAAGATTGACAAAGAGAAGCCAACAGACCTTAGTCGAAGACATTCCATCATTGGAGAAGATGTTACGTCTGCGACCACAATTCTTGATTTACTGAGAGTAGCCGTTATGCTTGGTCAAATAAGAGCCGTTGGGAGATCCACGTAGTTCGCCCACTACCCCCGAAGTAGGAAACTATTTTTTTTGGTGAACTACCCATATCTACAATAAATACAGGCAGAGAATGAGTTGGTCAAATCCGTAACTTCACTATTCATTCATCTTTACTTTCTTAATAAGCAGCAAATTATAATAACTAGCAACTTATTGGATTTTACATCAAAACCCTCCTCGAGGTCGTGGTTTTTCTCAGCCTTTACTATGTTTCTACATAAAATATTATTTGTTTAAGCTTATTATTGCATCATCCTTACTAAAAGTATTGGTGAAGATTATCCTCCCAGAAAATACACTATTACAATTGGCACCGTGTATGGGAAAACCATACTTTTCTTTACCAATGTGATTTAAGACAGTCCGATGACAAACATGAATCTTCGAAGTGCCACCAGTATGATGAGGAACCACAATATCAACATAATACTAGAAATAGTTGATCTGCACAGTGCAGTGATCAAACCTCAGAAGCAAATGGAATCTGACCGAGTCTAGAGGCTTGAAAATCAACAAATTCACGCTCGAGCTCTTTAAGTTGAAAGAGACGAAAGAAGAAAATCCTTGGACCAACAGAGCTGGACGCATCAAAAAGAAATGGAACATTTATGAAGAACTCAAGTTTGGCTCACTGGCCATCAAACGTCACCTCCTCAGGCCCAAAGTGATCATCGCTCCAGGGCGACCCAAAGAGAGAACTAGCCAAGAAAAGATCGAGTACAAACTTCTCGATCTAGATAAAAGAATCCAGACAGGGTTTCTTAACATTTTAGACTTACATCCTCAGCATCGACAACTCTTAGATGTCAACGTACACGTCATCAAATTCCCCCCTGTGAGATGACCTATAAGAGACCGATTGGGACGTGAAGAACATGGAGATTATGATGCACAGGATGCAGCCGCACCAAATCCTCCACCACAATTCATCACCTTGGATGACCTAAATAATAAGATCTAAGCCATAAACTCTGACATCCCAGGCTGATGATCTGCTCTCGATAGAATTGAAATAAATCCTATTTCTCATCATCTTAAAGTTATGGCTATTATGGATAATTTCCACATGCTAAAATTTAATCAGTATGCAGGCCTCACTGACCCTCTCACCCACGTCTGACACTTTAGAGCTACAGCTGGATTATACTCCAATCTCGATCACATGCTATACAAATTATTCAACATGAGCCTAAAAGAAGAACCTTTCAGATGGTTCCATACTATCTCTAAAGGGTCTATCAATACATTCAGCCAATTACAGTGCCTTTTCGAGTCAAACAATGCTCATGCTAAGGAGCGAGAAATAATTGTGGATTCATTGTTCTTCTTTGAGCAAGGTGCAAAAGAAACCTTGACGAGTTTTTACAAGCATTTTTTTCAAACACAGAAGATTCAGAATTCAGATAGAAAGATTGTTGTTCCAGCATTCACCTCAGCACTACATATCGACTCCAAAGTTCAAGAAGAACTTACCTTGCATAAACCCAGAACGGTGATAGAAATGATTGCTGTTGTTAATAACTACATTGAGTTAGAACGATCCAAAAAGGATAAGATGAGGAGCTTCTCAGTCATTCATTCTAATGAAGCATTTTCATCGCCACCTATATAGTTAACCAATACCAGACCACCCAAGCATTGCGGAAGAAACACCAACAACGTTAAGAAAAGAGACAGAGAATTGGACAGACCCATCCCAGTTTTACCTCCTATGACAATCACACTCTCCACTATCTTGCCAACGATAAAGGGAGACGAATTATATCAAGATGCACAAACAATTCCTGATATACCCAACAAACCCTTGTGCAAGTATTATAACGTACATAGCCACGAGACTGACAACTGTTACTCTCTTATTCGGATTTTCTATCATATTCTGCTAGTTGGAAGACTACGCGATTATGTACTCAACGATCAAAAGTTCCTCGAAGAAGAAACCATAGGAAATGACGTTTAATAATATCAAGTACAAGGACAAGTTTTCTATCTTTACATGATCGAGATTGAGAAAGGAAAAAAGAGAAAACAAGACGATTGAATTACATCTCGTTGTAAAATGATATCCCCAGACAAGTCAGCAAAAGTTCTCCCCAGTTTCAGCAAATCAAAATGTCTGTACCATATTTTATTAGAGGACAGCAACACAAGCCATGTCAAGTATCCTCATGACGACCCTCTGATCATTATGCTTTAAGTAGGACATGACTAACTACACACACTACTCGTCGATACAGAAAGCGTAACAAATGTTCTGTTTAAAAAGGAAATTGATGTACTAGGACTCAAAGACTCAGTGAAAGTTTTGACAACCACCATCACAGATTTTAATGGTTCTAAAGAATTGGCCACTGGAAAAATCACCTTGCCAGTTCAAGTGGGATCAGAAGCAACTTTCATTAAATTCGTCATCATCGATGTTGAGTCCAAATATTTGGGCATCTTAGGGCGAAGTAGGCTAAATTCGATCAAAGCAGTACCTTCGACTTATTATCTAGTATTAAGATTTCCAACAGATCACGGAGTTTATAGAAATTCAAGGAAGTCAAGCAGTTGCGCGTATGTGCGAGAATACCATAACCAACTCTTACACGGTGAAACTTCAAAAGGTACAATAACTACAATAGGAAACGCCCCCCACATTCGGGCAGCATGATACTGAGGTAGCAGATTCCATTGAACTTGATAGGTATGTGCGTAACACCTTTATTGGCTCCAAACTGTCTTGTGACGAAAAAGAAACCATGATCCAACTTTTAAAGAAAAACGTCGACATCTTTGCATGGTCTTTCTAGGAAATGCCCGACATTCATCACTCGATCGCATGCCATAAGCTCAATCTCCTTCCAGATAGCAAGGCAGTTGTGTAGAAGCGTCAAAATCTAGCTCCCCACCTTCGCAAAGCCGTGAATGAAGAAATTGATAAACTCCTTCGTATAGGATTTATTCAAGAAGAAAAATATCCCAAATAGGTTTCTAAGATAGTGGCAGTCCCAAAGAAAATGGAAAAATTAGAGTTTGTATCAATTTTACTGAACTCAACAAGTTCATACCGAAAGATAACTTTCCTCTCCCATTGATCTCATAACTCCTCGACTCTGTAACAAGGAGAAAGCTTCTTTCAATGATAGATGCAGCCTCCGGTTACAATCAGGTTCCTCTCGCCGAAGAAGATCAAGAAAAAACAACTTTTATCACAGAAATGGGTCTCTCCTGTTATATAGTAATGCCTTTTGGATTAATGAATGCAGAAGCCACTAACCAATGCCTTGTCACTAAAATGTTCAAAAATCATTTGAGAAAAATCATGGAGATACACATCAATGATATGATATGATATGCAAAAGATTGAAGCGTGAAGATCATTGCAACAACCTCCAAGCCATCTTCGATATCCTTCATACCTACCAGATGAAACTCAACCCAGAAAAATGCTAAGTCGGTGTCGCATCGGGTAAATTTTTGGGACACCTGGTTAGTAAGAGGGGAATCAAAATCAATTTGGCATAAATTGAAGCACTCATGGCAATGCCATCTCCTCAAACCAAAAAAGGCGTACAAAAATTTGCTGGCAAGATTGCAGCTCTTCACAAGTACATTTCCAATTAATCTGATTGATGCAAGCTTCTTTACCTCCATCTTTGTGGGAATCCAACTTCACTTTCCCAAAAATAGCCCAAAGAAATCATTTAGACCCCTGACTATGAATTGGCTTTCCAAGATCTTAAACGATACTTAGGGCATTCTCCTATAATGAGTACTCTAGTTGATGGCAAAACACTAACAATGTACTTATCGACCACCAATTATTCCATTAGCTCTGTCCTTATTTAAGAAGATGATGGTATAGAAAAACAAATCAACTACATCTGCAAAACTCTCATGCCTGCAGAAAAAAGATATATAACAACTGAAAAACAACTACTCGCCTTGGTTTGCAGCTCCCAAAAACTTCGACCATATTTCTAATCTCAGCCCATTAAAATTATTACCAAATTTCCTCTCAAACTTATCCTCTCTAAAAAAGAAAAGTCTTGAAATGTTTAACAATGGTTTGTATACTTTAGCTAATATGATATCCCCTTCGAGCCTCAGATATTTATCAAAGGACAAGCAATAGCTGATTTTTTAGCAGATTTTCCAGTGGGAGACCCTGATTGGGAAGAACTCGAAGAAGTATTGAATGATGATTCAATTACAGAACCAGACGCATGGTCACAAAGCACAGGATGGAGACTCTTTATAGACGGATCTACTATACCGTGATGATCAAGAATCGACATTGTCCTTGTTACACCATCTAATCATCGCATCAAGAAAATTATTAAACTCATGTTCTATGCCACAAGCAATGAAGCAGAATATGAAGCTATCCTCCATGGACTGGACCTTGCTATAACACTTGGGGCAGAAGAAATAGTTGTATACGTCGACTCCCTGCTCGTCGCCAACCATTATAACAAAAGGTTCAAAACATCAGGAAAGATAGTTGATTATGTAGCCTTGGTCGAAGAAAAATTGAGAAAATTTAAAACAACAACAATCTCTTACCTCCATCGAGCCAAAAATTGCCACGCTAACGCGTTAACATACATTGCTACAATACTCGCAGATAGTGAAAAGAGAAATTTGGACATTGAGGTCATTGAATATTTTAGTCTTGATATAAGATATACGATGCAAATCAATGTTACTGAAGACGACGATACTAAAGATTGGAGAAGACCATTCTATGCATACCTCAATTTTAGCATCCTCCCAAGTAATAAAGAATAAGCCCGATCACTCTTAGCAAAATACCCAAGATTTATGGTTTAGAATAAAATCTTATATCACATCACAGGAGGATGACCTCTTATTGAATGTATCTCTTTAAAACAAGCCCAAGTCAAAATCAAAGAACTTCATGAAGCAATCGGCGAAGCCCACATTTCGGGATGAACATTGGCCCAATGGGCATTCACTCATGGGTTATGTTGGCCGAAGATACGAGAGGACTGCGAAGACTATGCTCAAAAGTGCTACAAATGCCAAATTCACTCTCAAGACATAAAAGCCCTGCACACAACCTATACATTAGCAATGTCCCCTAGCTATTCAAAAGATGGGGGATAGATATCATTGGACCTTACCACCCTGCATCGGGAAACAAAAAGTTCATTCTTGTGGCAACAAACTACTTTACCAAATGGGTCGAAGTAGTACCTCTATGTCACACAGATGAGAATGAAGTCATCAAATTTCTTTGAGAGTATATTTTAACCAGATTTGGTTATCCGCAAATGATATGATCAGATAACGGTAAGCAATTCATCAACATCAAAGTCCTTTGCGTCCTCTACAAATATAAGATTCAGCTGTCTACTTTGACACCATACTACCCTCAAGGAAATGGTCAAGCTAAAGCCTTTAACAAAAGTATCAAGTCAGCATTACGCAAGTACCTCGACGAGAAAAAAGGTAGTTGGGTCGATGAATTACTAAGTGTCCTATGGGCATACCGGACGAATCCTAGAACATCAACTGGTTGTACACCATTCATGATGGCCATTGGCATAGAAGCAGTTATACCTTCACATCTCGATCTACCAAGTGCTCGAAGAAAAATAATGGATAGAGAAAATGAGCTCGGTCTCCTCTGCAACCTCAATTGAATCAAAGAGACCCGAGACCAAGCCATTTTAAACTTGGGGCGATACCATGACACTCTCAAAAAAGCATATAGCTAGAAGGTTAGGAAGCGAACATTTGGCATTAGTGACCTTGTTCTTCGGTGCATCTAGGACAGTACTCGACCTAAGAATTCTTGTAAATTATCAGAAAACTGGGAAGGACGTTATATTTTCAGTGACAAGACCAATAGTGGGACTTACTGGTTAATGACTGAAGATGAACTACAACTCGAATATCCGTGGAATACAGCCCAGGTCAAAATGTTCTACAGATAACCTCTGTAATCGGTATCGAAAAATTCAATAAATCCTTTTTACTATCGTTTTTATCTTTTTCATTATCCTTTGCTTAGTATCGATACATGCTCAACAAGTATACATCATCGCTAACTTTCATCTCTTCGACAAACGCCTATCCAATTACAGGATAACTTTGTTTGCACTTCATTACTTATCGAATAAAACATGTCATATTTTTGTTCCCTTTTTCTCATCGACATAAAACACAGATATCCCATCGAGGTAAAACATCTGGTCATCATTCTCCATTCACATGAGTCGTTACATGTCCTTCTTTCAGTAATCTCAGATACTTGCTCCAGAGAAACATTCTGCATATTATCTCTGTCACTATCTAAAACTATCGATCTTATTGAATACCAACACTTAACATAAATTTAAACTATGCATAAATTACTTTCAAAATATTCTTTGAAAACATTAACATATGTATTTAAGAAATAACAAAATATTGTTTTGGTCCCATCGACCATTTTTACATCTTTCATTAAAAATAAAACATTATCAACGATAATTTACTCTGTAGGGGGAGAGATTGCAGCATCAACCATCCCTGGTATCCCTGAGGTTAGCTTATCTACAAAATCCTTGGTAAGAGTACCCTAAGAGATTTTCACCACAGGAACTTCCTGTGCTTGAGGCGCCTCAGGTACTTCAGGCATTTCAGGAACTTCGTCCTCCGTGTCTGAATTGAGGAGAAATTGGTTACCAACAACAACTAACTTCTTATAAAAATCTTTCCTTTCTTCCATCTCCTCGAACTATCCCGAAAAATTGGCCTTTATCTTCTTGTACGCGTCAAGGTTCTCTCGAACAAGTTCAGGCCTCACATCCTCCAAAATCTTTCCATTCTCCAACTCCATCGCCCTCCGAGAGGATGCAATCTATTTACGAACATTATTTTCAAAATTAGATTTTTGAAAAGACAACGCCTCTTCTAATTCCTTCGTGAGGTTGGCCCTTATCTCTTGGGCTTCTTTCACCTAAGTTTTCTTCGCCTCGCGAAGAATAAATTCCTTTACCTTCCCGGCCTCTTGTTTGTACAACCCCAGCCTCGCCTCTAGATTCTTATTCTCATCGATCAGATCTTTTTTATCCTTAACCACCTCCTTCTCAATATTCATGTAGGGGAGTAGCTGGTTTGCCAGCATACCAGCACCAACAATGTGCGGTTTCATCTTTGTCAACAACTTCTTGATCTGCATTACATTCATAATATGATTATTCAAATGGGGCGCCAAATTCTTTAATCGATGCAAAGCATAAAAATTCCCCACCTTAGACATGTTTTGGTAGCCCTCACTGAAAAATGTAATTAGGTTTTCTGGCCTCACCAGAAAATCGTCAACTTCCTCCTCCAGAGTAGTCATCCTAGACACATATGCGTCCTTTGTCCTTTGGACCTCAGTTTCTGACTCCTCGACGAACTTCCTCTTTGTCGACCCAGAAGCCTTCTTCTTCGGCAACACGCTCGGAGCCGATTTAGGAGGTCAGGCATCCGGCACACCAGATGATGTCCTCACATCTTTATCAACCTCCTTAGTAGTTAATCTACGAGAAGCCCTCTTTAGGGGCAATAAAGGAGCTACAACCTGGTTAACAGCTCTCTTTTTCTAACTCTTGCCGAATTGTTCCATCAGCATCGTATTCCTTTCTGCAGTTGCAGAATCGGTGGTGTAACCACTTAGAGCAATATAATTGTGGGGAAAGCTCGAGTCGGCAACTCTTTTATTCCATGCAGACATCTTTTCATCAATGATAATAATTTCAGATCCTTTTGCTCGAGTTCGCTTTAAACCAACCCCCTGAAACAGACCGTCCACCTTCTTTTGGTCGACCACCAAATTGTCGATACGACCAAAATAACCCTTCCTGATATTATAAAAATTTTCTACCACGTCCGAGTCTCTATCAACCTCCTTCAAAGCTATAAAAAAATACAATCAAAAGTTAGAGCATTAGATTCCAATAAACAAATCAAAACTTGTACATCTAAATTACCTAACCAAATACCTAAGTGAAAATTCTTCCTTTTAAGGGCCTCCCCTGGATTTCACCAATCAAATTCATAATTTTCCAATACAAGGAGACACTCCTAATAATACTGTCCTCCAATCGATACCATCTCATAAAATAGAGGTCTTCTAAAGAACCTCGCCAAGTACCTGTACCCTAGCTTCGTTAGATTTTGTTTAAGTGTGTAATACATACATAAGTCATCCACGGTGATTAACTCTTCCCCTCTCGCCACTCATCGACCATTTATCACTCCACATACCCGGAATAGGCCATACACATACGAGTTAAACTGACCAGGTGCAACATAAAAAAAAATTCATCAACTTTTTCTGGTTAGCTCGAAGTGGCAGCTTTAAATCCTTTTTAATCTATTCTCGATGGACAAGTATGCCATCCAAAGGAATGTCTTGGTCGATCATCTCATGATGATAGTCATATAATCTAATATTCTCGAGAATTCCATTCTTAACTTTGAAACATAAAATTTCACTCGTTTCTGGCCCTTCTCCATAACATAAAGCATCATCCTCCGTGACGTATTCTTCCCCCCCACCACTGCCTTCTCGATCATTATCCTGTGGCTCGTGATCAACATCTATCTCGATACCCTCCTCGTCCGACACTTCCACATTCCTGGGTGCCCCATAAACTGGTCAACACTAGCCACGTCAGCACAACTCAACCCAACCCCGTAACTCCTACCCAACTTATGGACACAGGCCGTTACATCAATTTGAAGAGGTTCTATGTCTACAAGGTTCTCAAAGATTTCTTTATCATAAATTTGAATATGTTCAGCCATTTTATTAACCTGAAATCATATTCTATTTTTTTTACAAAATTAGTCTATATTATATCTGATACACTATATATGTTCATATGTCATATTCATTTAGTTGTCGAGTTTAATCTCCAATACGTCACTCTTTCATTACTACCTGAATACACAATTGTGACATTCTATTCTCGATACAAGATTTATTTACTATTTTTTCTAAGTCCTAACATCGATAACTATTTTTTTGTTACTAACATATCTTATCAAAGTTCAAAATGTGATCAGGACCCTAAGCTTTTTGAAGACACTTCGGCAGTACCCTGCTTCCTGCCAATACAAGCTGAATTTAAAATGTTTGGAATTCCTCCCTTTCCGGCATCAAACCCGGCCGATTTTACAGATAATCCGGCGCCTCAGCCGCCAAACCTCATCACATTTTAAATATTTAAACAACTCACCTACAATCGCACCGTAATCCTAACGATGCCCAAAACTAACTTTCTTTACTCATCATCACCTCTTTCCATCCCTCCTCTCTCCACCACAGACCTTAACCCTTTTTGATATCTTTACTCCAATAGTCGCCTTACCATACAGACAATATCAAGGCAATTTCATCTCAAACCCTAAATATTTATTTGGTTAATTACTTCAAAAACACCCATCTATACTACAATTACTTCCTACACTATAAGAACACTATGAATATCTACAAAGGGTTTTATTATCATCACCAAATATCAAATAAGTGCAAGAAAAACACTAACCTTGAAGTCGCGCCATCTCAGTATCCCTCTGCTTTGCAAGTTTTGCCCTCTTAATCAACACATTTATCTCCTCATTCCCAATCGTTGACAACAATTTAAGCGAAGAGCACAAATAATTTGCACTTACAAATTTTTTTTTAGAATCAATAGTAGTATGTGAACAGTCGCCAGCTACAAGACTATTTATAGGCCTCACGCGACTGTTCACCGCACCCTTCGCGACCGTTCATGTACTCGAACGTAACAACTTATTCACCTCTTCTCGAATTCTTTAATCCTTCATCGTCTAAATGCCAATAGGCCCATGCACTGTTGCTCCAACCCTTCCATATCTCTTTGTAACTCCTCTGATATGTCCATCCTCGCCAAATAAACTCTTATATTATTACATAGAGATTGTACATCCAATTCCTTATACCTCACAATGTCACCTACAGGAGTACATCTTGCCATTCTTCTTTCCCTACCTAAACACATCTTTCCTTATTTCCAACTCTCCTATATTCTTGGGAAGATCTTAATAGAAATTCAAATTTCAAATTTTATTTGACAACCTATTACTAGAAAATCAAAATATCATACATTCCTATACTCCTACTCAATAATTTAACTCAATACCAATTCATTCGTTCAAACATATCCAATCATATTCGAGAATAATTTTAATCACACACATCGACAACAACAAATATATTCATTTATTTCAAGAGAATACCTTACACATAAACTCATTTGTTACTTACCAACAACACTTATTTTACTCTTCAAACTCTTCGACCAGCCACATCATCTTCTTTCTTCACCAAAGCCTTGTCTCGATTCTTTATCTCGCCGACGCGTTCAGAAGGACTCAGGAATTGCAAGTTACAATAGAATTCATATTCCTCTTCTGCCTTATTTACCTTTACTTCACTCAACTCTTTATATTTGGGCTCTACTGGCATCAATGGTTGCTCGTTTATGCAACTCTTACCAAAGTACCTATTCAGTAACTCCCAATTCTTAGCATAAACATGATTGGAATGCTCATACCCCCGAACTTGTGCTCTCATCCTCACCATCTCCACTCCTATAAATAAACCCCATATTATAAATAGTATTTATATACAAAGCAAACATGAACAGCCAAATCACTCATTCAATTCACAATGGAACTTTACACATCCGAGTCAAATCAAACTTCCTAGGAAACCGTTTCAGGCCCTACACAGTCAGCAAACTTCAATATGAAATCTTTGACCTCGCCAACATAAACTTCAATCTTACATAAAGTTCGACATAACCTACTCGACAAACTAATGACTTGACTAATTATCTTCACATAAATATATTTCCTTCTATTCGAGATCACCATCTGCAAATGCAATGCAAGATCAAAACAACGATTATTCATTAAGTACTCTGTTATATTTTACATTTGACAATTCTCTCCTTCAATTACATTACATCAAACTACATTTTACGTTTTATCATTCGAAATAAAGGACTCGAAGCTATGTGCTTTTTTTCACCAAAATCTGGCATATCCTCCAACGAAGGGGCAAAGATATCCTAAGAAACTCAATGACACTCGAGTCATGGAACTTCTTAAAAATGTTACATGTGTGTGCCCTACAAAATGACAGCAGCAAAAAATTATAAGAAGTTTTTTGTATCAGCCAGAGACACAGGACGCCCTATCTGCCTTCGCATCATTGTCTTCAATATGGGCAGTGTCAACTTCTCCAAAACATTGATGAGCTCTGAGGCCTTCCACAACGTAAAATGACACTAATTTAATTGATACACTTTGTTTCAACACTCTCTACCCCATCCTCCCTCAGTCTTCCCAACAATCATCACCACCGGTCCAAGATAAAACAACAACAATGACAAAATAATAAGATTTTCCTTTTTATAGTTGTCACAATTCCCATCTACAAATTCTAGCCACTCACTATACCACGCCTGGGGCGAGATCATTACAATCACAGCTTAAAACCATTCACCTAACAAACAACAACTCTTTCTTCCTCCTATTTATAATCCAATCTTCAACAAATTTTGAAGTTTAATATACTGTCATAAATGCTCCTTGGGAAATCAAAATGACTAGATTCATTTGACTTTTGCCTTTTAAATGATAGCAACAGAATTTTACAAATATTTCATAACCGTTCAAAATTCCGATGTTCTTCTCGACACAATAACAAGTAATTGTATCGAAAATGGGGCGATTATAGTAGCATATTTCCTATATTAGACAAAGAGAAGCCAACAAACCGTAGTCGAGGACATATTACCATTCGAGAAGATGTCACATTTGTGGCCTCAGTTCTCGACCAAGATTGGTAAAGAAAAGCCAACGGACCTTTGTTAAAGATATTCTATCATTCGAGAAGATATCACGTCTGCGGCCACAGTTCTCGATCTACTGAGAGTAGCCGTTATGCTTGGTTAAATAAGAGCCGTTGGGAGATCCGCGAAGTTCGCCCACTACCCCCAAAATCGGAAACTATTTTTCCTTTGTAAACTGCCTGTATCAGCTATAAATATAGGCAGATAATGAGTTAGTCAAATCCGCCACTTTACTATTCATTCATCTTTACTTCATAACAAGCAACAAATTGTAATAACTAGCAACTTATGGTTTTTCTTAGCCTTTACAGAGTTTTTACGTAAAATTTTATTTGTTTAAGCTTATTATTGTATCATCCTTGTTGAAATGGCCAAATTCTGTAAGCTCAAAGTAGTCTGGAATTAACTCTAACACTAATGTACCTATAACAAAATTTAATTGAAAACAAAAAATGACACAGGTGTTTAGCATCGAAAACCTATGAATTGGTTAAAAACTACAACCTCGGGTTGAGAATTTTTGTAATAGTGACGTGTATTGTTTGAGGCTGATATTATATTACAAGTGATCTCTAAACTTAGAAATGCTTGATCTTGTGAATAAGAAGTTTGAAGTTGTTGAGAATTTAGAAAATATAGTTTTCCTGTTGATTTCTTATGTAATTTTCTTATCTTATCTCTTCTAAAACTTTTTTTTTATAGAGGCCTTTTCCATAGTTCTTTATCGTGCTAAATCATATTCTCCGAACAATGTGGTTAGTGGCAGTTGACTGAATAAATGCTAAGTTTGAGAGAGACATATGGCTTTGACTTATTCAGGTTTTTCGGCTTGAGCTCAACCTATATTTTTTATCAATTCGTGGAGTATGTGGCAATGTTAACTGGAGAAGTCATGTGAAGAATGCGTTTGTCTGACATGGAGGTAGTTCGAACTGGAGATAACTCGATTTAGGTAAGATTGAGGGATAGGCCACTACAATTGCCCAATTGTAATCAAAGTCATGAGTGACTTTGGTTGAGAAAGAATTTAGATATATGGGTATTCAGGTTGGAAGTTTGAATATAAAGGAAGTAATGATGGTGTTGACTGTATGAAAAATGTACGTGTCAAAGGGGGATGTACGTGTATTGAATGTTGATGGGAATATTAATGCATCCGACGGTTAAAGTTTAAAGAGTCTAGTCTGTATTGAATGGTGATGCTTGAGGAAACGTTCCTGCATAATAAATGTAGAGTTATATAAATAGTACCTGTACCGAGTCTTTTAGCAAAGTATGCTTGTTCTGATGTAAAATATTTTGCAAGTTTTGAAGATGGTAAAGACTCGTTGGATGTTTATTGAAGAGAGAATTCCTTCTAAAATGTAGAGGTTGAAGTTGGAATTTTTTTGAGGATCAGTCCTTGGAGAATCCTATTCTTGCTCATGTTCTGCCGACGTACCGAGGAATGTCAGAAAAAATAAAGCGGCTGAAGCTGAGGAGGAGTTTTGCTACAGATGGAGGTTTTACCATGCTGTCCTAACAGGTGAGCAACGTTAGGTTTGTCTCCGTATCCTTACGGAAGATAAGGTTGGGGAGACAGATGCAGGGATTGACGTAACTGTGGTACAGTTGCACTGATGTCTTGCGTCGCAATAAATTCTTAGGTCGGGCTCTCTTCATCTCTACCTACTCTAAGGGGGTGGTGGTTATAGGAGAGGCGGTGATAGTAGTCGAGGAGGAAGATGAAGAATAGAAGTCTGTTTCTACATTTCCATCGCTACTTTGTGCTGAGAAGACCTTCAGTTTGAAGAGTTGGTTCAGGCACTGAGTCTCCTGCTTTCATAGTTTCTATTTGAAGATTGTTTAGACTTTGACCAAACTTATGGGAGGGAGGATACCCGTTATTTCCAATGTCTGCTTTACATCAGGATGAAAGATCACTGAAGTAGAACGAATTGAAGTATTTGACACTTTGGAGTGCCTAAAAGACTTGTTAGCTGTAAAAGTACTTGAAAAACACGAAACTATAAAGTACCCAATGTTGAGTTCTTGAAAGACTTATTATCTGTAAAAGCACTTGTAATATGCTTTGAGATGAATAAAATTTATTATCCAAATTTTATGTTGATATAGAAATAGAATAACTCTAGAAATCGAGCTGTATGATTCGAAGACTATCGAATACTACATGAAATGAAATATATGAAAGTAGAAAGTAAAAGATTTATAGTTATCGAACTGTGATACATTTACTTATAAAAATATAGATATGTGTTTAATTATTAAACGTGATTCGACCTGTTTGTTTAAAAAGTGGGAGAGAGAAAAAAAAATTGTAGGAGTTTTAGAATGATGAATCGGTCTTATAGAGGTCATTTGAAAAAAGTAGATCTGGGAAGAGTAAGTTTGATATGTAACAGTTTAGAATGAATGAGCTCGATAGGAAGAGATATGTTCAAATAATTTCTCTTAAGATATTGGGGTTTCTATTACGAGATAAAAATGATAATATCACGAGTTGCTGTCAATTGGTAGTAAAAATGTATAAATAAGGGTAAAATGAATTCTGAATCTGGGGGAAGAGATAAGAATGGTGTGGACTCGATCCGAGAGAATCCGCTATGCCGCTGAAGGACGATTGGCGATAAAGATCGCTGAAGTGCAGAAGAGAATTTTTGGACTGATGGATTATGATGCTGAGTTGCCAGTGAGGGAGTGTTAGTTTGAAGGTTTAGATTCAATGGGTAGGGAATTTGAGTTGTGGGATTGATTGCTGAAGAAGAGATCGATTTTAAGGATATGAGGATTGTTATAGGTTTACTTATTGGATGTGGTTCCCAGGTCATCAAGGCTGCTTCAGATGTAATTATATGTGAGGTGATCGGAGCGGATATAAAAATAGGGGTAGCAGATTATATGTTACTATTTGTGTTTGAATAATTTGGAAGAAATTATTGTTGAATAGATTCTCTATTTTTGTGAATACTGTTTGTGACTGTTGTGAAAAATAAATTTGAAAATCAATATTTTAAATTTTTTTATGGGAGATTTGGAAATGACGTCATTGCTGCTATAAGAGTAGAAGAAGAAGCACGTACAAAAAAAGTAGGGAGTTTTTGATTTTGTCCATTATGCAAAAGTTGTGAAAACCCTATTGCGTATTAGTGTGAGTCATCATGAGTATGGAGAGGTTTGAGGGAAATTTGGAAAATAGAGATAAAAATAGTTTAAAATATAAGGGTAAGGACAATGATGTGAAGGCATTTTTGCCGAAAAGGTGCAAGATGTCTGACATGAATATTGGAAGGGATGCCTCAGTTTCAAAACTGAGGACAGCTCGTGCGAGGCTTAATAACTTCCAGCAGTTAGAGAGAGAAAATATAAATACCGCTTAATCTTCATCAATCAAACGTTTCTCAACTTCTGAAAACTTGAATAATAGTGAGAGAAGAAGGAAGAGGAGAGGCAAAAATAGCACAAAAACTCATGAATATTTAAGTGAAAGGAATCATCAGTCAAAGCGTGAGAGAGTCGCTGAAACTGAGTCACAAAGGTGGTTGTACTGTAGCGTGGTGAGGAAAGGATTTGGCGCTGCCTCAGATTCTCACCCTGACATAGAAGGTTAGTAGAGGATTTATGATGTGTGTAAGTATTTTTGAAGATCATTTTGTATTGCTAGGAAAAGTGATAACTTATTATTTATAGTAATCTATGAAAATCTGCTTGTTATATGATATATGAAAGATATTTGAATGTGGTTAGCGTATATTAAAAGATAATGATAAATACCTAGACCTGTGTGTAGGTCGAACGTGGGGAGTATTGTGTAGGATAAAATTATTTCTTGTAACTGATATGAGGACTTTCCCTATAAGTGAGGTATCGACCACTGGTCAGTCAGTTAAGTCAGAGATTAAAACGTCTGAAAGTGAGAAAGAAGTAGGTGTTGATCAATTTCCAGATTTTCCTGGAAGATTGGTATCCAATCCTCCTCGCTCGGATGCATTTATAGATTTTATAAAGCCAGGGATTCTATAGGAGGTAGATGGGGTAACTGTATAGATTATGCCGGTTTGCAATTTAGGGGTCGCACTGTAGCAACGGGAGAGGAATATTTTTATTTGTTGGCTGATTTGGCGAAGGAGAAAAAGGATAGGGGTATAGAGGAATCGATCTCTTTAGAGTATTTCAATGGGGATGTTCATACTAAACTTTTAGAGGGTTTTTTATGTTTTCTGTCTCAGTTGAAGTATGGGTTGAGTATTCCCCTTAGCAATCTAGCGAAAGGGATTATGAATCTCATCGGAGCATGTCCCATTCAGATGAACGGGAACATGATGAAGGTGATAAGTGTTTATGAATCTTTGAATACAAGGTGGGAAGAAGATGGAATAAGGAGGAGGATATCCTCTGAGGATGTGTCGCAGTTTTATGGTGTAAGAAACTATTCTGCAACTGGAGGGGCATATTTTTGTGCGAGCTCAAATCGACCACGCTTCTTCGAACTGAACTCAGTAGATCGACAGTGGAATGATAATGTGATATGGGTAAAGGGTGATTGCCTTCAGAGAGATGATGACGAGCCCATGGAACTTCTGCTTAGAAATGTAAAACAAAGTAAGTATAACAATGTAAAATATTTGAGATTGATAGTTGAAGTTGTACGACGTCTGCTGATGTTAATGTTTTGTGTAAGACAAGTCCTAAATTACAGGTAACGAGGAAAGAGTCATTGCTGGATATAGTTTCTCAAAAGGAGACACAGTTCGAGGCTGTACTTGAAGATCTTGGCATTAGCAGGAAAAAGTGTGTTAACATCCGAGTTGAAAAAGTTCTAAAATTTCAGTCGACAAGGCTAATGACGAGCGCTGACGGTAGCAAGAAGAAGTGGACTGATCGGGAAAGGCGAGCAAACTTTCCTAAGGCCCTGGAGTGGACTGCACAAGGTTACCTGAGTCCATTACGTTAAGCAAATTAGCTCGAACGTTCCCTAAAAAGAAAATACTGAAGCGTCCTTAAGCTTCTGGGACCACGGGAAGTTGTGAGGCCATGGAAAGGGTGAAAAAGATAATGGTTGAACCTTCTGAAATGCCGGGGGTGAAGGTCGTAGAAGATCGACCTGTAGTGGAAGATGATAGGTAATGGGTGGAGGAAAAAGCTAGGTTGGCAGCTCTCCACGCGGAGGAAGAGATGAGTAGAATGGTATGTTCATATGCTAGAACATGTATTATGATGGATTTTGTATTATGATTCGAGCTAATCAATAAGGTCGATTCTTTTTTATTTTTGTAGGCTGCTAGGCTGATGAAGGGATTATGCCTCAAGGTTGAGGAGGAGAGAACTGAGCCAAATTGGAAGAAGGTCGAGCTTGAAAAGAACGTAGCTCGATTGAAATCTAATTTGAGTAAGGAGGGGAAGCGGCTGGAGGCCCTGAAGGCTTCCCAAGTAGTAGAGATCAATAAGCTTTAGGTAGAGGCAAGATTGGACTTGGAGGAAGTGGTAACTGTGTGTGATAGGCTTGGGCGTCACCTTATGTCCAAAGGATATTCTGAAGATGAGGTGGATGCCATTAGGGCCGACACCTATGTGGAGGAGGAGGAAGATAAAGTGACTGAAGGTATTGTTGTTGGCGCTATGGATGGACTGGATTATCTGTCTCCTCAGACGGTGAGAGACAACCAAGGGGATGACAACGAACACCCAGAGTTAGAAAATGAGAAGGTAGGGTAGTGTGATAGTATTGTGATTGTGTGAATATTTGGGAATGTTTGTAAACTGATTGGATATATTTTGTTAGGTAAAATTCTGTAGGCTAAGGTGTTTTTGTAAACCTTGTGTAGAAACTTAAGGACATACGCTTCAGAACAAAAGATTTAGAGGTTGAGCTTGCTATGGAGGTGGAGACCTCAACGTCCCTGTTGTCTTCGCAAGTTGAGCGACATGTTAGAATAAAGTAAGAAATATTTGATTTGCATGCTTAATTAATATAGAGCTACAAAGTAATAAATAGAGTGTAGAGATGGATCGAAAAACCATTATCAATTTAGGGGAAAATGACACTGGAATGGTGCGCACAAGAATGTTAATTTTTTTTTTTACAAACTAAAATATAGAGAAAGTGTATCTTAGAATTGGAAGTATGTTTTATGGAGCATCCACCATAGATTGTACTTTGATCATAAGTTCGAAAGTAGTTTTAGTAGATGTCAAAAAGTAGATATCATATTAGAAATAAGTCATATGTAGTGATTGAGTATTCTGAATCGAACTTGATATAATGTAACTGTCATGTGCAGGTCGAATTGGACTCAGCTCGCTCGCGCGAAGATGATGCTTACCAATGTAGCCAAGAATTTGCAAAAGAGTTTGATAGGATGAGAGAGGCGAATGATGATAAAGTAGATCAACATATGATGGTGTACTTTAAGTTTTTTTGGGCAACACAGACTGCTGTCGACCTAACTCGGAAGATTGAGGAGAAGGATGCCGAAATTAAGAAAGGGCAAAAAGAGCTTGAGGAGTTAAAAGAACATGTTGTGCAACTTAAAAGCCAGAATGATGCGTTAATGGTAAAGAGTAGGGAGGCTGACATGGCCCATTGCCGTACACAGGCTCTAGAAAAATCGAAGGAAGGTTTAAATCGATCAGTGACCGGTTTAAAAAATAATTTGATCAAGAAAACAAACAATCAAGAGAAAATTCAAACTGATCTAGAGAATAGCATGAGAAAGTTGGAGCGATTGAAGAAGAGATTGGTTGACAAAGATAACTAGCTGAAGAGAGCTCGAGAAGATCTCTCTGCATCCAAAGTTCTAGTTGACCAACTGTCTACAACCTTACCTGCTAAGGATATGAAATTTTGGATAGTTCAACAAAAATGCAATGAGTTGAATGAAAGGGTGTCACAACTGAAGGCTGAATTGGCATAGGTCAACTTACGTGCCAGGAATGTCGAAGCTGGGGAGCGCTCGAGGAAGAGCAAAAATGAGGCCAAGGTTTCCCTTGTTCAAGGTGATGTCGCTAGTCTATCAGCTTGAATAAGTGATTTGATGGTTTACCTTGTGATGCATAGCAATTGTTAGTAGAATGATGGTTTACCTTATGATGTATGCAGCACGGTCGGCTCTCGATTGGCTTCAATGGTTGGGATAGACGGTAGAGCTTATCCTTTGAGTGGATTAGAAAAATTGCGGAGATTCAAATATTCATTTTTTGGAAGACAGGTTTGACTTGTGATCCTCCTTTTCGAGGGTTGTCAGTGTTTCCCTTGACGCGCTTCTGGTCACCCTGATTATCCTCCAGTTCAGTGTTTCAATCTGCAGATGGACATTTTGTGGCTAGGACAGATTTAGTAGATCTGTATCTTTCGGATATCATCCTTTCCAGGTTGATGTAACTATTGACCTTGGTGATCATATCCTCCAAGGTCTTAGGTTTGTTGAGGAAGATGTGCTCTTTAGCTTAGTAGTCGAGTTGGAGCGCGTTGGTAGTAACAAATATTTTCTAATCGAGATTATCTACTTTACGCGCGTGCTCCAAGAACTTCTTTGTAAATGCCACGAGCTTCACTCCGTGCGACTGTTTGAGACTGATAAGAGAATATAAATTTTATTCTTTTTCTCTGTTGTGAGTATACATCTTGATGAATTGTTTTTGCAGCTGATCGAATATGTATATGGAGTCTTCAGGCAGAGAGTAGAACTATCGGAGCGGTTCCTCCAACAGACTTGTGGGGAACAGACGACAAAAAATGTGGTTGAGATTGGAGTACAACCCCAATAAATCACGGTATTGCTGAATGTGTTCCTTTGGATCGGTACTCTTGTATTTGCGAGTTTTTGAAGTATGGAAACCTTTTGAAATATCCATATCAAATAGTTCCTTGGAAATTAAACTTCTTTTTAACTTGGTAAGGTTGTCGGTAGTGCCCAAAACTTGTGCTTCGATCATCTCCTTAATACGCTGGTCTATATGCTTTTGTGTAACATAGTGACGGGTCGATTGAGTGCCTGGATGAGGAGGTTGCGAAATATGAGTACTGGTAACTTCACTCAAATGATATCGTATTGGAACTCGAGGCTGAGGTCTCTGTTCTTCCTCTTGGCGTATGGAACATCGATAACCTCGGCTGATTTTAGACTGAACCTCTCCTCCCAAATGAATGAAAGGTCGAGGTTCATTCCAAATATTTCTGGAAATAGCTTTGCTGGTGGGTCCTTGAGGTCCCAATCTTTCCCGCGCAGAGACCCGAGAGGCATCTGGCACCTGATCGCGATCTCGTGTTGGAGGAGCCTGCTGAGTATTTTATAAAAGCTTGCAAGGCAGTCTGCATTGTTGTTATTAAATCTTCATGTCGTTTGAGTGCTGTCAAACGAGCTTGTCGTTCGGCGTCGAGCTCGGTCGAGAGTTAATTTTTGTTTAAGCTCGTTGTGTTTCTCCATTTCAGTGTTGAGATTCGCCCGTAGCTCTGTAAATTATTTCGGCTCAACTAAGAGATCGAGCTAGATTCCGGTAGCTGGTCGCCTGGACGTGACCATGATTGAAATTGGTAGTAGAGTGACTGAATGCCTTTGGATATCATGGAAAGGATTTCTTTCCCACAGACGGCGCCAAATGTAATGGCCTAATTCCTTGAGCTCGAAGTGGCCTAAAATTAGCTCTTACACCAATGCACTTGTAACAAAATCTAATTGAAAACAAGAAATGACACATGTGTATAGCATGGATAACCTATGAATAGGTTAAAAACTACAACCTCGGGTTGACGATTTTTGTAATAGTAACATTTATTGTTTGAGGCTGATATCTTATTACAAGTGATCTCTAAACTTAGAAATGCTTGATCTTGTGAATAAGAAGTTTGAAGTTGTTGAGAATCTAGAAAATATAGTTTTCCTGGTGAGTTCTCCTATAATTTTTTGGTCCTGTCTCTTCTGAAACTTTTTTCTTTATATAGGCCTTTTCCACAGTTCTTCATCGTGCTAGGACACGTTCTCTGAACAATGTGGTTAGTGGCAGTTAACTGAATAACTGATGAGTTGAAGAGAGACAAGTGGCTTTGACTTGTTCTAGTTTTTCAATTTGAGCTCGACCCATATTTTTTAACAGTTCGTGGAGTATGTGGTAATGTTGACTGCAGAAGTCTTGTGGAGAATGCGTGAGTTTGACATGGAGGTAGTTCGAACTGGAGACAACTCGATTTAGGTAAGATCAAGGGATAGGCCCCTCTTACTAAAAGTATTTGCGAAGATTATCCTCTCGAAAAGCATGGCATTACAATGGGTACATTGTAGTCTGCGTGATGATACTCGAAGACATTAGCGAGGTGCAATCCCAAAAAGTTAATTCCAACTCCATAATGCAGTGCTACAGACTGAGCGAGAATCAGTGAACAACTTACAGTATTGCAATAGTCCCATATATAAATAACAGCCAAACTATATACTTCATAGGCAACGACATGGGGTCAGTATCCTACCTCCATGATCATACATTGGTCATTTGGATTATGATTGGAGGAGTCTTGGTCAAACGGGTGTTGGTCGATTCAGGAAGTAGAGCAAACATCATCTATTACAATACTTTGCTAAACATGAACATGCAGGAATTCATGACTCCCACGAAAATAAAGATCTTGGGTTTTAACTAATCTATTGAAAGAGTATAAGAGGGGTTCGTCACCCAAGTGCAGGGTAGACCTGTAATAATGTCCACAAACTTTGTTGTCGTAAACAGTCCCTCAGACTACTATAACAGCATCTTCGAAAGGGAATGGATCCATAGAATGAAGACAGTACCGTCCTCCTGCCACTAGATAATGTGTTTCCTAACAAAGTTTGGAACGTGCCAAATACGAGGATGCCAAGTTGTCACTCGTAGTTGTTACGTAAACCCTCTGATAAACCTGGTCGCCCTTAAAAATTCTAAAAAGAAGGGGAAAAGTTTAACAATAGAAGAATAACAACGAACAGGGAACAAACCCATGGCAGTGGACTCGTCCCCCATCCGTGACGTTCTAGACAAAATGGATATCGATATACAAGATACTCCTGATCAAAATAATATAATTATAAACATGTTTAGTAGAGAAGGGACGCCGCCACATGTAGAGCTGGTCGATAAAATTAGCCTCAACAACAGTACGAAAACTAAATATATTGGCTCATTTTTGGTAAGGGAAGAGTGCTCAGACCTTACAACCTCCTTACAACGATACAAGGATGTATTCGTCTGGCCGTTCGAGGAAATGTTGGGAATCAACCCTAGTATTGAATGCCATTGATTGCATGTTAGCATCAAGGCAATAACTGTAAAACAAAAGCCAAGGCGAACAGCTCCAAGACTGCAAGCGGTCATAAACAAAAAAAATTCAAAAATTATTGAAGGCCGAGTTTTTAAGACCCGTCGATTGTCCTTGGTGGGTAGCAAACGTTGTGGCAGTCCCGAGGAAGAATGACAAAATATGAGTCTGCATTGATTTCACAAATTTAGCCAAAAATTGTCTGAAGGACAATATCCCTACGCCCCCCATAAGAAGACTAGTGGACTCTACGACCGGCCATGAATGAATATCATTTATGGATGGTTACTCAGGATACAACCAAATACCTTTGGCTAACGAGGACCAAGAATGTACTTCATTCGCAATCGAGCAGAGTTTGTATTGTTATACTGTGATACTTTTTGGCCTAAAATATGTAGGATCCACATATCAGCGACTGGTTATAATGATGCTTGAAGAACAGTTCAGAAAAATAGTGGAAGTGCACATTGATGACATACTCATTAAAAGAAAGCTATAAAGCGACCATCTATAGCCGACGTTGTGACTGTGCTCGTTGAACTTAACACTACATAATGCAACTCAATCTTGAGAAATAAAGCTTTGGAGTTTTATCTGGAAAGTTCTTGGGGCACCTGGTAACTCAATGAGGGATTGATGCAGACCCCGACTAGATACTAGCCTTAGCTTGCATGTCATTACCTCAGACACTGAAGCAAGTTCAAAAACTAGTAGGTAAAATTATAGCACTCGGTCGCTTCATTTATAAAGCCTCGTACAAATACCGACTACTATTTTAATGTATTAGGGAGAATACTAAATGCCAATAGAATGTGGAATGCGAGGCAACTTTCCAGGAAATATTGAGATACTTGGCCATACCCCCAATCTTCAGTGTACTGAAGGGACACGAGCTCGTGGGATTGTACTTGGGTAACACAGATGAATTAATCAGCATAATCCTTGTCAGAACAGATGTGTCACTAAGACCCTCGTGGGGGAAAATTTGTGTTATTCTACCATCGAAAAGCAAGCGCTCGCCTTGGTATACAAATAAGAGAAACTAAGACCATACTTCCAAGTCCATAAAATCAAAGTTTTAATGACCCAACAATTTAAGAGAGGTATTTGAGAATAAGGATAAAATATGCCAAATAGTAAAATGGGCAATAACTTTAGGCAAATTTAACATTTGATTTAGGCCACAGGCAGCCATTAAGCGTTAGGTCGTAGCAGACCTTCTTGCCGACCACCCTATTAGTGGCGATCACTAGGTCAATGAGGAAGATAATGACAATGTGGCCCTTCCTGATGACACCAATGCACCATTCATGAAGGAGTAGCGGTTATATACAAACAAATCAGTTAGTACTGGCAGCTCAGGCCTCGGGGTCGTACTAGTTACTCCAACTAAGGACAAGATAGAAAAAGTAGTCCGAGTTAACTTTCTGATATGTAACCATGAAGCGGAGTACAAAGGCCTTTTTTGTGGGATAGATGCAGTATTGGCACTAGGCGTGGAAGAAATTTCCATTTTTACCAACTCACAGCTAGCTATTAACCAGCATAGACGGACATTCCAGGCCAACAGGAAAATGGCAGAATACATGGAGATCTTGAAGCAAAGGATCATAAAGTTAAAAAAATTCAACCTCGAATACATCCACCGAGGCGAGAATTAACATTCAGACACCCTCGCTTACCTAGCCGACATCATCGATGATCGACTAAGAGTTATCCAAGTTGAGGTACTTGACCAACCGAGCACCCTGAAACACGAGATAAAAGTAATACATATTGATAATGAAGCTCCAAATACCAACCTGAATGAAGAAAATCACTTATTGATTTCTTGGGTGAGCTACACATTCTCCCCACAGACAGGTCAGCTATGAATGGTATCCGTAATAAAGTACAAAAATATATAGTAATAAACAACGAGCTCTTTCGAATGAGCCTGCACGCTCCCATCTCACTTGCATTGTCAGGGAATGGGTTACGACGATCATCGAAGAAATTCACGAGGGTTTATGCGGAAAAAACACAATGGGTAGGCCCATGGCCGATCAAGCGCGAACACATGGACTTTACTGGCTAATAGTGAGACATAATTTTATCAAATATGCAAATAAGTGCGATAAATGCAAGATTCACGGTCATCTTATATACGTCCCTACCGTAGAGCTCCATACAGTCTCAAGCCCAAGGCCATTCGCAAAGTGGGAACTAGACATAGTCGAGGGACTCCCAATGACAAGCGGGAGACGTAAATGGCTATTGGTCACTACAAACTACTTTACCAAGTGGGTGGAAGCCATCCCAATCGCCCGCATAAGAGAAGAGGAGGTAATCAGTTTTTACTGGAAACACATTATCACGAGGTTCTGTATCCCAACTATCCTCATGATAAACAATGACACTTAGTTCATGGGTAGTAAGCTTGTAGACTTTGTATGACCCTACAAGATAAAAATACTATCATTAAGCCCAAGGTACTCACAAGGGAATGAACAGGCCGAGACGACTAACAAAAAGATAATCGATGGTATCGGTAAGAGGATAGATGCCGCCAAAGGCTGATGGGTCGACGAACTACCATATGTGCTATGGTCCTATTGAAAAACTCATTGAAAGTTGACATGCTTCATTCTATTCATGCTTACCTATGGGTCTGAGGCAGTATTTCCCACAGAGCTCATAGCCCATACAACAAGATACCTGGTCGTCCATTGTGAAATCAATGAGAGACTCTTCGCCAAAAACCTTAATTTATTGATGAAACTAGGGAGGAGGCTATAGGAACCTATCCCTTGAACTAGAGTAATAGTAAACTATTACAATAGAAGACTCACACAAAATCTACATTACATACGCCCTATCCATACTAACACCTGGATCATTGACTAAAAAGGAGCGTAGATCGAGCACTTCAAAAAACTAAAATGAGTCAAGGACATTTGTTCCCCATGAGCTGTCAGTTACAGGAGAAACCTCCACTCTTTCCCCCAATCTAGGAGAATGTACTGGCACACACAAACTGAGGATGGGATCTATAAAAGGGATAAGAGAAAGAGGAGAAGAGACCAATGATTTTTGACTTGAAAGATCTCAATTGTATTCAACATTCATTAGTCTTAAGCAATAAAAGTATTTTTACTAAATTCTCGAGCCGAGGTCGTGGTTTTTACCTATTCAAAGGTTTCCACGCTAAAACTTGTGTCATCTTATATTTTATGTTTATTAATATTTGTGTCATAGGTAAATTTGGTATAAGAGGCCATTCGAGGTACGAATTTAGGTCCTTATATTTGGCTCCGTCTGCGGGAAAGAAGATATATTCCATGAAAATTAAGGTAGCTAGTTACTCAAATCATTAACATTCAATTATGGTGAATCCTAAATGACCAGCCTCAGTCGTGTAACACAAATCTTAGCAGAACCTGATCAGTTATCAAAATTAAGGGTGAACCATGAAATCTCAACAACAAATCCATTTCTTGGTATAACTTGCGTCACTTCATAATACATTGTTTGCTCATTTGACTTGGGTAATGTGCAGATGGCACGAATAATACATGTTGGTGCAGTTTGGCCAAGTTGGGACCATGCATCCGAGAACAGCGAGCTTAGTTAGCTTCAAGATAAACTAAAAGAGAAGGGTATTATTTTTGGCATGAATAATACATGTTGGTGTAGTTACTGCATTATTGTAAAAAATGAGAGAAGTGGAAAGAATGCCGTCATCACTATTTAAAAGGTATATTGTCTTTTAATATTTAAGTTGTTATATAACTGTTATATCTAAATCAAGTGAATTCTCATATTTAAGTTGGAACATTTCAACTCTAATTAGTGTTTCTTATCTGACCCATTACTTTATTTGTAGATGTGGGATCATATCCTATTACTTTCTTCTCATGTAGATTACACTTCAGGTTAAACGACATAAGCTTCATTTATGCCAGCTTATGGTGAATAGGAGTACCGGGTTAAAACGATGTAGGCTTCATTTATGTAAACTCATGGTGAATAGGAGGGTACCATAAACTCTTTGGTTGAAGGATTTAACTTGAGAAATGAATTATGTAAATGTTATTACATATTTTATATTGATTTTATTTAGATGAGCATTTACTGTAATTTATAGAATCGCAAATTGATTATTACAAATTATGTTATTTTTTTAATTAATAATTTTTTTTTCCACGGTTTAAACTGTGGTTAACGGAATGATTTTTCCATCGAAACATCCTACGCTATAAGCCGCGGCATAAAATAGGGCTTTTGCTACTGTAAAAATATGCCAAACTTTTAGCCACCTTATTTACGGGCACGACACGTCCCACGGTAAAAACTTTGGTAAAAACCTTTTTGCCATGAATTCTGTCGTAGTTAATATCCTTCTCTTTTGTAGTAGCAAAAAGATGTCGATGGAATGCTGAAGGATTTACATGAAGGGACTTGTGGCTCTCATACTGCAGGATGGTTTCTTGCGAACAATGCAATAACACGAGGAGTATTCTGGTTGGGAATGACAAAGCAGACCGAGGAATATTCATGGAAATGCGACGCTTGCTAGTGACATGGTTACAAAATACGAGCACCCACATTAGAACTTCACGTAAGTAAAGTATTATGGCCATTCAAACAGTGAATACTGCATCTTGTAAGAGAATTCTCAAACACACCGGGCAACAAAAAGTTCTTACTCGTTGCAATAGACTATTTTACAAAGTGGGTAGAAACAGTCTCCCTTTGTTGTACTCAGGAAGAAGAAGATACCACATTCATCTGGGAACATATAATTACAAGATTCAGTTGCCCCCACTTAATTCGAATAGACAATAGGCCTCAGTTCGTTGGAGAGAAGGTAGTCGCATTTCTAAACAAATACAACATCATACATTCACCCTCAAATCCTTACTATCCCCTAGGGAGTGGTCAGGTTGAAATCACGAGCAGGACCATAGTAGATGGAGAGACTTAAATCTAAAAAGAAGGAGAATTAGATAAGGGAACTACTGCATGTCTTATAGGTATACCGCACTACACCCAGGCTATCAACAGGATGCTCCCCCTTTCTACTAGCTTATAGAACTGAGGCCGTAATCCCAACAGAATATCACCATCCTATCAAAGATCATGAACTGACTGATGAATAAAATAAATTTGAGTTAGCGTACAATATGAACTGGATATACGAAATACGAGATCGAGCTATTACAAATTTGGATCAATATTATCATATGTTAGCCAACTCGTACAATAGGAGGGTACCAAATTGGGAGTTCAAAATCAATGACTTAGTACTCATAAAGATCCCTAAAAATAGAAAAAAGCCAAACACTGGGAAATTCTAGAGAACTAGGAAGATCCATTTATAGTAGTGGGGAGAACTGGCCTAGTTTCCTTCTATCTCATGACAGAAGATGGTATCAGGCTACCAAGTCCTTGGAACCTAGGAGGTTGAAGAAATAATATCACTAGTATGATATATTTTCGAGCACATGATACATTTACTATTATTATTCAAATTCCAAAAGTGGGATGGAATCTCCAAGAGTCTGTACATTCTTTTCTCATCTATGAAAACTTTTCAAGTTTTTTCTCACATTGTTGTCGAATACTATATACTACTACTGCCTGTGGCTCGCCGTGACGATTACGTCGACGCGCCTTTGGCGCAACATAATTATCCATTACTTCACCTTCGGCATTAAAAACTCTTAAATTCATTGACGCGACACTTCCTTCATACTGCTATTTGGTACTACGTAATCATCCATGAACACCCCTTCCTCCTTATTAATGTCTTAAAACCCATTTTGAATATAAGTGTTCAAACTGCATCTCTCAAATTCATTGATGCGACACTTCCCTAATACTGCTATTTGGCACTACGTAATCATCCATGAACGTGCCTTCCCCCTTATTAGTGTTTCAAAACCCATTGTGAATATAAGTTTCCAAACTTCATAGAACCTCTAAACAATTGGGGGACACTATCCATAAAATAAAAAAAAGAATTATTTATACAACAAACTCTAAGCTAGTTTTTGCACTTTTAAATATATTCTTTGTCTTTCCATTTTTTTAGTCATTTGGTATAGTCTCAATGCTTTACCAAGGGCCATGACTCTAAATCCCATACTTCTATTCTTTGATAACGTAGTGTTTAGTTATCCCTAGAGCTTTTCTTTCTCTTGCAAGTTTTGTAAGACCAACCAGAAGAAGGCTTCTTTTGCCTCCACCCGTAGTATCTCAGCCGACTAAAAACAAAATTGGTCTATTCCTCCCCAACCCACAGTTGCACAATTTACAACCCCTACAATAAACCTAAACAACATTAAGGATCCAATAACAAAATAAGTCAAACTTAGATGAGTTACCTAAGCAAAGGAGATTCAAGCAACATTGAGAACCAACAGTAAATCTAAAAGGAGATTACTTCTTTATGTTTAGAACTTTCAAAAACCATAGATACTTGAAAATTAAGATTGCAACCATTTATACTCTTTTAAAGCACCCCAAAGCCTATAACCATGACCGACTATTCTAACACCACAACTTCTTTCACTCCATTACACAACCGTTTATAAAGCAGAAAAACTTACAAATCAGGGATATTTGGAAGGTGATTCATGTGAAGGCCCAAATTGAAAGAATTCAATGCACCAGATTCTGCAAGTAAAACACAGGGAAGAAGTCAATTTTAAATTATTTAAGTTAAAAGAGATATATATAGAGAAAGTACTTATTGCGCAATGTATGAATGTAGTCTCTGGTAAGGTATCTCTTGCAAGATATCACCCTAGCTCGTCGAAGCGGTTCTATGTCCTTAAAAGCATAAACTCCAAACCCATCTGGCCCTTCTTTGAAATTAACCCTGTAAGCTCGAACACTTTGAATATAGCCTATCTTATAGAAATCAGGGTGGCTGCAGGCTCCAACTACCAATGCAAAGTAAGCAACACAAATAAAATCCATCAGATGGTGACGAAGATTAAGAGTGTGTTTGGTTTATACTTGTGCCCCAACTAACAAAAGTTCTTAAATTTCTTTGTTAAGTATGACTCTCATAGGGTCCTATATAATGAGAAAATGCCAACCAAACAGACCCCAGAGCTTAATTTGATTAAATTGAGAGATGTGTATACCTCAGAAGTCGATTCTTCCATAACTTGGGAGAGATGAAACCAACAACAATAGCAACAACAAGTATAACTGAAATAAGTAAAATCGAGGGATGAAACAAACAACAAACCAAAGCAGTAACAAACCAAAACAACAATAAGTATAATTGTAATATATTTAGGTGTTTGAAAAAAAAAGGGTTGTCAATATTTCAGTTAAAGAGGGCTTGGTAAAGCTATTTTGTCAAATTAAAGAGTTAAATTGAGTTATGGATATTTACACAGTTGCAGGTCCTAATAAAGTAATTGACCGAACCTACCATGAGTTCCAACATATTTGAAGAACAAAAGAAAATTCTTCTACAGTCATGATACATAATCGCAGATTAACTCAAATATTGCCTATAGAGATATACAAAATGCTTGGCAAAACATAATCCTTTAATGAGCTTGAATCCTTAAGTTGCTTGGCAATTACTATGATTACTGGTCCACTTCGCTTCACATCCATAGTAGAATTGAAACCCACACTTGCAATACAACAAATTGAATGAAACTTGGATTATTAATAGATACTTTCAGAAAATGAAAATACAAGCTTATAATGAAGGAATAAAAATACTTGCAAGTGATATGTAAGCAACCTTCTTTCTTTTCAGCATAGAATTTGTAATTAGAACATCTCCTCCAATTTTTGCTTTTGGCCATCTCCATCACCAAGAGATCATCTTTCCCTATCCCTCTTTTAAACTTATCACATCCATGTCCAGAATGCCAAGGGACCTTGCATTGAGCATAAATAATTTTCGGTAGTACGGATACTCTGACATGGTAACCACTTCCACTCCGTTATCTATCAACATAGCTGAACAATCCTTGAATGGACAGTAAACCTTTTGAGACCCAAGAATTATAGGCTCACATAGAGTGTTAACCCATTGATCAAACACTTGTTCAGGAACTATCAATCTGCAAAACTTAGGTTCTAAAACCACTTTACTGTTCAGTCCTGGACAATTAACAGAGTTAATGTTTTGCTGAATCTTTGTAGCAACATGTTTGCTTATGCAATCAATATAATAAGAGTGACAACACTTCTTGTTATTTAAGAACATGTCTTCTCTTTATTTTTCTTCCATGCATATCTCACAAAAACTTTGAGAATATTCACTTGCACACATATTATGGACAACTGATTTCTTTTTCAAAGACCCATTGCTACTAGTTTCAGGAGATTCAATTGAAGGTTCCCTGTTAAATAAGATTTTTCTTGAAGGCCCATTAGTAATTTGAGGGGCAATAACTGAAGACATTAAAGCCTCTTGAAGTTTCAACTTAGGAGGTGCTGATGGGAGAGACATCTTTGGGAGAGATGAAGAGTCGGCTTTGGGAGAGATGAACAATTGGGAGAGATGAACAATTGGGAGAGATGAAGAGCCCGGCTTAGTTGGGAGAGATAAAGAGAAGGAGTAAGAGTTAACTACCACTTTTCCGTGTTTTGTTGAAACTACCTCTAAAGTATGAGAGTAAAACAAATATAGGCCGTCCATCTCTCTCTTTCCCTCAAACCCTAGCCCCTTATTATCTTCGAGACAATGGCAGATTTGTCCATTTGAAAAACACCGTTCTCTAATGTATATATATATATACTCAATCTCAAATGGTTAAGCAAAAGGTAAAACTTGCTTCAATCTATTTAACATCTAAATGATATAGTGAAAAATCAATTCAAACATTCTCTACAGAGGGTTCTTTTTCGTTTACACCGGAGGAACTTCCACCAACTTCAGGAGCTCTTGGAGCCAAATATTCTTATGCTATAAGTAATAACTATTTCCCTGTTATATTCTACTCTTTGAATGTAATGGGACCAATACAGGGCTCTAGTCGATTCAAATATTTAGCACGGATTATATCAATATTACAGATAATGCCATTTTTGGTCATGAAATTGTCTATCATATCCCTCTCTTCCTCAATCCTCTTAATTTCACCCACAAAAATCGCTATAACTGTTGTTAACTCCTTTGTATGTACCTCATCAGCCACAAGCCTATCCCTGTTCGGTACAGAGAGATTTGTAAAATTTGCAAACAAACTCTGTAACAAAATTTTCTGTCTCCAATAACAAAATTTTAAATTATCCGTCTCAGCGAGCGCCTTCATTAAACTGACCCCAGGTTCGATCTAAGATCATTCATTTCCTTCATCACAACCAGTGATTTACCCAATTTGACCTCACTCCTCAATTTATGTTCGACCAATTACTCAACCTTACCTTGAAACACCATCAAATCAACCTCCATTTGTTATATGACTCTAGACAAGTAATTCTCACTATTCTGAACAATTAGCGCTTCCGCCTCTATTTTCGTTATTACTTCATTCAAAACCCTCTAACTTCCTCGAGAATTTATGTAACGCCCCAAATTCTAATAATTAGTAAACTAAACTAATTGTTAAAATTCGAGGACGTACAAGTCCCCACAAATAATCAAACAAACCCTTAAATACTCATGTCTATGTTGGATTAAGCGAATAAACTGTACAAGTGCCCTTCGTTAATTAATGTCTAACTTTAAGCGAATACTCATGTCTAACTTTAATTAATGTATAAAAATAATAAACCATGTATTGCTATAACTCAAAAATCAGTAAAATGATTTAGTTATCTAGGGAGGAAAAACTCGCGCAGCTCCAAGAAAATAGTCGACCAACTGATTTACCCGAGGTACCACTAACGAATTCAAAACTACTAGATAGCCTTAGTATTGCAAAGTAGCACCGTTCCTTATCATCTGGTCCTCACATAAACAATACGGAAGCACCTAAGAAATCTCTTTGGCACCAAAGAAATAACAACAAACACCTCATCTCTATTCCAATATAAAGTCTCCTCGTTATGGCTGCATAACCACGTACCAACTCTCTTGAATCAACTAAGTATCGATCTTCTTACACAACAAGCAAGCACCTCACGATCTTCTTCTCAAGACCAGATTCCTTTCCTCCTACTCTAATATATCTAATGATTAGCATCTCAAAAGAAATAAGGGTTTTGTGTAAGCAAGCTGGTGGGTTTTGATGGTGAAGAAAGCAAGGAGGTCAACTTTAAATCAGTAGTAAAAATGGAGAAGGGAAGGAAGGAGGTTGAACTTCTACGGGATGGAAGAGGCAAGCAGGAGGTGATCAAGTAGGTTAACAAGCAAGGAGGTCTCAGTTTACTATCTCACAAAACCTCTTCTCTCTCCACAATCGCACATGTCTTGCCGCCCCTCTCTCTCTCTCTAACACCCCGCTCCACGATGGCAACCTAATCTCCTCTGCCTTCTTCTCCTCTGGACTCTCTCCTCTACCAAAATACTATCCTACGCAGCAGTAGCAAGATAGCTAAATAAAGTCCAACATATCACGTGAATGACAAAAGACTACAACAATCGCAACTCAATATAATGACCTTAAATATATAACAACGGTTAATAGAATACGCCACGTGAACAAGAAAAATATATATGATGCTTCACAATTATCACGAAAAGTTATTCAACAATGAGTGCACGATTAAAATTTATTAAAAAATACAAGTCATTACAATTCATCAAATCTACCTCAATTTTCTTTATTCGCTCATTCGACTTCCTCACCGTACCTCGAACATATACCAAGTCAGCTTCCAGTTTCTTGATATGTTCGACCAAATTCTTCGCAGTAACTTGTGCGCTCACCACATCAATCTCTTTTCTCTTCAATAGCTCAACCAGATTAGTCATATTACCTCGTGCACATTTACCAAATTAGCCTCCCTTTTCTTTAATCGCTCGGTCAAATCAATTACCTTATCTTGTGACTAGATTAAATAAACCTCCATTTTCATATTTAGTTCGGTCTAATTTTCTAACGCGTCGTGAGCCTTGTATAAATCGAATAAGAGCTTTTAATTAAGTCTGGAAATAGCTTTTTGGTGAACTCGCATAGTTTCTAGTTTGTCCTGCAAAACAGATCGCTCTCTCATAACATTCTTTAAGAAGTTATGAAATATATTCCTCATACATAGTAGTTCCTACATTCAAGCATTCTATATAATGTCAATTACATATTTTACAAAATATTAAATTATAAATAGATCATCGATACACCAGCATGAGTTAACACTTCTCTAGCTTTTAGGCTATCCAAGTTTCTCACTCTGGTTTCCATACGCCTGATGATATCAGGTTCTTGACATATACCTCGACCTTCTAAAACCCTAAGGTAAGCTCCCTTTAGCCCTCTCTCACTATTTATTTTGGCCTCTAACATGATAGTCAACATCATAAGGTCCTTAGTTACTTGTGGTGTATACTCTCTAATACCGCTAGGTAGGAAGGGTCAAATTCTTATATACCTACTCCTATCTTTTCTAACTACTTAGTCCTTTTCAATTTTTTCTTTGGCCCATCCTAGCCGAGTATTACATAAATTTCTCCAATGTTCTTCACTCAGAACTTTATATTTTCTCATCTGAGCCTCAGTACGTCCAGTTATAAGATCTGCTATAGCTGATGAATTTTTCTCTTTAGCAAGCTTTTTCTTTAGAGTCTCAATAGTCAATCATAGTTCGTTAACATCCTACAAATAATAATTCTTTTATCAAAAAACATAATTCAATTCATTAAACACACTACTTACATTGCAACAATCATAAAACAAGATAGCTTTCTCCACAAAAACATAGAGATTTTTGAAGACTGCACAAATATCTTACACTACCTTCTCCTATTCATCCTCTTCATGGACTTTAGTTTGCATGATCAGAGTGACAACATCGGGTCCTAAACCAACCTCTCGGGCTGGAGTATTTTCAACATTGGCCTCCTCCTCTTCTCCATAAGGCCCTTTGACGTCCGTAGTTTGTCCTTCCATAATGGCCATAATTTCAGCATCAGAAAAACTGTCATCCTGAAGTCTTTGAACAAGGTTGTCACGAGCAGTACTCACCTCGTTAATATTTTTTGTAGACTCTCTTTCGAGCTTGTCTACGATAAGTTCAAAAGAGGCCTATTGGCAACCTTCGAGCTCCACTTTACCTTATCCTTCACAAGCCCCCTAGCCAACCTCTACTCTAGCTCAGCAATTTGCTTCTCTAAGAGTTCACTCCCATCCTTAATACCCAGAACGAGACCCATCAGAATGTGGGAAACCTATGCAGAAATAGTATAAGGATCAAGTAACAAGGGGGGGAAGTCAAATTAATGAAAATAACTGCGATATTACTACTTACCCATCGTTATTCGCGTTCCACCGAAGATTTTACTTGTGATGCATTCGACATAATAATGGTCCTGAACTTCCCTTCCAGCGCGAGCAAATCTTTATCCACACTCGGCTTTATAACAGCCTCCTTCAGCTCAAAAGCAGTGGGAGATGGCGGGCTATCAACAGCCCTTCTTTTCTTGTAGGCAGTTTTGGCCTTCTCACCATCAACGGTCCCAAACTCAGAGGCGGTACCCTTTAGCCTGGGTTGATCGAACTAGTCCTCGATGGCCACTGCTTAAACAACGCTGGTGGGGCTTTTACAACCATAGCTATAAAAATACCTCTCTCAAGAGATGTGTTCAGCACGGGGGGAATCGCCCCAAAGGATGAACCAATATCAACCATCTTTCTCTTCACCTGTAATTTTTGAACCTTGAAAGACTTGCTATTAACCCTCTTACTTTTACTTATACCAAGATCGCTGATAATAGTCAAAATTCGGTGTTTTGTAAAGGTAGAAATCGAGTGTCGTTCACTTCCGAACAGGACTAGAAATTAGTTTTGGTTTTATGTTTTAGTAATCTAAGATTGTAAGACCGTAAAAATCAATGATCTAGTTTGTTTATCCAGAAAGAAAATCTAGGAGTTTTATAATTTACCACAATCGACATATAATATCAACATAATTTAACATTATTTCTCCCAAAATATCAAGAACGGATATAAAACTGATGTCAATGTAACCCATGCATAAAAAGACAAGTAAAATATATTGCATGTGTTGAGGAATAATAGAATAAGCTACCAGTTCTATTTTGAAAGAAATTGAGAGAGAAGAGGATATCTTTATTGATTGAAATCTATTTCTATGTACATACTACAAAGAAGGATAACCCTACAACATAGGTTGGGCTCCCACTTGGGCTGAACCTAACTCCTAAAACCCCCCCTTGGGGCCTTTCATACCAGGCTGACTTGCCGCATCAAAACCTCTGCCTAGCAAAATCCCCTTGGGAAAAAAGTTGTACAAGGAAGAGTACAATCCTATGCCCTGTATGGGTTGTGGACGCGTATACATTACCTCATCAAAACCTCAAGTCAGTAAAACCTCCTAGGATAAAAACTACACTATCAGGAAAAAGAGTAAAACACACACATGTCCATGTCAGGCTGAGATTATTCCCCACGTCGATCTCCCCTGAGATCTATTTCCCTGAGATATAAATCTTTTGTATGCTGATTCCGGGTACTAGCTGCTTGAACGTAAGTGGTGCAAGAGTCTTTATGAATATGTTAGCATAGATGTCTAAAATATCTTCAACAATGGCAATCTCATTCGCCTTTTGTAATTCATAAGGATTGAATGGCTTATGTAAAATGTTCTTTATTTTGTCGCCATTGATAAATTGTCATTAACTTGAATGATGCAAGAAAAATAGTTTTCATACATAGTCGATGCTTTATCTTGGATAGAACACGCCATAACTTCAGTTGATGTATCTTGGAGCATAACCATCATTCTCTGCCAGCTTCATGAAGTACAAGAATCTCCACGTGGTTCAAGGTTGTTGCTACAGTTGTCTATTTTATCGATCTCCAAGAATCTTTATGTATCTTTGTACATAATCATAATCCATTTGACAATGACTTCTATGTGGGTCTGAGAAGTATTTTGTATCGGTGCACTCTATACTTTTATGTTTACTATTTTGAGTAGAACAAACCCTAGTCTTTCATACCAATCAGATACATTAGAATATGCCTGATCTCAATTTAGTACCTTTGGGTAGGAACAGAACTATGGCAAGCCAAACAATTCACTACGAATGAGTCATTGGGTCTAGTATACCCATCAATTTATAATAAAGTACCTCCTAGCTATGACGTCACAGCCCTAGGAGTTTCTCTACCCATTAGGATGGTGAAAGATGCCGTTATCCATACCCAAGTAATGGACGTGCAATAAATGACTTAACACCATGTGCTACATCCATATTGAAGTGTCAGATAACTCTTTTGATATATATTGCTTGGTGTATGAGTATGCCACTACCAAGATGTTCGATCTTCAAATCGAGACACTACATAATTTCCTAAGGTCTTGTATTTTAAATTTATTTCCAAGGTATTCGACGGCTCTCGCGATCTCCCCCGGAGGTCTAATGATATCCAAATCATTTAGTACATTGTTATGGTAAAACTAAAGCTCATTTCTGTGTTCTAAATAAAAATGCATGGACAGAAAATGATATTTGCAAAGTCCCCAACCTTCAAATACTCATTCAACTTACTATGTCTCATGGGCTCTAATTACTTCAAGTCAACAATAACTTTTCTAGTTTTATTACGTACACACCTCGTGTGTCGAGCTTAATTGCTTCCTGAAGCTTATACCACCCTAGGTGGCTTCATGTAGATATTTGTATCTAGTTTCCCATATAGATATACAATATTTATGTTAGACGCATGTCTAGCTTGTTCTCGATAACTTGGCAGACTAATCAGTACCAAAATAATATAGCATCCATAACTGAGTAATAGGTCATATTGCAATCGATGCTAGATTTCTTAATGATTTCCTGGGTAACTAGTCTTGCCTTGACCAAATTATCTCTCCGAGTTAATCATGTTTCTGTACTTTTTCCATTTATAGCTGACATGCTCAATTGTATCACTTCGTATTATGCTAGTAAGCTGAATTCCTCTTGAATTCCAGATGCCTACTTTGGCCAATGTACAACAAAACAGTCATATATAATAAGTGGTTATAAATCCACATCCTTGATGGCGAACACAACAGCAAATTTAAATTCCTGGTCGACAAATCTTTAATGAACGATCCTACATTGTGCTTATTACAAACTTTTAATAAATTGAGATCTCATTATAATTATACTTATGTGCCACCCTGGGGTAGTTTCGTAATGCATCAACTGGTCACGCAACTTCTATTGCCTCGTCAATGGGTGGTTCCATCCTTGATGAGCCAACTACACCATTAGACATATTTGTCTTAAATTTTATAGCTCCCCGACTCAGAATACTTTTTTCCAACGGTACTCCGTACTAAGCGCGAGCCTCAGATTCATTTACGGTTCTAATTTCCATGAAATTTTCAGCCGCGATATTAGTTCCCCCAGAATGTTCTACTGTGTAGGTGCATTACTTGCAAGTGCATACACTTATGATACTTCAATAGTGTCTATGAATATGTCTAGCACTTTATTTATGACCTGTCAGAGGTTTGTAATTCGTTAAACCTTATTATCACCTATCTTATATATAAGGATCTTGATGAGACAATGATGGTGTTTTCCAAGACCTCTTAAAAACATCCTCAACATTAACTGTCATATCTCTCTATAATGTTGGGAACATCATCTCATTAGAGTGACAATTATCTGCCCTGTAATATATATGTTACCAGTGGGTTCCAAATATCTAGTGATAAATGCAAATCATAACCCATATAATACCAGGCTGACATTGAGGGTCCCATCTTTATATATTGTGGTACGATTGGCACCTATATAAAATATCTAAATGTTCATTGATGAGTGATACCGGGCTCCCACTAAGTTACTAGTTACTTTTGGGAAAAAATAATTTGATTATTTTCTATGGAATGAACCCTAATTAGTATTGTGGGAGCAAAAATGCATATGTCACACACTAGCCGGAAGCTGCGATCGTAATAACAGCAACCTAGCGATTATCCTAAATCACTTGATTAGGTTCTCCGCCAATCCCAAGATGGGTGTGGTATGGGGTACTCACGATGCTCAATCATTTATCCTATTTAGCGGTAAAATAATCATCAAAATCCTGTAAGTCACATTCTCAATCCCTCGTTAAGTCATATCGATCGACTTTGATAAGTTAATCCAGGAACTGAGCCTACGATCGAATGATCTAAGTGAGAAGTCATGTTAATGTTGCATTCCTTGATTTTAATAATAGGCAAATGTAAGACTATCTTCTGGATGTGTCTATTATGACCATAAATATTCAAATATGCCACAGTATGGATGGATAGGTCCACATGTGTGTCTATGGATGTGTTTGGAGTAAAGGCTAGATATCCCACTCCACCTTGGTCATACTAGGATAAAATAATAGACTTTCCTTGAAAGCAATCATTATACATACACTCTATGGATCTTCTCTCCAATTAATGAAAGTTGAGATGTAATCTTGATAATCCTACTCACTATCTGAGCCCTGAGGAGTATATTAGAAACCATTCTAATAACGTGTTATAACCTTTAGACATAGAGTGAATACACAAAACCTTGTCTATTATTTTCTTCAATAGTCATTATGTGATAAGCATTATCATGTATCTCCCTAAACTCTAAAAAAATCAATTGAATTTACTAGTTTATAAAGTGGACTAGATACCCTGTATCGTATCGTTAGAAAGTATAGCGTGACGCACTTAGTGCTTTCTATCATGTTGCCCTTGCCAATGATATTCATGCCATCCACGATGCACAAGGTTAGACAAGAAATATATTTATATCAAAAAAGGATTGAATGCGTGGTACTAGTATCTCTTAGAGATGTGTCGCCACTCATCCGATTATCGGTCATGCTCAATGAGTAGATAGATCCATAGGCGGGTTGTATATAATAAATCAACTATCATACATATAATTTAATTACTTCGTAAGCAATAAATTCATAGAAAAAATCAAAGAGAACAATCTCATAGATGGGATACCAAACCAGTACATTTTACGAGCATTATATTAAACTAAACACTGAAAAGTTCCCAACTCAGTCAATGATATAACTAAAAGTAAAACTACTACTATACAAAAAAGTGAAGTTACTACTTGGCAATGCTCTCTTGGTAATATCATTCATCTACTGATAATTTGCTACTATTTATTCTTAAAAATTGATCTAAAGCTGTATTGGTATCATGGTTGAAATCTATGGCCACAGACTCTACTGTAGGGTGGTCTGTGCCAGTTGTGATCATGTGATAAGTCTGGGGTTGATCTCTTTAGATCATCTGGGGTTCCTTGCAATCCTGTGCCTGACTATCTCGTATCCATTTTAAAATTCTTTATATTCTATTTTGGTCCATTGGTGAACTTCTTCTTCCCCTTGTCTCAGGTTATTGATGGCTAGAATTTAATCCTGCCATTGTTACCACCTCTCGGCAATCTACAGTTGTGACCCTATCCGTAACTTTCCCTATCACTAAATCTAGTATTTTATAGCCCTGTCACATGCTTACTCTTAGTAGGCATAAGCTTGAGGTTCTGAACTAGTTGTTCATCATTTTGCTTATAAATGAGAAAAACTTGAATTAAGTCTGCGTGTATAGTGATCTATCAAATGCTACCTCGGAAGTGCAATATTTAAAGCGTAAAAAATATAATAGAATATTCTTAATATCTCTATTACCTTAACTATTTCTCCGTGTAAGATTATAGTAGAGTTGTACTACCGAATACAAATTCTGCCGCTGTCATATAATACTATTATAGTATAAGGTAATCCATTATCAGGCCTTCCTAAATATAGAGGTGAGGGTGCCAAACAAAGCTCTTACTTTATTATTTTGAGACTCATTATTCCCAACAATAGTCTTTTCTAGATTCCGTAATAGCAGATAGATTTCAGTATCCATAAAGGTCATGTACTTTATTGGTACCTAAAATAGAAATTACAGTATGGGAAATACTCAATGTTTTGAGTGTTACCAACATCTATTATGCATGTAGATCAATATCAGTAGTAGTACTTGATAAACATTCATTGCATTAAGGCAATTTATAGTATTCAAGTCAGTGATTCCCAATCATTACTTGTGTGTGAAACTTGTTCATATCCTATTACTTAAGAAATCTTATTAAAGTACATAATTTATAATCATTACTTGTGGTTCATAGTATATAACGTAATAAAGTACATAATTCCCAATCATTACTTGTAAGTGAACCCTGTTCATGGTTTTAAACTCATGAGATCCTATTAAGTGTCAAATCCTAATTTTACCCTGTAAAATGGTGATCTTAACCTTAAAATACATTTTAATTGAGTCTTAGCCAAAATAGCTATTCAAAACCACTGGATGTTGTATTCCTTATTTTAATAACTAGGGTATTTTAATCCCTAAAGTTCTATAAGGTTCGTATATTCTAGCCAAATGACACATTTGCTACGAATATGAGGGGTATTAGATGTTTAGCTAGCAAGTGGTCCCACCCCAAAGTCTGCTGGGTTTACAAGATAGGTAGATTATGCCTATCTTTGGACTAACGTTCTAGGGTATTATAGATTTCTATCAGTGCCTATATATATCTAAATATTACATGTAACATCTAATTATACCTAGGTAGGAAAAACTGGTTCCTCAGATACCAAGTGCTTAGAAATAAGACTAAATCAATTCCTAATTGAGCTCTAATTATTTTTCCCTGATAATGAACTGAGATTTAGATATAACTTCTAGTCGTATTCTAAATTAGTCTTGGTTTTATATTATCTGTGATCCCCAGATCTTGATAACTAGTATTCTAGGGGAATACCATTAATATCCTATTAGCAATCATAAGATACTTAAATAGGTATTAATCTATTTACTTATATCTTATATAAGTGATTCAGTTTTCCTATACAAGGCACTAGTTCCCAAAAAAAAATAAAAAATATTTTTTAATAAAAAAATTAAAAATAGGTCTCCCACGTGGTAGGTCTAGTCAATAGGAATTTTTTTTTTAAATTGAATCGATTTAACAAAAAATTGGGCTATTTGTATCCAATTCAATGTCTGAACCGGTGCTGGACCGGTCTGACTCGGTCTGGGTCTAGGCCTAAATCAGGTTGATCGGTCTGGACCAGTTTGACCACGTCAAATGGTTCACACATGTGTCTGTCACATGTACCCTACACGTGACTACTATACATGTCCCACACGTACCACGCACGTGCCTGCCACACGTGCCACTCCGGGGCCGGTCTGGTGACTGCCATGTATTACCCCTGGTAACTACCACGTGTTACGTTCTATGACTGCCATGTGTCAACACACGTGTCTTTTATGTATCATGCCATGTGTCACCACCACGTCAGTATGCTACGTGTCCTCGACATGTATCACTGCTAATGTAAGCACAATCAACCCTATTTCCACGCCAGCATGCTACATGTCCTCGACATGTGTCATTGCTAATGTCAGCATAATGCAAAATAATAACTTCATCATCAGATAATTATATAATAATATTTAAAAAATAATAATATTTTATTTGCTGACGTCATCATGACCAAAAATTGCCATTTTTGGCCGTGAAACTGCCTAGCTTCAACGTCACTTTTTCGGTGATTGGGACTCCTTTAGACGTGCGATATACCGCTGGAAAGATCATGGGATAAGATAACTAAAAAAAAGTAGTATTGCTTCTATCTGATGTCCACAGAGAAATAAATTTTGGTTTGAACATAACCCTTAATCACGAGTAAAAACAATACCAAAAAGTGCTATTTTTAATTCGAATTAAATAGGTAAAAATAATTTTGATCCATATTCAGATATCATATATCATAGATTAGAGATAAATTGAATTTACATTCGAAAATATGTAAAATACCTCTCCTAATCGTAAGAATTACCTGAAAATACTGATTTTGGAGAGTTATTTCTTATCCTCTTGATCCACTAGCTCTACTTGCTGATAACGTGTTAAGAAGTAATAGAATAAGCTACCAGTTCTATATTAAGAGAAATTGTGAGAGAGGAGGATATTTTTATGGATTAAAATTTATTTCTTTGTACGTACTACAAAGAAGGATAACCCTATAACATAGGTTACCTATCTTACTTATACTCTCCCCATAAACCCTAAAGGCATATGGGCTTGTTAGGAGTCCAGTAGGGCACCGTAACCCAGCTGGGCTCCCACTTTGGGCTGGACCCAATTCCTAACAGTATGAACTAAGCACGTACCAAAAACAGATCTCATAAAAGTTTGTACTAACTATAAAATGAAAATTAACAACATGCCTTAAAAAATACGATATTAATACAATTTGGGTAAAAATAATTACTACAACATTTAGGAATTTCAAAACTCAACTTATATATCTATTTAAAGAGATCATAAGATGATAATAAATTCCTTATGTAATAGTGATAGGTTTTATTAATATTTGCTCACATGTAGTAGGAGAAAAAAATACTTAATATGTGACATTATATGATAATGGCGGCTTTATCCTCACCCCTAGAGATAAATTTTCCGACCATTATAACAACTATGAAATCTAAATAATATAATGATAATGAAATAAAAATAGACTAAGAACAAAATAAGAGAATTTTATTATGAAAAACACAACTTTCTCCAACAATGCTGCAAAATATTCCAAGTGCTCAATCTTCTTCAACAATGCCCTCTTCTTACACTCTACTACAATTTCATCAAGTTTGGATGGTTTTTATGAGCTCACCACCTCTCCTTTTATAGATGAAGGAGAGGTTTCTTATATTTAATATGAGAATGTAACCTATGCCATGAATGCACCTAAAAATGTAACCTCCAAGAGTTATCCTTTAAAATGTAACCTCCCCATGTGGGACCCATGTGTTTAACAATTCTACATCCTTCTCCAGCAGTTCATCTTTTGAGCTATACATCCTGGTATTTGCACATATTTGGTGAATGAGATTCATGTGACTTGAAATGCAATAATTGGTTTTATAAGTCATGTTTAATAATAAAATCAAGGATAATAAATATTAAGTCATAGGGAAATGTGTTCATTTTATATGCCCATCAGTCGTCTAGTACATCTTGGAGCTCCATCCCTTCTGGAGCTATAACGTTGGTAAGAGATTCTTCCTTAACAACAGTGCACCGAGGAACTGCATACAAGCATTTATATCAAACACAGAACAAAAGAAGAATATTCAGTTCGTAATTCATAATATCTACTTACATTCCATAAGCGATCTATGAGTTGAATCCAAGACGTCCTTGTCAGCTCGCTGTATGCACCCGCCTCTAACCCAAATTAGATTGTCATTCCCTACTTTCCAAAGAGAATCTAGGTAAAAAAATTGAGGTCGGAGATAAATTGAAAAAAAATAAGTAACCCTAGTGGCGCTAAAATATTGACATTATAATACTTCAGCACTGTAATGGCCTAATTTCGTTAGCTCAAAATGGCTTGGAACTAGCTCTTACACCAATGTACCTGTGATAAAAACAACGTAAAATAAGAAAATGATACAGGTGATTTAGTGTGGAAAACCTTTGAATAAGTAAAAATCTACAACCTCGAGTTGATGGTTTTAGTAATAGTAACTTTTAGGTCTTGAGGCTGATATCTTATTATAAGTAATCTCTCAAACTAGAAATACTTGATCTTGTAAATAAGAAATTTTGTCTTCTTTTTATGGCTTTTTTCCCTCCCTGTCTCTTCTAGAACTTTTCTTTATATAGGTCTCACCCGTAGCTCATTTATAGTGCTGAAGCACATTCTTCGAACAATAGTAAGTGGCAGCTGGCTGAATAATTGTTGAGTTCGTAGGAGACATGTGCCTTTGACTTTCATATTCTTATGTTGTACTCGATCCACGTTCTTTATCAGTTTGTGGGCTAGGTGGCAATGACGACTGTTTAATGTCATATGTAAAATACGAAAGCCTGATATGGAGGTAGCTCAAATTAGGTTAGCTCGAGGGATAGGTCCCTACAATTACCCCCTCGCAACTGAAGGTACGAGTAGTTTTGGTTGAGAAAGACCTTATGTATTTGTGGTGTTAGAATTTGAAAAGAAATGAGGTATTTAATGTTGACTTGACTAGTATAAAAATGGGTATTGGTTTTGTACGGAGGGATGTATCTGCATTGAATGACGATAGAAAGTATTGATCTAATGGACGTTTGGGGTTCCGAGAGTAGTTCAGTTGTGAATGATAACTGTGTTGGAAACGTACCTGCGCATTAAATTCAAGAGTTATATAAATAGTACCTATACCCTGGCTTCTGGTAAAGTACGCTGTTGTTGAAAAATCCTTTATAATTTTTGATTAATAATGGTGCAAATCTGTAAAATGGTTTATGAAGAGAGAGTTTTTACTGAGATGGAAAGATTCGAGTTGAGATACTTTGGAGATCAATCTTTGGAGTTGCCCACTCCAATTCCCGTTCTATCGACGTATCAAGATATGTCGGAAGAAGAAGCGGCTGAAGCTAAGGATGATTTTTATTGCATGTGGTGATTTCATTATGTTGTCTTGACAGGTGAGTAACGTTGGAGGAGTGTCCGTATCCTTGCGGTGGATAAGGTTGAGGAGACAGATGTGGGGACCGGTGTAACAACGAGGCAGTATTGCCTGAATCATACATATGATTAGATTATAAGGTAGGAATCCCTTTCATCTCTACAAACTCTTTGTTGGTGAAGATTACGGAGGAGGCGGCGATGGTGGTAGAGTGGGGAGACGGAGATTAGAAATTTTATCCTACATAATTATCGTTTCTTGGCGCTAAGAAGGCCTTCAGTTTGAAGAGTTGGTTCAAGCACTGACTACTTTGTTTTCGTAGTTTTTATTTGAAGCTCGGCTTCATGTCTAAACTTTGACCAAACTTGGAGAAAGACGGATGTTCTGTGATTTCTAATGCCCACTTTGCCTCAGAAGATTCTTAAAGTGAAACATCAGTAAAAATTGATTTGATTATGAGAATGAAGTGAAGGATTTTATCTTTGGAGTACCTGAAAGACTTGTTATCTATAAAGTACCTAAAAGACTTGTTATCTATAAAGTACCCGAAAGACTTATTATCTGTAAAGTACATGTAATTAATATTCAAGCTTAATAAAAATATTTATAAAAACTCTGCGGTAATAGGTAGAATTAGCTCGTGCGATTGAAAATGAGCTATAAGAAATACTGATATGTGTGTTTAGAGGACGAAATGTAACACTCGAGATTGAATTTGGAATTATTTTCTAGAAATTGAGCTATAAAAAATATGTTTATAAAAATTGAAGGTGTGTAAAATCTGAATTTTGAATTAAATAACTTAGAGTATTCAGGGGGGGGGGGGAATATTGTAGAAGAAATATAATTTGTAGCAATTAGAAATTCGAGCTCTGTGAGATCTTTTTAGAAATTTTGTATTGGGGGGTAGATAAGTTCGAAATGAGATAGGACAAACCCATAGAGGTTGATATGGATAGATAAGTTCAAATAACTTTCTTATCAGGATCTTAGGGTTTCTTGTTATGGAAAAACATAATACATATACTGAATGTGGGTGATTTGAAGTGATCCAGAAAATTACATAAATATGGAGAAATATAATTTATAGAGGAGGAAGAAAGATAATATGGTGATGACTTGATCTATCAGAGTTCGTTAAGTTATTGAAGGTCGGCTGCGATAAAGATAGCTGAAGCTCGAGAGAGGATTTTTAGGTTGCTAGATTATGATTCTGACTTGCCAGAGTTCGAATATCAGTTTGAAGGTTTAGATTAGATGGGTAGGGAACTTGAGTTAGGACGTCGCTTCTACGAGGAGATATTCTGGGAAGTGATTATGGAGCCTTCAGCTTGAAAAGAGGTTGTGAGGCAAATTGCTAAAGAAGAGATCGAGTTCGAAGATGTGAGGATTGCTGGAGGCGAACTGATTAGGTGTGGATCCCCAGGATATCAAAGATGTTTTTTGTGTAATTATATGTGTGGGAGTGAATTGTATGAGGTTGAATATCGGTAATGGAAATATAGTTAGAATGATGTGTAAAGCTGTTTCCCTTTTGTTGAAAATGTTATTTGTGACTGTTGTGAATAAAAAAATTGAATTTGAAATGGGAGAACTTTCTAAATGATGTCAGCAATTTTATAACTATTAGTAGCAGGTAGCTTTGATTTTTGCCTCTAGTGTTAGTGCAGGGAAAGTTCGATTGCGTGTATGTGCTGAGTCATCATGAGTGTGGGGAGGTCAGAGGGAGATTTGGGCTGGAGAGATGAGAATATATTAAAATATAGGGCAGGGGGCAATGATGAGAAGGTATTTTCACCGAAAAGGTGTAAAATGTCTGACATTATGGAAGGGAAGCCTCGGTTTCAAAATTGAGGGCGGCTCGTGCGAGGCCCAATAACTGCTAACAGTTAGAGAGATAAATTATAAATAATACTTAAAATTCCTCATTCAAATATTTATCAACTTCTGAAAAATAGAAGAATAGTGAGAGTGGAAAGAAAAAAAAAATAGTAGAGATTCACGTGAGAGATTAGACGGGAGTGATCAAAAGGCAAGGCAAGAAAAAGTTATAGAGACTGAGTCACGATGGTAGTTGTATATAGCATCATTGTGAAGGAAAGATTTGGCGTTGCTTCAGATTCGTTTTTAGACGTTGAAGGTTAGTAAATGATTTGTGATATTGTTAATTTGTATTTGAATTTTTTTTACTGCTTTCAAATTTAAAAAAAATACTATTTAAACCTATGCAAATCTGTTAAAATGTGTAAAAAAGAGATATGCTTTAATATATTTATATGTATGATGGATGTGTAAAAAATAATGATAGAATACCTGGACTTATATGTAGGTCGATCGTGAGGAATATCTGTGCAGAATCATACCTCATCCTTATACTTGTAGTTGAAATGGAGACCTCACCTATTATAGATGCATCGACCTCTTGTCGTTCGGCTGAGTCTGGGAATGTATCTGATAGGAAGGATGAAGTAGGCATTGTTTAATTTACAGATTTCCCTGGACAATTGGTATCATACCCTCCGAACTCCAATGTGCGTAGAGAGTTTTGTAAATCCAAGGCTTTTATAGGGAGAATATGGGGCAATGTTTTAGAACACACTGGTAGGCAGTTTAGAAGTTGTATTCTAAAATCTGGGGAGGAACATTTCTTTCTATTACCTGATTTAGAGAAGGAAAAATCCGATAGGGGAGTAGAAAAATTATTCTCCTTGGAGTATTAGGATGGAAATATCCCGGGCGACCTGGTAGAAGGATTCCTGTGTTACCTGTCTCAGTTGGAGTACGGGTTAAGTTTGCCCCTTAGCAATCTTGTGAAAGAGATAATAAATATTATAGGGGCATGTCCTACCCAGTTGAACGAGAACATGTGGGAGGCGATCAATGTCTGTGAGAATTTGAATAGGTTGTGGGAGGAGAATAAGGTGAAAAGGAGAATATAACCTAAAGATGTTTTGTAGTTTTATGGTGTAAAAAATTATTTTGCAAGTGGAGGGGCATACTTCTTTATAAAATCGATTCGACCGCTTTTCTTCCATCTGAACGCAGCAGGTCGAATGTGGAATGAAAATATAATTTAGGTGAAAAGTGATTGCCTTCAGAGATGAGATGAAGATCCCATGGAACTTCAACTGTGAAGAAAAGTAACTGTAAAAGTATATAATATCGAACTGCTGTTGTTGAATATTGTTCTGTTATTGATAATGTATTATGTTTGGCATACAGGTCCTTAGTCGAAGGTGAAGAAGAAGAAGTCCCGGTTGGATACTGTTGCTCAAGAAGGGGTTGAGCTCGAGGGAGTATTGAAAGAACTTGGCATTAATAGCAGGTCTGAGAAGGTTCTAAAGTCTCATGCGACGAGACTGATGATGGAAGTTGGAGCCAGGAAGAAAAGAGGGGCTGATGGAGAGAGGCGAGTAGCTTTGCCGAAGGCTACTATGCTAGACTTTGCGGATGTTCCAAAGTCTACTACTTCGAGCAAGCTAGCTCAAAAGTTTTGGAAGAAGAGGAATCTGAAGCGTGGCTCAGCCTTTGGAACCACAGGGAGTGGTGAGGTCGAGGGAGATGCGAAGAAGAAGAGGGTAGACTCCCCTGCTAGAGTGACTGGGGGGGAAGGTCGTAGAAAATCAACTTGTGGAAGAAGACGAGCTGGGAGTTGTAGAGGATAGGGCGAGGCTTGTAGCTCCCAAGGGTAATGAGGAGATGAGCAAAGTAGTAAGTTTTGGTGATTTGCATTTTTCTTAATTCTGTATTGTGATTCGAGCTGAAAATATGTTTAATTTTTTTTATAGGCTATTCGCCTGATGAAGGGGATCTGCCTCAGGATTGAGGACTAAAAAGCTAAGCTCAAGAATGGGAATGTAGAGCTCAAGAATAAGGTGGCTCAATTGAAGTCCAATTTTTTTTTAGAGGGGAAGTGGCTGGATTCTGTCAAGGCTACGCAGGAGGAGCAGATTTGTGAACTAACAGAAGAACCGTAGAAGAACATGGATGAGGCGGCAGCCCAGCACGATAGACTTGGGCACCAACTCCTCAAGGTGGGGCATACTAAAGCTGAGGTTACAGCTATTATGGAGGATACCTACGTTGAAGAGCAGGAGGTGAAGGATGACGCGGCTGGAATTATCAGAGGGTTGGATGGTGTCTCTCCCCAAATTGAGTGAGAGAATCCAGGGGATGACAATGAGAATCTAGGAAATGAAAATGAGAAGGTAGTTTAAAATTGTTGACTTTATGACTGTGTGAATTGTAGTGTTTGAGAACTGTAAATGTATGGGATATTGTAGGATAAATTAGTGTAGGCTAAGAGATGTTTATAAATCTTGTTTGTAAGAAATTAAGGATATGCACCACAAAATAAAAGTATTAGAGAATGAACTTGCTAAGGTGTAAGACACCTCAATGTCTTTGTTGACTTCGTAAGCAGAGCTACAGGTTAGAGAAGTGCAAGAAATATTTGACTTGTGTGCTGCATTACCTTAGAGCTACAAAGTAAAAATTAGAGTATAGAGATGGACCAAAAACGTTTTAACAGTTTAGAGGCAATAATAATCTAATGTATCCAGATAATACAAAAATATGGAGAAAGTTATAACATAGAAAATGTGTACCTGGAAATTAGATGTACATGTTATTGTCATTGAACTGGGATCGTACTTCGGCCTTAAGTCTGGAAGCAGTTTCACAACAGTAGATGTTAAAAAATAAAAATTTGTTAGAAATAAGATTCTTGTATCATGATTGAATGTATTGGTTGAGTATTCTTGGAATCAAACTTGATGTATTGTATCTGTGATGTAGGTCAAACTAGAGTCAGCTCGCTTGAGTGAACAAGAAACAATTTAATGCAATCAATAGTTTGCGGTGGAGTTTGATAGGATGAGAGAGGCAAATGAAGATAGGGAGGATCAACATGTCAAGGGACATTTTAAGCTTGTCGAGGTAACACAAACTGTTGATGACCTACACGGAAGGTCGAGGGGAAAGATGTCAAAATTAATAAGGGGCAAAAAGAGCTCGCAGATGTGAAGGAAGAGACAACGAAGCTCAAAATTTTTAATAATGCGTTTATGGTGAAGAGTAAGGAGGCGGATATGGCCCGATATTGTATCCAGTCTTTAGAAACGATAGAGAAAGAGTTACAAAGATTTATGGCCAGTCTGAAGGCCCAAATGATTAGCAAAACGAACGAACAAGAGCAGACTCAAGCTGATTTAGTGGGTTCCAAAAGTGAACTGGGGTGATTGAAAAGAAAAATGATTGAGAAAGAGAGCGAGCTAGAAAGTGCTCGAGATGACTTCTCTACCTCAAAAATTGTAGTGCAGCAGTTGAATACAACTTTACCTGATAAAGATATAGAGTTCTGGCTGGTGCAAAGACGTTATAATAAATTGAATAAGAGGGTGGCCCAATTGAAGGCCAATTTTGCTCTAGCCAATTCGCGTGTCAAGAAGGCTGAGGCTGTAGAGCACTCGGGGAAGAATAAGGGTGATGTCGGGGTCTCTATCGTTCAAGGGGATGTGGTTAGCCTATCAGCTCGAATTAAAGAGCTGGAGGGAGATGTAACTCGCACTCAAGCTCACGTATAAAGGGGAAATGTACTCTTAAGGGAGTGCCAAGGTAAGTTGGATACTACTCATATCAAAGAGTAGGAGATAGAGCAGGTGATTAGGGGTAAGGATCACTTGATAAGGAAAAAGGATGAATTGTTAAAAAAATCTCCTGCTGGGGGAGGTGTAGAAATGGAGCTTCAGGAACTTCGTTCTCAGGTGGCAGAATTAAGGGCAATAAACCAGGTTGAGTCAGATAAAGCAGATGAGAAGGTTAAAGGACATATCAATCTTATGTCCTGCATGAAATTCCTAGACGCCTGGGACTAACCAATTTTGATTGCTTTAGGTCTAAATTGATAGGTCCTAATTCCTTTGAATTAATGGTCTATGCTTAACCTAAATCAAGTTGATTCAATTATCTAATGTTAAGCAAACATTTAGAAATTTAATGACAATGGCAAAGATTTTTATCCCTGTGGGAAACCTTTCTTAGGAAAAAAGCTTACAGGTCACTGTCGAATCACTCGACAGCTAAATAATCTACTATTGAAAAAGAATTACAAGAGTTTAACTACTTACACACTCGATAAGAACATCCCATGGTTACCTTTCTTCCAATCAAGTTCTTTGCAATCAATTTCAAGTTCTCGTAACTTCTCGCCCCAATCTCTCGTCAAAGCTTCTAATCTTGAATCCCTTAAGATCTTCAATCCATGATTAGGGTTTCTTGATCAATGATGATTGATTCAAGATTTAAGTATTTTAATTCTCTTATGAATCTCTCAAGAATAATCTCTCCTTACTCTATAAACTCGAAGCCCTAAGAAAGAGTTTTCAAAAAAGTTAAATTATGAAAGTGGAAAAGTTACCTTAAGCAGAAAAGTAGAAAACACGTACTCTGTTAGAATTGAAATAAATCTATTTAAATAAATAAAAGGCTGAGCCTTTTTATTCGAATAAAGAAGAAATCTATTCGAATAAATAAGAGTCTGAGGTATTTTATTCGAATAACAAAAAATCTATTCAAATAGACATGTTCCTAGAAATATTCGAATAGAAAAGGAATTTATTTAAATAAAAGAAATGCAGAGGGAAAATGTTCGAATATCCCTGTTCGAATAAATATCTATTTTCTTAAAAAGACATAGTTAATTCCTTTTCCATAATCTATAAAATATGATGAGCTTGATGTTCTAGAACAACGAGTTAGAAAATCACTTACCTGTTTAGTGTCAGTCTAGCTGTAGTCGCTCCATATGCACTCGCTAACACCGGATAACCGTGAGATAGTACTGACACCTACTCTAGACGCTAAATAAAACAAACTTCAAAATGGATGTTTCAATCTCCCCCTTTGGTTCATTTCGTGTCAAAACTAGAACTATAAGAAATAAAAATACAACTCGATAGACTGACTCAATCACTGAACATCCATACTCAAAGATCTACTTTCATCTTTTATAGCATATACTCTAGAATCCCTGCATACTAAACAAGATACATCATGTAGCCGTTCATTAAAAATAAAGGATCCAGAATAAAGAACATAACTTTCCAGACATACCTGTCAGGATCATCTCCCCCCCTTTTTGGCATAGATGAACAAAGGGTAACTAGGTAATAAAAGGAGAAATAACCAGTATAACAAACGACCACGGAGTTAGGAAAACACTAAACACCAATATTCTAAAATCAGATACAACTCCCCCTCAAAATAATGGTAACCCCTTTAAAAGAAAACAAAAGGAAAACATATACGGGGAGTGTCTTTGAAATACGTAAGCATAAGAAGACAACACTTTCCCTAACACTAGGTATGGTAGAAAGACAATGAATCTAAAATATTTGATAAAAACCAAGACATCACCCATGTGTTATAAAACAATCACTAAATGAATTACTTGGTGTGTGTGAGTGTATGCATAGTCAAATGGATACCCAGCCTTCAACGTATTACTCACCCGCAGTTAGAATACTATATTGGAAACTTAGGCCTCACTAGGGTGGCCACTCAAAAATCACTGAGAATTGACTAGCAAACAATCTGTGTGAAATATGAATATGAGTATGTGAATAGAAAAATTTAAATTTCATCAAATAAACGACGCACTGTAAATTGAAAGATCTCACAGACAGAAAATTAATTGTCATAGATGGTGTCAAGTTAACTAACATAGAATCCCTATCTCTCATCTCCACTAAACTGATTATGCTAATCTAAAAATCAAACAGGTATTGAAAAGGTTTTAATGTAGGCAAGGGAGGGGATATGATGGTTTAGGTATTTTACTGGCATTCTGAGACTAATAGTTACACTAACTCCCCGTCTTTCCACAAATTGAGTCCACCTTCTGTCATTCTTTTTTCTTATTAAGTACACATTGAATATAATACTTATTCTCTTTCATTTTTTTCTTCTTCTTCATTTTATAGCAAGACTCTGATTGATATACTAGCAAATACATTAGGGATACTTACTCTATTCTCATATTCATCTTTCCCCCAAAAATATTTTTTCCTTTTATTTTTACTAAAAAGTCTTAGAACAAATGGGTAAACTAGTAAAGTATTTGGGTAGAAAAATGAATGACATATTTTAAGGCACAAGGAGCTGCAAATGGATAAAATTTGGGTAAGCACAGAAAAAGGCCAAATGGTATAACAATAAAATGCCTATTATCATATGTTCGATCTCACAAAGTATCTTTTTCGTCTCGAATCAAGTATAAAGATTGTTCTATTAGACTAACTTAAACTTGAAGTTACCATCGACAATTGATTATAAACAAAATATAATGGCCTAATTCTGGTTGCTGGTCGTTTAGAAGTGACCGTGATTAGAAATTGATAGCAGAATGGATGTATGCTTTAGGATATCGTGGAAATGTCTTCTTTCCCACGGATGACCCCAATTGTAATGGCCTAATTCTGTTAGCTCAAAATGGCTTGGAATTAGCTCTTACACTAATGTATTTATGATAAAAACTAATATAAAATAATAAATGACACAGGTGATTTAGCGTGGATAACCTTGTAAATAAGAAGTTTTGTGTTCTTTTTCTGGTTTTTCTCCCTCCCTGTCTCTTCTAGAACTTTTCTTTATATAGTCTCACCCGCACTTGTTTATCTTGCTGATGCACGTTCTTCAAACAACGAGGTAAGTGGTGGTTAACTGAGTAACTGTTGAGTTCATGGGACATAGGTGTCTTTAACTTGTTCATGTTCTTATGTTGTGCATGATTCATATTCTTTATCAATTTGTGGGCTAGGTGGCAATGATGACTGTTCAATGTCATGTGTAAAATGCGTGAGCCTGACATAAAGGTAGCTCGAATTGTGTTTGCTCGAGGGATATGTACCTATAAGCGCATCTACCAATATAAATCTCCTCTATTTTCTATCTTCAACCCACTTTGAATTCAGTATTTGTATGATTACCAGATACATATTTCCATTCTGCTGGGCAGCACAGGCTTTAATGCCATTCATTATACCTTTATCAAAGTTGCTCAAATACACCATTAAACCATAATCAAACTGGGAAAGGTAACACAAAAGACACTCCTCCAGTTAGTTCGACTCATCCCCATTGAAATAGTCCAAAGAAACAAACTTATGGATTCTCCTTGCAGTCTTCTCCTCATGCAAATCAAACAAAGGGTAGAATAAACTGTCCCCCTCATTAAAATGCTCCCTATATGACTTCCTCCCAAATTGTACTACTCCTCCCTACACTCCTTCAGACAACTCTTATAGTTATATAATTCCTGCAAGGTATCAGAACCCACAGAATAACTATGAAGGATGCCAAGAAAATTGACCTATCATCACTCCCACCCTCCACACTTAATTCCTCCCCAACAATAGACAATACCACAGTATCATTGGTCATAGTACTAATGTGTTCGACTTCAATAGAGCTCATATCCTCAATACCTAAATTCTCCTTTGCTATGGATCGACCAGAAGTGGCAAGATTTATGTCAAAGGAAGAGCTCGAAATTGAAGGAATACTACTTATTAATGTTTTAGCGGGTATTTACACCTACATAGAGGTCCAAGTATTTTTTTCAATTTGATATATATTTCCTTAAGCATATTCACTTCGCATAGTAATAATGAATACATTACTTAGTTACCTTATTAGTATAACATATAAAACAAAACACCATTTTTTCCAAAATTTTAGTACATGATAAACTTTCCTAGTAAGGAAAATAATATTCAAAATTCAAATACACAAAATGAGGGAAATAGTCAAGATCATCCACTAAGATTGCAGCACACGCATAAGGAAAATAAAAAATACAGATAAACTAACCTTCAATGGTCGAATATGAATCAGGTACAACACTCCTCTCCTCCTTCAAAACACACTTTGATAGCAGATTTTCCTTATCCTCCGCAAAATATACCACTTCTTCTTCTCTCTAGGAATAATGAACAGTCTCTAGTTTTCTATCACTAAAAACCTTAAACTCAAATTTTTTTCTCTTTCTGTCTGTATGTTTCTCTAGATCTTCATCTATTTGGATTCTAAAATTGTATTGACGAAGAAAGAGAAGGAGTATTTATAATGCATTTTTTTAGCCACCGAAATTTTTTTGGACTTGTGCAAGCCGCTCTCAATTTTGTAACCGAGGCATCCTTTTTCACTTTTCGTGTTATTCCACTCATACCTTTTGAAAAATGACACCCTTTCATCATTACCACCATCTTTGTAATTAAAAACATCTCTCTCTTTCCTACTCATCCTCTTCTCAGACTTCTTAGTTTCAATGATTACAAAGTTCATTACAAAGAATTTGAGGTTATAATGGCTTATTTCCGTAAGCTCAAAGTGGCTTAGAATTAGTTCTTATACCAATGTACCTATGACAAAAATCTAATAGAAAATAATAAATGACACAGGTGTTTAGCGTAAAAAACCTACGACCTCGGGTTGAGGATTTTTGTAATAGTGACTTTTATTGTTTGAGGCTGATATCTTATTATAAGTGATCTCTTGACTTAAAATTGCTTGATCTTGTGAATAAGAAGTTAGAAGTTTTAAGAATCTAGAAAATATAGTTTTCTTGGTGATTTCTCGTATAATTTTTTGGTCCCTTTTTCTTTTGGAACTTCAACTTTATATAGGCCTTCTCCGTAGTTCTTCATCGTGTTAAAGAGCGTTCTCCAAACAATGTGGCTAGTGGCAATTGACAGAGTAACTGTTGAGTTTCTGAGAGACATATGGCTTTGACTTGTTCAGGTTTTTCTATTTTAGCTCGACCAACGTCTTTCATCAGTTCATGGAGTAGGTAGCAATATTGACTTGAGGAGTAATGTGGAAATGCGTAGATCTGTCATGGAGATAGCTCAAACTGGAGATAGCTCAATTTAGGTAAGATTGAGTGGTAGGCCCTTACAATCACCCCCTCACAACTAAAGTCACGAGTGGCTTTGGTTGAGAAAGATTTTTTTGGCATATGGGTACTCGGGCTGGGAATTAGAATAATGAAGGTAGCAATGATGGTGTTTGACTGCATGGAAACTGTGCGAGTTACGGGGGGATGTATGTGCATTGAATGTTTGATGGGACTATTGATGTACGCGACGGTTAGGGTTTGAAGAGTTTCGCTTGTATTGAATAATGACACTTCAGAAAACGTTCCTACACAATAAATGTAGGGTTATATAAATAGTACCTATACAAAGGCTTGTGGCAAAGTACGTTTATTCTATTGCAATATTCTATTAAATTGATGAAGATGGTAGAATGGTTCTTGAGGAGAGGATTACTTCTGAAATGCAGAGGTTGAAGCTGAAGTATTTTGGGGATCAGTCCTTGGAGAATCCTACTCCTTTTCTTGTTCCTTCAACGTATCAAGGGCTATCCAAAAATAAAGCGACTGAAGGTGAGGAGGATTTTTACTTCAGATGAAGGTTTCACCACATTGTCTTAACAAGCAAGCAACATTGGGTTTGTCTCCGCATTCATGCGGAAGACAAAGTTGGGAAGACAGATGCAAGGATAGGCAAGACTGCAGGGCAGTTGTACTGATGTCTTGCACTCAAATGGATTCTAAGGTTGGGCCCTCTTCATCTTTACCAACTCTACGAGGGTGGTGGTTATAGGAGAGGTGGTGATAGTAGTGGAGGAGGAAGACGAAGAATGGAAATCTGCTTTTGTACTTCCATCGCTACTTTGCGCTGAGAAGACCTTCAGTTTCAAGAGTTGGTTCAAGTACTGAGTCTCCTTCTTACATAGTTTCCATTTGAAGTTCATCTGGAATTCGATTAAACTAATGGGATAGAGGATACTCATTGTTTCCAATATTTGCTTTGCATCAGGGTAAAAAATCACTGAAGTTGAACGAACTAAAGGATTTGATGTTTCAGAGTGCCTGAAAGACTTGTTACCTATAAAAGCACTTAAAAAACTTTTTATCTGTAAAGTACCTAATGTTGAGTACTGGAAAGACTTGGCATCTGTAAAGTACTAGATGTTGAGTACTTGAAAGACTTGTTATCTGTAAAAGCACTTATAATTTTTTTCGAGATGAATAATTTTTTTATCCAAACTCTGAGTTGATATATAATAGAATAACTCTAGAAATCGAGTTGTATGATCCAAAGACTTTCGAATATTGTATGAAATAAAATATATGAGATCAGAAAAAAAAAATTAATCAAACTGTTAAAATTTGTTTGTAAAGTAAAAATATCTGTGTAAGTGTCAAATATGATTCGACCTGTATGCTAAAAACGTGGGGGAGAAAAAGTGTAGAAGTTTTAGAATGAAGAATAGACCTCGGAGAGGCCATTCTAGAATATTAGACTTGGAAAGAATAAGCTCAATTTAGAATATGGGTAAATGACTGAGGTCGATAGGGAGAGATATGTTCAAATAACTTTTCTCAAGATATTAGGGTTTCTATTACGAGATAATCGGATTATATCACGACTTGTGGGGGATTGGTAGTAAAAATGAATAACTATGGGGGAATGAATTTTAAGTATGGGGAAGGCAATAAAAATTGTCTGGACTCGATCTGAGAGAATTCATTATGTCGCTGAGGGGCGGTTGGCAATAAAAATAGCCGTAGTGCGGGAATGATTTTTTGGATTGTTGGATTATGACGCTGAGTTGCCATTGAGGGAGGTGTAACTAGAAGGCTTAGATGGGACTGGGAAGGAACGCGAGTATGAACGTCATTTTTATGAAGAAATGTTCTAAAAAATTATGGTGGATCCTACAACTCAAAAAATTTATGTGAGAAAGCTTGTTGTAGATAAAATCGAATTGGAAGATGCGAGGATTGCTGGAGGATACTTGATCGAATGTGGTTCCCCAGGTCATCAAGGCTGCTTTAGGTGTAATTATACATGAAGAAAAGAAAAGAATATAAATAGGAGTAAAATGCATGTATGTAATCATATGAATTTTAATAATTTCAAAGAAGTGGAATGAGAATAAAAGTTAAATAGATCTTCTATTGTTACGAATGTTATTTGCGACTGTTGTAAAAAATAAATTTGAATTTTTTTGAAATTTTGTTATTAAAAATTTATTATGAGAGCTTCGGAAATGACGTCATTGTTGTTATAAGTAGAAGAAGTAAGCATAGAAAAAGCTGGGAGCTTCAGATTTTGTCCCTTGTGTAAAAGCTATATAAATCTGATTGCGTGTAAGCGTGAGTCATCATGAGTGTGGTTAAGTCAAAGGGAGATTTAGAAAAGAGAGATAAAAATAAATTAAAATATAAGGCAAAGGGCCATGATGGGAAAGCGTTTTCACCAAAATGATGTAAGACGTTTGACATGGAGAGTGGAAGGGATGCCTTATTTCCAAAACCGAGGACGGCTCGTACGAGGCTCAATAACTTCTAGTAGTTAGAGAGAGAAAATATAAATACTGCTTCATCTTCATCATTTAAACGTTTCTCAACTTCTAAAAACTTGAGGAGCAGTGAGAGAGGAAGGAAGAAGAAAGGCAAAAATAGTAGAGAAACTCGTGAGGAGTTAATCTAAAGTGATCAACAGCCAAAATGTTAGAAAGTTGCTGAGACTGAGTCGTGAAGGTGGTTATACAGCAGCATTCTGATGGAAGAATTTGGCGCTACCTCAGATTCGTATTTCGACATAGAAGGTTAGTAGAGGATTTGTGTTGTACGTATTTTTTTTTGAGATCATACTCTGAATTTAGGCAAATCTAAAAATTACTATTTATAGTAATCTATGAAAAACCGTGTGGTATATGATGATGAAAGATATTTGTATGCGAATGAAGTATATGAAATAGATAATGATAGATACCAGGACCTGTATGTAGGCTGGTGGAGAGGATAGTTTGTGCAGGATAAAAATCCTTTTCTGTAGTTGATATGGTGAGTTCCTCTGTAAATGAGGCGTCGACCTCTAGTCGGTCGGCTGAGTTTGAGATTGAAATATCTAAAAGTGAGGAAAAGGTAGGTGTTCAAAGATTGGTATCCTATCATTATACTATCATTATCTACTTACATAGGATACCAATCTTTTAGGGATATCTGGAAATTGATCAACACCTACTTTTTCCTCACTTTTAGATATTTCCAAATTTCCACAAAAGAGTGGTATCCTATCCTCCTCTCTCGGATGTATTCAAAGAGTTTTATAAAGCCAAGGCTTCTGTAGGAAGTAGATGGGGTAACTGTATTGAATACGCCGATAGAGAATTTAGGGGTTGCACTGTAGCAACTGGAGAGGAATATTTTTATTTGTTGGCTAATCTAGCGAAGGAGAAAAGAGATAGGGGTATAGACGAATCGATCACTTTGGAGTATTTCGATGGGAATGTTTAGAGTAAACTTCCAAAGGGTTTTTTATGTTACATGTCTCAATTGGAGTTTTGGTTGAGTCTTCCCCTTAGTAATCTGGCGAAATGGATTATGAATCTCATCAAGGCATGTCTCATTCTGATGAACGAGAACATGTGGGAGGTGATAAGTGCTTGTGAATCTCTGAATACACGGTGGGGTGGAGATGGGAGAAGGAGGAGGATATCCTCTAAGGATGTTTTACAGTTTTATGGGGTAAAAAACTATTCTTCAAGTGGAGGGGCATATTTCTTTGTGAGCTCGACTCGGCCTCGCTTTTTTGATCTGAACTCAGCAGGTCGACCATGGAATGATAATGTGATATGGGTGAAGGGTGATTGCCTTCAGAGAGATGATGAAGAACCCGTGGAACTTTCATTTAGGACTGTAAAAGAAAGTAAGTATAACAAATATAATGTATGAGATTGATAGTTAAAATTGAAAGATACTCTGCTGATGATAATGTTTTGTAAATGACAGTTCCCATATCTCAGGTAGCGAGGAAAGAGTCATTGTTAGATATAGTTGCTTAAGAAGAGACAGAGCTTGAGGCTGTGTTGGAAGATCTTGGCATTAGCTGGAAGAAACGTGTTAGCAATCGAGCCGAAAAAGTTCAAAAATTTGAGTCGACGAGACCAATGATGAGTGTTGATGGCAGTAAGAAGAAGGGACCTGATGTAGAAAGGCGATTCAATTTTCCCAATCCCCGTGGAGTGGACTGCACAGGGTTACTTGAGTCTATTGCGTTGAGCAAATTAGCCCAAACATTTCCTAAGGAGGAAATGCTGAAGCGTTCTTCGACCTCTGGAACCATTGGAGGTGGTGAGGCCATGAAAAAGAGAAGGTTTGAACCTTCTGACATGTCAGGGATGAAGGCTGTTGAAGATTAACCTGTTGTGGAGGACGATTTGAATGAGGTGGAAGAAGATGCTAGGTTAGCAGCTCTCTACGAGGAGGAGGAGATGAGCAAAATGGTAGGTTCATATGTTCAAATATGTATTGTAATGAATTTTATATTATAATTCGAGCTAATCAATAAGGTCGATTTGTTTGTTTATGTAGGCTGCTCATCCGATGAAGTGAATATGTCTCAGGGTCGAGAAGGAGAGATCTGAGTTAAAGAAGAAGAAGGTCGAGCTCAAAAGGAACATAACTCGATTAAAAACTGATCTGCTCAAGAAGGGAAAACTGATGGAGGCTCTGAAAGTTTCGCAAATGGTAGAGATCAACAATCTACATTCGGAAGAGAGAGTGAATTTGGAGCTGGTGGTAGCTGAGCATGACAGACTTGGGTGCCACCTTATGTTAAAAGGATATTCCGAGGATGAGGTTGATGCCATTAGGGCATACACCCATGTGGAAGAGGAGGAAGGTGAAGAGATTGAAGATGTTGTTGTTGGTGTTGTGGACGGCCTGGACAGTATCTCTCCTTAAACGCTAAAAAATAACCAAGGGGATGGCAGCGAGCGTCCAGAAAGGGAAAATGAGAAGGTAGAGTAGTGTGATGGTTTTGTGATTGTATGAATATTTTAGAATATTTGTAAACTGATTTGGTAGTTTTTGTTGGATAGAATTATGTAGGTTAAGTTTCTTTTGTAAACCTTGCTGTAAGAACTTAAGGACATACGTCACAGAATAAAAGATTTAGAGGCTGAGCATGCTAAGGTGAGAAACGCCTCAGCGTCCCTGTTGTCTTCGCAAGTGAAGCTGCAGGTTAGAACAGAGCAAAAAATATTTGATTTGTTTGCTTCATTAGTATAGAGCTACAAAGTAATAAATAGAGCGTAAAGATGGACTAAAAACCTGTTATCGGCTTAGGGGAAATGGCACTAAAATGTCGTACAGGAAATATCAAAGTATTGACAAATTTAAAATATAGAAAATGTGTACTTTAGACTGGGAAGTATGTACTATGGAGCATCCATCTGAGATTGTAGTTTGACCTTAAGTTTAGAAGTAGTCTTACACGGTAGATGTCAAAAAATAGATATCTTGCTAGAAATGAGTCATATGTGGCGATTGAGTGCTCTGAATCGAACTTGATATAATGTATATGTAATGTGTAGGTCGAATTGAAGTTAGCTCGCTTGCGCAAAGGTGATGCACACCAATGTAACCAAGAATTTGTAGAGGAGTTTGATAGGATATGAGCGGCGAATGAAGACAAAGAAGATCAACATGTATAGGTGCACTTCAAATTTGTTGAGGTAACACAAACTGCTGTCAACTTAACTCAGCAAATCAAGGATAAGGATGGTGAAATTGAGAAAAGGAAAAAAGTGCTCGCAGAGTTAAAAGAACATGCAACGAAACTCAAAAGCCAGAATAATGCGTTGATGGTAAAGAGTAGGGAGGCTGACATGGCTCGTAATTGTATATAGGTACTAAAAAAATTGGAGGATGTTTTAAATCGGTCAGTGGCCAATTTGAAGAATGATTTGATTAAGAAAACTAATAATTAGGAGAAAAGTTGAGCTGATCTAGCGAATAGCAGGAGCGAGCTAGAGTGATTGAAGAATAAATTGGTTGATAAGGATAATGAGTTGAAGATAGATTGAGGCGATCTATCTACATCAGAAGTTGTAGTTGAACAATTGTATACAACTTTACCTTCTAAAGATTTTAAATTTTAGACGGTGTAGCGTAAGTGTGATGAGTTGAACGAAAAAGTGGTGCAATTGAAGACTGAATTGGTAAAGGCCAATTCACGTATTAGACACGCCAAGGCCGGAGAGCGCTCAAGGAAAAATATAAATGATGCCAAGGTTTCCCTTGTACAAGGAGATGTAGTCAGCCTATTAGCTCGAATAAGAGAGTTGGAGGGGGATGTCGCACGAATTCAAGGTCATGTATGGAAAGGAGTTGGGCGGTTGAGGGAGAGCGAAAGGAAGCTGGATGCTGCTCTTTCCAAGGAACAAGGGTTATAGCAGACTATAAGAGGGAAGGATATTTTGATACAACAGAAAGATAAAATGTTATAGAAGATTCCGGATGTGGAAGGACTGAACAGGGAAATCAAGGTACTTCATGCTCAGGTGGCCGATTTTGAGGCGATTAATCGAGCTGAATCACCAAAAGCCAACAAAAAATTAGAAGAGAGCATTGCTTTCACAGATCGAGTAGATAGAGAAATAATATGGCTAAAAGAACGATATCCGAGGTCAGAAGAATGCCTTTTGAAGGTTAGAACAAATTTTTCTAGGTCAGTTGTAACTGAGACATCACAATCAGAATTATTGAGGGCAGTCATTGCCTATTTTGTAGAAGAGGTAAAAAGGCTTGAGTCAGAAAGAGATATCTTGTTTAATAGTTTGTCTGATAGGGGATGTATTTGTTGAGCTGATATAGATCAAGGAAATTGTATGCAGTCTATAGAAATGGATTTAGGCCATCGACCTACTTAATTGATAGAGCATGGTAGGATTGTTGTGACTGCCCGAGTTTAAGAATTTATGGCTGATCAACCTTCTGTTGCAGGGGGAGCTCAAGAATTTATGCTTGATTGACCTCCTGTTTTAGGGGAAAGCGTAGCTAACATCCCAACAACATAAAAGGATCTACTATAGAGGTTGTATATGTAACCTGAAATAAAAAGTAGTTGTTGTAGACAAGTTGAGAGATGAAAGCTAGTATTACCTTTTCTTTATCTTATGTCTGTTAGAGTCTTTGATGTAAAACAAGTGTTACCTTACTTTTAATCATAGAGATTTAGTAGAGTTAGCCAAACCAAGTGTTATCCTTAATTTAACTGGTATGATGTCGCAGCCATATTGAGGTAGATGAAAGCTAGTTTTACCTTTGCTTTATCTTATGGTTGGTAGAGTCTTTGATGTAAAACAAGCGTTACCTTAGTTTGAATCATAGAGATTTAGTAGAGTCATCCAAAACAAGTATTATCCTTGATTTAACTGGTATGATATTGCAGCCATATTAGGGTAGATGAAAACTAGTGTTACCTTTGCTTTATCTTATGTATGGTAGAGTCTTTGATGTAAAACAAGCATTACCTTAGTTTTAATCATAGAGATTTAGTAGAGTCAGCCAAACCAAGTGTTATCCTTGATTTAACTGGTATAGAGATTGATTGAAAGCTAGTATTATCTATGTTTTGATCTATGTGTTGTCTATGAAGTTGAGAGATGTATGGGTAAAAAACTTGAAAGTTTTATTGAATAAAAAATTATGTACATTGGGTGGAGATGAAAATCTCACATTTGGAATGGGAAAAGTGAGAATTTGAAATGGAGTAGTGAGGGACTTAACGATAGTATTGTTTTGGCCGCCTAGTATTCAAAGGATTAGAAATGTGAACTCCTTCTTCTGTCGTGAGGTAATATGATTCCAGGCCAGAGAGATCTATGATAAAGAATGAACCCTCCCAATTGTCTGCTAGTTTCCCAGCATGAGGCTCCTTGTTGTGTTGAGGTATTTATCTGAGGACGAGATTATCAATTCGAAAGGTACGACTTCTGACTCATTTATTGTACAAACTGGCTAGCATATGGTGATATCGACCTAGGTTAGCGATGACGTATTCCCTGGTTTCATCGATCCAATTGAGGTTGCAAGCCAATTCAAACTCATTTTCCTCGTCAGTTAGCTCGAGATCTTTGACTGGATGATGGTATTCAGAGCGAATGACCGCTTCGGTACCATATTAAAGGAGGAATGGAGTACAGCTTGTCAACTGGCAGGGAGTGGGACAATATGCCCATAATACATGAGGAATTTCGCGAACCCAATTCCCTTTTTTCTGTGTGTAGCCTTTTCTTGAGTCTATCCACGACAGTTTGGTTGGTAATTTTTGCTTGGCCATTGACTTGAAGGTCGCAGGGATTGGATGGTGAGTAGATGATGCTATGTTGATTGAGAAAAGTTATGACTTTTTATGCAATGAACTGGGGATTGTTATTGATACGAATTTGGTGGGGGTACCCAAGTCGAGTGATGATGTGTTCCCAGATAAATGAGATGACCTCTTCTTCTCGGGTTCGATATAGTGGAATTGCTTCTACCCATTTTATAAGATAATCGGTAGCTACGAGTAGATGGCAGAGATTACCTGGAGAATTAGGGAATTCGCCAACAAGATCGAATGCCCATCTTTTGAATAGCCAAAATACCTTACTTGTATAGAGTTCGAGCGCAGGGGCGCGGATCATCTGTCAATGTTGTTGACATGTGTTATATTTGCGTGAATCATCTTCTGCTTGCTTACGCATGTTAGGCCCGATGACTCTTTCAAATCTACTGGAAGTGGTCCTTCCCATTTGTTGTCGATTCCGAGATAACTAAGAAAGGCTTTCGCCAATCGTCGTCTCCCCTTTTATTGCCCCCAGTGTTGATCGTGCATAGAAAAATATGATAAATACTAGGGGTTGAAATCACTTCAATATGGAGATAACGAGCTTCTGTGCCTAAGACCCCGGCTAGATATGCAGAGGAATCGGCGTGCCTATTTTCTCCTCGCAGAAGATAATCGTGAGTTGCTTACACAAACTTGCTCATCCAATATACAATGAGGGTTGCGCATTCGATCATCTTGCCATTCTTTATGTATTGCTCAGATTAATGGTGGGCGCTGAGTAGTGAATCTGTATAAATTGAGAGTTCGGGGACGCCGATCCCAAGAGCGAGGTCGAGTCGGTGAATGAGAGCTTCGTACTTGGTGACATTGTTTGAGGCCTAAAAATCCAAGTGGATTGATTTCTTTTTTTTTTGCTAGAAGAGGTAATCAATGCGATTCCAATTCCTAACCATGTGGGTCCTGCTGATCCATTTGTAAGAAGTCTTCACCCTTTCCTTGTAATCCATTCAGCTCACTCGTCAAATGCTTTGGGGGGTGGATCTTCTGTAACTTCCTCTACAAGGTTAGGATCGTGTACCTCCCACTTGGGATCTTCTACTAGAAAATCTATGAGAAAATTAGCAACAGCCTGACCCTTTTGGGAATGACATTGCTCGAACTTGATACCATGTTCTTCCAAACTGACTGACCACTATTACACTCTCCTTGATTTTTTTTGGACAAAACCTCTCGAAGTGGGTAGTTCATCATGACTTTGATTGAATGAGTTGGAAGTAGTGCTTGAGTTTCTGTGGAGTACAAACAAGAGTGAGAAGAAGTTTCTCAATTTTAGAGTACCTCGTTTCCGCTGGAGTGAAAGTTTTGCTGATGAAGTAGACTGGTTTCACAATTTTCCCTTCAAGTTGAATGAAAATTGAGCTGAGTGAAATATCTGTAATTGCTAGGTAGATAATCATTTCTCCATTATCTATTAGGGTACTCGTGATAGGAGACTTCCCCAAATTGGTTTTGAGATCCTAAAATGCTACTTCACATTCTGATGTCCATTGAACCTCTGTATTCGACTGAACTTTTCCTCGTTTGGTGCAACCGTGGAGTAATAAGAATAGCCAGCGACAGCGGTCTGAAGATTTTGAAACAAAACGGTTGATAGCGGCAATCTTACCAATAAGTTTATGAATATCTTTTGTCAGTTTTGGAGATGGCATGTTGAGGAGAACCCGAATCTGATCTGGATCGGCCTCAATCCCTTTCTAACTGATGAGGCAGCCTTGAAATCAACCTGAATGTACTCCGAATTGACACTTATCAGGATTGAGACACATCTTGTAAGATCGAAGAATGTTGAATATTGTGTTGAGATCTAAAATGTGGTTGATGGACTGTATTCTTTTGCACAAGAGATCGTCAATGTAAACTTCCATGAGTTTCCCAAGACGTGCTCCAAACATAGTAGTCATCAACCGTTGATAAGTTGCACCTGCATTCTTGAGTAAGAAGGGCATGACTTTGTAATAGTAAAGTCTTCTTTCAATGATGAAAGTGGTTTATTCTTTATCTTTATCCAAGAGTGGAATCTGATTGTATCCAGAAGCAACGTCCATCATAGATAGGAGTTTGTGATCTGCTATGGATTCAAGGTTTTGATGAATGTTGGGAAGAGGGAAACTATCTTTTGAAGTATGTTTGTTCAGATCGGTAAAATCTGTACAAACTCGGACTTTTCCATTTTTCTTTTTGACAATGATGATGATGGATATCCAATATGGATATTTGGCTTCTCAAATGAATCCCACTTTGATCAATTTCTTGATCTCTTTATCAACTTCATCTCAAAGTTATGATGATAGCCATTAATGTTTCTATTTGACCATCGTAGCATTGATATTGATGGCCAATTTGTGACATGCCTTGGCCGGATCGACCCCAGGCATCTCTTCGAAAGATCATGTAAAAATGTCTCTATTTAGTCATAAGAATTGAATGAGAGTATCTTTTTTCATGCTGAACCAGCTTAGCAATGATGAAAGTACCTCTGCTAGGTCAATCAATGTTAATGTATTTTGTGGGCTTCTCCGTGGAAGGCTGATCTTCGAGGTGATCAGCTTTCTGTAATTGCCATGCAGTATACCTGTCAGAGGTATCTAGAATAGCAAAAATGGAGTTTTTGCAAGCTGGAGAAAGCTTTTGACTACCCCAAATTTCATAGATACTATCGTTGTATTTGAAATGGAGTGCCTGATGATAGGTGGAAGCGATTGCCTCCATGTTATGATTCCAGCAACGACCTATAATCCCGAGATAATGAGATTTGGTATTGATCACATAGAAGATGACATCGATTGTGGCTGGTCCTACGGTAATAGGTAAGATGATTTTCCTTACTCGCTATTCTTTAGAACCATTGAATCTACTAATATTGGCGTCACTTTGAAAAACTTGATTGGCCAATCCCATTTGGTCGATAGTGCTCCAAAAGGGAATCTTAATACCGCTACCAGTATCGATCATCATTGTGTGCATGACAAACTTCTTCATCTTGAACATTATGACTAATGCATCATGGTATAGAAACTTGACGTGGCTAATATCGCAATCTTTGAATGAGATTCCAAGCCGGCGATTGCTCGACTCAGGCAAAAGGTTAGCTTATTTGTCTTAAGGTGTGAGATCGAAGCATTCTGACAATCTCCTGAGCTTAAATCTGCCAGAGTTGGTGATCTGATTGATTTCTATCATGTTTCTGCGGCACATATGGTAGAGATGCTTCTCCTCAGCTTGATCTTCGACCTGGACAACTTCAAGATGCTTCTTATAGTTGCCATCCTTGTATGATTTCAGGTCGGCGATATATTCAAACATCCATCCCTCCTTGAAAACGAATTCGAGTAATCTCTATAAAGTATAACAATTATCAGTAGAATGATGGTTTACCTTATGATGCATATAGTACGGCCGGTTCTTGATTGGTTCCAATGGTTGGGAGAGACGGTAGAGCTTATCCTTTGAGAGGATTGGAAAAATTATGGAGATCCGAACATTCATCTTTGTGAGGACCGGTATGACTTGCGAACTGCTTTTTCGTGGGTTGCCAGTATTTCCCTTGGCTCGCTTTTGGTCACCCTGATCCTCCTTTGGTTAAGTGTTTTGATATGTAACTGGACCTTTTGTGGTAAGGACGGATTTAGTTAATTTATACCTTACGCACATCATCCTTTCCAGGTCAACATAACTATTGACCTTGGTGATCATATTCTCCAAGGTTACAGGTTTGTTGAAGAAGAGGTGTTCTTTGGCTTTACAGTCGAGCTGGAGCACATTGGTAAAAGTAGTAACAACCATTTTTTGATTGAGATTCCCGACTTTACGCGCGAACTCCTAAAATTTATTCGCAAAAGCCTCAAGCTTCTTTCCGTGTGACTGTTTGAGACTGATAAGAGAATATAAATTTTCTTCCTTACTGCTATTGTGAGCATGTCTTGATGAATTGTTGCTAAAGCTGGTTAAATATGTATATGTAATCTTTAGGTAGAGAGTGGAACCATCAGAGTGGTTCCTCCTGCAGGCTTGTGGCGAGCAGACGGTAAAGAATGTGATTGAGATTAGAGTACAACCCCAATGAATCACGGTATTGTTGAATGTGCTCCTTTGGATCGGTACCTTTGTATTTTTAAATTTTTGGAGTATGGAAACCTTTCAGTACTTCTATATTGAATAGTTCTTTGGCAATTGGACTTCTTTGTAACTTGGTAAGGTCGTCGGTAGTGCCCACTTCGAAAAACTCCTTAATACGCAGGTCCATATGCTCCTGCGTGACATAATGACGGGCCGGTTGAGTAGTTTGACGAGGAGGTGGCGGATTGTAAGTACGGGTACCCTCACTTAAACGATCTCGTAATGAAACTCGAAGTTGAGGTCGCTGTTCTTCCTCTTGACCTATGGAACATCAGTGAACTTGGTTGATCTCTGAGTGAACTTCACCACCCAAATAAATGGAAGGTTGAGGTTCATTCCTAATATTTATGGAGATAGCATTATTGGTGGCATTTTGAGGTCCCAATCATTCCCGCGCAGAAATCCACCCGGGAGGCTTTTGGCACCTGATCGTGACCTCGTGTTGGCGGAGCCTACTGGGTATTCTGGAGAGCTTGCAATGTAGTCAGCATTATTGTCATTTGTTCTTCATGTTGTTTGAGCATTGTCAAATGAGGTTGTCGTTCGGCATCGAGCTCCTTCTTACGGAGCTCTCGATCAAGAGTTAATTAACATTCGAGCTCGTTGTGTTTCACCATCTCAGTGTTGAGATTCGCCCGTATCCCTGTAAGTTATTCCAGCTCAACTGAAAGATCGATTTGGAATCTGGTTACTAGTCACCTGGTGTGACCATGATTAGAATTTGTAGTAGAGTGAATGAATGCCTTAGGATATCGTGGAAATGATTTCTTTCCCACAGACGGTGCCAAATATAATAGCCTAATTTCGTATGCTCGAAGTGGCTTGAAATTAGCTCTTACACTAATGTACCTGTGACAAAAATCTAATAGAAAGTAAGAAATGACACAGGTATTTAGCATGGAAAACCTATGAATAGGTAAAAAAACCACGACCTCTGGCTGAGAATTTTTGTAATAGTGACCTTTATTGCTTGAGGCTGATATCTTATTACAAGTGATCTCTTGACTTTGAAATGCTTGATCTTGTGAATAAGAAGTTGGAAGTTTAGAGAATCTAGAAAATATAGTTTTCTTGGTGATTTCTCGTATAATTTTTTGGTCCCTGTCTCTTCTTGAACTTCTTCTTTATATAGGCATTCTTCACATTTCTTCATCGTGCTGAAGCATATTTTTCGATCAATATTGCTTGTGGCAGTTGAGTGAGTAACTATTGAGTTCGTGAGAGACAGATGGCTTTGACTTGTTCAGGTTTTTTTGTTTGAGCTCGACCCACGTCTTTTATTAGTTTGTGGAGTAGGTGGCAATGCTGACTGGAGGAGTCATGTAGAAAATGCGTGAATCTGTCATGGAGGTCGTTTGAACTAGAGATATCTCGATTTAGGTAAGATCGAGGGTAGGCCCCTACTTCCAACTTTTTTGATAATCGTACTACTGAATACCCAATAATTCTCACAGAATGATAACACCTTGTTATAATAACATAGACGAGAATACCATTGGAAGCAAATATTCAAAATTTAAATATTTCAACAAAATACACTACAATTAAGGATAAAATTACAAAAAAATAACTGACAATATTATTTATTTATCGCCCCAATTCCATATTAATTTGGCCTAAAAACTCAATCGAACTGTTAGAAGTAGTTACATTTAAAATAAACGAGATGCCTTGCAGCACCACATCTAACCACTTTACCACCAACAATCATCTCATCCTCATCAGCTATTTCGTCCAAAGCAATCTCTCTTACAATAATCTTTCGAGCTTCAGGGTTAACAATCATATCACAAAACACATTACATCAAAAATGCCGGTCCACCTCATTTTCTCTGTCCTTTGTATTCAAACCTTTAACCAGTAAAACTGAGACATGCCGCTCAGCATCATAGACGAGCTGCCCAAACAACCATTTACGTACTATTGCCACTTTTATCGCCAAACATTCCTCAACTGCATGACAGGCCTTCTAAGAACAAGTCATCACCATGATTACTGAATATACTTTCTTGATTATCCACCTTCTATTTATAGATACAGAGTACGATAACACCAAATCCCAAAAATAATAAAATAATGATACTCAATGATAGCGATAATAGCTATCACAGTTATCCACAACAACACAACTAATCTCAAGCTCGAAATAAAATACAAAATGGGAAGCTATTCATTTTCCTCAAGTTCGATACCGCATATAAAATACACGAACTTATGAATACAGTTCAACAAATATGATAACAACAGTTTGAGACAAGTTTTTTTTTTTATCTCAAAAAAAATAAAAATAAAAAAATTAATTTTTTTATAGAAACTAATTACAGATAGGGCAATCACCAGACTTCTTTAGAAGGACACTAACAGATTCATCCTCCACTAAGATAGTCTGCTCTACAATACGACGTAGACCGTCCCTATGCAACTGCACCGTCTTGGTGATATAGTGTAACCGAAACATTTGGAAGAAGTCTTCATCAGCGTGCTCCACCTCCTTCTCAGTCATGCCATGGTACGTAGGAAGGATAGAGATAGGAGTCTCGTCCGCGAGGGATTGAATCCCAAAATATTGGAGTTGAAACTCCTGTACCTTTGTTAAAATTCTAGCCTCTTGGGTTTGGCCTCTAGTGGTCACCATTGTCATTTACATAAGAATATTAGAAGACAAGAATATATTCAAATGAAGAATGATGGTTAGAAGAACAATGCAGGTACTTATAGCTGGGAGTAAATTCAATGCTACCAATCAATTCCAATGCAATCGGTATTAAAAGTAACAAATTATGGGAACTCTACAAGTCAACATCAATGATAACAGTCTAGTCTCTAGCAGTCAGCAACACTTCCAACAAATTTGAAACCTACGTGAGAAAATGTAATATTCAATTCAACAAACAAACAAGTTTTATTTTACAGAGCTAGCTCGATTCAAACTTCTCAACTCAAGCTACCCGTGCCTTCAATTGAGAGGGGGTAATTATAGGGGCCGATCCCTTGAACTAGAGTAACAACGGAAAATTGCAATACCAGACTCTCGTAAAAGTTACATAACATTGACACCTGGATTATAGACTAAAAGGGAGAGTGGATCGAGCACTTCAAAAGATCTGGCAGTTAGAGGAAAAACTTCTACTCTTTCCCCCAATCAGGGAGAATGTGATGGCATACACAAACTAAGGATGAAATCTATAAAAGGGATAAGAGAAAAGGGAGAAGAGACCAAGGATTTTTGCCTTAAAAGATCTCAATTGTATTTAACATTTATTAATCTTAAGCAATAAAGAAATTCTTACTAAATCCTTGATTCGAGGTCATAGTTTTTACCTATTCAAAGGTTTCTACGCTAAAACTCGTATCATCTTATATTATATGTTTATTAATATTTGTGTCACATGCACATTTGGTATAAGAGGCCATTTGAGCTACGAATTTAGGTCGTTACAAGGGCCTTGTCCAGAATGTTATGATACCGGGAGACACTAAAGCAAAATTTTAATAAGCAAGTCCACCTGAGTGAATTCCAAGAGGAGGAATACATGATGAAAAAGGTCTTCCCCACAATGCAAAACCACAGCAAAGGAAAACTTCAGCAAAATTGGGAGGGACCGCATCGTAATGGCTAGTTTTCCGGCTGGTAAACTTCGCTAATACTTTTAGTAATGAGGTTATGATGATTTCGTAAATAAAGATAGATCACACTATATTTTACATGGAAACTCAGTAAAACCTAAGAAAAACCATGACATCGAGGAGGATTTTAAGGTATGAATCCAATATGTGCTAAATTTTTACAAATACAGAGTGATTTGATAAGTATATTCAAGAATGATATCAAAAATTAATCACCTTGTTGACATATGCTCTTCTTGTATTTATAATAGATACATGTAGTTGCAAATAATTGGTCTCATCGCTTAATGGGTGGTGTGCAAACTTCATGGATCATGTACAATAGCTCTTTTTGACCAAGTGTAATGGTTATTGTAGAGGGTCAAGATCTGTAGACGTGGACCTGTTACCTTCTTGAATCTATCACATACCTTTGACATGGTTCAGCTAGCTTCTCCTTATCGAGTTTGGGGAATATGCCACTATAATTGCCCCATTCTCGATACAATTACTTGTTATTGTGTCAAGTAGATCCTTTTAAACCTTGTGACATGTTCTGTGCTATAATTGTAATTATATGCGAACATGTGATTTAATGTTTCTTAATGGTAATAAAATGTAAATTTAAAATTTAGGATGGTTATGTTCTCGATGTTGTGGTAGTATTTTTGTCGAATACTTTTTGAAATTTGAAATTTTAATTGTGGTTACAACCATTCCGTACAAATAGGAGGTAGATAAGAAAGGAAAGATATGGTTTATTTGTTCAAAGAACAATGGCTAGGTGCATTCCCTTAGGTGATATATTAAGTTATAAGGAAGTGGATGTACAATTACTTTTTCTAAGTTCAATAATTATAATGGTGAAGGTAGAGAAAATAGAGGAGGTGGAGATGTATCTAGATGGTTTAGAGCAGCAGTGCAATGGCCTACTATCGTTTAGGAGATAAAGGGTTCAGAACTTCGAGAAGAGGCGTGCTAGCCGTTTTGGCAAGCAGTTAGCCAAATATTCTTGAAAGGGTGTATCTAATCGTCACGTGGGGCCTATAAATACCCCTTCGGGTACCGAATGCTCACATTCCACCTGTTCAGAAAATCTCAAAGGTGATTCTTTGTGTTCTGCCGTGGTTAATCCTTCCATCATTGGTTTTAAGGAGATTGTTGTGCTTATCAAGAGAGCAAAACTTACAAAAGAGAGTGATTTGCGATCTGCGCGTTAACAAGGTTGGTTTGACTGTTTCTTGAATTTATGTTAGTCGATATTTTCTTCAAGTAATGATGATTTTGTATAAACCCACTGTAGATAATACCTTGAATTGTGATTGGTATGAATGATTATGAGTAAGAGTGAATATTTTGGGGAGAAATTGGTAGAAGGTAGTTTTTGAGATTTTATGTATTTTTTGGTTTTGGTATGAAATTGGGATATTGGTGGTGGTAGGAAGGTGTCGTTGATGATATTGGAGTATTATGATTGTTGGGGTTCGATTCAGTTTTGGGTGTAACGGAGATATAATTGATATTTGTTACCGTAGGTGTTACGGTTCAACTATAGGCAATTTTTTGAGGTAACACTATGTTTGGAAGGTGCAGGATGTTGTGAAAGTGAGTTGTCGGATTATGCACGTTGTGAGGGACGATTTTGCGCTGGAAAGAAGGGAAAAATCAAATCTTTTTTATTTTGTCACTTTGGGCAGGAAGCTAGGCAGCAAGTGCAGCTTCTTCCAGAAGCTGTTGATATCCTACTTCAATACTTCGACATAAATAATTTTAGGAAATTGAATAGTTTCTTAAATAATTTTGATAAAAATGATTTTGTAATTGGGTTGACAACTAAAGTAATAATATCGAAGGAAACAAATTCGACTAAAAACTTAGAAATATAATGATTTGTCGAAGAGTAATCTGCGAAAGCCAATGCTTGCAGATATATAATATTGTAGAAGAAATGATTCCTTACTAACTAAACAAACGAATTATGATTTTTAGGTTAAAATATAAAATAAATGGCTGAACCAGTTAAAAATGCTAATTGCCTTGATACAGACGTAGAAGGAGTTTTTAAAAACCTTGTCGATGTAGAACTATTAATAATTGATGTGACTACTGTGTACAGGATTTGGGTAGGAACTATAGGGTTGGGGAAAGTAGTGTTGATATGGCTTATAAGAATTGAGCAAGGTTAGAAACTGAGGTTGTGGAGGTTTCTGATGGGAAGATAACAAAAACTGATCAGGAACATAAACTACAGTCAAGTGATTGAGAAGAGTGTGCTGGTGTGGGTGGAGATGGAGGCGAGGCAGAGGGAGATTTAGATATCGATGGGGTGTATTATGGGGATACCGAGGAAACTAATGAAATGTTAACTTTCAAATAAAAGTATAGCATCCCTAATAATATTAGGCTGGAGGAGTATCTAGGGTAAATGGCTGACCAAGAACTCCCTATGGAGGGCATTCTCGTTCATCGAGAACAAATAAAGAAGGGGTTGAAGTTGCCCTATCGAGTTTACCAAAAGAAGTTTTTAAATTACTTCGATGTTGGCCCTTGTCAGTTCAATTCAAATGTGTACGATTTGTTTAGGGTGGTGGCAGTATTAAACGGTCGGCTGGAAGAAAAAGGAGAGCAGGTGATCTCTGTTAATGATTTGTGTGTGTATTACACACTAAAGAAGAATTCTCATAAAGTTGGCTATAGATACCTAGCCAAATTTCTTAAGATGCTTTTGTTTTATGAGATAGTGTCGACTGGGGGGAAATATTTTGCCGACTGCCTGCTTGTTTTGGGGAACTATAAGTTCAAGCCAAAAGACCCTGGGGAGCCTATGAAAAGGAAGAGTTTCCATCTAGGTTAGTGTTAAATGTGTCTGATTTAATGTAGGAGTAATTTGTTGTCCTGAAGTATTACTGCTTGACGACATGCTAATTGAATTTATATGTTATTGTAGTTGCAAAGGAAGTGGATAGGAGCTCGAAGGTGACCGAGAAATTATACAACTTGAGAACCAACAATTTTGGGCGAGTCGACTCTCTTATTGTAGATCAAGGGAGGGTTAAAGAGCTATTAAAAGATGTTGCTCTAAAAAGATCTCGAATAAAAGGTTCCGAAGTTCTAGTTATTGGCGGGAAAATGTTGGCAAAAAATAAGAGAGGCAATGATTCAAGTATTCCCCTTGAGAACCCTGCTTTCAGTGGGTATATCACTGACTCTGCTGTTACAGAGAGAGATGCCCTATTGAGTGGGGCTTTCAGCAAAAATAAGAGAAAAAGAGTTGCCAACCCTCCTCTTGTCCCTATACAATCATCGAAGAGGTGGACTCGACAGGCTCCAGTCAAGAAAGTAGAAAATTCTGGAGTTGCTGGATCGGGGATTGCCAATGACCCTAAGTCAACTACTATTACATAGCAGAAGGCTGTAACTGGGAAGAAAAGTTATCCAAACTTGCTGAAAGCGAAGGCTGTTGGGAATCTTGGAAATTCTGAAGAAAAGGCACAGTGGACCATCGAGTCATATGTTGTCGGGACAACGTCGTTGGAGGAAGGCTTTGCTGACTGCTTGGTGGGAGCAGATAGTTTATCGACCTTCTTCATCGAAGGTCACAAAACAATGAATAAGGTGAGGATTTTACATGCCTTATGTTGATTAACGGAATAAGGTCACAAAAATATCGGGAAAGAGCTTATCACGGAAAAAGACGAGCTGGTTCTGGAAAAGGAAAGCCTGGAAGCAAAGCTAAAAAAGATGAAGCTTAACATGGTTAAGTTGAAGGAGACTGTCACTTGGGAGGCAAGGAAGATATGGAAGGTGGAGAAGAGGAAGGAGGACGAGGAGATAAGGGTCGATCTTGCAAAGGAAAGAAAAGATGCTTTGGCTCTGCAAAAATCAAATTTTGAAGACGATGTTCCTGAGAAGATTTTATCTGAAGATCGATGGTTGGTGCAAAGTCTAAGGCTCTTGCTGAAGCTACCACGAAATCATATTTGAATATGATGGACTTTCTTAGGCGTATGAAAGCCAAATTCTCGGGGCAGTTCAACCTTATGGAGGAGAGGAAGGATTTTTATAAGGGACTGGCTTCTATTATGGGGATGACGTTTGTCGACTCTGATGCGGAAAAGGAGGTTCTCAAGGCTCAAGAAGTTGCCCCTTCTTTGGGCGATGGTGCAGAGCAGATAGGATGGGAGCTTCTCGATGATCTAACTCCTGGTCTTCCAGTGAAGCTAACAACCCTAATAATCTCCCCTGAGAAGTAGATAAAAATGTTATAATCTTTCTCTTTGCTTATTGTTTTTGTACTGAAGTTGGTAAACAATTTTTTTTTCTCAAGTGGGCAATGGGACTGACAACTTTTGGATTTTGATATTTGAATGAATTTGGCAAATAGTTTAATTTTGAAAAATATAATATTGTGATTTATCGATGAATGAGACAGAGGTATTTTCTTTATTGAATATGTTGTTAGATTATTTTGAAGTATGATATTCAAGATGATTTATTGAATTACAACATAGTAGTAGTAGATTTTTCAAAAGTTTTTAATGGAAGAGATATCTGACTTAAACGATAAAATAGCCATGTTATGGCTTTCTCGATTATAAGAATGAATTGCAGATATATTTCCTCTATGGGATATCTAGTTCGAATGATAAGATAACCATGTATGAGTTGTCAATTTTAGTAATGATGTTTAGATAAAATCTCCTGTAGTCAGAGATCTTCTTGTCAAAGAAATAAAACTTAAATTTGATAAATACTTATTAAGTTTTTTCAAAAGAAAGAAGTAGAATAGATAATGTATTGACGAGAAAGAAAACTTTTTTATTAAATAAAAATCGAATAGATTACATCTTCTATCTGCAGAACATCTTCAGATGGGCTGTATTCTATGGGTATTTGAGTTATAATTCATTTTCAGTCATCAATTAGTAGGTACTATTGTCGATCTTGTCACTAATAATGTAAGGTCTTTCCCAATTTTCTGACAACTTGCCCAAGATTTTTGGTAAAGTACTGTCTTGAATTTGTCGAAGTACAAGATCACCTATGTCGAATATGCATTTCCTGACCTTCTTGTTGTATGCTTTCCTTAGAGTGTCATGGTATCATCCCAAGTTTGCAATGGCACGATCTCAAGTTTCTTCGATCCAATTGAGATTACAAAGAAGTTCAAGTTCATTTTCTTCATCTGTGACTTGTCTTCTAGCGGTTAGGAGTTTGAGATCTGAAGGGATTGTAGCCTCAGTACCGAAGGCCATCATAAATGGTGTACAGCCTGTAGATGTTCGAGGTGTTGTTCTATTTTTCCATAAAACACTAAGTAGTTCTTCGACCCATCTTCCCTTCTTTTCGTCGAGGCATTTTCATGATCTTAACTTGATACCTTTATTAATAGCCTTGGCTTGACCATTTCCTTATGGATAGTAAGGTGTCAAAGTAGTCAACTAGTCTTATATTTGTGAAGGAATTTAAGGACTTTGCTGTTGATGAATTATTTTCCATTATTGAACCTTATCATTTGTGAACAACCAAATCGAGTGATGATGTGCTCCTATAGGAAGTTGATCACTTCATTTTCATCAAAATGACAAAGTGGTACAGCTTCGACCTATTTTGTAAAATAGTCTGTAGCTACAATGAATTTTTTTTTATTACACGGTACAGGGTGGAATGGACAGTGATATTGATGGCCCATCGTTTAAATGGCCAGGGGATATTACTGACATGTAAGTCGAGAGCTGGACATTGGCATTTGTAGCATTTGCGAACAAAGTCTTTGTAGTCCTGTCTCATCTTTGGCCAATTTAAGCCTTGTATGAATACTCTTTGCACTAGTGCTAGTCCTGAGATATGTGCCACATAAATTCCTTCATGAAGCTCCTTAATCTTGATTTGGGTTTGTTTATGAGAAATGCACTCGATCAGTGGGCCTCCCCCTATAATTCGGTATAGTACTTCTCCTTGGACTTTGAATCTTAGACATTTGGCTAATAGAGATCAAACTTCTTCCTTATTCTCGGGGAGGGTATTAAAATTGAAATATGTAAGAAATGGCTCTTTCCAATCTTCAGGTTCATTGGTGTCGGCAACTTAGATTTGCATGGCATAGCCTGCTTCAACTTCAATATTTAGTGTTTTTTTTTTCACTGTCTTCGAGCATTGCAGTAATGTATGCTAAAACATCGGCATATCGGCTTTATGTCTGTGGTAAATAAGAAATTATAGTATATTGGAATTTCTTTATTTTTTATTTGACCAGCATAACGTAATAAACCATTTTGCCTGATATTTTGAATGTTTTATTGTAATAGTTAGCTACGAGTAATGAGTCCACGTAGATAGCTATTTCGTCTACTCCCAGTACCAGTACGAGGTCTAGGCCATGTAAGATAGCCTCATACTATGTATTATTGTTTGCTGCATAGAACTTAAGTTTAATAGCTTTATTAATCCTGTGATTGGACAGTATGACAAGAACGATGCCAGTCCCTGATCCTCTTGGTCCAGCTGATCTGTCTGTAAAGTGTCTCCATCCTGTACTTATAGACCACGCGTGTGGTTCTACAATTGAGTCATCGGCTAGAACTTCTTCGAGTTCCTCCCATTCGGGGTCTTCAACGGGAAAATATGCCAAAAAGTTGGCAACTGCCTGTCCTTTAATCAAAATTTATGGCTTAAATTTGATGTCGCATTCGCTTAGGAAAACACACCATTGTTGAACCCTTCTGGACTACTCTTTTTTGGACAACAACAGTTTGAGTGGGAATTTGGTGATTACTTTGACAGGGTATGCTTGAAAATAAGGTTAAAGTTTTTAGGAACTATACACAAGGGTCATCATCTACTTCTCACTTGATATGTATATTTATTCAGCAGGCATGAAAGTGTTGTTGATGAAGTAGATTGATTTTTCCATGCTATTATCTTCTCGAATAAGGATAGAACTGATAGAATCTTTTATTGTTGACAAATACATTATTAATAATTCACCATCAACCAGAATACTCATTATGAGAGGACGCCCCAAGTATCTTTTAAGATATTGGAAAGCTAATTTGCAATCTGGGGTCCAGATGATTTCCTCGGGTTACTTTTTTGTCATTGGTGATGGGTTTTCCCGAAGAAGGAGGTAATGAAGTTATTATCAATCAGATGACTTTGAGATAAATCTGTTGAGAACTGTGACATTTCCTACGAGTTTTTTGACATCTTTTTCGGTTCGGGGTGATGGCATAGCCATAAGTGATTTATTTTGTGCTGGTTCAGGGTGATGGCATGGCCAAATTGATATTTTTCAAGGTCTAACTTCATGTGATATGTCGAAGAATGTCAAGAATTATTTGTAGGTGGCTACAATGAGCTTCGCGCTTTAGGCATTTACAGATCATGTCGTCGATGCAAACTTCCATAATTTTTCTCAATTGATCTTTAAACATTTATGTGACAAGTCTTTGGTACGTTGCTCCTGCATTCTTCAATCCAAAAGGCATGACCATGTAACAATAATGGCCCCTTTTTGTTATGAATGTAGTCTTCTCTTGATCTTTTTTGGCAAGAGGAACTTGATTATATCCTAAAACCGTATCCATCATTGAAAGAAGTTCATGTCCTGCTATGGAGTCGAGGAGGTGAGGATTCAAAGGAAGGGAAAAGTTATCTTTAGGAGTAAATTTATTTGGTTTTGTGAAATCTACATAGACCACGATTTATCCATTCTTCTTCAGAATAGATACGATGTTTGAGACACACTATGGATATTTAGCTTCTTGAATGAATCCCACTCGAAGTAGCTTATCGATCTCTTCATTAACTACTTCCTCGAGCCTGGGGCCTAGGTTACGATACTTTTATACAATAGCTTTACTATCTGGTACGAGCTTTAACTTATGGCATGCAACTGATGGGTCAATTCTTGGCATCTCTTGAAAAGACAATGCAAAGATGTCGACATTTTTCTTTAATAGCTGGAAAAGAGTTTCTCTTTCTTCTAGGGAGAGTTTAGAAACAATAAATATATTTCTCCCTGGTCCATCGAGCTCCATGGATTCGACTGCTTTGGTATCGTGTTACTCGATAGTTGGAAATGGCTTTTGCTATAATTAGTATGCCTTTAGAAGTTTTGATGCGTCAGAGTTTGTGGTGGTATTTTCGTACATTTGTGCCACCGCTTGACTCCCGTTGATTTCATAGACTCCATGATCTGTTAGAAAATATAATGCCAGATGATATGTCAAAGGTATAACCTTGATAGAATGAATCTAGTTTCTTCCTAAAATTCCCATGTATTTTTATTCGGAATCGAAGACAATGAATTTAACGAAGGTGGTTTCTGGCCTGGCTTAAACAGATAATGTGATTTCTCCTTAAACTAATTTTTTTGAACCATTGAATCCTGTGATGGTTGCGGTTGAACCTTTGACTGAATCCTTAAGGCCTAGAACATCAACCGCTCCCTTGAATAACACGTCAGCCATGCTACCAGTGTAGACAAGGAGCGTATACAAGTAGTCTTATCCTAATTTAAACATTATCACCAATGGGCCGTCATGTGGGCATTTGAGGTGGCTGGTCTCGCAGTCTTCGAAGAAAATACAATATGAGCATTTGGCTTTGCTGAAGTTGGGTAGAAGATTGGCAGATTTCTCAGATGATGTCATCTTGCAGCAGGATGTGAATCTGTCATCTTTCTTTCACTTTTTACCTTTCTCAATCTCAGTCATATAAAGATGGCAAGCTTGACCTTGTCCCTATTCTTGTTCAACTTCTATTCTTTTTATTTCTTCTTCGAGAAACTTTTAGACATCGATTATGAACTCATGGAGCCTCCCTGCCTGGACAATACAGTGAAAAATATGTATAAGAGAGAAACAATTATCAGTCTTATGGCTATGGAAATTAAAAGACTGGCACAAGGATTTATTCGGAATGTCTAAATTTTCCTGTGCTTCTCGAAATAACTCATCCCTCCTTAGTATTGGTAAGATGGCAGACAGGGTGGTCGTCGTAGGAGGCAGGATCAGGATAGGTCTATCTTTTTACTTGTCTTTTCTTTTGATGTTGTCGTTGAACTGCCCACGTTGTTTGACAACAACATTGCTTGCCAATTTCAAGTGTGGCGGTAAAAGTACATCATTAGAATGAATAACATAAGAGCTTTCCATCTTATCCTTCTTGAATCATTCAAGCTCGATGTAGTTATTAACCACAACAATCATTTTGGTAACTGTTTGGGGTCTGTGAAGCGTAAGCTCTTATCGAGCTTTAGAATAGATGTGGAGTGTTGAGGCGAATGCTAGTATGATAATCTTTGGATCCTAATTTCTAATCTTCCTTGTTTATTGCAAGAAATATTTGTAAAAGTTTGTTAGGGGTTCCTTTACACCTTGTTCCAAAAAAAATAAAAAATCGACTGTTATATCATGCTCTTTAGCATGTATGTAGTTTGATTTAAATAGTCACTGTAACTGGGCAAAGCTGGTTATCGATCCTTTTGGAAAGGTTCAAAACTAACTGAGAGGCTCTTCTTTAAGGCTCATGTTAAACAAATGACATAGAATGTGATCAAGTTTGAAGTACAGGCCGGCTGCTACTTTAAAGTGACATACGTGGGTGAGAAGGTCTGTGAGACGTACATATTGATGAAATTTTGACACGTGAAAGTTGTCTAGAATTGGTATGACTTTGAGGTGAGGGGAAATAGAATTTATCTTGATCCTATCCAGAATGGATCTTCGACTAGGATTATCATATTGTATGGCCTAAATTCGATTGGTTAAGTCATCCAAGGTAATGAATTGTGGGAGAGTGTTTGGTGCAGATGCAGATCAAAATATCCTTCCGGGACCAACCATTCTTTAATTGGTCGTCTTAGTGGAGGTGGTAGGGCTTGGTGACGTGTTCGTCGACTTCCCTGGGTTGTCGATGCTGATGACGTGAGGCCAAAATGTCGTGATACTCTATCTTGTTTCCTTGATCGAGATCTTGAAGTTTGATTTCATTTTTCCCTTGGTATGTTTTCCCTCTGTGAAGCTCTGGATCGATGATCACTTCGAGCTTGGGGAGGTGATCCCTGTCAAACTGTGAATCGATCTTGTTGCCTTTGTAGACTTTCTAAATCTTTCTGATGGGTTTAGCTCTGTTGTTCTAGGGCTGTCCTCCTTTCATCTCTCTCAAATTAGGGGCATGAGCGTGAATTCTTTGATCTTCGAGCCGCTGGACCCTTTCAGACTCTATCTGCTTCTAAAACTCAATAACAGCATTGTGTAAATTAACTATTTCTGGTAAGACGCCAGTTCGAATGTCCTCGTTGATCCTCTGGGTACTAGAAGTACTTCTGAGGTTCATGCTGGTCATGGTAAGGACTTTTTAGGATGAGATTTGGTAAAGAAAAAAGTAGGATTCCCACAGATGGCTCCAATTTAAGTAATACGTTCTCCAACTACTGGGTTTGTTTTTTTTAAGTAAAAATGAGCTCCAAATTACTGGGAGCATTTTTAAAGTAAAACATCCTCCCCAATTACTGGGTTTGGTTTTTGAAGTAAAAACGAGCTCCAAAATACTGGGGGCAGTTTTTAAGTCAAACGTCCTCCAACTATTGGGTTCATTTTTTAAAGTAAAAATGAGCTCCAAAATATTAGAGGCATTTTTTAAGCCAAATGTCCTCCCCAACTACTGTGTTCGTGTTTTCAAGTAGGAAGAGCTCCAATATATTGGGTTCGTTTTTGGAAATTAAACTGAGCTAAAAAATACTGGGGCTTTTTTAAAGTAAAATATCCTCCCCAACTACTGGGTTCATTTTTTAAGGTAAAAATGACCTCCAAATAATTGAGGGTGTTTCTGAAGTAAAACATCCTTCCCAACCACTGGGTTCAATTTATTAAAGTAAAAACAAGCTCCAAAATACAGGGGGCATTTTTTTAAGTAAAACATCTTCTCTAACTACCGGGTTAGTTTTTTGAAGTAAAAAGGAGCTCCAAAATACTGGGTTCGCTTTTGGAAGTAAAAGCGAGCTCAAAAATACCAGGGTTTCTTTTTTTTAAAGTAAAACGTTATTCCCAACTACTGGAGTTATTTTTTGAAGTAAAAACAAGCTCTAAAATAACGGGGGCAGTTTTAAAGTAAAACGTCCTCGCCAACTACAGGAGTCGTTGTTTGAAGAAAAAAAATGAGCTATGATACTACAAGTTAATCTAGGCAAGAGTATTGCAACAATATTGCACGAGGGAGAAAAAATAAAATTAACACACAATTGAACTAAAAGTTGTTTATTCATGATATCAGAGTTAACAATATTACAAGCCAATCTAGGCTAAACACCCAAGGCACCCGTATTTCTTCTTAAGTGACTAGTAGTCTTTTCCATAGTGATACTCCCCGTACAGTCCCGTGACACCCATATTTCTTATTAAGTGACTGGTAGTCTTTGCCAAAGTAATACTCCTCATATAGCCCCAGCTTCACTAATGCCCTCATTTCCAGCTCAAAGCTGGGGGCGCAAGAATCCAGCATCACATCACGAAATAGAACATACAAGTTCTACCCTTCCTGCACCTTTTTTTGTTTACGTTCAGGGAGGGACTCCAAAATGGCATGCTAACAGAATTATGGAGTATCGTCCAGGCCCCCAGTCTTGAAGTAGAAAGTGGTCCATTTTTCAACCACCGGTGCGATCAGTGCTTCTATCTCTTCATAATGGGATTGAGATTACATCTTCATCGCACTCAACAATATAATAAACGATTAAAACTTAATGACCAGACACATGGGAAAGGCAGGTCAATCCCTTTTATATCAATAACATTCAATGCTAATAATAAATGCGGTTCCAAAATTAGTACCATCAATTTCAAGCTAAAGGATTTGACCAAGTCAACCCAGTTCTTCCCCAAGATTCATCGGTACCAAAAATGCATGTAACTCCCAATCTTTTCTCCCAAGGTCGTAATAACGACCAAGATAAATAGTCTAATGAGGACTAGTAAAAGAGTTGGTGGGAACTCTAACAATCCCATGTATATTTTAAGGTTAGGTCTTAATAGTGACCAAGATAAATAGTCTAACGAGGACTAGTAAAAGAGTTGGTGGGAACTCCAAAATCTCATGCATATTTTAAGGTTAGGTCGTAAGAACAACCAAGATATATAGTCCAACGAGGACAAGGAACAAGCACATATAATCTTATAACAAAATGCATCAACTTAGCATAAATATATCCAAAGAACGAACAACCACAGTTTACAATTCCCAGTGGTACAAAAGTTTTAACCAAATATTACAACAACATAGCCACTACGGGTTCAACATAAAAGCTTATAGACAACATAACTACAGGGCATGGCTCGTCTCAGAGACAACATCCTCGGCAGCAACCTCGGCCTCTTCCTCGGTAGTGATATCCTTTTCAAAACCCACTAGAATAGGACCTTACCAATCAGAGTATCCAAGAAGATACAGCTCGGAGACATGCTAGGTTAAGGACAGGGTAAGGAATGAGGAAGTAACCATAGCGACCCACCAGTCGGTGGACAAACAAAGCACTTTTTTAGTATTGGCCAAGTTATCCACGAGCTCACCCACGCGGCACCTATAAGTTACCCGACACCATCCTCTCACCCTCAAGCTGCTCGTAAAGAACCTGCTCGTCGGCCTCCTTTCCCAGCCCCAGACTTTTTATGCGGCCGTTGGCGGCCTACAAATCCCATTGGAGCGTCACCTTCTCTTTCCTGGGTACTTTGGCCTCCTCCATCAATACCTTCGTTTGGTCTACCACTTACTCAGCCAGCTCACACTGAACCGCCTTTCTGATAAACTTTTTCTAGTGGGCTTGCATATTAGCGAGACGATGCTTTAGGTCATTATTACGACTAGCAAGATTCTCGCCACATTGCAGGGCGGCCTCTAGAGTCAACGTGTACTGCAAACGAAAAATAGTAGTTTAAAGCAATAACGAGTCACTTACAAGATAAATGTAAGTAAAGGCCACTATAACCAAGATCTTTACCCAAACTATAGCGATGACCACAGTGCGCCGAGCGCGGGGGTCTACGGGAGATTTGGTTAAGCGAGCTCCTCTTTGTCCTTATAGGGTATGCTCTGGACCTCCTCCTTCGACAAGCCACATGAGAACAACTTACCACTACCCATTGAGAGGGTCGTCTCTTCTGCGAAGGAGTGGAACAACGACTCCCGCTCCTTTCCCCGCAATTCTTATAACTCCTCGTCAACGAGGCCCTGGTGCATAGACTTATGGTGCTTGGCACTCGAGGTATCTTTCTTGGAGTAGATGCAAATACCCTTCAGCCCAACACTTACACCAGGAATAAGGGGAAGGGACTGAGGCACTGGAAGCCTCCCTCCCTTTTGCAGCAAGAAGTTGGTGCTTCATTTCAACTGTCTCTGAAGACTTATATGTATAGGTACTTTGCACAGAGATAGTATTACTTGCAAAATGTCCACGTGGCTCACTGTACTTTATCAGCAACCAGTACCTATTAGCGTCAAACTTCAAGCTAAATATCTGGGTAAGCACGTGACACTCTCTATTTTATAGGCCTAGCCAACGAAGCTAAGAACTCTTATAAGTAATCCCATAAGAGTAACACCTGTGAGGAACGGATAAAACATCAAACCACAAATTAACGACGAAAGCCTACAAAAACAAGACAAGATAGAACATACATTTAATGTTGAAAATGTTATAGAGGAGACGGCGATTGGGACCGTCGTCAAAATCAAAAGCTCCGGTTATAAAAATAGGGTGACAATACTACAAATTGCCCCTAGTGGGCAGATTAGAATTTTCGGCTCGTCTGCTTTACGAGCAATTTAATACAAGTACCTCCACTCGGAAGCACAAATACGCATGACCTTCTAAAATTTGGGTTCAGCCTTCCCCTTCTTACCAGGATACCTCTTTGCGACACCTCCGGGCCTCGCCTTCGCTGAGGTACGAGTTTGGCGTCCCTTGAGGCAAGCCTTCAAACATGTACGAGTTACACGAGGTGAAGGTATGGGCTCGTTTGAAGCACCAACTCCCTCACCCTCGTCAGTAGGTTCTATGAAGACTTAATCCCATTACCGGGAACAGTGCTCAGTCTTATACGCCACCATGATATTGGCACAACCCACATTATATATAGCGAGGAGGCATCGACTGGTTAATTAAACGATAACCAACAATTAATATATACAAATTTATGTTCATCTGACCGGGTGCTTGTCCAAACGAGTTTAAACATTTCTTCGTGAGGTCCTGTAAAGGGAACTGTAGACCATCATCAACCTACCTAAAGTACCAGATCACTACAAGAAAAACTACCTTTAGCGATGGCAAAAAAGTATCCCAAAAGGCTACTAATCCGTCCCTACAACTATTAGGGACGTCTTCACGGATGATAAAGTGCTGTCCCTTTAGGGTGACTTCTCAAATATATTTGGGACAGACACATCCGTATCTAATACTATTAAAGACGGCTTTGAAGATGCCAAAAATCCGTATCAAAAGGTCTTTGTTTTTCAACTCCTTTGGGGACGGAGTACAACTGTCCCTAATACCTAATATTACAAGCGAATTTGTTTGTCACTAAAAGTTCAAATTTTCCCGCCAACGCCAATATTATTGGGGATAGATTATTCTGTCTCTAATACACAGCATTTGAGACGGATTTGTTTATCTCTAAAAGTATGACGCTAAATTTTCCCGCCAGTGCCAATATTATTGGGGATGGATTATTTTGTCTCTAATACACAACATTTGAGATGGATTTGTTTATCTCTAAAAGTATGGCATCAATTTTTCCCGCCAGCGCCAATATTATTGGGGATGAATTATTTTATCTCTAATACACAATATTTGAGATGAATTTGTTTGTCGCTAAAAGTATGACGCCAAATTTTTCTACCAGCCCCAATATTATTGGGGACGGATTATTCTGTCTCTAATACACAGCATTTGAAACGAATTTATTTGTCTCTAAAAGTATGACGCCAATTTTTTCCAGCAGCACCAATATTAATAGAGACAGAATAAATTGTCCCTAAAGAAGGATGTTAAATGTAGTATTTTTGCAATTTGAATTATGCCCCTGTTAGATAGTACAAATCCTTCAACAACCACAAGTTAATTTTAAAAGAGAATAATTTATTTACAAGGTTCCACAAACACCAATTTTATATAAATAAATAAGGTCCCAATCTACGTAGAACATTAAAAATTATTGTTTAATCACTAAATACAACTTGAAAATTTGTAAGTCTCAATCCACCTAAGAATAGTTCAAGTCATAGTGCATTTCGTTGATTTTGAAGTAGAATTTCAGAGCATTGAAGATGAACATGTCTTCTCAGCTGTCCCAATGTCCTCATCAAGAGATCGGGATTTCGGTGAATTCCAGCCTAGTAACCATTGACAAAAATTTTGGTAGCTCGAGAATAACTGCGGGGGTAATTTCTTACAAGGGAAACTTTTTTATTTTGAAAATGACCAAGTAAAAGTAATATAAAGGTATAAACCAAATAAACCAGTATGCACAGAGCTGTGAAGAAAGTACCTTACAATTTTCAGTACTCCACTCTAAGAATTCCAATATTGGATTCGTTGCCGATCCTAGAGTTATGTAAACCATTAATGCGAGGTTCTTCACCAATCCGCAAGCCTAGCAATCAAAGTACAAGTGACAGCAAAAAGATTATTGGAAGCATCTCAAATAAAGTGATAATATGTGTTTGTAATTCAAAATAGTACTTGTCCTTCTAGTGTCTCTGCAGGACACATCATCCCCCATTGTGAATTATACAACTGACGGGGTTTTGCCAATTTCCCTTGCTAAAAAGAAAAAAGAAAAATAAGCGCAGATAGGGTAGAGAGTTTAACCTGAAAGTTGATGAACATAATGGAACAAGACATCATTCATGCAAGTTAAGAAGGATTACCTTCAGGGCCTATGGGTGAGTTTAACCTTCTCAAGTGCGACAAAGTAGATGCATATGTTAACCGATTCAACACCTAATAAATGGAAAACAAATATCACATTAGAATTACTATGGTAACTCGCATGTTCGAAAAGATCAAGATCAATAAATTCAAAAGCAACATCAGCAACCACTCCAACCTGTGAAACTCCAGCTCTTGTACCAGCTGTATTAGCTTTGCCCTAATTTCCAGCAACCACTCCAACATATGTTAAGGCCATTCGTAATTATGTTCGCCTTAATCTCATTGTATATGTTTACAGTTTTTCCATCATCAACATACTGTTCAAGGTCAGAAAAAGATTAGCCACGGCATGAACCATAAAATAAAACAAATACAAAATTTAGACGTAATAACTAAATCTTTTTGACACTGTGTTTCACATCCATTTGTAATTTTCTAAACAGCTGCACATATGAAGTAACAATCACAAAAATGTCTAAAAAGGCACAACAAAGAAACAAAAAGAGTATCCTTAAATACTTAGAAGGTGACAAACCTATCAGAAGAGTCCACTAAGTAAAGGGTCGGCAAGGTCCAGTTTCTTGTTTTCATAATGGTCCCTATCGTCCTCAGCCCTTCGTCCAAGCACACAAAACAAAAGCCGATGGATAATGTATCAAGCGGAGCAGTAGAAGTAAAAGAACATTCAGACATCTTTTAATTTTATTATCTTTTTTTTTTTTTTTAAATTGTATTGTCAAGCTGGTTACTGAAAGAAGGATACCCTACCCAAAATAGTAAGCTTTCTTGGTTTCACAATGCTCTCCCACACCAACATGAGGAAGCATTTCTCTTTGAAGTATATCTTTCGCATATCTACACAGAAGACAATAATCCAGTATCTCTTATTGAGCACACAGATATCAAAAAATAAACCAAATAGACTCGGATTACACTACATACTTTATTCCTTTTTCCCTTGTTACGCCCACAGTTATTCCTCTTTTGCCGATATAGTCTAATGCAACCTACAACACAATGAAGAGATAATACACACAATGATTAAGCCAAATTATCACCATAACAGAGTGAATATTATCTGCTGACATTCCTAGACAATAAAAATTAATTTATGAGTAAGAAGCATGGGATTATTTCAACAATGATAAACAAAAGTGTTACTTTTTGATTTACAAAATAAATAACAAAGAAAGGTAACTCTAAACAGCTAATAAAACAATTAGAAGTAGTGCATTTTATAGTTACTACAACAACATATTGCAGATGAAAACAGTTGGCCACAAGATAAAGGGTTACGCTTTATGAATAATATAGGTAATGAAACCAAAAATACAGAGACATGGAACATAGAAAACATTATATCCACCTGTTGGTTTTGGATCACAAATGCTTCTTCCAAAGAAAGTCTAAGTTGCTCTATCATCTGTGTATCATCAAAGTCATAAATAACTTGTTATAAGATATCTAACCAATAGTAGCTCAATTGGTGGTCTAATTAGGGATCACAGGGGAGTGTGTTGTGGTGCCTTTGTAACAATAGTTACCCAAGTTAACATTTAAGTGGAGCAATCTAACCAATATATCGAAAACATGATTTAACATTCATCATAAACATGATTTATATTCAACATTATTCATTCAATTATTAATGAGACTATAGAATAAGATGCATAAGCCCCCCTGTGTCCAAAACTACACAAAATGAGAGATTCATAAGAAAATCCAACTTGGATTGTTGAAGTCCAACTAATGCCCCCTTTGTGTCAAAACACGACCAAGTTGTTTTCCTTACAAAAAATAAAAAATACTGCCTTTAGTTTCTAAAAGTACGAATTTTGACGTGGCAAAAACCAAATCAAGAAAATATAGTATAATAAGTAAGACCAAAAGTTACTCCCCAACAACTATCGAAAGTACAAACACGTTTGTTTTACCAGTTAATAAAACATCACCCGTTCTTCTCATTTTCAGTTTAAAAAAAAAAAAACTTGGATGGATATAAGAACTTCAATATATGAAGAAACTGGATTTTGTAATAACAGTTCAAAAGGGTAAATCTACTCCAGAAAACCATCTATATGAAATTCTAGTTCTTTGTTCCATTACTATAGGAAACATGGCTCAGAACCTTGATTGCATAAGGAAAATAAAGATATATACGTCATAGTTGCGAACATGTTCAAAAAAATATTATGTGTGGAAAAAAGTAGTGGCAGTAAGTGTTAATAAAGGCAGTACTAGAACTCCTAAAAGGCCGAGAGCCTGAGATAATAATTAGAAAAGTTAACAAGTCAAATCCCACAAATGCTATGCCCCAAGACATTGCTATGGTATAGAGAACTCCCCATAGGTTAGAATTTGTAAGAGAGAAGCTTAGGGGTTTTATGGTAGGTAGAGACTACTCTGATTTTAGCAAACTGCAATGGCCTTATAGGAAGTAGTGATTATAGGTAAACCAAAATTCAAAGAAGCAGTAATTGGGTTTAATTTCCATAAGAAACCAAACATACTTTTCATTTATGTTTAATTTCAAAGTTAGTATAGCCGAATTTTAACATCAGTAAGCAGAGTCAATTACCACAACTTGCCAAAATGCTGAGTCAACTCGTAATAATAAAGTGAGTTCGGGAACAAAAGTAGGGCTGAAGCAAGAAAAGCGATACGAATCAAAATCAAACAGTGTATAAATATTCTTAAAATACGAAAAAGATCTCTTCACCTCATTTGATTAGGTAGAGAGAGAGAGAGAGAAAGAGAAAGAAAGAAACCTCTCATTTGAGTTTACTAGCAAATTTTGACTTGCTTCTACTAGTTGCCAAATGTGCCAAAAGCTGCTTGCTACTTTAGAACTGCACTTATAACTTGAGATATTCAGAAGTACTAACTCCTCACCATTACTGCTAGAGGGGAGCCCTCTCTGGAAAACCAACGGACCAAAATCGCATGCTCATTTCGTATTATGCTAGGAGCATTCTTCACCTGTAAATCAAAGGATGATATATCAAATCAAACTAAGAAACTAAAAATAGTGCATCATCTCTAAATGAAACATGACTGAGCTAAAAATGTGATGAAATGTGAAAATATAGCACATAGAATTAGTTTGAGATATTCATAAATAAATTTTGTATAAACGTTGAATCACGTCCCACGGATTATGACTTGGCAACCTAATCTATACATTACAAAGACAGGCAACCACATTGTTCGATCCAAACAACTCCCATAAGATAAACAATGTTTATAATCCCAACCTTCTTCCCCATCAAACACTGGGTAATGACTTATGGCTATCCTGGTTGCTCTTATTCTTTTAACTAATTCTATAATTCTAAAGTGGCAATATATGATTGTAGTGAGCAATACATTATCTCTTCATATAAGACATCAATGGAGATTCCTAGTGAGACCCATCACCAAAAAACTATCAAAAATAATTTTTAAGTCAAATTATTCCGAAATCAAGCAAAATCTCGAAATGGGTATCCCTCCTAGACTAATTAAGACATAAACATCAACATCCCAGAAATACCCATTAGGCAACATCCACCACATCAAAATAAACCATTTCAAGTCCAAACTCAATAACAAAAAAGCATACCCATACCCATTGATCAAAAACATAGAAATTCAGTAAAAATACAGTGATTGAGATGAATTAATAATACCTTTCTGGAGTGATAAAACAAATGAGATGCGTACGTCATGATATTGACCTTTACAGATCAATCGAATCTCAAAACCTTTTTAGTAGAGATTGATTTGAGGGTTTGGGTTTGGATTTGGGCAGATCAAAGATAGGTTTCTCTCTCTCTACCTAATCAAATAAGACAAAGTGATCTAGAGGTTATCCATAACAGATTCGTTCCCAAATCGTGGAGAGAAGAAAATTTTTGGGGGAAATCTTTGAAACAAAGAGGGAAGCTTTGGCGGGGAATTTGGGGAAAGAGAAGTATTTCGGGGTCAAATTTTGTAAAATCTATATAGCAACAGACATAGACTAATTGCAAAGGACTTTACTGTAGCAAACTTGTGACGGACATAGTTTTTGGCCAAAAACTAAAATATGTGTGTTGTCAAAAGCCTTTATTTTGATAGTGTAAGAGCACCAATAAACATCAACAATCTAAGAGTACCAAAAGAATTAGCAATCGAAGAACACCAACAGATAACATCAGTGATTAATTATTTATTTTTTTGATAAAAGAACACATAAAACCTACCCAAAAACCCTCTAAAGTAAAGGATTTAGCAAAGTCAAATTGATCAGAGAGAGTGAATCAAAGAGTACCTGAAAGTGGATGATCAATTTTTCTTACAAATCACGTACTAGAGCAAATAGAGTGAGGCAGATAAGCAATTGAGATGAAACCATAGAATTAGAAACTCAAAAGAGAGAGATAGAAAGAGAGAGGTACCAGTTAATGACCAATTAAGCGATTTCATATCTGAGAAGGATTAAAATCAACAACTTGAGATTAGTAACAAATCGAGTATAACACAGCAATTGAAATCAGATTCTAAATACTCGAATTGATTAGAAACAAACAATAACCAAATTGAGATTACAGTTTTGTTTACCAAATCTAGAAGAGAAGAGGTGAAGTTTTCATTTAAGAAAATCTGAGCAAAGAGAAGAGAACAAAGGGTTTTCTATCTTTTGATTTCCTTGTATACTACAGCGGGAAACAGAGGCGGGAGCTAAAACATTTTGTGCAATATTTTTTGCCACAAATTTGTGTATTTAGCCATAATTTCTTTTAACACAGACCCTTAACTTCAGTATCTTTTTTGGTAGATGAACATTTGGTTACTACGCTAGGCTATTAGTGATAAAACTTACGGTACTCTGTCACTGATAAAACATTAGCAAAAACTAAAAGCTATCAGTGGTTATTGCCCATTTTTCTTATAGTGCCAATTAACTAGACTACCTATAGATAGAAGATGACAATGAAAGGCACGCGAGTATTGAACGCCTCCATCGCCAAAACTCTCCGATACTCACCCATGAAAACCTTACAAACCATCACACATTATCAGCCCAATAAGTTTAACAACACTCACCTACACATTAAACTTTGGATTCCACTCTTTTTCTATTGCACATCAGAAGTACTAATTCCAGGAATCATCTATTATGTGGTTACCAGAGATAAACAGAAACTAGTAATTTAGCAAATCATAAACTATCAATTCAGTAAATCACCAAGGGCAACAACAATAAAGAAATTATGGTTTCACTTTTAGGGTTGCGATTGTGTATTGGGGTTTAGCGCAATCGCAGAGAGTTGATAGATGAAGGATTGTGGGGAAGGGGAGTTAACTTGCGTGCATTAAATTGGGCATTTTCGTTTTCATTAACTATAAGGGACGACCATGTCCAGCAGTCCCAAAACTTATACAATTAGAGACGACCAAATCCAAGAGTTCCTAAATTTATACAATTAAGGACGCCCAAATCCAACAGTCGCTAAACTTATATTATTAGTGACAAAGTAATTATTTCCGTCTCATATACTAAAATATTATAGACTGATTCAAAACCGCCCCAAATATTTGATTATTAAAGGCAAATTTTACTCCGTCTATAATATTTGGTCCCTAATAATCATTTTTTGGTAGTGGATACACTAGTTAGGAGCCCAAGTTTCGCAATTAGGCCAAATCCACTCGTTACTCCTACTCGTCCTTGCACTCTGGTTAACAACTTCCAAATATTCCATTGCTATCTCGTCAGTTTCATACTCGACTAAAGAAGTGGGTAGCCTATATTCGCTAGGGTAAGGCCAAAAGCTTTCTGAATCACCCCTAGCATGACCACTAATAGTTGCCTTGTAGACCAAATCCCCTGATACCCTCCTACATGTTATAAAATCCATGCGGGACTCAGCCTCTAAATTATACAGGGCCAAAGTGCCTGCCTTGTGGCTGTGATTACCTCTCCAGTATGGGGGTATAACACATAGAGGCCTTACAGATGACCATTCCATCGTTGACTCATCTACAGATAAATTTATCCCTCCTAACGAAGACTTTAAGTCAAGGGCAACAAACTCGTACAATATGAGCAATCGTCTCTACACGAGCTAGGTGCAACGGTTGGACACAACTTAAAGAAAAGACAAAAAAAAAATGATATATCAAACTGGGTAACCTCAGGGACCCATCGTCGTAAAGGCACCTCTTATTTAAATAATGCCGCCTTACAAACTGCAGTCCTTATAAAATTAGAGTAAAACACAACCTAAACATAGCCAATATTAGTACTGATGTTCCATCCTCATTACAGAGGAAGGCTACCAAGAAGCTTCAAACCTCTAAACACCATGTAAATAGGGACAATAACAAGCAACAATAGATAAAGATTGTAAACTACAACCTTACCACAACAATACGAATCCAAAGCACAAAGCACAGAAAAGTACAAATAACAGGAGTCCAAATGCTTCAAAGCACAGCAACAACAATGAATGGAGAAGCACAACAGAGTTTAGAGATGGCAATAAGAAATGAGATAGAAAAACCCAAGTGATATCAGAAACATAATCCTCTCTTTTATAAAGAGAGACAACAAAAGGGTATAGTTTAAACATAAGTATGACCTACTATAATGATGGGACACGTCACCCAACAGTTATGGCAGTAACCGCACACCACATAAATTAAAGAAACATTAATTACTTTGTTTATTATCCTAATACACAGACAATAATGGTGGCTCACAACTTCCAATACAATGTCTAGAACATTGGAATTCAAAAAATGACCTCACATCTAGCTAGACAAGGTATTGTTCTCGTGCCTAAATGATAGACATACAAATACATTTTGCCTCTGCTCACACTCACTACAAGAAGTGAGGGGGGAGATTATCGAAGCACGCTTCCGCTAACCACGAGACTCCCAGGTTGTTGGACGACCTCCCCACCGATAGATGAGCACGTCTTAAGAGAAGCTCTCTTAACGACCCACGAGCCACGAAAAAAGAAATTTATACTGATGAACACTTTATGCCATGCCCATGTGGGAAGGTAAACCCTAAGACCTTGGAGAGGTATCTTAGGAATTATAAATATCATGTGAGCCTGAATACTTCTGGGTCAAGACTCTCCCTATAAATAGAGATGGAATGTAACCTAAGAGAGGATCTTTATTCTAGAACTTCCACCTCCATCTACTAAACCCAAGTAGCCTTAGAGGATGAGGGAGAAGAGACCCAGAAAGAGTCAAATGGTGCCCTCCTCTGGTGTGACGTGTCAGGCCCCAAACTTATAATCAGATATTGTCATCCCTGAGAGGATTTTGGGGATTACAATCTTCATCATGTCATGCTTGATGGGAGTAAGATACTAGACCCTCGACCTCATCATCATTTGAAAAATCTTCCATAACTACTGGAACAGGATCCTCAGTACGAGCAGTTTCATTCTTCTCATTTAAAATCTAAAGATACTCTGCCATTGTAATCACCAAATCATAGTCCTTGCCACAGTTAGCCACGTATTTCCTGAACTTACTCTCGACTCTCTTCAATTCCTCACCGTAAAAACTAGTGACTACTTCCACATGTAACTCATGCGGGTCTTGCATCAATCTTTTTCTGGTTTAGGATGCAAGAGATTCATCATTTGCTCATGCAATTTCTTTAGCCGATCACGAGTTTGCTTTTGCTCTATTTATATTTTTTTCCCCGTCTCTTTTCCTCTTTTTTATTAGCGATATCTTCTCTGGAACTCGCATCGCGAGCCAAACATTCTGTTCGGTTCAATTGTTTAAAGTTTCTAGAGTCATTTTCAGCTTCTTCTCTAAATTACTTTGTACGCGTATATGTTCTCTGTTTATTTTTAAAAACAATATTCTCGTAGATTTGCATCCCTAAAATGGTTCAAACATCTAAATACATATGCCCCATATTACTTGGTCCAATAAATTATAGAAATGGCAGCTCGGGCAGAACATTCTTTTGCCTCTACACTATGACAATTTCTTGCTGCAGTCGCCAAAGATTGAACTCGAGCTAGATCTGGTACCACACCCCTTTCTTCTAATATATATATATATATATATACGCATCCTTTAAGCCTCTTTTACTATTAACTTTTGCCTCAAAATAAAGAGGTAAGGTTAGCAACGCCGTCTCACACTCATCTTTCAAGAGGAAAGGGGATTTCTTTCGACACATTTTTAGCTTCTTAAACCTATCGGACTCTTTTCTAATAAACTCATTCTTCTCTATTTTTACCTTATCAAACTTAAACTGGATATCACACAACTCTTGCCAATGCATATCTGACAAAGATTTATGCTACCTTATTTGGTATTCAAATTGAGCTTTTACCTGATGAGTGCAACTCAAAGCATTTCTAGCACGATTTAAAGCTACTTGTAGACTATCTACCATCACCCTTAGTTGCTCTATGTCCTACAAAAATTATAAGTTCTACATTATTCACATAGTCAAAATCTAACTTATAGATAGTAATTCCCTTACAATATCTACAGTTTCCTCAAATAATGTTTAAACTTTACAATAATAAAAAATCCAAACAACTAGTAGAAAACTTTGAAAGACCAAATTGAAAGAGTTTACAAGTCTAACGGCCCTTAGTGTGCTCTACCTCTCGAGATGATACTTTCTCAGTATAAATATCAAGAACTTTAGTGACGCCGTCATGAACCATAGAGGGAGGGACAGTTGCACTACACACAATAGAAGCATGAACGTTAGGCTGTTCTTCATCAGTATAATCATCCTTAACCTGGGAAGGGAAGATGATGTCCTGATATTTGCTGACGAGCCTAAGGGTGATATTATTTTCTAAAAATCCAAAGTAGCGATAAGATTAGATAAGATTGTTCCGTCTAACCTTAATCATATCCACCACCTTCTTCATGTCCTTTTGGTGCTCAATCACCTTGTTCTGCAACTCCAACCTCATTGCAGCCCTCGCTTCCTCCATAGCTCACTCCTTCTCCAATTTAGCCTCTGCAACTAAACCACCTAACCGAGCCTTTAATTCTTCATTTTCTTCTTTTAATGAACTCTCAGTTACAATCTATTCCTTGGCCTTGCAGGAGAGCTTGAGTTGGCCATTATTCTTTTTAGCAGACCATGAGAAGAACCTTTGACTAACATCGTCAGCTCCCAAAGCTACACTGTTTAGAAAACATAATCAGGAGAACGATATAAGACAAAAAAACTAAGACGTCGAAATATAACTATACCTGCGTGACTTACTCTTGGAACATTTCCTCAAGCTTCTCTACGTCTGTCAAAGTAAGTTAAAAGTAGTAACTTTCAACTTCCCTGAGTTTAGTCACAGCATTAGATCGAGAATGATCACTTCCTTCTATCTCATGAGCTTTTCTCCTGCTTAGCGTGGTCTCGTTCTCATCATCCACCTCAGTGTCACTGACCTAACGCTTTTTCGACTTTTCATTCTTAAGAATCCCAACTTCAGCATATCCAAGAACGAACAAAGTTAAACCATCATCACCTGAGTGGACCACCTTCTTGTTTCGTAGAAGCTCCTGATTGGCCTTTTTTAGCCGATAAAACAGTCGATTGGCATCCGAGGCCTCATGAGGTAGAATATCTGCCAAACCAGTAACAATTAAAAGCTCGAGACCACCACCAGTAGTCAAAGACAAACTCCTATTAATTGGGTTCTCATCATGCCCGACCATAGTTCGCTTTTGGTTTTCCCACTAAATTTTCTGAATCTCAAAATTAACCCTCTTATTCCTCTGGATATTCTGATCAGCAAGTACTTCTATGAGATCATTCTTATTTTGACCAACACGGTACAAAAATCTTGAATCATCGGTATTAGCAGCTGCCTGAACCTACAAGAGGAAACAACAAGGAATAACATAAATGATAAGGAACATGAACATATAAATACAATCACTTATAAAGTTTAGTAATAAACACTTACACTGAGTAAAATACTTTAATTCTAGCTCGAGCGCTGGTTTATCTGGAATCTACATACAGTACCAGATGGTCATTCCAAGGTCAACCAGTAGAGTCAAATTTAAACTAATTCGATCTCGAGGAATTACTGTACAAATAACAACTTTGACTTGCCCTCAAATATTTTATCTAGTAAAATTTCATAATATCTTAAGCGACAAACCTTTTCTCAACCCCATTCAGGCTCCATCTTACGGTTATATACTCAAAGATTTTCATCATCTCGTACACTTTACCATTTAGCTACGCTAGGCAGCAATGTAGCAAATTCATGACCCCCCTTTAGGAAGTGGGTTGTAGGTATCTTAAGACCGTATACCAACTGATTGGTATAAATTAAAATAAACCATCATCAGGACCAGACCTTCGGGGCTCGATATAATATGCTAAGGTCACATCGCCTGGAAGATTCTTATCCTTCCTGCCTGTTTATAATACTTCTTTGGCCCTTCTACTGAAGTGAACTCTTTAAAAATGCAAATCTCCTTCTACAACATACTCTCCCTACTCACCTTTTTGTCTCTTTTATACGTAAGGAATTACTTCCCAATATCTACCCCGTCCGAATATACACAAAACTCTATTGCACTCAGCATATTATCCATTACAGAAGCCCCTGACACTTCAGGTTCAACCTGTAAAGGACCGACCTCTACGACTTCACCCGATCCTTCCTGACTATCCACAATATCCTCCTCCCGTATTGTCAAATTTGTCATCTTATCTAGATGATGACACTTCCTTCGAGCTCGATGAGACTACAATCTTACTTCTAGAAACTAATTTCTTAATATGCATACTCGACCTACAAAGACAAGCAGGGAATGACTGTTAAATTTCTTCTATGGTTTGTCCTAACAATTTGGGTCTATAATTTCTTCAAGAACACAAAAATCCTAAACATTTCCAACTACTTTGAACAACAAACCCTAGTTTTCATCTCATAAGTTTTCAAATACAAATTCATTTCCCAAATTGTGCAATTACCCTAAAAAACAATTTTATCAATTTTTATTCAAATTTTAGGGGAAAATCTTATATATTTGCAACCACATTTACCCTCTCCCAAAACTTCCCAAATTCACAGAAACAAAATTACAATTTCTTCACACACAGCTAGAATACAAGGAAGCCACATTCAAACACACAAAATTATGAAAATCATACTAAAAGTCATAAAAATCAAAAGCAACAACTAGCAACCTGAACTAGGAGAACCACAATCCTCAACCCTCATAGGGGACTTGGGAAGATGATTCTTGTATCGATGCTCTTCAGGGGCAATCATACCACAACGAGAAGTTTTCACCGAAATTTTAAAGATGGCTTATGTTATAGAACTTGGAAACTTTCTCTTTCTAGAATATGCTTTCTCAATAATATTTTATCTCTTTAAACCAGAAGAATGCTTGGGGAGAGAGAGAGACCAGATTTAATACTCTCTCTCAGTTTTGGAAATGATGGTTCTTACAATACGTGCTAGTCGCCTACATATTTTGAAAGGAGATGTCCCCCCCACCCCCCACCTTTCGCGTCACGCATTACCATCATATCTCTTGGGAAAACACACCCTGTCATTATTTCCCCTTCTCACATTAGCTATTAAAATAATATTAATACTTATTTCCCAAGAAAACCTACGCGCCACAAAGTTTATACGCATGCTTACTCCTCTCTCCCTCAAGATCGTACTCATGCAACATCTCCCTTCAGACCTCTTATTTATTTAGACTTATTGCGAAACAAAAAATTTGAATTTCAAAATTTATGAAGCGGATGCCTTGAGTAGCAGCTGTCACATTCAATCAAGTAACATACATAAGTTAATGACAAACATATTTATATTCCTCAATTAGATAGACATTCATCCATACAAGATAAGTTCGGTTTCATAAAAGGACAAAAATTTATTTATGAACTTTAGAACACTAAATCTTACAAAAAATTCATTTATTCACACAAATCGCGCTGCTCAAAAAATGACTTTTGCATACAAGCAACTACATTTAGATATAATAACATTTAAAACAACCAGTGTGATTAGGCTCACCATAAGGAATTATTTCCCCAACAACTGCATTCTCATCCTCTTCTACAAACTTGTCCAGGGTGGTTTCCCTCACAACACTTTCTGGAGCTCCTACGTCACGGATCAGACTTCGAAGACATCACACTAAAAGTGACGGTCCAGCTCAACCTACCTTTCCTCAACGTTCATACCATCAAATTGTAACGACCACTCAGGAAATACCGCATCATAGGGTAGCAGTTAAAAATACTACTCACATAATTCAACAACTTTGATGGATAGTCTATCCTCTACTGCATGCTGACGAAGTTAGAAACGTGTCCTCACCATGATAATTGTAATCGCAATGAGCCAGAAGATTCATAAAGAGAGTGATAATGATGAATTTACCCAAGAGTCAAACTTCTTATATAGCCGGAGGAAAGCAAATTTTTGGACAAACAGATTTTTGAAAAATAGTATATATTCATGCCAATCCCAATGCATGATTACAGGGATACAATATTATCCGTGAAAGTCAAGATATATATTCCCCATTGTAAGATTCCCCAGAAAATGGAGGAAGAAGATTTAACCAAGGTTACACGTTACCATTATCCAACCAGTTCGGGCAAAGTCACTAAAGGTCGAAGTATTACTTCTTTCCAGGAAATTTAAGGTTTTATTTAAGATTATATTTTCAAGCAGCCATGAGGCAAGATTGACCCAGAATAACTCTTCAATTGATAACACCAATCCCAAGTTCAAATTTCTATGTTCGCATGATACAACTCAAAGTACTAAATTCAAAAGGCGGTAAAAATGACATAATAAAGGCAAGGAACAAAGGTAAATTTTCATTAAATACATACAAACTACAAACAAGTATTTTAACCAATTTACAGCCTATACAACTACATTCTTGAGTACCCTTCTGACCGACAGCAATTGCATTGTTTTCGCACTCTATAATACTTTTTGCCATGTCACGAAGGCAATCCTCATGATCAGCCTCAACAAAAATGATATGGTAAAACTGGTGAAGCCAGAAATAGTCTTCACTCGTTTCTTCAACCTCTACAATTGGTAAACCCTACTCTACCGGTATCGGGGTCAGATCAGCAAGCAATTGTTGGCCGAAATAATGAGTCCTTAATTCCCCTAACTTGGCTAAAATGCGCGACTCACGTTCTACACAACGGGTCTAGTATATTGCTTTCACCATCGTCTTTTTTAAGTTTAGCTAATGGAACTACGAGATACTAAGGGGAAGCTATTTATAATAAAGTATAGTAGACCAAAATCTAGGAGTCAAAGAGAACGTAATTAATACGTCTGGGAAATCTAAGGGTCAAGTCAAATGATTTCGCTGCGCTAAAGATTTGGTTAGAAAATGGACAGGCTCCACCTAAAGACCCGAAATGATTCGTTGCCTTTGCATCAATAACACACCCATGATCCTACTTGCGGTGAAATGTGAGCAGGCTGGAAGGATCCTTCCCGTATGGATAGGTATGATCTTTGCCTTGGCTTTCATGGTGCTAGGTGTGTGTTGTAAAGATAAGGCTCATCTTGGCTTTGCAGCTTGCGTGCTTCCATTGCCAACAATTAGAGCTTCTATCTGATCTAGTCCAGCCTATCTATACTTTGGAGATCGGTAGCCAATCCAAAGCCCAGGGCTTAAGACTATAGTCTATGGTTCAGCTATTAGAGATCGTGCGTTTCGTTCCTATCTATCTAGTTTCATTCTGTATCAACCTTTTTTAAAGATATCCTCCCCACTCCATTCTAGCAACACACATTAAATAGCCACAACAAACTTTAACAAATTTTAGACTGCAGGAAGTGGGAAAGATCCTTGGTAGAGCTTCTCAACCAAAACTACTAATACTTTTAGTTGGGAGGGGACGATTACAAGGACTTACTCCCGACCCCGAACTCAAAAATTAAATCGATCTTTCAAGCTGTAACTGGACTTGACGATCACAAGACAACATGCTACAGTGGTGGTTCATTAAAAAAGCCATTACTAAAAAGAGGGATCAGTCATACCATAATACAACCGTTACAAAGGCTCATCAAAACTGTTTTGTAACATCCATCATTAAAAGGAGATAATGGTCATTAAACGGTCATAATATGATACCTATAAATAGGACCAAAGTAGGAAAGATGAAGAAGAGATTTTTCCATCTCAGATGTCTATCAAATACTATCTAGAGTACTTTTAGTAACCTGTAATCACGAGATAAATAATACTCTCCTTTTAAAATCCTCCCATGAGGACGTGGCTTTTACCTATTCAAAGGTTTCCACTCTAATTCTTGTGTATTAGTAGTTATTTGCTATTACTAGTATTCTAAGAGCATCTCCAACAAAGTGACATGCTATTAAGGTTTTCCCATACTCTTGCATAAAGCCCATCCAACTTGGGTATGGTGTTCAGCATTCTCAGCCCTATACCCCTCCAAAATATACGAAACCTAAACTTTGTGAGGAGTATGCGCATACCACCTAGGCGCTGAACCGTTCAATGCCTAACAACTTTTTTAATACAACTGTTTAGGCGCTGAACCATTCAACGCCCAACAATTTTTTTAATACAGTTGTCCAAGGAGAAATATAATAATTAACAGATGCTAGGCGCTACACCATTCAGCGCCCAAGAAAAAATACATATCATTTGGCTTTTTAGTGTTAGGCGCTGAACCGTTAAGCGCCCAAGAAAAAAAAATGTAATTTGCTGTTGGACCAAAATAGTATGTAATTCTGGAATACCGGTATGCTAACTGGAACATCATACTCTTCTGTTGGAGATGCTCTAACCATATTTGGTATGCAAAACTAAGTTTAAGTTCTAAATTTAGGCCCTTACACCCCCCCCCCCCTCTGCGGTGTTTAAAGACCCTATAAAGGAAGATGAAGGCAAAAAAAAAACAAATAGTGGGGGTGGGCTACCTATTTAATTTATTTATGAACTTAATTTTATATTTAAAAAAAAGATGTGGCGGGTTTATTAACCTAAAGAAATAAAAATGGGGTGAGGTTAAACTAGGGTAAGCTAATTAAATTAATGGGGTGTATATAAAATTCCCCTTACTTTTTTTCAATTCCAATAATACCCAATTTTATCATGCCATATTGCAAGTGGGGTCGCGCTTGAAAGGACTAAACTCCTCTATTTTTGACTGAAGGCGGCCAAAAGCATAAGTAAAAAAAACTAAAATAGGAAAAATATTATACCCATCAAGGGAGGACTTCTCTACGTAGGCTCAGTTTGGTTCGAGGCAAACTGGATACAATTGTAACAGTTTGTATTTTTAATCGATTACAGGTGGTTTGATTCAACTTAAATTCAAGGAGAATCAGTTGTAGGTGTTTGGTTCGTTGCAATTGCAACTCAGCTGTAATCTTAACCACTTATATGTGTTTGGCTCATTTTCGTAAAGCAAATACAAACAGTTTGCAAGTATTTGTTTCAATTATAGTTACCCAATGCAAAAGTAAAGAACTTGCATTTGGTGTAAAAGAGACTTTTTATTTGTATTCTGTTGTACTCAAAAATCCCTGTAACAAGAGTTGCATCGAGGACTCTCTTTTCCCACAAAAAAATCTCTCCTCCCATAAAAAAATCTCTCTTCCCGCCAAAAAGGTACCAATCGTAATCAAAAACAAAATAAAAGCCCTTTTAAAACCAAACTCTTGGTTCTCCTACTTAAACCCTCCTACTTCAACAATTTCACCTTACGAAGTACACAGGTGCATCTTTCTTTCTCTTTCTCCTTGTTATTACTTTTGCATCATGAAAATGGATTTCATATTTGGTTTATAGAGAGGAATTACATAATCAATTTCTACTAATTAAGATTCTTACCACCATTTGAGCTTTCTTCAATTTTTAAATCAATTGTATTTCTATGAGAAGATCTGGTCATGCTTGCTCTCTCTCTCTCTCTTTCTCTTTTTTTTTTCTCTCTCTCTCTCTAAGAATGATTTTCAATGTCCAAGATCATCAATACGAAGATTTCTTTAATTTTGATCGATAACCATCTTATTTATTTCTCAAATGGCATAAATATTGAATGTTTGTTTAGAATTCAACCATATTTTAGTCTAATTTTGCAAATTAATTTGTGTTTTTATGGTTGATTCATCAAGCAGGGCTCTTGGTGTCACTAAGTAATCACATAAATACCCTTTGCCACAGAAGAAGAATTTGAGTGATTCCAACATTTGGGAGTGAAAGATTGTTGACTTCTTTAAGGTAAATCTCTTTTACTGTCTTCTTCATTTTGCATTGATTGTTCTTTCTCGAACCCTATTTTTCTCTAGTTTTTGTAATAAAAATATTGTTTATGATAGAGTTATGTTAGGGCTCATGGTGTCACTAAGTAATTACATAGATACCCTTTGTTACAGAGGAAGAATTTGAGTGATTTCAACATTTGGGAGTGAAAGATGGTTGATTTCTTTAAGGCTAATCTCTTTTACTATCTTCTTCATTTCGCATTGATTGTTCTTTCTTGAACTCTATTTTTGTCTAGCTTTTGTAAGAAAAATACTGTTTATGATAGAGTTATGTTGGATAAATATGTCGAATACACATAAGTTCTAATCTTTTTCTGCAAATCAACCCTGGGTTTTGCTTTTAATCATTGTAATGGCCTAATTTTGTAGCTCAAAATAGCTTAAAATTAGATCTTACACCCAATGTAAATGTGACAAAAATGTGTGAAACAAAAAATAATATAGGTACTTTACCGTGGAAAACCTTTAAATATGTAAAATACTATGACCTCGAGTTGAGGGTTTAGTAACTGTAACTTGTATTGTTTTAGGCTGATATCTTATTACAAGTAATTTCTTGAACTAGAATTGTTTGATTTTGAAATAAGAACTATTGTAGTGTTCAGAATCTAGAAATTCCTATGTTAGAATCAAGAAATTCCTATGTTAAAATCTAGAAAATCTGGTCTTTATCTCCTCTGGAACCTTTTCTTTATATAGACCTTAGTTGCAGCTTGTTATCGTATAGAAGCACGTTCTCCTGATAATGAGGTAAGTTGTAGTTAAATATGTAACCGTTAGTTTGTGGGAGACATGTGTCTTTGACTTGATCATATTTTGCTGTAGTGCTCGATCCACGTTCTTTATCAGTTTGTGGTCTAGGTATTAATGCTAACTTTACATGTTACGTGCACAATGCGTGAGTCTGATATTAAGGTAGTTTATGTTTGGACTAGGTCGAGGGATAGGTCCCTACAATCGCCCCCTTGCAACTGAAGGACGGGTGGCCTTGGTTGAGAAAAAATCTTTTGACTATTGGTGTTGGAAGTTAAAAAGTAATGATGTATTAATAGAGAATTTGGCTGGTTGGGTACTTGGTATTTATTTATGGAAGACTGTATCTGGCATTTATTATGGTGGAAAGGATTGATGAACCGAATGTTTGGGGTTCCCAGATAAGTTGTTCTTTGAATGTTGACTACTTTGGAAATGTATCATCGCATTGAATGTGGGTTAGAAATAAATAGTACCTGTACGGTAGCATATGTCATCTATGTGAAAGTACCTTATTGCTATGAATATCTTATGTTGTACTTTGTTTTAAGAATGGTGAAGACCAATCGACAGGTATATGAAAAGAGGGTGGCTGCTGAAGGTCAGAGGTTGCAGTTGCGCTACTTTGGTTGCCAAGCATTTGAGATGCCCACGCCAAATTCTAGTACCGCCAACTTACCACCGTATGACGGAGAGGAGGTGGCTGAAGCTGAAGATGATTTTTATCACATGTGGCAGTTTTACTATATGGTTCTTTCTGGGGAGTAGCATCGGATATGTCTTTACTTATTGGTAAAGGACAAGGTTTAGGAGACAGATGTGGAGGCCGACGTACATAGCAGGAAGTACTGTTGGCATTTTATGAAGGACTGGCTTCTAATATAGGATCCTTCTTTAATCTCTACCAACTCGTAGCTGGTGGAGGTTATAGAGGAAGAGACGATGGTGGTGGAGAAGAGACGGAGAGTAGAAATCTTCTTCTACACAATCATCGCTCTTTTTCTATAAGGAGTACTTCTTGTTGAGTTTGGTTCAGGCTCTGTTACCACTAGCTTCCTTAGTTTATTGTGGAAGTAAATGGTATTGGAGGTAGTCTCAAGATCTATAACAACCATTGCCTGGACCTTTCTTGCAGAAGAGTTTAAGAATAAAATAGTATTGAAAACTAAAACATAATATAACCTGTAGATCGATCTGTAGAAATATCTGAAAAACTTATTCTTTGTAAAGTATTCTATAAGCAATATTCGAGCTAATGAAATAATATTTGTGCAAAAATTGTATTGATAGATCGAATTTGCAAATAGTAGTTAATTAAATCGAACTAAAAGAAAAATATGTCAGAGAATGAAAATGTAATGTTTAGAAAGTGAACTAAAAATTAGTATTATCATGCGAACTGTTGAAGACGTGAAGATGTAAAAATAGAGATGTGTTACGAATATCAAACTGATAAGGTATGAAGAATTGATCTATAAGACCAATTTTATGTAGAATAGAATGTGCAGCAAATAAACATCGAGCTGGGGATGGATAAATTTTAATGAGGTCGATGTTAAATGATAAGTTTAAATAACTTTCAATCACGATCTTAGGGTTTTCAATAATGGAAAAGTGGAGTAGATAGATATTATAGTATACGAAATGTGGGAGATTTGATGTTATATCCAAGAGGTGTATAAATAATGCTTGAAAGTTTATGTAGAGAGGAGGAAGGAGTAAAAATGGTGAGGACTCATTCTGAAAGAGCTCGTCATGCTTTGGAGGGGCACTTAGCAATAAAGATTGTAAAAGTACGGGAGATGATCTTTCAGTTGTTAGATTATGATACTAACTTGCCTGAGTCTGAGATCCAGTTTAATGGGTTGGATACAAGAGCGAGGGAGTACGAGATTGGGCATCACTTTTACTTAGAGATATTCCATGAATTGGTGTTGGAGTCTGAAGCTCAAAAAGTTGTCGTGAGGCAAATACTGTGGAAGAAATAGCTAAGGAAAATAGTAGGATTACTGGGGGTGAAATGATTAGGTGTGGTGCTCTAGGGCATGTAGGATGTTTTATGTGTGATCATGTATGAGGGAGCAAACTGATTTAGATCAAATAACTGTAATTGGAATATAGGTAGAATGTTTATTCTGAATTTGTTTCTATTTTTGTTGTAAATCTTGTTTGAAATTGCTGTGAATAAAAATTTGAATTTTGAAATGTTATAACATTGGAAATGACATTAGCAGTTCTATAAGTAGCAGAAGTAGGAATAGAAAAATCTAATCAACTTTAATTTTTTTCTTTTTGTAAGGGTAGGAAAAGTTTGATTGCGTATGAGTATATAGTCATCATGAGTGTGGAAAGGTCTGAGAGAGATTTGGGTAAGAGAGAAAAAAAAATATTTAAATATAAGATGTGGGATAATGATGGGAAGACATTTTTGCCGAAAAGGTACAAAATGTCTGACATTAATTGTGGAAGGGACACCTCAGTTACAAACCTTAGTGTGGCTTGTGCGAGGGCCAATAACTGCCATCAATTAGATAGAAAAAGTATAAATAATAGTTTGTCTTCCTTATTCAAACGTTTATCAAACTCAAAAAAATAAAAGAACAAAAGGAGAGAAAAGAGAGTAAGTTATAAAGATTTGAGTGAGTGATTGGATGAAGGTAAGCATCGTAGAAGGAGGGAGAAGGTTGCGATGGAAGGGTCAAGACATTATTTGTACAGTGCTAAGGTGAAAGTGGGATTGGGCGCTGCTCCAGACTTATATTCAGATATTTAAGGTTAGTGATAGAGTTATGGTTTTGTGATTGTGAAGTTTGAGATGGATATTACGATATTTATGGATTTTCAAAATTTGAAATTATTCTATTTATAGTAAACTTTTGAAAAACCTGCTAGATTTGTATGGCAAAAGATATATGTATATGATGTAGGTATATGTATGACAGATATGTATGTGTCAAAGTATAGACAAAAGATAATGATTGAGAAAATTAACTGAATACCTGGGCTTGTATGTAGGTTGAGGCGTGAGGAGAATCTATTATAGAAATAAGCCTCATCCTCAAGACTATATCTGATATGGAGGTTTAACCTAATATGGAGACATCGACCTCTGGTTGTATGGGTGAGTCTGAAAATGTCGAAGCTGCAGATGTAAATTCTAAGGGTGAGGATGAAGTACAATTTCCAGATTTCCCTGGTAATTTGTTATACTATCCTCCAAAGTCTGATGAATTTAAAGAATTCTGTAAAATAAAATGTAGTTTAGATGGGAAATGGGGTAATATTGTAGAACACGCCGGGAGGTTGTTCAGGGGTTGTACAATGGCAACTGGGGAAGAATTTTTCTTTTTATTACCCGACTTAGAACAGGAGAAATCAAAGAGAAAGGTGGAGGAATCGATCTATTTTTAGTACTTTGATTGGAATGTCCAAAGCGACCTAGGTTAGGGATTTTTATACTATCTATCTCAATTGGAGTACGGATTGATATTGCCCCTTACCAATCTTGCTAAAGGTGTTTTGAATACCATAGAGCCTTGTCCTGCCCAACTGAATGGGAATATGTAAGAGGTGATAAACGTCTATGATAATCTAAATAGATTGTAGGAGGAGAATGAGGTGGAGAGGAGAATAACTCCTTTAGATGTTTTGCAGTATTATACTGTGAAATTTTATGTGGCAATTGGAGGAGCGTATTTTTGCTCTAGTTCTTCTCAACCACTATTCTTCTATCTGAATTTAACAAGATGAGTTTGGAATGACAATATTATATGGGTGAAAAGTGATTGTCTTCAGAGAATGGACGAGGAACCTATGGACCTTATATATAAAACCCTGAAGAAATGTAAGTAATAGTGTGTGTGATATCGAACTATTGTAGTTGTAGGGATTTTTGTGCTTGCTTAATAATTTGTGGTGTTATGTTGCAGGTCCTCGATCTCGAGTGCCAAGAAGAAAATCATTGATAGATATTGTAGCTCGAGACAGTGTTGAGCTCAAGATTATCCTGAAAGAGATCAGCATCAGCAAATATAATAGACAGAATAACAGGTCAAAAAAAGTGCAAAAGTCTCAATCCAAGAGACAAATGATAGGCACTAGAGCTGGATTTTATTTCAACTGACAGGGAAGAACGTCTGATATTACTGAAGGTTACTCCAATAATGCTGACGGCTAGTTCTTGTGGTACTACTTCGAGTAAGCTAGCACAAAGGTACCCAAAGAGGAAAACTATGAAGAGTAGCTCGGCCTTGGGGTGCACGGTGAGTGGTAAGGTTGAGATAAATATAAAAAAGAGAAGGGTAGATTTCCCTGCTGCTGTGAGTGGGGCAAAAGTTGTGGAGTGCGAGCCTATTGGGGAGGACAATCTATTGGTCGTGGAGAGCAGGCTGAGGCTGGTAGCTCGAATGAGCGCCGAGGAACTTAATGCTTCTATACAGTTAAAATTGAGCATGGTAAGTTGATGTCTTTGTGATATTTAAATTTTGTATTTATTTTTAAGGCTAAAAATGTGTTATTTTATCATAGGGTATTCGCATTTTGATGGGCATCTGCCTTGGGCTTGAGGAAGGAAGGGCTGAGCTCGAGGGCGGGAGAGCCAAGCTCAAGAAGATGGTGGCTCAACTTGAGTTCGATTTGGCTTTGGAGAGAGAGTGCTTGGTTTCCGTGATGGACTCGCATCTGGTATTAATACACGAGCTCACGGATAAGGTGAGGAAGAATGTTGATGAAGTTGCAGCTGCTTAGGATAGTCTGTGGTGCCAACTTATCGAAGTGGTGTATTCTATTGAAGACCTTGAAGCCATCATAGCAGAACGCTATGTTGAAGAGGTTGAAGCGGAAGAGGAGCTCTTCAATATAGAGTAAAATTTATGGTCGCTCTCTCTCAGGTGTGGTGACTGGGTTGGATACAGTCTCTGCTAGAACTGACCAATAGAATCGTGAGGGAGAGAATGAGAAGGTAGAGTAAAATTGTTTGAAGCTACAAAGTAAAGTTAGAGGGCAGAAAAAAGCTATAAATATTTAACTTGTATGTTGCGTTACTTTAGAACTATAAAGTAAAGTTAGAAGGCAGATATAGATCATGGTGAATGATAATACCAATGATGTTTAGACTATTTTAGAGTATTAGAAAAAATTAGGACATAAAAAGTGCGTACCTTGAAATAGGATGTAAATGTTATTTCCATTAGGTGAAATGACCTCTTAACTTGAGGGTGAAGTATAATCTCAGCTTGTTGGCATGTCAGAAATAGAAATCTATTAGAAATCTTTAAGGTTACATGTATTATGCATTGATTGTATCTATGAAGTATTGTTGAATCGAGCTTGATGATACAGGTTGAATTAGAGACTGTTCGCTTGAGCGAACAACAGAAGCTTCAATACAATCATGAGTTTGGGGCAGAATTTGATAGGATGACCGAGGCATATGAAGATAGGGAGGATCAATATGTTAAAGTACAGATGAAGTTTGCCAAGACAATGTAGATTGTGGATGATCTGACCCGGTATATCAAAAGTAAAGACATTGTAATAGAAAATTTGCAAAGGGAGCGCGATGGTGTATAGTCTGAATTAACGAAGCTTAAAAGTAGGTTAGACCTATTGATGTGGAAAGGTAAAGAAGTGGATGCCGCTCAATATCGTATTAAGTCATTAGAGGTGACAGAAAAAGAGTTGCGGGGACATGTGGCCAGTTTACAGGGTCAAATGGCCAAGAAAGAAAGTAAACTTGTGAAGGCTCGAGATGATCAAATTGCTTATGAAAGTGTAGTAGAGAAGTTGAGTGAGGCCTTACCTACTAAAGATATCGATCTTCGGCTGGTCCAAAAATGGTGTAATAAACTGAATGAGAAGGTTAAAAATTTGAAGGCGAATTTGGCTATGGCTGATTCGCGTGACAAGAAGGCCGAGGCTGGAGAACGGTAAATAAAAAATAAAAAAATGACGCCGAGGTCTCGACTGCTAAGGGTGACATGGTTAACCCATCAATTTGAATTAATGAGTTGGAGGCGGATGTAGCTTGTATTCAATCTCATGTAAGGAGAGGAAATAAACATTTAAGAGAGAGAGAGTATAAGTTAGATGTTACTCTTCGTAGAGAGTAAGTAATCTACAATGCGAATAGAGAAACCCTAGTTAGCAGAAATGTACGAAGAACACCAAATCGGTTGGGGAAAATTCCTTTAAGAGCTTTAATTGCTTAAAAAAAGTTAATTACAATGGAATTACTCTAAACCCTAAGCTTCTTCCTCAGAACTTTTATTGAACTAACATAGGCTAAAAAAACACTAAGTTCCCTTTATATACTAGGAAACAAAAAAGTACTAGTAGAACGGATCTCGAGGCAAACCCACGTCTCAGAATAACAACCTACGCCAAACTCGTTCGAACAGCATCCAAGCCCGTTCGAACGATATTACACTAATTGGTCTTAAACTCTAGAAAGATGACAACTCGTTCGAACGGCATCCAAGCTCTTTTGAACAAAATTTGTCTATTGGCCAAAATTCCAGGGGATTGAACATTGGTCGTTTGAACGAAAATAGGGAGTCGTTCGAACGACTTGGGTTCCTGGGCCAAATTCTAGAGAGTTAGAAAAAGGTCGTTCGAACGACTCCAAACCTCGTTCGAACAACTTTACGATAATTTTATTCTTCACATACGAGTTCTCTCAAAACGTCTCTAGATCTTCCTGGATCATGGCTTCCCCCTTTATGAGCCTTGAGCTCCTGCTCACGCTAGAATTTGAGATGTGGGAATGCGATACTGCCCATTTCCCTGCTGTTCCACTTTGACTTACTCGGTAGCTGACCCTTCTTCCCAACTCGAAACAATTCAATACCACCCCGTCTTGTAGTATGAACTTTCCTCTCTAGAATACCATCCTCCTGCAATGGATCTCCTCTTTCGATCCATAAATCATCAACTGGCGGTAGGCGAGTGTCGATTGTAGAGTCTTCATCTAATAAAGGCGGCTCAAACAACTTCAAATGCTCGGCATTAATCGCCGAATACATCTTCATGAAAGGTGGTAAGTCTAACTGGAATGCATTATCACCAATCTTCTTGAGTATTAAAAATGGACCATAACAGATAGGTTTGAGCCTCTTACCTTCGCCCTTAAGCCGTTCCTTACCCAAATGCAACCAAACTAGGTTGCCCTCATGAAATGTACACTCAACCCGACGTTTATCGTGGTAAGCCTATACTTCGTTTGAGTATTTTTCAACTGTGCTACAACCGCCCCATGAACCTTGCTTATCCTCTCAATAAAATGCTAAGCTTTAACCTGTTCCTCTTCCTCCTTCCCTGATACCGTCTTGTCGCCAAGACTAAACGCCAAATCAAAAAGGCTTTGTGACAAGTACCCCAAGCAAACTTCAAATGGAGACTTCAAAGTGGAACCATGAATCGCCCGGCTGAACGCAAACTAAAGATACGGTAAACTCTCATCCTAATTCTTAGGATGCTTAGAATAGAATCCCCTTAATAAATGTACGAAAGTGTGATTAACTACCTCTGTTTGCCCGTCAGTTTACGGATGAAAAGATGTACTTTTCTTCAACTTAGTGTCCATCATTCCCCATAACGATCTCCAAAAATACCCCAAAAAGTAGTTATCCCTATCAAAAATAATAAAAGAAGGGTGCCCAAAATACCTCCAGGCGTCTCTAAAAAATAATCGCGCTGCTCCTTCCCCAGTCGTCTTTTGGCATGGACTAAGAACAATCATCTTGTTGAATCAATCCACCACCACAAACAAATAGTCATTCTTACACTTGGTCATGGGAAAACTACCCATAGAATCCATCGAAATGCTCTCCCAAGGTCGATAAGGAACTGGCAATGGTAAGTACAATCCTATCTTTCTATTGGAAGGCTTTGATGTATTACATAACACGCAACCACGAGCTGCACGGGCAACATCCACCTGCATCTTTGGCCAATAGACATAATGCCATAAATTTAAAAGATTCTTCTCTAACCTTAAATGGCCTGCCACCCGGGAACAATGTTCCTCTCGAATCTAATACAAATAGTTTCCACCCTCTGGAATACATAGCAGACTACCCCTGTAAATCAAACCATCCTACAAAAATTACTCGTACGTCTTGCCTTGCAGCAACTTATCGTGAATCATACTAAGCTCCTTGTCGTCGTCATACCCTGAAATGTACTCAGAAGGAACAATAGGCTGGATCTTCATAACTACCAACAAAACAGAAATAGTTGGTATTGTGGGTCTAGATATCATATCAGCCATTTTGTTGTCCACTTCTTTCTTATACTTGACCAATAAGGTAAACTGCTAATGGTACGACATCCACTTCATATGGCGAGCTTGCTGTAGCTTGGATTGCGTAGATAAGAACTGTAATGGTTTATGATCAGAATGTACCACAACCTCCTTCCCCAATACGTAACTCCGTCAATGTTTTGTTGATTGATATAGCGCATAGAACTAATTATCGTAGGTAGGATAGTTGCGTACTGCTCCTTTAAACATCTTAAAATGGTAAGCAATCAGCTTCCCATCTTGTAAAAGGATAGCCCCCAATGCATAGTCTGATGCATTTGTCTCAACCTTAAAAGGCCGCTACAAATTGGGCCATGCTAACACTGGTGCATCCATAATCTTACACTTCAGTAACAGGAAAAAGTCTTCTCATGATACTCTTCCCACATAAACTGTACCCTGGTCTTTGTCAAAGAATGCAACGGTACAGCGATTTGTGAAAAATGTCAGATAAACTTTCGTAAGTACTGACAAGAACCCATAAAACTCTTCACTTCTGTCACTATACAGGGTTTAGGCCAATTAGTAATGGCCAAGAGCTTCTCTGGATCGACCTTAAGCTTGCCGCCACCAACAATAAATCCCAAATAGACTAGCTCCCTCTTCCTAAACTTGCACTTCTTCCCGTTTAGAAAAAATTGTTGTGATCGCAAAATGCCCAACACTTTGCGTAAATGTCCAAGGTGCTCCTCCCATATACGACTATATATTAAGATATCATTCAAATACATAGTTACAAAATTATCAATAAAAGTATGAAGTACCTCATTCATTAACCACATAAACGTCGTCGGAACATTGCATAGCCCAAATGGCATCACCAACCACTCAAATAGGCCCTGTTTGGCGTTGAATGCTGTCTTCCATGTATCTTCTTCCCAGATTCTAACTTGATAGTAACCCAACTTAAGATCCAACTTGGTGAAAAACTGAGCCGTCTACAACTCATCTAAAAGCTCGTTAATCCGTGGAAGTGGATAACGATTCTTTACAGTAATCTTGTTCAGTGCCCAATATTCTATATACATCCTCCAAGACCCATCCTTCTTTGGCACCAATAACACCGGTGAACCACAAGGCCAACTTGGAGTAATAACTTCTTACTCTAGCAGTTCATGTACTTGTTTCTTGATTTCATCAGGCTCAACAACAGAATTTTGATATAACCCAATATTGGGTAGTGGCTCACCATTCACCAAGGAGATATCATGTTATACATCCCTCTTGCACGACATCCCATCTTTGCCTAGAAACAAGTCTTCATACTCCTTTTGCAACTTCCCCATATCGATTTATTGCTTAGGAGACATTGCCAAAGTAGACATCACCTTAGCCGACGGACCCCCTTAAATCGGTCGCACCAACAACAATACAAATTTGTCGCTCGCATTAACCAACCTCTTTGCCAGAATCGCCGTTACTAAATTATTGGTAGTGAGATATTCCTTGCATGCATTGATATGAAACTCCATCCCATCCTTCACAAGATGATACTTGCGAGTTCTATGGTAAAAGATTGAATGCCAACCCCAAAGATAAGGGCTGCCCAAGATGACTTGGCACACGTCCAACGGAACCACCTCACATGTCACTTCGTCAATAAACTTCTCAGTAATCGTAAACTTGAACGTGCACTTCTTAGTAATCTTCAACTCTACATCTTTTTGAATCTAACACAAACCGTACTATACGGCATAGGATGAGCCACAGTAGCCAAATCCATCTTCTTCACCACCGCCGTAGAAAATAAATTCTTCTGACTGCCTGGATTAATGATGGCCTCGATTAAGCTCTGCTTCACTTGAATGCTGACATAAAAAAGTTCTTCCTGACTCGCCTCGCCGATAGCTGTAGGTTTCTTGAACATTAAAGTAAGCTTAGGATTTAGCTTATCTAAATCTTGAAGATCCACAATCGTTGCGGCCAGTGCACGCTTTTCTTTCTTGCCCCTCACCTCCTTCGGCCTAAGCTCCAGGTGAAGTTTCCAACATTTATCTCAAAAGTGCCCATTAGCTTTACAATGACTATAGATATTCCCTTTGGATAAAGGCCCCTCTCCTTTGGACTCCCCTTTCTGATCATACTTCCAAGTAGACTTGTACACCGACTTGCCCTTATCGTCTTTCCTGTCACTCTTCAAGTACTTGCCTTTAATGATAATTACTTTAACGGTAGCATCCTCGATATTTTCCACATTAAAGAGTTTTAATTCTCTTCTAATGGATTTAGACAAACCTCCCGTATATTTTATGGACACCTCGTACTCATTCATATCAATATCCAAAACCAACACTTGGTTATGAAACTCCGTAGTGATTTGTTGTACGGATTGCCCAAACCATTAGCAAAAATTGTGTCATTTGTACCATCTTTTCTGTTCATACCCAATTAGATAGAATTGCTTCCTCACCAAAACTTTAAATTCTTTCCAACTCAAACTCCATACTTCGTGGCATTTCGCATAGGATTTCCACCACGTTATTGAATGACTTGTGAATTTCGAAGTTTAGAAACAAATTTTCTGAGCATTAAAATATTCATAAACGGAAAAATAGGTCTCTAACCTATCTAACCAATTATCTTACTTCTCCGTATGGACTGAACCATCGAATACCAGAATTTCAATTATAAAGTCAATACGAAGATTACACATAGGATTCATTGACTTACCAAAACCCAAACGCTCCTTGACGCATTCGGCATCACTAGAATCACTATTGATCTCCACATTATCTACGTCTCCATCCACCACCAGAGCCCCTTTCTTCCATGGGAGGCTTAGCCAATGAGAGCGGCCACACCGTGTGGCCAAAGCGGAAGCCTTCACGAGGTTCGTGAGACGCAATTGTTCTACCAACTCCCCTACAATATAAGTTAGGTTGGAAACTGTCGTTTCTAATGCCGTGAGTCAATCATTGGAATTGTCCATCATCAAATCGTCCTTCTTCTTTGAATTAGGTTTTTGATTAATCTTCAACGGACTCACTAGCTTTTCCTTCGTTCGCTTGAGACGGTCACATGTAGAGACCATAAACCGCAATCAACCCCCAAGAATCGCAACTAGAAAACTAATACCACTTAATTTATAATACGAATAGAGAAACCCTAATTAGCAGAAAAGTACGAAGAACACCAAATCGATTGAGAAAAATTCCTTTAAGAGCTTCAATTGCTTAAACGAAATTAATTACAATGGAATTACTCGAAACCCTAAGCTTCTTGCTCAGAACTTTTATTGAACTAACATAAGATAAAAAAAATAACCTAAGTCCCCTATATATACTAGGAAACAAAAAAATACCAGTAGAACGGATCTCGAGGCAAACCCACGTCTCAGAATAGCGACCTACGCCAAGCTCGTTTGAACTGTATCCAAGCCCGTTCGAATGACGTTACGCTAATTGGTCTTAAACCCTTGAAACATAACAACTCGTTCGAACAAAATCTATCTATGGGCCAAAATTCTAGGGGATTGAATATTGGTCATTCGAACAAAAATAGGGAGTCATTCGAACGACTTGGGTTCCTGGGCCAAATTTCAAAGAGTTGGAAAAATGTCATTCGAACGACTATAAACCGTATACATGACTTCACGATGATTCCATTCTTTATAGACGAGTTCCCTCAAAATGTCCCTAGATCCTTATGGATCAGCAAGAGTTAGAGGCGGTGATCAAGAGGAAAGATGAGTTGCTAAAGAAAGCTCGTATTAGGAAAAGTGGTGCAAATGAATGGGTATTGGTAGAGCTTTGCGCTCAATTGGAAAAGCAGAGGATGGTAAAAAAGCTGAGTTGGATAAAGCAACAGGGACAATAGCGCAACAAACTGAGGCGATAACACGCTTAGGGAAATGTATAGAGCTAGACCATACTCTACACAAGGACTTGGGACAACATAATTAGAAATAATAAAGTGATTTGCTGAGATAGTCATGCTTGATCGAGGGAATATTGCCCTGGATGAGGTGCACTCGAGGGTGCTAATGGCTATTGTTGTTTATTTTTTGGAAGAAGTAAAAAGGCTTGAGCTTGAAAGGGATACCTTGCATGATTGTGTGGTATTCTCAGGCTGTATCTGTAATACTGATATATATCGATAAAATTGATTGATCAACATAGAAATGGAGTTAAATTCCCGACTTGTAGAATTGGTAGAACAAGGCAGGAATATTGTAATTGCTTGAGCTCTAGATTTTATGGCTGAACGACCTCCTGTGTAGGGGAAATTGTAGTTGACCTCCCTTAAGCAAAAAACTTGTAGAAGTGACCTTTAGTTTTTGTAGTTGCAGACATGTAGAGAGATGAAAGCTAGTTTTACCTTTACTTTATCTTGCCTGATAGAGATTATTAATTAAAAACTAGTATTAGCTTTGTTTTAATCATTGATATATGAATAGATGGGCGATTGAAAGCTTACATTATCATTGCTTTAATCTGCATAGATGTCGATTGAAAGCTAGTTTTACCTTTGCTTTAATCAGTATAGATGTTCGATTGAAAGCTAATATTAACTTCACTTTAATTTGTGCATAGATGATCGATTGAAAGCTAGTATTACCTTTGCTTTAATCTATATGATTTAGTAGATTCTATGTGAGTACAGAGTAATGTGCTAAAAATCTTGAAAGTTTTCATTGAATAAAATAGATTGTACACTGTTAGAGATTAAAATCTCACTTTTGGAATGCAAAGAACGAGAATAGAGTAATCTGTAATGGAGAGACTAAGGATTTAACAATAATATCGTTTCAATCTCCTAGTATTCTAGGGATTTGAGATTTGAGCTCCTTGCTCTATCATGAGGTAGTATGATCCAAGGTTAGTACGGCCAATGATGAGGAAAGGACCTTCCCAATTTTCTGCGATTTTTTTCAGCATTTGGTTCTTTTCTGCTCTGTAAGATTTCTCTGAGGACGTGATCGTCAATTTGGAACTTACGGCTACAGACTCTTCTATTGTACGAGTTTTCTAGCATATGATGATATCGACCTAGGTTGGCAATAGTACATTCCCTAGCTTTATTAATCCAGTTCATATTGCAGGCCTGCTCGAACTCATTTTTATCATCTATTTGCTCACGATCTCTGATAGGATGGTGGTACTCTGTTGGAATGATAACCTCTATGCCATAAGCTAGGAGGAAGGGGGAATAGCCAGCTAATTGTCTTAGTGTAGTACGGTATGCCCATAAGACATGAGGAAGCTCCCTGATCCAATTTCTTTTCTTTTGTGATTGAAGCTTTTTTTTTAGTCCATCCACTATGGTTTTGCTGGTGATTTTTACCTCTTCATTGCCTTGCGGGTAGTATGGATTGGATAGGGAATGAATGATGCTATGTTTATTGAGGACGACCACAAATTTTTCTTGAAACAAACTGCGGCCCTTATCGATCCGAATCAGGTGGGGACATCCGAACCGTGTGATAATGTATTCCCAGATAAAAGAGATGACCTCTTCTTCTCCAGTTCGACAAAGATGAACTACTTCCATCCATTTTGTAAAGTAAGCTATCGCCACAAGTAAGAAATGTCAGTTACTTTGTGTATTGGGAAATTTTCCCACGAGATCAAGCCTTCACCGCTTGAATGGCCAGAATACCTTGCTTGCATGTAACGCGAGTATAGGGGCACTAATCATGTGTCTATGTCATTGATATATGTCGCATTTGTGTGAGTACTCTTCTACTTGCTTGCGCATTCTTTGCCAAAATATTCCTTGTATAATTGACTTATTTGTAAGTGATCGACCCGAGGCGTGGAAGCCACAAGTTCCTTCATGTAATTCTTTGAGCATTCCATCGGCTTTCTTCTTTGAGAGGCATTTGAGATAAGGCCATGTTACTGAGCGGCGATAGAGATGACCGTTCTGAAATGTATAACGCTTCGAGTTTTTGATCAACTGTCGACGTTATTTTGGATTTATTGGAAGGGGCCTGCCATATTTATTCTTCGGGCTGAGGTAGGCGATGAAAGGCTTTAGCCAATCATCGTCTTCTACTTTATCACCCCCATGTTGATTGTGCATACAGAATGGAGATCAATGCTGGGGGCTGAAATCACTTCGATCTGTAATATTCTGCTTCTGTACCCAAGACCTTGGCCAAATAAGCCAAGGAATCGGCATATTTGTTATTGCCTCGTTGTAAATAGTCAAGAGTTTCTTTCGCAAATCTGCTCATCCTATTGATAACTAGGGTTGCATATACGATCATTTTGCCATTTTTCTTGTATTAGTGTTCTGAGTAATGGTGGACAATGAGTAAATAATTTGTATAGACTGCTAGCTCGGGGACGCCAAGCTCGAGTGCCAAGTCGAGCTCATGAATTAAAGCTTCGTACTTTATGACATAGTTGGAAACTTCAAAATCCAAGCAGATTGATTTTTTGATTCTGTCGCTGGAAGGGGTAATCAGTTCGATTCCAATTTATCACCCTGCGGGTCCTGCTAAACCATCTGTAAGAAGTCTCTACCCTTTCCTTGAAATCCATTCAACACGTTCATCAAATGTTTTGGCGGATGGATCTTCGGTAATTTCCTTTGTAAGGTCAGGATCATACTCCTCCTAATCGAGATCATTTACAGGAAAATTTGCAAGAAAATCGGCAGTAACTTGACCATTTTCTAAATAGTGTTGTTCTAACTTAATATTATGTTCGCCCAAATTGACCGACCATTATTGCACTCATCGTGACTTTTATTTTTTAGACAAAACTTCTCAGAGTGGGTAGTTTTTCACGACTTTGGCCGAATGAGCTTTAAAGTAGTACTTGAGTTTTTGTAAAGTGTAAACATGAGTTAGAAGGATTTGCTCAATTTTAGAATACCTCATTTCTGCTGGAATGAGGGTTTTGCTGATGAAATAGATAGGCTTTTCGATCTTGCCCTCAAGTCGAATGAGAATTGAGCTGATAGAATTGTCTGTAACTGTGAGGTAGATAATCAATTCCTCATTTTCTACTGGGGTGCTCATGATAGGAGACTTCCCCAAATAATTTTTGAGTTCCTGAAAAGCATCCTTACATTTTGTTGTCCATTAAATATCTTTGTTTGGCTGAACTTTTGCTTGTTTAGTATACCCTCGGAGTAGCAAGAACAACCACTGGCATCGATCTGAAGACTTAGAGACTAATCAATTGATAGTAGCAATCTTGCCTGCAAGTTTCTATACGTCCTTCTTTGTTCTCAGAGAGGGCATGTGAAGGAGAGCTCAAATTTGTTCTGGGTCAGCTTCAATCCTCTTCTTGCTAATGAGATGGTCGAGGAACTTGCCTGAATGTACTCCGAATTGACATTTATCAGGATTGAGCCACATCATATAAGAATGTAGAATGTTGAAGATTATAGAGAGATCAGTGATATGGTTCTTTGAATGTAAGCTCTTACATAGGAGATCATCGATGTAGACTTCAACAATTTTTCCCAAGTGTGCTTTGAACATTGTTGTCATTAACCGTTGATAAGTTGCTTCTGTATTCTTAAGTCTAAAAGGCATGACTTTGTAACAGTAAAGTCCCCTTTCTGTGATGAAAGTAGTCTTTTCCTTATCAACTTCCAAGAAAGGTATTTGATTGTATCCAGAAGCAGCATCCATTATAGATAAGAACTCGTGACCTTCCGTGGAATCAAGAATTTGATGAATGATTAGAAGAAGAAAACTATCCTTCGGAGTGTGTCTGTTTAGATTTGTGAAATCTATACATAGTTAGACTTTTCCAATCTTCTTTGGAACTACGACAATGTTGGAGAACCAATCCGGGTAGATTGGTGATAATTAATAATCTCAATATTGACCTCATCTCAAAGATGAGGTGAGAGTCTTCTGTATTTCTGTTTGAACGCCGTGGCATTATTATTAATGCTCAATCTGTGATATGCCTTTGATGGATCGACTCTAGGCATTTCTTCAAAAGTCCAAGCGAAGATATCTCAATTCATTCGTAGGAAGAGAACGAGAGCTTTCTTATCGTGCTGGAATAGTTGGTACCAATATAAGTACCTTGGCTAGGTCCATCAATGTCTATGTATTATGTAGGTTTCTATTGAAGGCTGGTCATCGATGTGACCTGCTTTCTGTAATTACTATGCAGCTTATCTATCTGATGTACTGAGAATGGTAGAAATGATATTTTCATAAGCTCGGGAAAGCTTTTGACTACCTTTGATTTCGCAGATGTTACCGTTGTGTCTGTAGCGAAGTGCTTGATGATAGATGAAAGCGATAGTATCCATGTTGTGAATCTAACAACTGCCCATAATCATGAGATAATGGAATTTGGCGTTGATGATGTAGAATAAGACATCGATTATGGCATATCTAGTTGTGATAGGTAAGATGATCTTGCCTACTGATTCTTCTTTGGAACCATTAAAGCTATTGATATCGATGTCGTTTAGAATAACTTGATCGGCCAATCTCATCTATTCGATTGAGCTCTAAAAGAAAATTTTAATGCCACTACCAGTATCAATAATCATTGTATGCATAAAAATTTTATTCATCATTAGTATGATAACCAGTGCATCATGATGAAAAAATTTGACATGACTGATATTGTAATCCTCGAATGAAATCCCAAGTCGGCAATTGCTCGATTTAGGAAGAAGTTTGGCATCTTTATCTTGAGGTGTGAGATCACAACATTTCGATAATCTCTATCGCTTGAATCTGGAAGAGTAATTAATCTGATAGATCTCGATCATATTGTTGTGGTACATATGGTACAAGTGCTTCTCCTCAGCTTGATCTTCGACCTGGACTACTTCAACCTGCGTCTTATAGTAACCATTCTTGTATAATTCCAGATCGACAATATACTGGTGCATTCTCCCGTCTTTGAAAATATATTATGGCAACCTCTATAAAGCATAACAGTTGTCATTTTATGATGATTTACCTTGTGATACATCCAGTACGGTTTTCCTTAAATCAGTTTCAGCGGCTGAGATATACGGTAGAACTTGTCTTTCGCTAGAACGGGAAAAATTAAGGAGATTCAGACATTTATTTTGGGGAGGACCAATTTGAGAAATAAATTGCCCTTCCGAGGTTTGCGGATGTTTGCCTTGGAACGCTCTTGATCACCCTGGTCCTCCTTTGGTTTACTGTTACGTTATATATTTTGACCTTTAGTAGTTAGGACGAATTTAGTAAATTTATGCCTTTTGGTCATCATCTTTTCCCGGTCGACATACCCATTGACCTTGCTATTTATATCCTCCAAGGTCATAGGTTTGTTTTAGATGAGATGCTCCTTTCCTTTTCAATCGAGTTATAACACATTTATAAAAGTAGTAACAGCTGTTTTCTGATCGAGATTATCCATTTTGCATGCAAGCTCCAAAAACTTCTTAGCAAAGACCTCAAGCTTTTCTCCTTGTGACTGTTTGAGACTAATAAGAGAATATAAATTCTCTTCCTTATCTTTATTGCGACTTTAAGTCTTGACAAAATTCTTTTGCAGTTGTTCGTATGTGAGGATGGAATTCTCAGGTAGATAATAGAACCACCGCAGGGGTTCTCCCTGTAGACTTCTTACGAACAGATGGCATAGAATATGGTTGAGATTTAAGTATAATTCCAGTGAATCACGGAATTGTCGAATGAGCTCCTTCGGATCGGTACCCCTGTATTTACGTATCTTCAAAGTATGGAAGCCTGTTGGAACTTTCATATCAAACAACTCTTTGGCAATCAGACTACCTTGCAACTTTGTAAAATTGTCCTTACTGCCTAGAGCTTGAGCTTCAATCAAATCCTTGATATATTGATCCATGTGTTCTTATGTAATGTACTTATGTATTGTATGAGTGACTTGGCAAGCTGTTCGAGGATTATTAGTACTGGTGCTTCGCTCAAGCGTTCGCGTATTGGAACCTGGGGTTGAGGTCGCTGCTCCTCCTCTTGAAACTTGGAAGGCCGGATACCTCTATTGATATCGGGTTGAGCTTTCTCTTTCCAAATGAATTGAAGCTTGTGGTTAGTGCTGAAGATTTCTGGAAACGACTTTACTGGCTGCTCCTCAAGGTCTTAATCTTTCTCCCACAGAAACTTGGGAGTTCACAGGTACTTGATCACGATCTCAGGTATAGGGAGCCTGTTGAGTATCCAAGAAATCTTGTAATACAGTATGCACTGTTGTCATCTATTACTCATGTTTCTTGAATGCTGTAAGACAAGCTTGACACTTATTTTTGAGCTCTTTATCGCGGAGCTCATAGTCAAGAGTTAACTGACGCTCGAGCTCATTTTGCTTCTCTATTTCGGTGTATAGATTGGCCCATAGTTTAGCGAGCTATTCTGGTTCAACAGAAAGATTGAGCTAGACTCCTGTTGTTGGTCGCTTTGAAGTAACCATAATTAGAAATGGATAGTAGAGTAAATGTATGCCTTAGGATATCGTAGAAAATGTATTCTTTCCTTCAGACGATGCCAAATGTAATAGTCTAATTCCGTATCTTGAAATAGCTTGAAATTAGATCTTACACTAAATATACCTGTGACAAAAATTAGTATAATACAAGAAATAACACAGGTGATTTAGCATGGAAAACCTTTAAAATGTAAAAACCTACGACCTCGAGTTGAGGGTTTAGTAACTATAACTTTTATTGTTTGAGGTTGATATCTAATTACAAGTAATTTCTTGAATTAAAAAAACATGATCTTGAAATAAGAACTTTTGTGGTGTTCAGAATCTAGAAATTCCTATACTAACTATTAGTTCGTGAGAGACAGGTGTCTTTGACTTATTCATATTTTGCTTTAGTGCTCGATCCACATTTTTTATCAGTTCGTGGACTAGGTGCCATTGTTGATTGTACATGTCACGTGTACAATGCGTGAGCCTGATATTGAAGTAGTTCAAGTTTGGACTAGGCCGATGGATAGTTCCCTACAATCATGTTTTCTATAATGGGTATTCCGATTTTTTTTTGCAAATTACTAGTTTTTTTATTTCTCATTTAGGGCTCTTAAATTTTACCCATTTTGGGTCTAAATCAAATTTGGGTACTGTTCTTTATCACCTTTTCTTGAATGGGTAATCCTATTTTCAAAATTATACAAGCTTTAATCATCCAGGGTACCCCTTTCAATCATAATTTAAGATATTATTCTCGATTGGCACATAAGCTGAAGGATACTATACAGTATGTTCTTCAAGTAAATTGAAAATTACTAATGGGTATGCCAATATTTCTTTATAACCAGCCAATATTTTGTTATAACAAGCCAATATTTTGCTCATAGTATTACATTACAAAGAATGGGTTAACTTCTTCTCGTAGAGTTGTATCTGCTATATATGTTATATGCATTACATAGTTAATAAACACTTTCGCCTTTATAAGATTTATTTGCTCATGATTACAACAAATATTTTGTTATCAAGTTCCTGGTTTACATCTGTGAGAACATAGGATTCTTTTTCCAAACCAATAAGTTTCTTCAGTTTGAACTTACCTTCTCTAGCTATATGTAGATGATATATAAGTAAGTTAGCACATTGAACTAATTCTCTAAATAAATTTTGGAGAATGATCGTAAAAGTTCATGAAAATAAAAAACATATAGTTTTTATAATTAGTGGCACTTCAATATAATAGGGAAATGCAAAACTTAGGGAAACATGGGCATAATTATATGCTGACGGCATTTGTTATTTCTTGGTCTAATTACAGGGTTTTGTTTCTCAATTTTGCTAGGAGACCATTTGGAGGTAAGCCTTTTAATTGACATATTTCTATAATTATTTTTATTTTGATAAAAGATGTATACATATCCACATTTACATTTATAAAAATATATTCAAGTATAGAATATTTATTATTCTTGCCAACTGTTGATGCATAAAGCTTACTTGTAGTTCCTTTTATTTAATTTTCTATAAGGAACTCTTTTTCCTTTTAGATTGGGAACTTTGTTGAATAATGGATAACTTTAATGAAGAAAGTAAGATGCTTGTTGTTGTTGCTTCTTCTTTGGTCGTATTAGGAGTTACCACCTACGCAAAATAAATATATACTAGATAGTAGTATAGGTCCTTATTTAAATATGGTTGCTGGGAGAAATGACTATATGAACTCAATTTTATCCACGACAGCAAGTGTAAGTCCAAGTTACGTATGATGCAAGGTAAATTCCATCCCCTATGTGGCTACTTAGGTTGAAAGGACTGTTGTGTGATACCATAAATTGTAGTGTGGAAGAGAAAATGATGCATTTTTAACATATAATTAGCCATAATGTACAATTTTAGGGGGCTGAGGCTTGGTATTTTTGTTCTTAAGAAATGGTTAGTCGTCAGCTTAATAAAACTCTATCGGCAGTCGTTAAATTTTATAAGTACTTAGTATTTGGATGGGACTACATGAAGAACACCATAACTACAGCTGCTGCATGTTGGGATGAGCTTCAATCTGATAAGGTTTAATCTAATTCTATGTTCTTGCTATTTAATTATTACATTTAACTATTTAATATATTTTCTAGTCATCTATGAATGTTATCTCCCACTTAAAATGACTACCAAGGTCAAATAAATTACTATTGAGAAATATTTGAGTATAAATAACTATAAGATCATGAGGAATACTGCTAGGAATATTTTTCAATTAATTCCATCTGCTGCCATATTGCCTTGTTTATGTTATTTTTTCTTAGAAATAGTACATCCTATATGATCAGCAAGCATCCCTAGCTTATCAAAGACTATTATTAGTAGTGTTATACAATCCCAAGAGGGCTTCTTCTTCACCCTATAGTCAATGATGTATTCTGAATTAGTAGCTATCCATAGCCTATCTATCTCATTAGTAGTTGCATAATATAGCCCCTCTATCCCTGGCTTTATTCTCATAATACTCAGCTGATTTATAGAGAACAATTGAGCTGAAATCTGAACACTATCTAGAAATGATTGGCTCTGAAATTTAATAAAACAAGGTTAACGATCTTCCTTAGTTAGGACTATTTTAAATAAAGAAGATGGCATGTGACTAGATAGGAGGCGGTTTGGATTTTCTTAAGGCATTTCATGCTGCTTTTGAAGAGAATAAATCATTGTTTGATAGCTTCCAAACCATTGAATCTTCAAAGTTTACATCAAGAGGAGGACTTTGTAAAATAAGATCCCATATAGCTTTAAGATCCGTAGATCTAATCCTTCAAGTAGGAGTTTTCCAGGCTCCATTTCCATCTCCAAGTATTTCAACTTTAGAGTTTTGTTACATACCAGATTGAATGGTAATGTTAGAGCTGCATTTTTAGCTTAGAATCCCTACATCCAGACATGGATCTTTCTATATACTAGTTTTCTTACCATTGCCAATTATAATTTTAAAATACAGCAAAGTCCCTTTTTTTAATAAGGGATCTCCATGCCCAAGATGGTTCAGAATGGAGCTAAACTATAAAATAGGGGTATAGTAGTCCCCATTAAAGAGTGGATAGTAGTCTTGAAAAGAGTTGTAATTATCATATGGATATATCTACATCATAGAAACTGCGACCAAGAGAAGTCGATGACTTTGTCAATAGAAAGGAGTTCGCTTCTTCCCATCCTAATGTTGAGAGCTTTATAGAAGACAATTTATTTTCCGTTGCGGGGGTAACTTCACTGGGCCTATCTTCACCTGGGATAACATCACCGGGAACGAACCAGATGAATTATAGGTTTATAACTAACAAGTAAATGGTTAGGATCTTCTTATTAGTTTAGGTCAGGAGTGACTTGGTGAAACATATTGGTCATCTCTAAGTCTCTTCTATAGGGAGAGGAATCATTGGTTGCCTTGGTAACAAGGGATGTATTTCCGTAAGCATGACATTGTACCAAATGAGTTTTTACTTAAATTGTTGTCACTTAACATCAGGCAAGAAAGGGGGAGCGTAACTCAGACAAAATTTAGATGTCAATGAAATCCTTAAGAATATACAATTACCCAAAACGTGTAAAAACCCTGCCCATCAAATACCCAAAAAAATTCTTGATCACGATCGAGTAATATGGTTTGGTAATTTGAATTATCGAATATTTCTAAGTTACAAAGAAGCTAGGCTTTTGTTGGAGGAGAATGATTGGGATGATCTCCTAGAAAAGGATCAGCTAAAAATGGAAAAAGAAGTTGGAAGAGTATTTACATAATAGAATGAAGGAAAAATCATATTTGCTCCTACTTATAAATACACACAGAACTCGGATACCTATTCAGGAGAAATCCAAAAAGAAACGTAAAACTCGTACAAGGTGTGATAGGATAATATGGTATGTGTAATGGCCTAATTATGTAAGCTCGAGATGGCTTTAGAATTAACTCTTATACAAATGTTCCTGTGATAAAATCTAATTTTAAAAAGAGAGATGACATAGGTGATTTATCGTGGAAAACTTCTTAATAGGTAAAAAACCACGACCTCAATTTGAGTATTTTTGTAATAGTCATTTTTATTGCTTGAGGCTGATATCTTATTACAAGTAATCTCTCGACTTAAAAATACTTGAATCTTGTGAATATGAAGTTTTGAACATTTTTTGAGAATCAAGAAAATATAGTTTTCCTGATGATTTCTCGTGTCTTTTTCTGGGGTCCTTGTCTCTTTTAAAACTTTTCTTTTATATAGGTCTTCTCCGCAGATCTTCGTCTTGCTAAAGCACGTTCTCCGAATAATGTTGTTAGTGGCGGTTGACTGGATAACTATAGAATTTATGAGAGACAGGTATCTTTGAATTTCTTAGGCTTTTATGTTTGAGCTCAACCCACATTCTTCATCAGTTTGTGGAGTAGGTGGCAATGCTGACTGTTAAAGTCATGTATAGAATGCGTAAGTCTGACATGGAGGTAATTCGAACTGGAGACAACTCGATTTGGGGTAAAATCGAGGGGTAGGCCTCTACAATCGCCCCCTCACAAATGAAGTCACGAGTAGCTTTGGTTGAGAAAGAATATGTGGATATATGGGTTTTCAGGTTTGAAGTTTGAAAATGAAGGAAGAAATGATGTGGATTTGACTGTGTGGAAAATGCGCATGTTATGGGGGGATATTTTTGCATTAAATGATGATAGGAATACTAATGTACACGTCAGTTAGGATTTGGAGAGTTTTTTTAATATTGAATGATGACATTTGGGAAAATGTACTTACACATTAAATGTTGGGTTATATAAATAGTACCTGTACCGAGGTTTATTGCAAAGTACATTTGTTTGTTGCCAAATTCTTTGACAGTTTTGACAATGGTGAAGACCTGGAGAATGGTTCTTGAAGAGAGAATTGCTTTTGAGATGCAGAAGTTGAAGTTGAAATATTTCGGTGATCAGTTCTTGGAGATGCCTACTCTCGTTCCCGTTCCTCCAACGTATCAAGGTATGTCGGAAGATGAAGCGGCTGAAGCTGAGGAAGATTTTTACTGTATGTGGAGATTTCACCACGTTGTCTTGACAGATGAGTAGTGTTAAGTTTATCTCCGTATCCTTGTGAAAGACAAGGTCGGGGAGGCAGATGCGGGATTCAGTATAACTGCGGGGCGGTTGCGCCGATGTCTTGCATAGGTCTGGATTCTAAAGCCAAGCTCTCTTCATCTATACCAACTCTGCAGAGGTGGTGGTTATTGAAGAGGAGGTAATAGTAATAGAGGATGAAGATGGAGAATAGAAATTTTCTTCTGTACTTCCATCATTTTTTGGCGCTGGAAGAACTTATATTTGAAGAGTGGGTTCAAGCACGGAGTCCTTTTCTTTAATGGACAGAATTCATCCAAACTGAGATTTTAGTCAGTGTAAGATGGTGTGAAAGAAGAAGGACCCATGGTAACTTCCAATGCCTACTTTGTATCAAAGGATTCTTAGGGTGAAACATCACTAAAGTTGGATAAACTGAAGGATTTGATGTTTTGGAGTGCCTGATGTCGGAGTACTTGAAAGACTTGTTATATGTAAAAGCTCTTGACAACTTGATATATGTAAAGTACCTGATGCTAGAGTTCTTAAAAGACTTATTATCTATAAAGTACTTGCAATTTGTATTCAAGCTGAATAAAATTTACTATTAAAACTCTGTGTTGATATATGTTTAAAGTAACTCTAGAAATAGAGTTATGAATGATCCTAAGATTTATGAATATAGTTAGAATGTTATGTATGAGATTAGAACGTACAACTTGGTTATAATAATTGAGCTGCAATATGAAATTCTTGCAATATATGATGTTCAACCTGGGGGCTGATATTTTGGGGAGAGAGAAAAATGTAGAAGTTTTAGGAAGGGGAACTCGAGCTCAGAGAGGTCATCCCGAAAAATTAGATTTGGAAAGAATAACTCGATATGGAATAGGTCAAATTAACAGAGGTTGATAAGGAGAGATATGTTCAGATAACTTTTCTCAAGATACTAGGGTTTTCTGTTATAAAAGAAAAGGATAATACCACAAACTATGGGGGATCCGTAGTAGTCTAGAATATTGTATAAAATAGGGGGAAATAAACTTTAAACAGGTGGAAGAGCATAGACATGGTGTGGACTCGAACTGAGTGAATTTGTTATGCCGCTGAGGGGCGGTTGGCGATAAAGATAGCTGAAGTGCGGGAGTGGATTTTTGGTTTGTTGGACTACGATGCTGACTGCCAGTGAGGGAGGTTCAACTTGAAGGTTTAGATTGGATGGGTAGGGAATTGGAGTATGAACTTCGTTTCTATGAGGAGCTTTTTCAGGAAATAATGGTGCACATCCTGCAGCTCGAAAAGATGTTGTGAGATTAATTGCTAAAGAGGATATCGAACTGGAAGATGTAAGAATTGCTGGAGGCCAACTGATCGGATGTGCTTCATCAAGACATCAGAGGTATTTTAGGTGTAATTATATGTGAGGTGAATAAAGTGAATGGAAATAGGTGGGTATGAATGTATGTAATAGGTTTAAATAATTGGCGATGAAATGAAACAAGAATAAAGCTTGAATCGATCCTTTATTATTGAGAATGATGTTTGTGACTGTTGCAAAAAAAGATTTTAATATTTTTGAAAATTTTGGGAGCTTTGGAAATGGTGTCAGTAGTTCTATAAGTTGAAGTAAGAATAGAAAAAACAGGGAGCTTCTGGCTTTGTCCCTTACGTAAAAGCTGTGTAAACCCGATTGCGTATAAGTGTGAGTCATCATGAGTGTGCGGAGGCCAAAGGGAGATTTGGAAAATATAAATGAAAATAGAATAAATTATAGAGTAAAGGTTAATGATGGGAAAATCTTTTTACCAAAAAGGTACAAGACGTCTAACATTGACAGTGAAAGGGATGCCTTGGTTCCAAAAGGGAGAATGGCTCGTGCGAGGCTTAATAACTGCCAGCAGTTATAGAGAGAAAATATAAATAATGTTTCATCTTCATCATTCAAACGTTTCTCAACTTCTGAAAACTTGAAGAGCAGTAAGAGAGGAAGGAAAAGAAATAGCAGAGACTCTCGTAAGGAATTAATTGAGATTGATCAACAGTGAAAGCGTGAGAGAGTTGCCGAGACTGAGTTACGAAGGTGGTTATTCAGCAGCGTTGTGAGGAAAGGATTTGGAACTGTATCAGAATCACAGTTCGACATAGAAGGTGAGTAGCGGATTTGTGATGTTTTGTTTTAAAGATTACATTCTATATTAGGCAAATCTAAAAATTACTATTGACAGTAATCTATAATAACATGTTTGATATATGATATATGAAAGATATATGTATATGGGCGATATATATGTAAAATGTAATGATGGATATCTGGACCTGTATGTAGGTTGACCGTGAGGAGTATTGTATATGATCAAACCCTTATCTGTAGAGTTGTAGTGATATGGACATTTCACCTATTAATGAGGCGTTGATCTCGGGTCGATCCGATTCCGAGATTGTAATGTTTGATAGGGAGGAAGATATAGGGGTTGATCAATTTCTAGATTTCCCTAGAAAATTGGTAACCTATCCTCTAAATTTTGATGCGTTCAAAGAGATTTGTAAAGCAAAGACTTCTGTACGAGGAAGATGGGGTAGTTATATATAACATGCCGATATGCATTTTAGGAGTTGTATTGCTAGATCTGGGGAGGAATACTTCTTTCTTTTGGCTGATTTTGAGAAGGAGAAGAGAGATAGGGGTTTAAATGGATCGATCTCTATGGAGTATTTTGATGGGGACGTCTAGGGTGACCTGGCATAAGGTTTTTTGTATTACCTATCCCAGTTGGAGTACGGGTTGAGTCTTCCCCTCAACAATCTGGCGAAAGGGATTATGAACATTATCAGGGGATGTCCTATTCAGTTGAATGGGAATATGTGGGAGTTAATAAATGTTTGTGAATTTCTGAATAAGCTGTGGGAGAAGGATGAGAGTGAGAGGAGGATATCTTCTGAGTATGTTTTGCATGTTTTATGGGGTAAAAAACTTTTTAGCAAGTAGAGGGGAATATTTTTCCGCGAGCTCGACTCGGCCTCATTTCTTCGATATGAACTCAGCAGGTTGAGCATGGAATGATAATATGATATGGGTGAAGGGTGATTGCCTTTAGAGAGATAACGAAGAACCCATGGAACTTCTGTATAGAACTGTAAAATAAAGTAAGTATAATAATATATAATATATAGATTGATATGCTGAAATTGTATGTTGCTCTGCTGATTTTATCACTAAACAAAATCAACTTTTTACTTCATTTAATTCACGTCATTTATTGGGAAGTGACATAAAAAGTCCAATTTTACGTTATTTTCTCGTAATTGTTTATGATACATTGTCATTCTCCAAAAAATGACTTTATTTCCTGTGTTTTTCTGTATGACGTCAATTTTGACAGTGACGTAAAAGCAAAAATATCATTTACGTGAGCATTTACGTCATTTATCTTCAATTGACGAGATTCGTTTATGTAATCTTACGACTAGGATGTTTTGGTCTACTGGAATATATGATGAATCTTCTATTTTTCTCCCCATTTACTTGAATTTGTCTGCGCCGTATATGTTTCGAAAGTACTCTCTCTCCCCAACATTAGTTTATCTATCCAAAGTTTAATTGCTATAACGAAGTACTAGATTGTTTAGAACTAGTATTCATTCGAGCTCTCATCAAGGATCGGTGTAGATGAAGTAATTGAGTAGCTATAAATAAGGGTTCAATTCTCTCTCTCTCTCTCTTAATTTAGGGCTCTCTCCTGTTTGACACACACATGCACATACTCTCGATTTAGGTTTTAATTACTCCATTAATCTCTCTATCAATAAGGGCTTTAACTGTTCCCCATAATCAACACTCTGCCTCTATATATGTATTTGTATCTGTATCCCATAGTGGTTGAGAAAAATTCATCTCCTAATTCTTCCTATATGAAGCTTCTCCTTGACTTATTGATCTTTGTTTTGTGAGTGAGTATAATTAGAGGGTAGTAAGGTATGTTAGTGAAGTGCAATTCATTTTCTTCTTGCTTTATTGCAATGGTGGAATTTCATTGCTATTGTTGGTATCATGTATAAGGAGGACTTTCTTGTAATGAGTTTATCTCGGCCTTTTACATTTTTTTTATTTCTTCTGGAATTGCATATTCTTGTAATTTTCATTAGTATTTTTCTGGAGTATTTTTGTGTGTGTGTTGTATTCACCTATCTAAGATGCAATTTCAGGCAACCAAAAGAGGTCGTTGGTGTTTGCAGACACTTTGGATGGGGAATGGGAGAATGATGGCATGCCATGGCTTTGGTAATTTCTTGAACCATATCTAATACCTTAAGAGAATATAATTAAAATTTTCCGCAATTATTTATATGCATTATCTAGTCATTGGCGTAAATTACCTCAAGGTTGCCCATTAATCTTCTAGGACACTAGTATGTGCTTATGATCAAAACCTTTGTCCGTCTTTGATGAGATGGAGTAGTGGGTTTGGTCGAGGTCACATTGAGCCTCCTTTCATTTAGGTACAGTGTTGCTCCATGAAATGATATTGTGTTAATTCTAAAATTGGATTTTTCATTATTTATGCAAATGGCTATGTGAAGGCCGGGGAATGTTGGAAAATAAAACACTTCTACCAGGCTATATTTGTCACTGATGCAAGGCGCCTAGTAATTTTTAATTTTTGCATATTATTGTGATATTTTCAATGGATCTATGAAAAGGTGCTCAATGGTTTCTTTGTGAAATTCAGGACATCTTATTTAGCATTGCATAAAAAATTGGTGATCCAAATTGTGACATTAAAGGAGTTAAGCTCCCAAATGGAATTCCAATGCCAATGTTAGTTGCTACCCTAAATGGCTTTAATGCATTACCAAACTGCACCTTATCTATTCTCAAGACGGATGAGTAAGTTATTTTTATTGTCTTACATAAGGAGTACTCCTCGTAGTCTTTCTTTCTTTGTGGATTATTTTTAAAAGGATATTTACTTTAATTTTTTTCCAATTCAAAATAGGGCTGCATTTGATAAGGAACTGGAAGGAAGTAATGAAGGGTGTTGTGATGACAAGCAAGTGTTGCTTTAATAGCTTCTATGAAAAATGTTAGTGTTCTATTCCGTTTGAACTTATGCAATTTCTACTTGCAATTCAAATAGTTTATATCCTCGTGCTTTTAATTCTCTTCCTTGCAATTCAGGAATGCACATCTAATTGCAGCAATGGTAATCATATAAATAATTCCAGGTTTCCATGTTGGAAAAGGAGTATCTAGACTCAAGCAGAGAAGCTGAAGTTGGTTTATATGGCTCTTTCGAAGACATTAACAGAGATTGGGTCACCGATCCAGCTTTGTATTCTGCAATGCACTTAGAGGAGTCAGTTACCCAACATAAGTTAGGAAATGATGACTGTGATCTATGCCTAGAAGAACCTTCAAAAAGGAAATACAACTCTTGTATGGTTGTACGTGGGCGCAACACCCCAGTTAGGAATATACATGAAAATCATACATTCAGAGGCAATTATGGAGGTGCATTTGTAACAAGTAGCAGCTCATACACGTCAGGAGAACAATATCTGGATCAAAGTGAGAAGAAAACTTGTAAAATTAGTATGGGTTTCACTTTAAAGTGAAGCTTCTGATGGATTACTGTACACATAAAAAAATTAACCATTTTATTTTTGTACACATCAAAAGCTTTTAAACTACACTTCAAACTTCTGATGGATTAGTATAATTTTTGCAGCTTAATGGGAGCAGTTACATCATATATGTGGAGGAAGAGGTAGTTGGCACACGTCTCCTAATTGATGGATGGACTTGCTTATTACAGGCACCATTCGATGGTTACTTCTGTATTTTTTCTCTATTGTGGTCCAAAGATTAGGATATACCAAGAAAAATTATTATTATTATTATTACACGATGATCTCTGAACCTTGTTATCACTTGTATGGTGCCGAGTATTCCAAATTTCAAACTCAAGAAATTCAGCTTACAATATTATTATTACACGATAATCTCTAAACCTTGTTATCTTTATCTAGGCTGATTGAAAGTTAGTCATGAGATCCATCTTGTTGTTATCAGAATGATCATGACCCGTTGAAGTTTATACACTACAACAAACAGGGTATCATTGGTGATTAACATGCCAAGGTCGTTGTCCGCTTATGTGTGATTCTCGGTTCGGTCCTTCTGCAGAAGACTGATCGAAGATGGGATAAGTGTATAAATATGAAGGGAAGTGATTTTTTTTCTCAGGGTAAAAAAAACTTGACATATGAACATTTTATCAAAGCTTTCTTTCTTTTGGGGTGCCATTTTGGATTTTATGAATATGTATCTTCACTTTTGGTGCCTTTTGACTATCTTGGATTATTTTATGGTCTTTTTCAATACCATCAAAGGAACTTAGGTATCAGAATGCTGAGGCGAGGTTCAGAAGTTTTCATGGCATTTAACACTTTATGTTATTGGTTGGATGCTATATATGAGTTAAGCGCAAGTAAAGCAGATTACCTTGTGTTCGATATTGGTGGTGGTATTCTTTATTGTGCTTATTCCTTTATGGCAACGGGATTGGTGAGATTTGAAAATCATCTTTTGAAAAGAAATATGTTGTTGGCCTGATGTATTAGTTTTCTTTGTTTGATTTTTGGTATTTAGTTTTTGTTGTTTTTCCCATGGGATTGTATTTTATCTTCCATCTTGAAAGAGTTTGGTAACTATATCAAAGTCCAGGAAGAAAACATTTTGAAAGGAGTGAGGGAGTTGAAGCAGAGGCACATACTTGTTTTTTTTAGTGCGATAGAGAAAAGAGTGGGAAAGAAGCTGAGGGAGAAAGACATGGAGATTGATAACATGAATCATAAGAACAAGGAACTCGTGGATAGAATTAAACAAGTATCACTGAAAGCTCAGTCGTGGCATAACAGAGCAAAGTATAATGAGTCAATGGTGAATGTCTTGAAGAACAATCTAAGGCAAGCCATGGCACAAGGTACTGACCAGAGAAAAGAAGGCTGCAAGGATAGCGAAGTCGACGATGGATCTTCTTACGTTGATCCGAATAATCACTTGGGAATTATACAACCGGATGGGTCTCATATGAAATGAAAAAAATTCAACATATTTTAGTGTTTATTTTGAGATATGCAAGTATCTTTCTACTTTCATTATCTTACTTGTTAATAAAATGGGGACTTTAAAACTCTTAGTTTATTTCTTTTTACAGGTATGGAATTGGTTCTAGAATAGGAGATATGGTCAAGTCTCCTGGCAAGCTAAGGGTTTCGTCTCTACCTTAGGATGATTTAGTTCCCATGAGAAATGCACCTCATTTTGTACCTGGACCTGTACCTGTTGTGCCTGTACTTGTACCTGCTCCTCCTGGTAAATTCTATAAACTATATACTCAGAGTTGCAAATCTCCTTGTTGTTCACACCTATATGGTAGCTACAAATGCGGGGTGAAGAAAATTAAATGACAAGGCTGGTTAGATAGGGCCCCATTCACTACCCGCGGAGAAGATTTCAAGATGGAAAGAGTCTTTTATGTTACATCGAAAAGGCTAGGAAAGAGGTTTCACTAACTAAAGCTCAAGAGCATCATTTTAACCATGGAATCCAAATTAACATCTTGTCTGCCCCAAATTTTAAGTTCGAGCTCTCAAGCTACAAAAACCTCAAACTATATGATTTTTTTTTTCAGCCTAAAATATTCAGAGAGCTTTTTGTGAAGTTTTTTCAAATTTACGACACTATTGCATATGCTCTTATGACTTCAATAGTTTTTGTTTTGGCCTTAGATAATAATTACACTACCAAGTTGGCTTAGCATTTTTTATTTCTTATTTTTAACAAACTGGGATTAATTAGTACATTCAACCCGGAAGAAAATTACATTCACCTTCTTCCCAAATGTACAATTATCTACCTTCCTCGTTTGTTACCTTATAATTAATAACTTAAAAATGAAAGAAACAAATAATGAATAATAACTAGAAAATGAAGGAAGAAGATACATTTTAAATTACTGCAAAACCTACATAAACGAACAATTCCCTTCTTCAAACTTTACTGCCGTGAGTTTAGTCATCATCCATGCCTCCATCTCCACCATCATCCACACCCACTTCTTGATTACCATAGTTGATGGTATTGTTTTCTGTCACATCCAGATGGCTCTGAACTTCCTCAATCATGGCTTCAACCTTTTCACTACTTTCATGGTTGGCATATTTTCACCGCTGAAAAATGTGGTATATGGTTTTCTTATCTTGAATATACATTGATGTTCTTCAGCATTCTTCACTAAGTTGCACCAATGCTCATTTTGCTACAATGTCGATGAAGAACCTACCACCAGGACTGAAGACCTTGCTCTAGTTATCCCCACATTCATTCTTCAGGAATCTGCCACAAACCCAATGCTTTTGTTTTTGTTGGCTCTAACACAAGAAAATATTGCAACGACTTTTTCCCGTCCCTAAAACCCATCCACAGTATTTATATCGACTAATTTATCCGACTCAACGCCAAACTTATCACGGAAAGCATCACGGAAGAGCTTCATTTGATCTCCGTAAGGTGATATTATTGTTATTTGAGAACTTGAACTGTAATTCGGGTCACTATTGTTTTGAGATGGTTTGAGTTCAGGATAACGAGTAACCAAATTCTTACACATAAGAAGGAAAACTCAACCTCGTCCTCATTTACAAATGAGCCACTTCCAGAGGCTGGGATTCAACCCCTTCTTCAATGACAAAAAAAAAAATGGCCCAAAGCAGCAGTAGTCATGCCATGATCTGTGAGTTTGATCCTTCACGTCAGGCCCATCCTCCAATTCATTTTTATAGAATTCTTTCAAAGGAAAGCAACTTATCTCGGATGTATGCAATATTGGGTCTTCCGTATCTGTACTGGATACTCAGCTTTTTGAAATCTCTTTAATAAGCTCATACCATATCCGTGTTTCTCAGCAATGGTAGAAATTACAGTGGCTAGCAACTGATCTGGATCACCAACCAGAAATACTTACTTGCATCCATTGGCTAATGTGACAAGAGTTGTTGGTTCCACATCTTGAACAGCTTTGTCGATTATAACAACATCAAACACGTGATTCAACTTGCTGAAAAGATTTGAGCCGCTAAAACTAAGAGTGGAAAATACTATGACTGCTTCACAAAGAGCTGAAGCACGGATACTGTCACTGTCACCTCCAGTAGCTCCATGTTTTTTTGCATCAGCTATTGATTGATCTATTCCTGAGAGTTTCTGTTACAAATGCAGACGTATTCTTTCTATTCTCTAACATTTTTTTTCACCGCTTTACATTCGTTTAGTTCTATTTCCAAAAATTATTTCATATGTTTGGATATTTATATCTATAGCTTTTTTAGAGCTACAAATTTGGTCAGACTATCTCAAATATTGTATTTCTTGGTAAACTATTGTTTTATTCAATGGAAGCCACTATGAATTAGCCTCTCTTTTTTTCTTGGTAAACTATTGTTTTATTCAATGGAAGCCACTATGAATTAACCATTTTTTTTTCTTGAAAAAAAAAACACTTTTCGATCGCTGCTCTTCTTATAGTCTTGCAACTAACCTCAAGGAGTTCAAGAAAATATTTGTAAGTACACATGTAAGTAAATGTAACCTTTCTTATGATATGTAGCCTTAATTTCTATTTTCATATGGAGTCTCTAACCAGAGGATATAATTCTTATGCTTAGCTCATTTTTTGGACTCTAATCTTGTACATAGACAACTTATGGGGATCCAGAATGTATAATTGTCACGGAGGTGAAATCCTTCAAACAAATAGGTATTTTGATCTTGTTCTGTATTTTTTTTTATATTTTTTATGAATGCAATCATTTTATTGTGTACTCACATTTACAGAGCTAATGTTTAATTTGTATGCTTTGACAGGTTTACAAATTTATCGAGATTAGTAAAAATATGCAAAGGCACTCAAATGCTGCAAACATTCTGGCAGTGAAACATCTGAGACCCTTCTTTATGGTTATTTTATTAGTTTTTGTGTGCATTGGTTAAGTTTACCAGTGATTTAGCTTTGTAAATCAAATAATGAAGTGATTAAGTTCAAACACATTATATTGAATACAAATAATATAATTTATGTAGAATATGGTGGTGGCCCTGTAAAGAGGAGGATAGGGCAGTGAATTGACAATATTTGATTTTTATTTTTATTTTTATTTTATTTTTGTATTTTTTGAGGTATTGGCGTCATTTTAAAAATGTCATTGTTGATATATGAAAATGCTACTACATCACTTTAAATATAACGTTAAAAGATTTCAACTACATCATTTTTTAATGACGTCAATAGAATACATTAGCCGGCCGACCACCGGAATTTGTATCAATAGCGTCATTTTTTGAAACCCCTTATACGTCACTTAATTAATGACGTTAGTACATATCTTTCCGCGTCACTTATTTAATAACGTTGTTAGCCTCTACCTTTCCACGTCATTGCCTTCGACGTCATTTGTGCACATGACGTTAAATCCCTTTTACGTCATTTTTTTAATGACGTAAAAACCCATATTTGTTGTAGTGTATGTATTGTCATTGATAGGTCCTAAATCCAAGGTGACGAGGAAGGAGTCTTTGTTGGATATAGTTGCTCAGGAAGGGACAGAGCTCGAAGCTGTGCTGAAAGAACTCGGTATTAGCAGAAAGAAACATGCTAACAGCCAATCTGAGAAAGTGCAAAAGTCTTCATTGATGAGGCTAATGACGGGTGATGGCAGCAAGAATAAAGGAACTAAAGAGGAGAGGTGAGTAAATCTTCCCAAGACCTCTAGAGAGGACTTCGTGGGTATGCCAGAGTCAACTACATTGAGCAAACTAGCTCCAACGTTTCCCAAGAAGAAGATGTTGAAGCGTGGTTCAACCTATGGAACCACAGGAAGTGGTGAGGTTACAGGAAAGGCAAAAAAGAGAAGGGTTGAACCTTCTGATTTAATGGGGTGAAAGTCAGAGAGGATAGACCTGCTATAGAAGATGAGCTTAAAGCGGTAAAAGAAAGGGTGAGGGTTGCAGCTCGTAATAAGGAGAAGGAGATGAGAAAAATGGTAAGCTCATTTGCTTGAATATGTGATGCATTTTGTATTGTAATTTAGGGTAACAATGAGCTCAATCTTGTTTATTTTGAAGGTTGCTCTTTTGATAAAGGGGCTATGCCTCAGGGTCGAGGAGGAGAAATCTGAGCGGAGGAAGGGGGAAGTCAAGCTTGAAAAGAACATAGCTCAATTGAAGGCTGAATTGATCAAGGAGGGGAAGCGGCTGGAGGCCCTAAAGGCTTCTCAAGTGGCGGAGATCAATAATTTGTCCGCGAAAGCGAGAGTGAACATTGAGGAGGTGGTAACTGAGGTGAATGCCATCATGGTGGGCACCTATATTGAAGAGGAGAAAGATGATAAGGCAGAAGATGTTGTTGTTGGAGTTGTGGACGGGTTGGATGGTGTCTCTCCCCAAACGGTGCAAGACAACCAAGGGGATGACAATGAGCGTCCGGAGGGAGAAAAAGAGAAGATAAAGTAGAATGTTGATTTTGTAGTTGTATGAATGGTTTTTGGAATGTTGTCAACTGATGGGATATCGTTTGTCGGATGGAATTTTGTAGGCTAAGATGTTCTTGCAAACCTTGTTGTAGGAACTTAAGGAAATGTGCCTCGGAATAAAAGATTTAGAAATTGAGCTTGATAAGGAAAGAGATGTTCCAGTGTCCCTGTTGTCTTCGTAAACAGAGCTACAGGTTAGAAAAGAGAAAAAAATATTACACTTGTATGCTTCCTTAGTATATAGCTATAAAGTAGAGAAAATAGAGTGTTGAGATAGACCAAAAGCCTATTATCAGTTTAGGGGTAATAACACTGAAATGGTGTATAGAAATATTTAAGTATTGACAGATTAAAGTATGGAGAATGTATACCTTAGAATTAGAGGTATGTATTATAGATTATCCATCCGAGGCTGTACTTCGACCTTAAGTTTAGAAGTAGTTTCCCACAGTAGATGCCAAAAAATATATATCTCGTTAAAAAAATTAGATATATGTGTTGAGTGAGTATTCTAAATTGAACTTGATATACTGTATATGTAATGTACAGGTCAAATTAGATTCAGCTCGCTTGAGCGAAGATGTGATACGCCAATATAACCAAGAATTTGCAGAAGAATTTTATAGGATGAGAGAGACGAATGAAGACAGGGAAGATCAACATATAAAGGTATACTTCAAGTTTGTGGAGGCAACCCAAACTACTATCAACCACGCTCAAATGATCGAGGAGATGGATGCTGAAATTAATAAATGGCAAAAAGAGCTCGCGGAGATGAAAGAACATGCAGCAAAGCTTAAAAGTCAGAATGATGCGCTGATGGCAAAGAGTAGGGATGCTGACATGGCTCAACTCCGTATACAGGTATTAGAAAAATCAGAGGAAGGGTTAAGTTTTTCTGCGGCTAGTCTGATGGACCAAATGATTAGCAAAATGAACGATCAGGAGAAAACTCGAGCTGATCTAGTAAATACCAGAATTGAGCTGGAGAGATCAAAAAAGAATATGGTTGAGAAAGATAACGAGCTGAAGAAAGCTTGAGATGATCTATCTACCTCTGAAGTTATGGTTAAACAGTTGCATATAGCTTTACCTGCTAAAGATATGGAGTTTCGGACGGTGCAACGGAAGTGTGATGAGTTGAATGAAAGGGTGGCACAATTGAAGACCGAATTGACTCATGCCAATTCGCGTGCCAGAAACGCCGAGGCAGGGGATCGCTTAAGGAGAAATAAAAGTGATACCAAGGTCTCCCTTGCTTAAGGGAATGTAGTTGCCTATCAGCTCAAATAAGGGAGCTTGAGGGAATTATGGCTCAAACTCAAGGTAATTTTCGACATGGAAATGAGCGGTTAAGGAAGTGCCAAAGTAAGTTGGATGCTGCTCTTTCCAAGGAATAAGAGTTAGTGCAGGCTATCAGAGGGAAGAAGATTTTGATAAAGAAGAAAGAAAAACTGTTACAAAAAACATTGGCTGGGGAGGATTTAAACATGGAGATTGAGACACTTCGAGCTCAGGTGGCAGAATTGAGGGCGATTAAGCAAACTAAATTAGCTAGAGCTGATAAGAAGGTAAAAGAAAGCATTGCATTCATGGATCGAGTACATAATGATATGGAATGGCAAAGAAAATGGTATAAGTAGTTGGAAAATTGCCTTCAGGGGGCGAGAACAATTTTTTCTAAGGCGATTATACCCATGGCATCGCACTCAGAATTGGTGATGGCGGTGATTGCCTATTTTGTAGATGAGGTAAAAAGGCTTGAGTTAGAGAAGAATACCTTGCATGACTGTTTGTCAGAAAAGGAATGCATTTGCAGAGTTGATATAGATCGAGGAAATTGCATGAACTCTCTGAAAATAGAGTTTGGCCCTCGACCTGCTAAATTGGTAGAACAGGGTAAAATTTCTGTAACTATTCAAGCTTGAGAATCTATGGTTGGTCATGCTCCTGTAGTGGGGGAAAGCATAGCTGACCTCCCCACAGCAGAAAAGAATCCATTGTAGTTATTGTATATGTAACCTGAAAAAGTATTTGGCGCAGACATATTATGAGATGAAAGCTAGTTTTACCTTTGTTTTATCTTATGTCTGGTAGAGCTCCTCGATTGAAAACTAGTATTAACTTTGTTTTAATCTCAGAAATTTAGTAGAGTCAGTCAAATCAAGTGTTATCCTTGATTTAAGTGGTATAATATCGCAACTATAATGAGTGTGATGAAAGCTAGTTTTACCTTTTCTTTATCTTATGTCTGGTAGAGCTCCTTGATTGAAAACTAGTATTACCTTTATTTTAATCTCAAAAATTTAGTAAAGTCAGCCAAATCAAGTGTTGTCCCTGATTTAACTGGTATAATATCACAGCTATATTGAGTGAGATCAAAGCTAGTTTTATCTTTTCTTTATCTTATGTCTAGTAAAACTCCTTGATTGAAAACTAGTATTACTTTTGCTTTAATCTTGGAAATTTAAAAGAGTCAGTCAAATAAAGTTTTATTCTTGTTTTAACTGGTATAGAGGTCGATTAAAAGCTAGTAATACCTATACTTTAATCTATGCATTGTTTACGAAGTAGAGAGATGTGTGAGAGAAAAGAAACTCGGAAGTTTTCATTGAATAAAAAAAGATGTACATTGGATGGAGATGGAAACCTCTCTTTTGGAATGTAAGGGTGAGAAATTAAAATGAAGTAGTGATGGGCTTAACGATAGTACCATTTCAGTCTCCTAGTATTCCAAGGATTTGAGATATGAACTCCCTCTTCCGTCATGAGGTAATATGATCCCAGGCCTGAGAGACCTGTGATAAGGAATGAACCCTCCTAATTTTCTGCTAGTTTCCTAGTGTGAGGCTCTTTATGCATTAAGAGATTTCTCTAAGGACGAGATGATCAATTTGGAAGCTACAGCTTCTGACTCGTTTGTTGTACGAACTGGCCAGCATATGGCAAAATTGACCTAGGTTAGCGATGGTGTTTTCCTAGTCTCATCGATCCAATTGCGGTTACAGGCCAATTCAAACTCATTTTCTTTATCAGTTAGCTCGTGATCTATGACTGGATGATGGTATTTTGAGGGAATGACGGCCTCGGTCCCATAGGCAAGGAGGAACGGTGTGCAGCCAATTGATTTACATGGAATGATACGATATGCCCATAAGACATAAGGCAGTTCTCGAACCCAGTTTCCTTTTTTTGTGAGTGAAGCCTTTTCTTGAGTCCATCCACAATGGTTTTGTTAGTGATTTTGGCTTGGTCATTGCCTTGGGGGTAATAGGGGTTGGATGGTAAATGTATGATATTACGTTAGTTGAGGAAAGCTACGACTTTTTCTCCAACAAATTATGGCCCATTATCGATACGAATTAGGTGGGGGTATCCAAACCGAGTAATGATGTGTTCTCAGATAAAAAAGATGACCTCTTCTTCTCTGGTTTGACAGAGTGGAACTGCCTCTAACAATTTTATAAAATAATCTATAGCTATAAGTAGGTATTGGCGGTTATATTGAAAATTAGGAAATTCACCAGCAAGATCGAACGCCCATCTTTTGAATGGCCAAAAGACCTTGCTTGCATGTAGTTTGAGCGCTGGTCTACGTATCATTTGTCCATGTCACTAACATTTATAATATTAGCGTGAGTACTATTCTGCTTGCTTGTGCATGCCCAGCCAAAATACTCCTTGTGTAATGGCTCTGTTTGCGAGTGATCGACCTGCGGTGTGGGAGCCATAAGTCCCGTCATGTAAATCACGGAGCATCTCATCCACTTTCTTTCGGGAGAGGTACTTGAGGAAAGGCCCTGTGACTAAACGGCGGTATAAGGTACCATTTAGATTTGTGTAGCGCTTTGAGTTGTCGATTAGCTGTCAGCACTCCTTTGGATCAGTTGGAAGTGGTCCATTGTATTTGTTGTCGATACAAAGGAAGACAAGGAAGGGCTTTCGCCAATCGTCGTCTACCCCTTCATTGCCCCCAGTGTTGATCATGCATATAGAAATGTAATTAATGTTAGGGGTTGAAATTACTTTGATCTGCAGATATCGAGCTTCTGTTCCCAATACCCCGGCTAGATATGCCAAGGAATCAGCGTGTCTATTTTCACCTCGAGGAAGATAATTGAGAGTTGCTTGCACGAGCATGCTCATCCCATCTGCAATGAGGGCTGCGTATTCAATAATCTTGACATTCCTCATAGTAATGGTGGACGATGAGTAATGAAACTGTATAAACTGAGAGTTCTGGAATACCGAGCTCAAGTGTGAGGTCGAGTCTATGAATGAGAACTTTGTATTTAGCAACATTGTTGGAGGCCTTAAAATCTAAGTAGATTGATTTTTTAATTTTTTCATTGGAAGGGGTAATCAGTACAATTCCAATTCTTGACTCTGCGGGTCATATTAAACCATTTGTGATAAGTCTCCACCATTTCTTTATAATCCATTCAGCTCACTCGTCAAATGCTTTATGGGGTGGATCTTCTATAGTTTTCTCTGCAAGGTCAGGATCATGCTCTTCCCACTTAGGATCTTCAACTGGAAAATCTACAAGAAAATTGGCAACGGCCTGACCCTTTTTGGAATGACATTGCTCAAACTTGATATCATGTTCTCCCAAACTGACTGGCCATTATTGCACTCTCCGTGATTTTTCTTTTTAAGATAGAACCTCCTGAAGTGGGTAGTTCGTCATGATTTTGACTGAATAAGCTTGAAAGTAGTGCTTGAGTTTCTGTAAAGTGTAAACAAAAGTTAGAAAAAGTCTCACAATTTTAGAATACCTTGTTTCCTCTGGAGTAAGGGCTTTACTGATGAAATAGACTGGTTTCTTAATTTTCCCCTCAAGTCAAATGAAAACCGAGCTGATTGAAGTATCTATAACTGCTAGGTAGATAATCAGTTCCTAATTATCTATTGGGGTACTCATTATAGGAGACCTCCCCAGATAGGTTTTGAGATTCTGAAAAACTACTTCGCATTCTGATGTCCATTGAACCTCTGCATTTGGCTGAACTTTCCTCGTTTGGTACAACCGTGGAGTAGTAGGAACAGCCAACGACAGTGGTCTGAAGACTTTGAAATGAATCGGTTGATAACGGCAATCTTGCCTGCAAGTTTTTGTACGTCTTTTATCATTTTTGGAGATGGCATGTTGAGGAGAGCCCGAATCTGGTTTGGATTGTCCTCAATCCCTTTCTTGCTGATGAGATGACTGGGAAATTGACCTAAATGTACTTTGAATTGATACTTATCATGATTGAGACGCATCCTTTAAGATAAAAGAATATTAAATACTTTGTTGAGATCTGTAATGTGGTTGGTGGACTGTATGCTCTTGCATAAGAGATCGTCAATGTAGACTTCCACGACTTTCCCAAGATGTGCTTTGAGCATAGTACTCATCAACCGCTGATAAGTTGCACCTATATTTTTTAGTCCGAAGAGTATGACTTTGCAGTAGTAAAGTCCTCTTTTAGTGATGAAAGTGGTATTTTCTTGATCTTCTTCCAAGAGTAGAATCTGATTATATCCAGAAGCAGTATCCATCATAGATAGAAGTTCGTGACCTGCTGTGGAATCAAGAATTTGATGAATGTTGGGAAGAGGGAAACTGTCCTTTGGAGTATTATTTTTTTTTTTGCAAAAAATTTAGATTATTTATATATGCTCAATTGAAGATTACAAGATATATATAACCCATGGGCACTTGTGCCCTTACACACTCAAAAGAAACTATGATCACACCAGTGTTTAAATAGACTAACAGTCTATTCAAATAAAGTTGTATTTGAATAGAGTATAAATCTATTTGAATAAAACTGCCCAGGTAGAATTCTATTCGAACAGAAAGTATTCTATTCGAATAAAATTGCCCAGGCATGAATCTATTCGAACAGAAAGAATAATATTCGAATAAAATACTCAGCCTAGAGTGCATTCGAACAGGGAAATTTCCATTCGAATAAAACACTCAGTCATGAGTGTATTCAAACAGGAAAGAATATATTCGAGGAAAAATGAATTACAAGAGGTGTCTTGATCAGTGGAATCGAAAGTACTCCGTAAAGGGAACTTCAATTCTTGTCAAGAAATTTGGGCTTCTCCAAAAGGCTCATCATTGTCCGATCCTCTCCTAGCCATAATGTCGGCGGAGATATTGCATTCCCTCCATGTGTGACTGAATCGGATTTGCCGAATGCATTTCTTGAGTAGACTCAAATCTTAAACTTCCAAGGAATCTTATCAGTTTTGAATGCCCTAATTACTGTTTCGGAGTTGGATATCACCCATAGCTTATGCTAACCTCTTGCAACATCTTTCAAAATACCTGAAATTATCGTTAGTATTTTGGAAAAAAAACAAGTTGAGATACTGATCGCCATGCTAACTTCATTTGGCATAGCAGTTCTCAGAAACTACTTTGTACAAATGCATTATTGTTGGCCTTGTATTAAACTTTAAGAATTCTGATGGTCTGTAGTTCCTGTAAGCTGTCATGCATCTTTCCTTTAGACAGTTCAGCTATATGCTAAATTTTTTTTATGATCTCCCTCTTCAGATTTGGCAAGGATGACGTTGTTTCGTCAAATCACAAGCTGTTCCTAGCTGACCAGATTGTTTGGCAGATGGAGAAAATTGTTGTAATCCAAAGGTTGTTGATATAGCTGCTAGCTGATCGGCTCTGTTCCAGAATGGATTTCCATGTGTCTGTATTAGATATAGGAGGCAAGAAGAAAGTATTAGTTGCCCAGAGCTAAATATTTGAAGCTGAAGGGCATTGCAAGAGAAAATGTGTTTCAAATTCCTCCTGCAAGCAGCAGATAGTACAGTGGGAAGTTAACGCTTCCCCTCCACGCATATTTCTACCACCATGCCGTATTCGTTTTTTTCCTAATAGTCTCATAGGCATTTCTAACAATGAAGTTCCCATATCTATCAGGCTTCCAGATTCTTTTATCTTCTTCTCGTGGGTTGCAAGGTATTTCCGACACATTGATCCCTAAAGGCAACAGTAGAATCCTAATATCTGTAGGTATATCCCATCTATATGAGTTTATAAAATCACTTAGTCTAGCTGTGCATCTTTTCCACAGGGATTGTGGCATCTCAATGTATTCCCTCAGGGTTATCTCTGTGGCCCAAGTGTCCCTCAAAAATTCGATGTTAGCCCCATTCCGTACTAACCATCCCATATATGGTCAGTTAATACTAGCAGCTAGTTTAATACCTCGCCAAATCGTGGACTTCTTATGATACCGGATGAAGTCACCTACTTTGTTTGTGAACTTAGCTTGCATAAATTGAGACCAATCCTCATGCCTGTCACAGAAGGCCCAATGGAGTTTGCATAACATAGCATCATTAACTTCTTTCAAGCTTCGGATATCCAACCCACCTTTCTTCAGTGGTTAATTTGCAGACTTTCTCCCATTTAACTGTGATTCCATTTCTTTGGGATGGATCCCCAGTCCATATAAAATTACGTATGATAGAGTCCCCTTCCTTTATGAGCGATCTTGGCCATTTATAAATAGCCATATTGTATATGGGGAGACTATTTAAAATACCCCTTGCCAGGATTACTCTACCCTGGAACGATAAGAGTTTTCCTGTCCAACTATTAGCCATTTTTCGAATCTTTTCCACTAGAGGTCTTATAGTATTTGTGATTACTCTGCCTTGACTTAAAGGAATTCCCAGGTATGTTTCAGGAAAATTGCCTTCAAAGAACCCGAAAATGCTCAACGCAATTCGTCTTCGAGTTAGGGGTACACCACTGAGAAATATCTTACTTTTGCCTAAGCTTATATCCTGTTCGGACGCTTTCTGATATCTTGTAAGAGATTCTTGCAGGTTTTTCAAGTATTTGGTTCTACCATTTACAAAGATAAGAATATCATCTACAAATAAGAGGTATGCAGGGGCTTGACAGTTTTTAATCATAACCATGGGGAGGATCTTCCGGTGTTCTAGTAGATGGTGAAGGTGAATACTCAATATATCATCAGCTATCGCAAATAGCAGTGGGGATAAGGGGTCCCCTTATTTTAGACCTCTTCTCATAGTAAAGTATCCTGAAGGGCTACCATTTACTGAAACCGAGATCATACTACTACTGATGATGGTCGATATCCACTGGCAAAATGTGGGGCTAAATCTAAAAGAATCCAGGGTTGCAAATAGAAATTCCCAACTCAGAGTATCATAAGCTTGTGAGATGTCTAGCCTGAGTGCAATGTTTCCACCCTTCCTCTTCTCTGTCATTTCATTCACTAAATCAGAGGCGATACAAATGTTGTTCTGAATACTTCTGCCCGGGATAATTGCACTTTGGTCTCTAGAAACAATTCTGAAAGCAATAGGAGATAATCTTGTGGCTAAAATCTTAATAATAATCTTGAAGATGAAATTACTTAGACATATAGGTCTAAACTATTTAATAGTCACTGGATTTTTAACCTTAGGAATCAACACGATCAGGTTAATGCTGAAATGTTTGGGGATCATACCATCAGAGATGAAAGAGGTGATGCTAGAGTAGATGTCTGCTTTTATAATCTTCCAGTGTGCCCTAAAAAAAGATCCAGGGAAGCCATCCGGTCCGATTAAACTATCGTCATCCAAGTCAAACACAGGTTCTTTGATCTCTGCTTGTGGCGAACTAGCAGTCAACTGAATGTTTTCATCTATTCTGACTTTGTGGAGCATGTTGGCAAACAATGATGAGGTATGAAAGACTTCATGGGCAATGAATTTCTCAGTATAGTATGCAACTATATGTTTTCTAATAGCCACTTGGTCTGTAAGAATCTAGCCCCCTGGAGTGGAAAGTTCAGTAATAAATGCTTTCTCTGTTCTACTCGTTGTTGAAGAATGAAAGAATTTAGCATTTCTCTCACCTGCTTGAAGCCATTTAATTCGGGAACGTTGTCTCCACGTAATCTCCTCCATTTTCTTAATGTCTGCAAGCAATATTGCTTTTCCAAACATTTGATGCTCAAGATCGTCATTTGTGTGGTCTTGTTCTAACTCCATTTGTAGATGAAGAAGTTCTTTTTCCAGGTCATTCTTTAGAATCCGGGGAGAGGTAACCCTAAGCCTCCATTCTTTAATATTTACCTTGAGTCTACGTAGTTTAAGTATCACCGTAAACATCGGGTTAGCTGACAGAGGCTTGTACCAGCTGTGCTCCACAACCTTATAAAATTCATAATAACTGCTTTATGCCGGCATGTATCGAAAAGGGATATTGTGAGGTTTGGGTATGTGGAAACATTCTCCCAATAATAGAGAATGATCGGATTTAGTTCTTGGGAATACTTTGATTTTCCAGCCCAGAAACAAATCGAGCCACTGCTTATTTTGGAGACATCTATCGAGGCGACTGAAGATTCTATTATATCCTTTTTGAGCATTGCACCACGTGAAGTTCATACCTGAAATATTACTCTCCGTCAAGTTGGCACTATCGAGGAAATTTGCAAAATTTGATATAACATTCACCAAAGGAGGTCTTCCACCTTTTCTTTCTGAGAGTCGGAGAACCACATTGTAATCCTCAATAAAAATCCAAGGTTTAGTGTTGTACACCGAGAATCTGGTCAGCTGTAACCACAACTCCAGTCTAATTATTCGATGGCAGTCTATATGTATAAAAGAGAGGTAGCAGTCCATCTATACGACCATGATAAATTGTTTGTCTACCTAAATCACATGTGGTTCATGACAACTCTCTGCCCATAGTATCCTTAAATTGTCCTTCATATCCATGGATTCGTTGGAAATAATCCTTGAGCTAAATTCGGGAATGTAAAATCCATTGGTGAAAATCTTTGGTTCAGCAAAACCCATTATCTGGGTTTAAGTATTCCAATTATCTTCTTCAAATAAGATAGAATTTTGGAGTTACCCAATCCGCGTGCATTCCAAAAGAGAACTTTCATCAAATACCTTTAAGTTGGAATCGTGTGATTTGAGGATCTAAGGTGTAAACCTTACCTCTTTTGAAAACTTGGTTAGGCCCTAGGTTGGGTATGCTCTTGTGTACATGATAATTGCTTTTGCCGTGGTTCATTTTTATTGTTGCTTAAAGCTTGAAACTGGTTGATGCTTGTGGTAAAACTGTTTTCAGAGGTGGCAGACCTATGTTTGCTATGACCTGCCTTGGGTGCTGACCATATATCGGCTTCCCTGAATTTTACCACCTGTTTCTCCGTGTTTATTTTAGGAAAATGAATAATTGGGGATGTTTCGCTACTTTTATTTGGGGTATCTTGAAAGTAAACATGTGTGTTAGGCATGTGGGGTTGTTGTTCATTGATTCCTTTCTTCATAGGTTGCATATCTTTTATCTTTACCGCTTGGTTCTTGTTGTGGATCACAAAATTTTGACTGATTTTCTGTAGCTGTTCATTCTGTCAGCAGGCCCTTTGTATCACTTTGCATTCCGCTATAATATGCTGAATGTTGTTACAATGATCGCAATATTTAGGAATCCTGTGGAGAATGACTTCCAGATTGATGATCGCTCCCTCCACCTCTATCAAAACGTTCTTTGGTATCAATTTCGATAGAACAATGTCTGCAAGCACAGACGCATTGTAGCCAAAAACTTTGTTCGTAGTGGAGTGATCTAAATGAATAGGTGTACCCAACAATTTTTCCCAAGGACATTACGATCTTGTGGCTCCATAATTCCATTGGCAAACCTGGAAATTTGCACCATATGAGAGTATTGGTATTGTTGTGTTTATCAATAGAGAAATTGGGGTTCCAAGGCGTAATCCTCATGGGAAGGTTCTAAACAATCCATGGTCCTTTGCTCCAAATGAGTAGTTTATCTTCTTCATTGTCAAGGTAGATTATGAAGAATCCTTTTCGAATGGGGATCAATTTGCAGAGCCTCGTAGTCTTCCAATGATCACGAGCATATTGTTGTACCTCTACGAACTTGATTTTTTGGAGGTCCAGTCTTCCAATGAGACTGAACTGAAATTCAGATATTCCTTTAGCAATATCATCGAATAAAATGGACAAAATTGGGGATTCGCCTCTAATCTTCGCTGGTATTAGTGGCATATCTTATTGTATTCGTTTCTCCTTCCCTCAAACTTTTTTAGCAAACCTGGTTGTAATCTGAGGTATATTTCCATTAGGGATTTTACTATGGTTTGTGGAATCACTCCCCATAACCTGTTGACATTGTTGTTCAGAGTTTGCAGGTTTGATTTCTTCATCTCCGACAGTTTTGCCCAAGAAACCCCATGGGCATACAACCCTAGATTGATTTTCAGTCTTCTTGGTTGTATCCTCGGTCCCTTTATTGGTTCAATCCTTTCCGAGATTTTTCCCAGATTCTGGATTTGTTCCATTTTCGTTGACCTCAGTTAGATTGGAGATGAATTCCAAACCCTCCGTATTTAATCCCACTGATTTAATACCATTTTAAAGAATCAATTTGAGTAGATTCATTGTTAGAGCTTTTATGATTACAAACGCTTAATCTCGAACGATCAACCACGAGGGAGATAGATTAAATTGAGAATGATTTGAGATTTATTTGAGAACATTTTTTCGGGGAAGTGAGCTTGGTTTTGAGAGATGATGGATATCTTACTGTCATTTGGAGCATGTTTGTTTAGAACGGTGAAACCAACACAAACTTGGACTTTTCCATTCTTTTTTAGGACAGCGACGATGTTGGATATCTAATCTGGATATTTGGTTTCTTGAATAAATCCCAATTTGATCAATTTCTCAATCTCCGCTATTTTTGTTTGATCGCTGTGGCGTTGATGTTGATGGAAAATTTGTGTCATGCCTTGGCCGGATCAACCCCATGCATTTCTTCGAAAGTCCACGCAAAAATGTCTCGATTCTGTCAAAAGAATTGAATGAGAGAAATTTTATCGTGTTGAACCATCTTAGTACTGATAGAAGTGCCTCAGCTAGGTCAATCAATGTTAATGAATTATGTGGGAACCTTTATGGATGGCCGATCAAGATGATCAGTTTTTTGTAATTGTTATACAGCGTATCTGTCGAAGGTATCTACAATTGATGAGATGGTGTTTCGCAAGCTCGAGAAAGCTTTTGACAACCCTTGATTTTATAGATACCATCATTATGTTTGAAGCGGAGTGCTTGATGATAGGTGGAAGCGATTACTTCCATGTTGTGAATCCAGGAGCCACCCATAATCCTGAGGTAACGAGATTTAGCGTTGATTACGTAGAAGATGACGTCGATGGTGGTTGGTCCTACGGCAATAAGTAAGATGATCTTTCCTACTCACTCTTCTTTAGAACCATTGAATCTACTGATATCGGTGTCGCTTGAAATAACTTGATCGGCCAATCTCATTTGGTCGATAGTACTCTAAAAGAGAATCTCAATACCACTTCCAGTATCAATCATCATTGTATGCATGACAAACTTCTTCATCTTGATGATTACGACTAATGCATTATGATGTAGAAACTTGACATGACAAATGTTATAATCTTCAAATGAGATCCCAAGCCGGCGATTGCTCGACTGAGGTAGAAGTTTGGCTTCTTGTCTTATGGTGTGAGATTATAGCATTCTGATAGTCTCCTGCACTTGAATCTACTAAAGATGGTGATCTGATGGATTTTGATCATGTTGCTGTGATGCATATAGCAAAGATACTTCTCCTCAACTTGATCTTCGACCTGGATGACTTCAAGCTGCATCTTATAGTTTCCATCCTTGTATGATTCCAGGCCGATAATATATTCGAACATCCATCCCTCCTTGAAAATGTATTCCAACAACCTCTGTAAAGCATAGAAATTGTCAGTAGAATGATGGTTTACCTTATGATGCATGTACTACGGGCGGTTTTTGATTGGTTCCAATGGTTGAGAGAGACGGTAGAGTTTATCCTTGGAGAGGATTAGAAAAATTATGGAAATTCGAGTATTCACCATTGGGAGGACCGACTTGAGTTGTGAGCCACCTTTCTGAGGGTTGCTAGTGCTTCCCTTGGAGTGCCTTTGATCACCCTGGTCTTCCTTTGGTCCAGTGCTTCGATATGTAGATGGACCTTTCGTACTAAGGACGGATTTAGTAGATTTATAACTTTCGGACATTATCCTTTCCAGGTCAACATATTGACCTTGGTAATCATATCTTCCAAGGTCGTTGGTTTGTTGAGGAAGAGGTGTTCTTTAGGCTTGCAGTCGAGTTGCGGTGTGTTGGTAAAAGTAGTAATAGTGTTTTCTGATCGAGATTGTCTACTTTACGCGCGAGCTCCAAAAGCATCTTTGCAAAGGCCTTGAGCTTCTCTCAGTGTGACTGTTTAAGGTTGATAAGAAAATATAAATTTTTTTCTTTATCTCTATTGTGAGCATACGTCTTAATGAATTATTTCTGCAGCCGGTCGAATGTGTATATAGAGTCTTCAGGTAAAGAGTGGAAGCACCTAAGTGGCTCTTCTTACAGACTTGTTGTGAACAAACGACAGAGGATGTGATTGAGATTGGAATACAACCCCAATGAATCACGGTATTGCTGAATATGCCATTTTGGACTGGTGCCCTTGTATTTGCAAATTTTTGAAGTATGGAAACCTTTCGGTATTTCCAAATCGAATACTTCTTTGGCAATTAGACTTCCTAATAACTTGGTAAGATCGTCTGTAGTACCCAAAACTTGTACTTCAATCAACTCCTTAATTCGTTGATCCATATGCTCTTGAGTGACATTGACGTGTCGGTTGAGTGGCTTGACAAGGAGGTAGAGGATGATGAGTACCGGTTCCCTCACTCAAATGATCACGTTCTTAAACTCGAGGTTGAGGTCGTTGTTCTTCCTCCTGGCGTATGGAAAATTGGTAACCTCAGCTGATCTGAGACTGAACATCACCACCCAAATGAATGGAAGGCTGAGGTTCATACTGAATATTTCTAGAATAGCTTTGTTGGTGGCTCCTTGAGGTCCCAACCTTTCCCGTACAGAAACCTGAGAGGTTTCTAGCAATTGATAGCGATTTCTTATTGGAGGAGTCTGCTGAGTATTTTACAGAGCTTGCAAGGCAGTCTGCATTATTGTTATATGGTTTTCATGTCGTTTGGACACTGTCAAACAAGCTTGTCGCTCAGTCGTCGAGCTCCTTCTTATGGAGCTCTCAGTCAAGAATTAATTGACGTTCAAGCTCATTACGCTTCTCTATTTCGGCGTTGAGATTCGCCTATAGCTCTATAAGTTGATCCAACTCAACTGAAAGATCGAGCTGAATTCTGGTTGCTGGTTGTTTGGAAGTGACCATGATTGAAATTTGTAGTAGAGTGAAAGTATGTCTTAGGATATCATGGAAATGTAATCTTTTCCACAGATGGCACTAAATGTAATGGCCTAATTCCGTAAGCTCAAGATGGATTTGGAATTAGATCTTACATCAATATTCCTGTGACAAAAACTAATTTTAAAAAGAGAGATGATGCAGGTGATTTAGCGTGCCTCTGAATAGGTAATAAAACCATGATCTAGATTTGAAATTTTTTGCAATAGTCACTTTTATTGTTTGAGGCTGATATCTTATTATAAGTGATCTCTCGACTTAGAAATACTTGAATCTTGTGAATAAAAAGTTTTGGAAGTTTTTGAGAATCTAGAAAATATAATTTTCTTGGTGATTTCTTGTATATTTTTCTAGGGTCCTTGTCACTTCTAGAACTTTTCCTTTATATAGGCCTTCTTCATAGTTCTTCGTCGTGTTGAAGCACGTTCTCCGAATAATGTGGTTAGTGGCGGTTGACTGAGTAACTATTGAGTTCGTGAGAGATAGGTGTCTTTGACTTGTTCAGGCTTTTCTGTTTGAGCCCGACCCACATTTTTCATCAGTTCGTGGAGTAGGTGGCAATGCTGAATGTTGAAGTCATGTGTAGAATGCATGAGTCCAATATGGAGGTAATTCAAACTGGAGACAACTCGATTTGGGGTTAGATCGAGGGGTAGGCCCCTACAGTATAGACCAATTATCTTACATCCGTGGAGAGTTGAGATTATCATACCATAGACCCGTATGTTATATTTTGTAACTAAAGTGGAGATAAAAACTAACAGAAACAAGGTCAGGAAAGATCACATTTCTCCCGATGCAATAATTAGCATTGACGACGTTATACCAAAGAGGCATAGCTTTTACGATTGAAGAAAACTTCTTAGTCTTGTAAACTTTCATATAAGCAAAGAATGAAGTTTAACAACAATGTATACCATCTTGTATTTCTAAATACAATCTCTTACTTCTCACCTTTAAAAAAAATATTTAAAAAAAATGACAAAATATGCATTCAAAATGTTGAAGGACCCTAAGCTTTAAGGTTATCTTTTGTTTTAAGTTTTCTCTGTTATGAACCAACCATTTATGATGTTATCATACATAATGATATTTTTTCCTGCTAATTCATAGCCTTACAAGTTACAAGCATGGATCAGGATATTATGGTATCTAGAAATTATATACTAAATTTCACATTGGGATATTTCATTTTTAAATTTCTATAAATAAATCAAAATATATTTATGAGTAATGAAGAAAATTTTCTCGTAAATGTACTGTGATATATTGCAAAGTAACTCGATTTTATTACTAATGAATTGAAATGCTTTTTTGATTCAGAAAGCTGCAGATAAGTACAAAAGCTTTCGATTTCAAGGTCTGAAATATAATTTGGATAGCTTGACTATGATGTGTGGTACTAATTACGCTACAAGTAATTATTTAATTGGTGGAGCAGACATTAAGGACATAGATGGTGCTTATTGTCCTGATATGAATGGGTTAGCGGATGAATATGAGTACCTTGATGATATAGAAGAGAACCCAAGCGTCCCCCTAACTGATTCAACTTGGAAAAGATCGGCTCCTGCTCTCCCATTGGAAAAACCACAACATGAACCTAGGATAAAGAAGACAAATAAGTTGGAGGAACTACATAAAGGTATTTCAAGTACTCTCAGTAGGCTTCACGCCTCAATTGATCACGGAAAAAGATTTACAACCCTGCGTAAAGAAATTATGAAGACGGAAGGATATAGTGACGCCAATTTACGAGGTGCATGGTACAAGATAATGAACTCTCCCACTGAGACACAATTTTTCCTTATTAGTGATGTTATAGATCAGAAAACATGCCTAGATTATTTGAGGGAGAGTATTGGAGATGTTTAAATAGAGGCTTAGGGTGGTTTAGTCACATATGAGTAAAAATAATTGATCAAGTTGATCATTTAGATTTTTTTTAGTTGGAGATTGTTAGCGATAATAATGTAGTTGATTATGTTAATCAATGAAGAATAAAAGTTCTTTTGAGTAATAATAGATATAATTAGCAGTTTTATATCTTGAGAGCAATAGAGAGAAGAGAGATTTCTTATTGATTGAGAACTGCTTCTTTGTATGTAATACAAAGTAGATAATCCTACGATATAGGTTACCCAACCTACTAAAACTCTCCCCATAAACCCTAAAGGCCTATGGGCTTGTTAGGAGTCTAATATGATACCCCAACCCAGTTGGGCTCCTAGCTTGGGCTGGACCCAACTCCTAAGACTCCCCCTTAGGGTGTTCCATACCAGGATAACTTGCCTCATCAAAACCTCTGCCTGGATGCGTATACGTTGCCTCATCAAAACCTCTAGTCACTAAACCTCCTAGAATAAATACTACACTATCAGGAAAAAGAGTACAACACGCATGTGTCTACATCAGGCTGGGACTGCTCCTTTTGTATGTCGATTCCGTGTACTAGTTGCTTGAATGTAAGTGGTGTGAGAGTTTTCCTGAATAGGTTTACAAAGATGTTTTCTAAAATATTTTCAACAATGCCAATCTCATTTGCCTTTTGTAATTCATAAGGATCAAATGGCTTTTATGTAATGTGCTTCATTCTGTTGCCATTGATAAATTGCCATTGACTTGAATGATGCAAGCTGAATTGTCTTCATACATAGTCGATGCTTTATCTTGGATAGAATACGCCACAACTTTGGTTGATGAGATGTATCTTAGAGTGCAACCATAATTCTCTGTTAGCTTTATGAAGTACAAAAATCTTTATGGTTCGAGGTGTAGCTACCGCCGTTTGCTTCATCAATCTCTGAGAATCTTTATGAATCTCTACACATAAACACATAATCCATTTGACAATGGCCTTTATATGGGTTTTAGAAGTATTTTGTATCGGTGTACTCTATACTTTTACGTTTAACATTTCAAGTAAAACAAACCCAGTCTTTCATATCGATCAAATACTTTAAAATGTGCCTGATCTTAATCTAGTACCTTTGGGTAGGAACAGAACTATGAAAAACCAAACAGTTCATTGCGAATGAGTTATTTGGTCTAGTATACTCAACTAACTATAACAAAGCACTTCCTAGCTATGGTGCCACGGCTCTAGGAGTTTCTTCCCCCATTAGGATGGTGAAAGATGTCGTTGTCTGCTCCCAAGTGATGGACGCGCAATAAATGAATTAACACCGTGTGCTACATCCATATCGAAGTGTTAGATAACTCTTCCAATATATATTACTTGGTGTATAAGTATGCCACTATCAAGATGTTTGATCTACAAATCGAGATACTATTTGATTTTCCAAGGTCTTTTATTTCAAAAAAAAATCCCAAGGTATTCAGCGGCTCTCGTGATCTCCCTCGGAGGTCTAATGATATCCAGATCATTTAGTACACTGTTATGATGAGTGAAGCTAATATATGTATTCTAAATAAGAATGCATGGACAAATAAGGATATTTGCAAAGTCCCCATCCTTTAAATACTCAGTCAACTTATTATGTCTCATGGGCCCTGATTGCTTCAAGTCAATAAGAACTTTTCTAGTTTTATTACGTACACACATCGTTTGTTGGGCTTAATTGCTTCTAGAAGCTTATACCTCTCTAGGTAGCTTTATGTAGATATCTGTATCTAGTTTCACATATAGATACGCGGTATTTACATCAGATACATGTCTAGCTTGTCCTCGACAACTTGACAGACTGATCAGTACCGAAACACTATAGTGTCCATAACCGGGTAGTAGGTTACATTGCAATTGATGCCAAATTTCTTAAAGATTTCCTGGGCAACTAGACTTTCCTAAACCAAATTATCTCTTTGTGTTAATCATGTTTATGTACCTTTCCCATTTATAACCGACAGGATCAATTGTATCACTTTACATTATGCTTGCAAGTTGAGCTCCGCTTGGATTCTAGATGCCCACTTTGGCCAATGTACACCAACACACAGCCATTTACAATAAGTGGTTATGAATCCTCATCCTTGATAGCGAGCACAATATCAAATATGAATACCTTGTCAAAAAATCTCTACTGAATGATCCTACGTTGTGTAATTACAGACTTTTAATAAATCAATATCTTATTATTATCATACGCGTAAGTGCCACGCCAGGCTAGTCTTGTAATGTATCAACTGGTCGCGTAACTACTATTACTTCATCGATGGGTTGTTCCATCCTTGATGAACCGACTACACCATTAGTCATATTTCTCCCATATTTTGTAGCTCTTTGACTCATAATGCTTTCTTCCAACGGTGCTCCGTACTAAGCATGAGCCTCAGATTCGTTTGCAGTACTAATTCCCTTGGAACATTCAACTGTGGTACTAGTTCCCTCAGAATGATATGCTGTGTAGGTGTATTACTTACAGGTACATACACTTACGGTACTTCAATAATGTCTATGAATGTGTCTGGCAATTCATTTACGACCTATTGGAGGTTTGTAATCCGTTAAACCTTATTATCACCTAACTTATGTATAAGGATCTAAATGAGACAATGATGGTGTTTTCCAAGACCTCTTGGAAGCATCCTCAGTTTTGATTGTCATATCTCCCTCCAATGTTGGGATTATCGCCTTATCAAAGTGATAATTATCTGCCCTGTAGTATATACGTCTCTAATGTGTTCCAAATATCTAGTGATAAATGAGGATCATAATCTACATAATACTAGGCCGACGTTAAGGGTCCCATCTTCATACATTATGGTGCGATTGGCACCTGTACAAAACATCCAAATGGTCGTCGATAGGCGATACTGGGCTCCGACCCATTTACTTATCGCTTTTGGGAAAAAATAATTTGATGATTTGCTATGGGATAAACCCTAATCAGTGTTGTGGGAGCAAGAATGCATATCTCACACACTAGCCAGAACTTATGATCATAATAACAGTGGCCTAGCGATTATCCTAAATCGCTTGATTAGGTTCTTCGCCAATCCCGAGTTGGGAATGGTATGGGGTACTCACGATGCTCAATCATCTACCCTATTTAGCGATAAAATAATCATCAAAAGCATGTGAGTCATACTCTTAAGCCCCCATCAAGTCACATTAATCGACTTTGATCGGTTAATCAAGGAATTGAGTTTGCGATCGAATGATCTAAGTGAGAAGTCGTGTTAACGTTGCATTCCTAGATTTTAATAATAGGCAAACGTAAGACCATCTCTTAGATGTATCTATTATGACCATAAATATTCAAGTGGGCCACTATGTAGATGGATAGGTCCACATGTGTCTCCATGGATGCGTTTGGAGCAAAGGCTAGAGATCCCACTCTACCTTGGTCATACTAGGATAAAATAATAAACTTTCCTCAAAAACAATCGTTACACGTACACTCTCTGGATCTTTTCTCCATTTAAGGAAAGTTGAGATATAATCCTGATAATCCTCCTTACTATCCAAGCTCTGAGGAGTATATTGGACGCCGTTTAATTAGGATTTTCTAACCTTTAGACATAAAGTGAATACACTGAACCTTGTCTGTCATTTTCTCCGATAGTCATTACGTGATAAGCATTATCATGTATCTTCCTAAACTCAGTAAAATTCGACTGGATTTACAAGTATATAAAGTGGACTAGATACCCCGTATCGTACCGTTAAAGAATAATAAGGTGACGCACTCAGTGCGTTCTATCATGTTGGTCGTGCCAATGATATTTGTGCCATCCCCAATGTACAAGGTTAGACAAGAAATATACTCATATCTCAAATGGATCAAGTGCGTGGTACTAATGTCTCTTAGACATGTGTCGTCACTCATCCGATTATCGGTCATGCTCAATAAGTAGATAGATCCATAAGCGAGTTGTATATAGTAGATCAACTATTAGACATGGAATTTAACTACTTCCCAATCAGTAAATTTACAAAAAAAAATCAAAGAACAATCACACATAGATGGGATACCAAACCTGTGCATATTTTGAGCATTCTATTAAACTAAACACAGAAGAGTTCCCAACTCAGTCAATGATAAAACTAATAAAGCAAAACTACTACTATGCAACATGTAAAGTTACTACTTGGCAATGCTCTCTAAGTGGCATCATTCATCTATTGAGAATTTACTACTGTTCATTCTGAGAACTTGAGCCAATGTTGCATTGGTATCATGGTAGAAATCTATGGCCGCAGACTCTACCGTAGAAAGGTCTGTACCAGCTGCGATCAAGTGTTAAGTCTGGGGGTTAATCTCTTTAGATCATCTAGTATGCCTTGTAATCCCGTGCCTGACTATCTCGTATCTAATTTAAAATTATTCCTATCCTATTTTGGTATATTGGTAAACTTCGTGTTTCCCTTGCCTCAGGTTACTGATGGCTAGAATTTAATCCTGCCATTATAACCACCTCTCGACAATCTACTATTGTGACCCTGTCTGCAACTTCCCCTGTCACTCAACTCAACATTCTGCGACCCTGCCACATGCTTACTCTAAGTAGGCATAAGCTTGAGGTTCCTAACCAGTAGCCCATCATTTTGCTATAAATGAGGAAAACTTGAATTAGGCCTGCGTATACAGTGATCTATCAAATATTACCTTAGAAGCACAATATTTGAAGCGTAGAAAATGTAATTGAATAATCACAATATCTCTATTACCTCAACTATTTCTCTATGTGAGATTATAGTTGAGTTGCACTGCCGAATAAAAATTATGCCATAATTATATTAGTATAGGGTAGTCCATTATCAGGTCTTCCTGAATATGGAGGCGAGGGTGTAAACAAAGTTCATACTTTGTTATTTAGAGACTCATTATTCTCAACAATAGTGTTTTCCAGATTTTACAATAGCAGATGGATTTCAGTTCTATACAGGTTAAGTTTATTGGTACCTGAAATAAATATTGTAGTATGGGAAGTACTAAATGTTCGGAGTGCTACCAACATTTATTATGCATGTAGATCAATACCAGTAGTTGTACTTGATAAATATTTCTTGCATAAAGGCAATTTATAGTATTCAAGTCAGTGATTCCCAATCATTACTTGTAGGTAAACCGTGTTCATATCCTATTACTTATGAAATCATTTTTAAGTACATGATTTCTAATCATTACTTGTAGTTTATAGTATATAGCGCAATGAAGTACATGATTCCCAATCATTACTTATAAGTGAACCCTGTTCATGGCTTTATACTCATGAGATCCTATTAAGCATCATATCCTAATTTTACCCTATAAAATAGTGATCTTAATCTTAAAGTACGTTTTAATAGAGCCTTAGCCAAGACAGCTATTCAAAACAACTAGATGTTGTGTTCCTTATTTTGAGAACTAGAGTGTTTTAATCCCTAAAGTTTTATAAGGTAGGTATATTCAAGCTAAATGACCAATTTTTTACGAATATGAGGGGTATTAGATGTCTAGCTGAGAAGTGGTCCTACCCCGAAGTCTGCTGGGTTTACAAGATAGGCAGATTATGTCTGTCATTGAACTAACATTCTAGGGTACTATAGGTTGCTATTAGTGCATATATACATCTAAATGTTATCATGAAACATCTAATTACACCTAGATACAAAAAATTGGTTTCTCAGACACCAAATTTTTAGAAATAAGAATAAGTCAATTCTTAATTGAGCTCTGATTATTTGTCCTTAACAATTAACTGTGATTTAGATATGACTCCTAGTCGTATTCTAAATTAGTATTGGTTTCATATTATCTGTGATCCCCTGATCATGATAATTAGTATCCTAGGGGCATACCATTAATATCTTATTAGCTAGCGTAAGATACTTAAATAGTTATTAGTCTATTTGTTTATATTATTTATAAGTGAGTCATTATTCATATACAAGGCACCCATTCCTAAAAAAAAATTAAAAACATTTTTTATAAAAAAAATTAAAAATGGGTCCCTCACGGGGTAGGTCCAGTCAATAGATTTTTAAAAAAAAATTGGACTCAATTTGACCAAGAATTGGGCTTTTTATAGCCGATTTAGTGTCTGAACCGGTCCTCGACCCGTCTGACTCGGTCAGGTCAAGGCCTGGACCGGTTTGACTCGGTCACACATGCCCCGCACGTGTCTACTGCATCTGTGTGCCACATGTACCCTGTACGTGACTATCACACGTATCACACGGGCCACACGTGTCTGCCACGTATTACCCCCCTGGTAATTGCTACGTGCCTACCACTAGTCATGCAACGTCAGCATGCCACGTGTCCTCAACACGTATCACTGTTGACGTCAGCACTGTGGATAATGATGACATCATCAAACAAATAATTATTTAAAAAATAATATTTTATTTTTGCTGACGTCATCTGACCTAAAAATACTATTTTTGGTCATAAAATTGCCTAGTTTCAACGTGAGTTTTCCAACGATTGGGACATCTCCCAGAGACGTACCATATACCGTTGGAAAGCTCTTGGGATAGGCTATCTAGCCAAAGTAGTCTCGCCTCCATCCCATGTCCACAGAGAAAATAATTTTGGTTCTAACATAACCCTTAATAAAGGGTAAAGATTACCAAAATTGGCTATTTTCAATCCTAAAAAAATAGGAAAAAATGTTACTAACCCATATTTAGATATCATAAAATATTGATTAGATAGAAATTTAATCTAAATTCGAAAATCTTTAAGATACCTCTCCTGATTGCAAAAATTCCCTAAAAACGCTCATTGGAGTGTTATTTTCTTCTCTTCTTGATCCATTAGCTTACGTGTTGATAACGTGTTAAGTAATAATAGATATGACTAACAGTTCTATTTCTTGAGAGCAATAGAGAGAAAAGAGATTTCTTATTGATTAAGAACTGTTTCTCTGTACGTAATACAAAGTATTTAACCCTACAATATAGGTTACCAAACCTCCCCATAAACCCTAAAGGCCTATGGGCTTGTTAGGAGTCCTATAGGACACCCCAACCCAGTTGGGCTCCTAGCTTGGGATTGACCCAGCTCCTAACAAATTATATTTAAAATAATTCACTTGCATTTGCTTACAATTCCTTTAACCAAACATAATCATTTGTTTCCACTTCACTTATGTTACTGTAAACCAAAAACATGTTAATAAGTTGCATTGCATTACTTGCAAAACATTGGTTGCAATGCAAGACAAATGAATTGCATTAACAATGTTTTGCAATACAAATCGTGTGTAAATGCAAGGGAATTAAATTCTAGGTAAATGGTTGCAATGCAATTGCAATTGCAAAGTGTTACTTTTCCACCTCATGATTTGTATTGCAACACATTTGCAAATGCATTGAATTCGCATTTGTAATGGATTTGCATCAAACCAAACTGAGTAGTAGTGTTTTAGTAAAAGAGGTTAGTGAAGATAGAATAACCCCGCTAGAGAACCGGAAATTGAAAACTGGAAACCTGCTGATGAAAATACCCCTTCTATTCTATTTGACCAATTTACTCCCTCAACAACTTCACGAAACAAATGAAAAATTTCCATCATTTTCTTCGTTTCTTTACATGCGACGTGTAAAGGGAAGTTGCACTAGTACAGTTATAAATCAATCTTGGACTTAAGTCTACTACCAATTGGGCCTATCTTGCAGCTTTAATGGTCCAAAGAGTTTGTAAGTTACTAGTCATGCTATATTTCAAATTAGAGTTGTCTGTTTTGTCAGGGAGTTTTCTTGCATGTCTACAACATTTGCCATCTGGTTTGTTTGTTCTTCCCTTCAACTTCTAATTGGGGTAATGACAATTAACAAAATTAATTAAGCATAAGCTCTATTCATTGTTTCTCTAAAACCCAGCTCACTCTCATCCTCACCATTAATTAGAGAAGAAGAAAGTTTTTTTAGTGAGTGAGTGAGAGGTAAAAATGCTTTCAATGCATGGATGTGCATGTATCTCTGCTACAAAATCCTTTCTCCAAAGGCAAGGTATGTCTTGATCCATTTCATCTTCTTTGGTTCTTCTTTTGCTTCCTAGAGATTTATAGACTGAGGGAGTGAGAGATTAGACCATGTTTTCTTTTTTCTTATACTTGCATACATTGTTTTTGTACAGATGGGATGCATAGAGAAGTAAGATACTTGCATGCTCAAACAAGAGGTAATGCTTTAATTTTCATTAATCTTGTTTCTTATTTTCTTCATTAGAATTTTCAATCATTTAAATTTTATTTAGAAGAAACATCATTAGGACTCATTAGTTTTTGTGTGAGAAGTGAAGACCTCGAAATATGCAATTTTTTGTATTGAAATGGTAGAATTGATTTGTACTATTGCCATCAAATTATGAACATGGGGCTTAATGTTGGCAATCTTTTCCAGGAAAGGGAAGCAAATGTATTAATGATAAACAATTACAAGGGGTTGGTCAACTTGTAGACATGTTCTACAATTTTTATTTTTATTCTTTTGAAAGGCAAGTCGGTTTTATATAGGGATCCGTAACCCTGAGTTTCCAGCCCCATGGGGTTTTTAACCTACGACTCCTCTCTTGGTGGAGGGTCACAACCACCACTGGGCAATGATTAACAATGAACCAGTTCAGAGAACGTTAGGCCTGCTTGAGTACCATTTAATAATAGTCCCAAATTGTAGTTTACTAGCTCTTTTGACCCCAATTTTAGCTCTGTAGTTGATTTCCCTCAAAGAATGCAAAAATCTGAGTGTCTGGGTATGCTGGATAGAACTCCACCTGTTATGAATGGAACCCTGTACTGTGAGCAAGGATTGCAGCTTTAGAATCTGAGCAAAGAACCATCCTAAACCACCCTTCAGAGTTAATTTTTATTAAGTGGAGGTGATACTATCACACTCAGCCATATACATAGTAACACCAATTTTACACTACAAAACACCTTGAATAACAAATTCATGATTTCTATAAGCGGGCATTATGTCCACAATAAATATAGTATGATAATACTATAATGTGCAAAAAAATTTGAAAAAAATATATATAGTATGATAATACTATAATTCTTCTTCTTCAATCTTCTAAATGTAAATAAAAGTAACTCAATTGGTTTCTATAATGTTTGAACCATAAGCTTTATGTATCATCTGCTAGTAAAGTAGATTAGCTTCTCACTGCTTTCTATAATGTTGTTGTACTACTTGGACCATAAAAGAATTGTTCAGCATTACATGTATCGTACATGTATCATCTGTTGCTTGTGTAGGTTTGAACGTGCATTTCAGCATTACAAGTATCATCTGTTGCTTGCGTAGGTTTGAACGTTCCTTGTAAACTCCCGACGGCTTTGATTTATAAGCCTCGTTCCAAGCAATTCGTCCATTGGCATTCTTACAGATTCGCACTTTCAAAGCCACTGTGCAGCAATGATGGAGTATTTAGGAGACGTCCACCTGCCACATTGGAGTATGAGTATGAATCAATATCTGAGGGTAGTGATTCGGTTGGCACAGCTCTTTTGAAGCAATTTCACGCATTCTACAAATTTTCCCGTCCTCACACAATAATTGGCACCGTAAGTTCTGAAACAAACACTTCTCAAACATATATTACCAAGTAAATATTAGAGTATTTCAGAACATTCTTTTTCCTCACAGGTTGTTGGAATAATATCGGTTTCTCTTCTTCCAGTAGAAACATTAACTGATCTGTCACCTACGTTTTTGGTGGGACTACTGAAAGTAAGCAACACTTAACAAATTTTAGATTAAAATCTTTTTATAAGTACTTGAAATCTAACAATTTTGTGTTATTTCAGGCATTGATTCCTGCATTATTAATGAACGTTTATGTGGTTGGTCTTAACCAATTGTACGACGTGGAGATTGATAAGGTAAGCATAGAGATATCATGCTATAACAATTTTGTGTTGGATCCTTATGTTATATGAGAACACAAGGGAAGGGTCAATTTCTTGGGGGTTTTCCATTTTTCTCAGATATTTATGAAGGCAAATATTAACTAGTATAGCCAATAAATGGAAGATATGTAGATTTTTCTGTGATGGCAGATATTTTGAACCTTCGTTATGACGATGGGAGAAATGTGTACACTCGGCCAGTACAATGTTGGCATTTTTCACTATAATGTACAAGAATTCACAATTCTCTTCTAATGCTTTTCTTTGGTATTTATTTTAGGTCAACAAGCCAGATCTTCCAATAGCTTCTGGAGAGTTTTCCATGATAACTGGAGCAGCAATAGTGACCAGCTTCTCCTCGATGGTAATTTGTAACGAAAAAATTATATTATGTCGTACCTAGTTCAAATGTCCCCAAACTGATCAATTACCGATGTTTAATCTATTTATTGTCTACAGAGCTTTGTCATGGGATTGATGTTTCAGTCACCACCGCTATTATGTGCCTTGATCATTAGCTTTCTGCTCGGAAGTGTATATTCCATTGATGTAAGTTACTGCTACCTGATTGCATGCATGTAAAAACCTCTTGTATTTTTGTTTTCTTAGACTTTGGGGTTTACTTGTTGAGATTTCATACAATAACTATGATCAATAATTGAATATGTAAAGGAGATTATACTAACCTCTTCTCCTGCTCTCTGAAAATCTCATGTTCTTGAGTGGAGTCTTCCCTTGGATTGGCTACAGACCTCAATAGGATGTTTTTTTGTGTAGTAGACTCCAAGAGGGACTTCCTCTCTATTTTAACCAGATAGGAGATAGGATTTGAGTGGTCTTCCCATTATACCCTCAAACCCTAATAAAGAGTAACACTAGGTCCTACCAACCTTAACTTGGTGTAACAATTGGGCACAACCATTAACACCTATATGACCTATTAACATGTGTGCCCGTAAACCGGAAGATAAAACATTGAGTAGTGCCGGTATAGACAGAAAATCCAACAATTTCCCACTCAGTGTTAATTCAATTTAACAAAGAAATTTTTTTTTATCCTGATTCACGATTTTATGAAAAGCAGATGGCCATCCTTTGTTTGTTAAAACTACACATGATAATTTGTCGAAGGCAATGTTACATCGAACTTGACTATCAATATTTGATAAACGCAGAAGCATAGCAACCCTGATAGGAATAGCAGTTGGACTCCGAGTTTACTCCGAGTTTCAGAACCCTCCTCAAAGACAAACTCTCTATGAATAGTACTGGTAAAGTGATCTCCCTCATCTATGAAATGAGCCTGAGTACACTAAACAATCTACATGGGTTGGGAAGGACAATAAAACCTAAAACCTTTTTATCTCTCTGTGAAACCAACGAAGAAACAACTTACAACCCTCGAATCTAAATTTCTAATATTCAGGTTAAATAATTTTGCCTCTGCAGGACAACCCCAAACACACAAGTGATTAAGACTAAGATTTCTACCGGTCCAGGAGTAGTGTACTGGGCTACAATACCCTGATCCAGTAAATACTAATAAAATAGTCACTAATATTACTAATATTAACCGTCTTGATCGATCTTACCATAATACTCGCCTCCTCGATCTGACCGGACAACCGTAATCTCTAACTTCTTCATAGAAATATATCCTAGTTCTTTGTGCAATAACATCGAAGATTGCTCAGAATACCAGAGCGTTTAGAAGTAGAAGAAGTACTAGCCTTAGAGGCTGTTTATTTTTTTTGTAGGTTCTGATTACTTATTCTGATTCTGATTACTTATTCTGATTGTTAAATCTAGCTTCTGAATGTTGAAGTTGAAATATAAAAAATCTTGTTTGTTTTGTTTCTGAATCTGAAGTCTCCAGTTTTCTATTTTTTGCCTAACATGTTACTTCATAATTGCATTTAAAATTCAAAGTTATTATTATCCTAAAAATAACTTAGGATTTTTTACCAATTAATCTTTCAGCGTTAAATTATTTGACAAGCTCTAAAAATAGGTTAAATACTCTAATAATTAAATCCAGATGTTATATTCTTCTTCAATACTACAAATTATTTTTTTACTATATAATATGAATAAATTTATCTCAGAGAATAGTAAAGTTGAACTCATCCATGAAATATCGTAATTGATAGAACCCAAGATTCATACTTAACCACTTTCAAACAATAATATTTTTTTTTACCCAATCACATATATCTTGAGCTTGGAACCCAAAATGGGTCACCATAATTTGAGAATCTTCAAGGGAGTTACTGATGTTAATCTTATCTAAATCTATTTTTAGAAGCGATCATTTCAATTTATAAATTTATTTAAGCTCTGGTTGTTCTCATTCTCGTTTTCTAAAGAATTAGGAGGTTTGATTCGAATAATAGAGAAAGGAGAAAGAGAATTATAAAAATGAAGATAAAGTAAGGGTATAATCAGGTTTAAATATTTTTACTTAAGTTCCGCATCAATCCCATCAATTTTAGCAAAAAGGATTTCAGATAAGCTAGGATTTCCAACTTATCTTATCTTAAGTGATGAAAAATGGGGTGCCATTACTAAAAAAACTATTTATAAATGGAAAAACAAACAAACTTATTTGACTTATTTGGTCAGTTAAGTTAAAAAGTTAATTAAGTAAAAAAACAAACAACCCCTTAGTAGATAAACATAATAGTAAAGCCTAAATGAATGATCAAGAGATAGGCGATATAGCCCATAAAATAAAATAAATAAATAACTAAAAGAGTACAACCGAGAAACTGAAACTAAAGATCGTCTCATAAAGGTGATATGTCAAATCAAAAGTAACACCCGTGTCTAAAACCAAGCAAAAAAATACTAACAAACTCAATGGAAAAGCATCAAGCATCCTCAGGCCTTGTCGGCCGCCTACTGATGAACCCCTTCATTCTTAGTCAACCTGTTTTTGTAAGAATGATAGTCCTGCTTTATATGACATTTCTTTTCGCAAAAGAAATACTCTATAACTGATAAGGTAGTCGCTGACGAAGTCGCATTCTACTTCCCGTTCCCATTCCCTGAACGAGAACTCTACCGTGGACTAGACTTGGAACTGTTCTTCTTTGTAGAACCTTGATTCTTAAACTTCTTCTTTCCCTGAGAATTGATGGACAAGTGCTTCATAGATGTAGTCAGATGAGCCAATTTTGTTTTACCTTTCTTCTGTCGTTCTTCCTCAGAAACTAATGTTGCAATCAACTCATTTATTTCCCAAGTCTTCTCCTGATTCTAGTAGTGAACTTGGAACATCACAAAACTTATTGGTAGAGACCAAAATGCTAAGTGAACCATCCATGCATCATCAATGGTGAAACCGAGTTTTTTCAATGTAAGAACTAACTTGGAGATCTTAAAAATGTGCGAGTACACATTTTTACTACCGTCATACTTCAGCGATAAAAGCTGAGATAAGTTACTGTACTGCCTTCCCTTAACAAAACCCTCGAACTATTTTTTAATGACATCTAACAGTTCTTTTGCGGTACTTTTCTCATCGCGCTGCGCATAATAGGATCGATGGAAGAACGAATGATGAGATTTGCCAATTTATTGGCTTTGACCCATTTAGGATAGGCCACTTTCTCAGCATTAGAAGAGGTATCGAAGAGGTATCAGTGAGATCCGCGGCCTTGGCTTCAGTAAGAACAAAATTAAAATCAAGGTAGCCTAGGGAAATCTAGATTTTGGGCTTCCAGATGGAGTAGTTAGAGTCTGCTACAAAAACTTAGACTATGGCAGTATTTTAATGGCTTTATTTCAGTACCTTATTGCTATTCACTGTTCACAAGGAGAAATAACATTTTTTTTAGTTCCTTGCAGTTCACCGAGTCTCTCTCTCTCACTGTCTCTCTCAAATTGCACCAAATCAGGCCTAAATTTCCCTCTTAAATCTGCCTTACCTCTTCCAATTAGAATCTGATTTCCATTGTTCTGATTTTGGTAGAAATCATTTTTTTGTCTCTCATCTCCAATTAGATCAATTATGAGTTTGGGCAATTAGGAGTTTCTACATCATTTTTTGGAGGGATTTTCAAGTTTCTCAACTGCTTTGAGAAAAGAGATTGAGATTTCAAACTGACCCCCCACTTTCAGTTATCATGATTAGCCATTCCAACCAGAAGATACCCCTTTGTTGCTTCTCACAGGTTTCAGTCCTGCTCGGCTACTTTAATGCCCCCAAATTGCACTGGTTACAACCTCCAACTCGTTGTCTCTCGAGCATTGGAGAAACGGAGCGTTGGGGTTTTATACAGGGGGTTGTTTAATTTACAGGTGATTGGGTTTGTGATTGTTGGGATTATTAATTGAAGAAAGTTTGATTGTTGGGTTAGAGAGGGAGGAGAGGGACGATTTGTAGGGAGAAGCGACCACAACACCAATCAATCGTACCTCTGTTCTAGTTGGTTTAAAGAGATTGTACCAAAGTCTATTGGATTAACACTCTCTCCTTCACAAGATTGCACAGTTCTTTCCAATTTTGTAGGTTCGCTCATCATCGATGAGAAAGTACGACCATGGGACGTTGCCTAAGTTGTGTTCAAGGAGGACAATTGGTGAAAAGTTTTTGTAGCAGCCTACTCGTAGCCTTCCAGTACCACTCGAAGGCTGCATCGAAGCCTACCTAGAGACTCGAAGCCCAGCAAGACAGTAACTAAGTCCACGAAGCCTTCCGAGATTAATCGAATACTCGAAGGCATCATCGAAGCTAATTGCCATAGTCAAAGCGGAAGATAGACGGCCAGCATCAGAACTCAGGGGATTTCCTGTACTTTAATGGCTCGGTGAACAGTGAGAGAGAGAGACTCGGTGAACTGCAAGGAACTAAAAAAAATGTTATTTCTCCTCCTGAACAGTGAATAGCAATAAGGTACTGAAATAAAACCATTAAAGTACAGAGAAACAATTTCTGAAAGCAATTATTTAACCACAATAATTTGTATCCTTAAGACTGATACCAATTGTTAAGATTTCATACAATAACTATGATCAAAAATTGAATATGTAAAGGAGATTTTACTAACCTCTTCTCCTGCTCTTTAAAAATCCCCTGTTTTTTAGTAGAGTCTTCCCTTGGATTGGTTGCAGACCTCAATGAGATGGTTTTCTGTGTAGTTGCCTCTAAGAGGGACTTCCTCTCTATTTAATCTGATAGTGTTTGAGTGGTCTTCCCATTATACCCTCAAACCTTAATAAAGAGTCAGGGTTGCCTTGGCTATAGACGCAAGACGCAAGAGGCGGCCATCTAGGACCTCCAATTTTTAATGTAAATTTGGGGCCTCCAAATGGTAAAGTAGTAGATAAGAAAGGGCCCCAAAAATCCAAAAAAAAACAGTTGCCTTGTTGGCTTTCAATAATAGACTATCACTAGAAGGTTAGAAGTAATTTTGTAAGGCCCCCTAAACCTCAACCTTAGGGCCGGCCCTGTAAAGAGTAACACTAGGTCCTACCAACCTTAACTTGGTGTAACAATTGGGCACAACCAATAACACCTATACGACCTATTAACATGTGTGCTCGTAAACCGGAAAATAAAACATTGAGTAGTGCTGGTATAGACCGAAAATCCAACATTACTTTCAATGCATTGTTTTTGTATTTCTTTTTCCTTAGAGTACATTATTAGGTTAAGTTTACGTTGTTTTATAGGTGGTGATTGGAGATCTTCTCAGCCGTTAAAGATTATTCTTTGTTTCTTTATTTAAAAGCTTTTATGTTTTTCAATAAACGACATCAATCAATTGCTTGTCTGATTAGCTCTCTTTTTTCTCCTATTACTAGCTTCCCTTCCTAAGATGGAAAAGACATGCATTTCTTGCAGCAACATGCATAATGTCTGTGAGAGCGCTTGTTGTTCAACTCACTTTCTTTGTACACACCCAGGTATTTCTAATTTGCCCCCATTATTTTCATATCTTTATCATCTATTGAGATTTTAAATGCTTAACTATCTCCTCTGCTGTTATCCCTGGTTATGATGTTGCAGAAATATGTACTGTGTAAGCCTATAGTATTCACAAGATCATTGATATTTGCGACAGCTTTCATGTGTTTCTTCTCCGCAGTTATCGCATTGTTTAAGGTATTGTGGCTAAGATACTTTATCTCACATCAGATTTACTATTAATGAGACCAGCTACCATGTTTCCCCCACTTTCCAACAAAAATCAGGATAATTACCTTTTGAATTAGCTAAATAAATAGTAAGAAGTTGAAACATGAGTAGGAAATGAGTGTCATTTTCAACATTGTTGCATATAACAATCCAGAATTAATAAAAGTACCCAATTAGTCAAACAGCAAACGACAATCTGAAAATATAATCGGGGAAGAAGACCTTGAGATACCAATTGAACCAAAGGAACTATCATTTCTTATGAACTCATGCTCTCTTAGAAACTGACGCTTAAGCTTAAATTACACTAAGTACATATCATATCTGAGAAAAGTTTGTGCCAAGTACGTTATTTCCCCAAACCACTGAGAAGGGTGCGAGTAAATTATTATTTGATTTTCTGTTCTTAACAGGATATTCCTGATGTCGATGGGGATAGGTATTATGGGATTGAGTCTTTCAGTGTCCGGCTTGGCCAAAAACGGGTAAGTTCGGAAATCTTATCTCGCAATTCGTGAAGTATGTGAAACATTTAATGTGCCTCCGCACTTGACTACTATTTGTTGTTTCTTTTCCTGGAGCAGGTGTTCTGGCTTTGCATTAATTTGTTGTTGGTGGCTTATGTTACGGCCGTGCTAGTAGGAGCTTCTTCCGCATTCCCTTTCAGCAAGCTTGTCACTGTAAGGACACATCATATCGCCATTTGCTCCGACCTATTTAAAACACTGAAACGAAGTTTAATTTGCGCAGATATTAGGGCACTGCACATTTGCTTCAATTCTCTGGATTCGTGCTCAGTCTATTGATCTTACGAGTAAAGCATCTGTAACGTCTTTCTACATGTTTATCTGGAAGGTGAGTGAATCTTGAACTTACATTTTCTTACTCTTATATTGGTGTGAGCAGAGTTCTTATGAAATGGAATACGGATGACTATTATATGAATTTTGTTTGCGTGAAGTTATTTTATGCGGAGTATCTTCTTATCCCGTTCGTTCGTTGAGAAGAATAGTGAGGTTTTCAAGTTTCTTTAGAGAAGAGCTTCATGTATGCTACATTTAAAGTTTTTATCAAAAAACGTGAACATAGATTGTAATCTGTGTGTGCGCTATGGTGCTGCAAGGAGAAGAGTTTTAGAGCCTTTAGATATTTTCTTATATTTTTGTTAACTAAGTCAAGGACTTTGAGCTTCGAGTTATGATTTTATTGTAACAAAAATTTGAAGTAAACAATTTATGCTTTTGGTTATCATATTGTTACCATTGCAATCATACTTGTAAATTTCGCTGCCATTCCAACATCATAAAATGCAACTTCAAAATTTAAATAAAATTAATGGACAACAAATAGCGGATATTATATGTTGCCCTCCAACTATTTTGTAATGTTTATAAAAATGTTGAAAAAAATTGTTGAAAAAATGATTGAGGAGGATCTGAACATTAAACCCCTCAAAAAAAGACCAAGTCGTTTGAATGAGCCAAGGAGCCGTTCGAACGAGTTAGAAGAAAAGTCAAGCCAAAAGTTATGTTGCCGATTTTAGGCAAAATTGCCAAGGTCGTTCAAACGAGATATGGAGTCGTTCTAATGAGTCGAAGACAAAGGCAAGCATTCTGACTGCCTCATTTTCTAGGCAAAATTGCAAAAGTCATTCGACCGAGTCGAAGATAAAAGGCAAGCAATTTAAGTGCCTCGTTTTTAGGTAAAATTTGGGAAGTCTCGTTCGAACGACTTATGGGTCTGTTTGAATGACTATCGCGACTACTTCTAAATTTGGGTCGTTTTAAGAGCAATTTGATCCTATATTATAACTAGAAAACTTACAACCTATTTAAGGGCAAGGCTAGACAATGTAAAAGGGAGAGAGAAGGAGATCTAAGTTATAATCTAGAACTTGGGTTTTTGAGGAGTAATTCATTATAATCAATTGAATTGAGCAATAGAATAAGTTCCTATTAGGAAATTATCCCACCAATTCGTTTCTGTGTTAAATTCTTCTTTTAGGGTTAGTCTTTACTTCGATTGTGGACTAAGTGGTATCCGATTTTGGAGTTATGATTCTTGGGGGGTTGATGGTTTATGGTCTCTAGATGTAAACAACTCAAGCAAACGAAGGAGAGACTTGTGAGTCCGTTAAAGATTCATAGGAAACCCAACTCGAAGAAGAGTGTGAATACAGAGATGGGCAATTCAGAAGATCGACTCACGAAACTTAAAAATCAAGGTTTTAACCTAACTACTACCCTGGGGGGCTTAGTAGAACAGTTAACTCTCGCAAACATCTCTAATGCATCCACTTCGACGAAGTGAAAAGTGCGTAAGAAGAAGAAATAAGTTGAGGGAGGAGGAGAAGGACGAGGGTAACGAGGAGAAAGATGGGGATTCTTGATGCCGACTCCATGGAAGAAAAAGTGGTTATTGGTAAGTTCATGAATCCTATGCGTAATCTTCGTATTAATTTTAAAATAAAAATTCTAGTATTCGACGGGTCAATCGACGATGAGAAATTAGATAACTGGATAAATAGGTTAGAGACCTATTATTCAGTGTATGAATACTCGAATGCTCAAAAAATATATTTTTCATCATTGAAATTTACAAGTCAATGCACTCACGTGGTTGAAATCTTATAAGAAACATCACGTTATAGAAGTAGATGGTTTGAGTTAGAAAATATTTAAAGTGTTGGTTAGGAAGCAGCTTTATCCAATTGGATAGGATCAGGAGAAATGGGGCATCATTTGCGCCAAAAGTATGGATAACCAATCCAAGAGTATACTACGGCATTTCATAACCAGGCTTTGGTTCTAGAGATCGATGTGGACAAGTATGAGGTGTTTATGAAGTACACGGGTGAGTTATTGAAGTCCATTAGAAGGAAGTTGAAACTCTTTAATGTAGAAAATATCAAAGACTCTACCATGAAGGCGATCACCATTGAGGGCAAGTACTTGAAGAGTGACAAAAAAGATGACAATAACAAGTCGATGCGCAAGTCTGGTTGGAAGAATGAGAATAAGGGAGAGCCCAAGGGGAATTATTACATTCATTATAAGGCAAGTGAGCATATTCAAGATAAATGTTTGAAACTTCATCTGAAACTCAGGCCGAAGGATGAAAAGAGCAAGAAGGAGAAGCGTACACTAGCCGCAGCGGTTGTTAACCTCCAAGATTTGGATAAACCGAATTCTAAGCTTACTCTTATGCTTTAAGCAGACTATGACTACTGAGGAGACAAGTCGGGAATAACTTTCTTATGTCAACATTCAGGTGAAATAGAGCTTAGTAGAGGCCATCATTGATTTGGTAGTCAGAATAACTTAATTTCTGAGGCGTTGGTGATGAAGATGGTTTTGGGTACTACGACTCATCCAAAACTGTATGGTCTGGAGTAGATTAAGAAAAATACAGAGTTGAAGATCACAAAATAGTGTACATTCTAATTTGTGATTACTGAAATGTTTATTGATGAGGTGACGTGTGAGGTGGTTCATTTAGATGTGTGTCAGGTCACTTTGGGTAGCTCTTATCTTTGGGACCGAAATACAATTCATTAATATAGAGCTCGCAAGTATAGTCTTATGAAGGAGGGAAAATAATTCCATATCAATTCTTGTAAGGAACATTCCATAACGGAGAATTAAGTAACGACAATTCATTTTAATAGGTTAGTTAATACGAGTGGCAAGTTTGTGTTATTGTTGGTACGACCAGTTCAAGAGGGTGCCTCGGCTAAAGTGTTGTCTACTATGACAATATCTCCTAAGCAATAGACTGAAATAGGGAAGTTGTAAGAGGAGTATAAAAACTTTTTTCTTGGACTAGAAGGGATGCCGCTTAAGTGGGATATGGGGCATGACATCACATTGGTGAGTGGTGACCTAATACCCAACATTGGGTTGCATCGAACTTCTGTGACCGAATCTGAAGAGATAAAGAAGCAAGTGCAAGAGCTCTTGGAGTAAGGAATTATTAATCCAAGTTGTTCACCCTGTGGTTCACCGGTATTATTGGTGCCAAAGAAGAATGGGACATAGAGAATGTGTGTAAATTATCAGGAGTTGAACAAAATTACTGTGAAGAATCGTTATCCGCTTCCACGGATTGTCAATCTCTTAGATGAGTTATAGGGCGTTTACTATTTTACCAAGCTGGATCTTAAGTCGGGTTACCATCAAGTTAGAATTCGGGAAGAAGATACATGAAAGATGGCTTTCAAGACCAAGCAGAGACTCTTCGAGTGGTTAGTGATGCATTTTGGGTTATACAACGCTCCAGCAACATTTATGCAGTTGATAAATGAGGTGCTTCATGCTTTTATAATTTCATGATTGCCTATTTAGATAATATATTGATATATAGTCAGATATGACAGGAATACCTTGTACATATACGTAAAGTGTTGGAAGCATTGAAATCACAACAACTTTTTCTCAATGGGAAGAAGTGTGTTAGTTTGGGATGAAGAACCTAGTATACTTGGGGTTCATTGTTGGTGGAGATGAACTTATGCAAGATCTAGAGAAGGTCTGAGTTATTACTAAATGGCCTAAACCCCATTCAGTGACGGAAGTGTGAAGTTTTATTGGTTCTTATCAGTATTTAAGGAAGTTTATTCGACATTTTTCACAGAATTCAGCACCTTTATATTCCTTGACAAAGGCAGGTATGAAGTTGTATGGGAAGATCACTATGATAAAATCTTTCAGTTACTAAAGTGGAAGATTTTAGAAGTACCAGTATTAGCATTACCGAATTTGTAGCGTCCTTTGGAGGTAAAAGAAGATGCGTTAGACTATGCATTGGGGGTAATTATGTTGCAGGATGGGAAGCTGATTACCTACCATTCTGAGATGTTTATAAGAGCAGTGCACAACTATTCTACCTATGATAAAGAGTTTTTCAGTTGCATCAATCAGTGAAGCATTGGCAGAGTTGATTATTGGGAAAGGAGGTTCTAATGCATTCTAGTTATAAATCATTACAGTTTTTATCTACATAGTTCATGCTTCAGCAAGCTCGCCATATGAAGTAGATGTCATATCTTCAATAATTTACCTTGATTATCAAGACTAAGAAGGGAGTGGGACAACAAAATGGCTGACATGTTATCTCGACTCCCATTATCAACTACTTTTGCTTTGTTTGTAGCTATGCAGATATAGTTTATTATTTCGTCTGAGTACATTCTAGGGTATGATGATGACACAGAGCTCAGTGTGATTTACCAGAAGTTGCTGGAAGGGAAGACATGTGAGTATAAATTGAAGGATGACTTGATTTACAGGGGAACTCTACTATGTATTCCTGAGGGTGAAGACCGTTTACATTGGATTAGAGAGGCTCATTGTTCCTGGGTTGTAGGTCATTTTGGGGTTGAGAAGAGACTATTTTGAATATACGGCGTTATGCCTGTTAGCCGAAGATGCAGGTAGATGTTGCTTGTATGGTTCATGGTTGTATTTTAAGCAACACATCAAAGCCTTCCAATCATAAGTTGAGACTACACTTACCGTTGCCAGTACCTAACCGACCTTGGGAGAGCATGTCGATGGATTTTATGGGTGTTTGCCCATGACCAAGTATAAGAATGATTATCTGTTTGTGGTGGTAGATCGATTCAGCAAAATGATAGTTCTTATTCCATGCTAGAACACGATTACCACGGAAGGAGCAGCACGATTATTTTTTAAAGACGTTTAGAGGTATTTTGGGCTCCCTTCTTCTATTATTTATAATAGTGATATTCATTTTTTGGGGCATTTCTGGAGATCATTATGGGGGATGATGGACACTAAGTTGAAGAGAAGTACTGCATTTCATTCATAGACTGATGGGCAAACAGAGGTAGTGAATCACACTTTGGTTCATTTATTACTGGGATTTCATTCTAGGCATCCTAAAACTTGGAATGATAGTGGATATAACTGATATTATTGCCTGATTAACGACTTATATTTTGTTGCTAACAACTGTCGCAAAAAATAAAGTCGTTATTATTACCGACAGTTATAAATGCCGTATTTTGGCGACATATAAATATGTCGTTATTTATATAAAACAAATATGACAATTATATGTGTCGCTTTTTATGTCGTTTCAAGGAGATAAAAGTCGTTTAGTTTAAAAATAAACAACAAAATTATATGTTGTATTTTATAAATAAAAGCGACAATAATATATGTTGATTTTTTTGTCATGAATTTTTTTTAAAAATAGATCTATATGTTGTTCTTCAAGAAATCCAACAATTGTATGTGTCATTTTATCTGCCATTATATGAGAAAAAGACATTTAGAATTAAACATACACGACTTATAGGTATGTCATTTTTAAGAACAAATACTATTTTTTTAATTGAATGGAATACCATATTTTTTCTATTCACCTAGACAATGCTCTTACCAAAATATATTTGAACATTAAACCAAATTATTCCAAAAAAAGCTATATTATTAAAAATCTCTAAAAATGTGTTTCGAAATAGCTTTCAATTCTACATAAAAGAAATAGCATACACTAATAAAATAAACAAAGTACAACTTTTCTCCCAAACTATGATCTCACCAGCTACACCATCCTCAAGGGGTCCATTTTCTGTTATATGAATGATCTCATCTATTAATATATTATAGAAATCACGCGAAGCTCTTCCACCTTGCTGAAGAGTTCCATAAGCAACTATAACACCATACCAATCTAATAACTCACATGACCTTGGCGGAACCGACATGGATGGACGATATGTGTTAGCAAATGGTGAGCACCCACTCTACAAATAATGAAAATTACATATAAGCATTCAAACATAATAACATGATAATTTATTATAACCAATTATAGCATAAATAATATATAAGTCAATTCCTGAGATGATGTTTTGATGTCAGAAGTATGGCGCTTTTGTGACTCACGAGGAGAATCACGAGATTCGAATAATACAAACCTCTCTTCAAGTTGCTTTCGCGCATTAGACTCAAAAATAAGTTGTTCCCCGAAAGACTTCAATTGAGATTGTAAATTCGTGTTTGTCACCTTTTCATTTGTAAGCTTCATTCTGGAAGGTAGTGTACTCTCCAATTTGGCACTTGACATATCACCAAAGCCCTATATATAACCGTTTTTATCTTTTCCAAACACCTGTACATCAAAAACCAATTCAATTATAAAAATACAATTTCAGTAAATAAATATAGAAAAAATTACAATAAAGCAAAACTTAAAGCTGCAATAAGTTAATAGTGTTTGAACTCAATTAGACAAATACCATATGGATACCTATATGTTACATCTTCTTCGCAAGTACGGAAAGGGAATAGAGAATATTAATCAAGACAAGCATGCAGAAAAGATACATGTATTACACCCTCAATTAGAAAAGATAGACCCCAAGTCTTATAATTTCTTGGTTGCAGATGTATCTCACCCCAATCAGAAGGGATACACTAAGTACTGGATGATATTCTTGTGATAATAAAATTGCAAGGCTATGTACTGAGACCAGCTACTAAGGAATTTAACTGAGGTGAGCCGGCCCTGTGATTAGAGAAGATCTTCTTTTCTTTTTTTTCTTCCTTTTTTATTGCATCAAAATGCAATTTCTCCAACTAAAATGGTGCAGGTGCATCATCCCAACCATTATTGTCAGCAGCTTTAACTGCAGCTGCAACTGGCTGTGCAGTCCACTCAACGCTAGCCAAAGTTGAAATTGCAAGAACTTTACTTCATTTAACAGCAGGTGGTCCTGTGTACCCTTCTTTATATACAGGAGCTTTTTTTTCTTCTTCTTTGGTTTCCTCAGGTTCTCTATAAAAGAATAAGTCAACCATCACATCCCATATCTGCCCAGGGAGAATAGTGTCACGCATCTGAGAAGCCATCCTTGCTAGCAACCATAACAAGCAACCAATACTTTATTTCACTTTGTTATTGGCAGGAATCCCAATATCAACATACCTCATTGGTGAGTCAGTGTCGCAGAAGGCAATAATCGGGATGTTTCTAAGGGCATCCTCCTTAATGGGCTGGTGATATGTTTTGGGGTCAGTGAGTGTAAGAAAATGAGGCTCACTGAAGGATGTCTGGCGCTGATTAGTAAAAGTTCTAGGGCAGTGCCTTCCTGCAATTAGATGTGCACCCGTATATTGAGCAAACTTTAGTACAAATCTCTAGCCATATGGCCTAGTGGACTGGACAATGATGTCTTGAGGATTTTCTATAGCAACAGTAGCCCTTGCAGTCAACTGAAGTTTTTCCTAAGTTTTCTTAACATAATTAATGTAGATACCATCGATCCTTCACTTGTAGAGTATTTCTCCATCTGGAAATCACAATTTTTGGTTCCGAGATGGCATTGAGCAGAGAACATCATTTGGATTTCTTCTTTCATTTGAGAGATTGGTCTATCAGTTGAAGGTGGAGTCGCCATGATTAGATTAGATTAAGTTTATTGAGCTCTCCGCAAAGCAAAGACTACAAAGACCCTCGATTAGAGAAGATCTAATCATGAAAAGTATGCAGAAATTATTTGAGTTATGAATACCTGCACCGCATTCTCAATCATAAGATATTTATTAACTACTGGACGATATTCTTTTCATGCTAAAATTGGAAGGCTGAGTGCATAGAATTGCTAGTGATGAGTTCAACTGGGGAGTTATGAAATGCACATTTTTAACGGAGTTGTTTAGTAGTACGATGCGATTTGCATGAGCTTATTCAAGCGAGTGCATCCCAAGTGGCAGTTAACTAAATGGCTAGATGTTGCGATACATGCCTCTCAATGTCGTATTACCAGGTGTTCTTATGTGAATTATCTTAAAACAAAATCACAGTTCAAACATTTTAAGGATTGTAAGATTCGTTCATCTGGCGGCTGTATCAAAAGGCAATAATCCATTTTAGGTACTTCTAACCCCATACCCAATGGAAAATACAATTCAAGTTAGCGTCAGTTCCACCTTTGCACCTGATGTGGGTGTTTTGTTGTTGTTAAAACTAAAGTGTCAAGATGTGTTATTTTCTTTGGAGGCATTATTCTTCAGACAACATGTTTAGATTCTATCTCCCAAAAATTGATGAAGATCTGGGAGAAAATCCGCAAGACTCAAGTGCATCATTTCATTTGGAGATCAATGCAACATTGATGTTAAACCAAAGAGAATCTAAAAGAAAAATAAAATGAAAACATGTACTAAATAAATATTACTTACATTTGAAACTGCATCTTGATCAAAAAAACTATCCACAAGGTCAGGTAGATTCTGAACGACCGTGGTAAGCACCTCCTGGAGGATATAGCAAAATGCAAGATTAAAGTAAATATAAAAGGGAATTATTTGTTTGCTCAGCAAGTACTTAGTGAATACATCCTTCTATTTGTTCTTATCCCAAAAATTTGGTAATTATGACAATGATGCAGGGTATCCCACAAGTACTAGATGGCCTTTTATAATTTAGAGATGTTGAATAAGTTCTATAATTTGGTTGGTCTATTCCATAATTTTGGTGGTGTAATGTTTTTATGAACTATACTTATACTCCTGTAATTAAAATCAAACGATGTGTTCGATCAAAAAGAAAGTAACAACTACTAGACTCATGTGCAGTTCCAATTGACACCTATAATTTTCATGATATTAAACGTTATCTTCGTGCAAAATTTCCAGACAGTGTATATGTCAAAAAATAAGTATGTCTTCTTGTGAATAATCTACTCTAGTAGTTCTATTTTGTTTTGTGCTTAAATAATTTTCATTACGATGGATGTGTACAGTCAAAGTGAATTTACGACCACTTGTTTGCGATGGTCAAAAACCATCATAAATAACTGTTAAAAATTGTTTTTTGATAGTCACAAATTTCCCTTTTTTATATAGTGTGTACCAACGACATTCAGAATAGACACAAGATTAACATGAACCAAAAAAATACAAGAAAAAGAATTTAATATTATATACATAATAGTTAAATCTTACCATTTCCATCCGCTTTCGTATGACATGCCATAAATAGATGAGTTTTCTTAACTTTTAGTCCAGGGTTTTCTTTTTCCTGTAAGAAAATAATGGATTTAGTACCAGCAAAAATTAAAAAAATGGATAATTCTACAAATTTTCAGAAGTAAATATTTATATAGAAAACATGCTTATTATTCAATGTTAATTTCCAAACAAATATAATACCATTTTCTCTTTCTTTCTAGTGCATCCCATTCTGCCAGTAGTATGGGGGCTATGCATTTTGCTCCTTGCATACTTGCCATTAACACGACAGTTCATTACATTATCCGTGGAACAATCATCTACGAATTCATACCAATCTTCTTCTTTCACATATTTCTGTGCATGTGCTTTTCTTTCAAAATTCGTTAAATACTTATCGTAACTTTTTCGCAAATTAGTTTTCCAAGATTTATTCATCTTTTAGTCAATTACCTTCTTGTGTACTTTAGGATCCAACTCAAAAGTCAGCTGTGCAACTTAAAACAGTTAGATGCATATGAATTACAAGAAAATACATTTTGATTATGGTTATTGGTACTTACATAAACATCATCACGTATCATCTTTTTAACATCTTTACCTATAAGACACCAATCGCGACTGATAGAGGAAACGTATGTCCTTGCAAGCTCACCACATTTTGTGGTAAATTTTGTATGATACTCCCCAATTATACTTACATTTTCATCAAACTCTAATGGAAAACGCCCACCTACATTAAAAGGTATACAAAAATATAAAACACCATATAAGACAAGAATAATTCTTTATGATGAAGGAACCATCAGTATATACCTTATGGTGCTTGATGAAGGAACCATCAGTATATATCTTTTGAATAAAACTAAGGCAAAAGAAATCAAGGATTTTAGTCACATTTTTTTTTTTTGAACAGTAGAAACAAGACTAGATGCATTAATACTTTCACACCTATCTCACGTGGAAAGGAATGTAACATGTTCTTGACTTCCGAAAACAAAATGGAAGATAATCAGTACTAACTTACAATGACTAGATACCACTTTGGTTGCATCTCATTCTCAACAATCAAAGTTATAAATCTTGAGTGATATCAAATTGGATACATAAGTGAAAAAAATTAAGCAAAGGACTAACTGATCCATAAAAGAAAATCAAACCTATTATCACGGATGACCATCAGCTATGAGTGCAATGGAATGTTGAACCTTCGTTTGAACTTCTAAGCATATAACAAGCTTGCAATATTTTGCAAACTGAGTTATAAAATGTTCTACCAAATGACTCCCCCCCACCACCCACTCAACAGAACTAGGTAAGACACCATATAGGCCACCAATTAACTTATAATCTACTCGTTCTTGCCTTTTGATCCACAGTAAAACCCTTAAAATTCCATCCTACCTTGATGTTCTTCCACAACTTCTGGAATCTCATCTTGATACTTGATCACAAATTTATTAAAAAAATCTCTTCTTATCTTGCATTAGTTTTAAAGGTATATTAATCAAATCATTCTTAACCAATCCTTTTGACATGAAAATTTGAAGAACTGAGCACCTGGGAATAATACACTTTTCTAGACTTGAAGCCATAAGTCTAGGATACTTGGAAACCGCATAAGGCTTCCATTCCAAATTTGTTACAAAGAAAGCCATCAATTTCTTGATATTCTCTGCATTTTACAGATGTATAAGGGGATATCTTTTGAGCATAGTTACGAGTTTGTCATCAGTGTGCATTAAGGTTTTGATGAAATTACAAGATGGGATAATTTGGTTCTCCAGCTCCCTTAATAGGAGCGAAGGGCTGCTAGATATTATTTTAGCAAGTTTAGGAGTTGTTATCCCCAATAATTTGAAAAACACAAACTTGGGCTTGAGGATTTTGTATGGTTTGGCTAGAAGCAGAGTATGACATTTTGTGATGAAGTCTGATATTTGGGCATTGGTGAACCCTTGATCTCTAAATAGCTCAACGACAGAGTCTGCTTCTTCTAATGACTTAATTTTGATCTTCTTTGAAACCTCAGTAACGAATTCTAATGAGAGCCCAAATGAGTTTTCAAGGAAAGAAACGGTAATAAGTGATTTCTCATCTTTTACAAATTTTGATATTGATTTGAGAGATTGCGTTTGAAAAAACCCAAAATGGGGTCTTGTTATTCAGTACTGCATTGAACCCTAATACTTGTTATTCAAAATATGTGAATGAGGGAGGGACAACAAATAAAACCCTAAAATTAAATGAAACAGGTTCAGTCACTTGCCGCAGGCGTTTAGGAATGATCTTGAAGATGTCGGCTGGAAGGTCGAGAGGTCGCCAGTTCATCGGGTTGTGACTGCGGCGGATGGAACTGTTAAGATACTACTAAATTTGGAAGATAACAAAGTAATAAAGCGGTTGGAATACCAGTGGAAGATGACCAAGGGACAAATTACCTCACTGCCTATGTCTCATCCCTGGTAGGATGCGCATTACGTTGCTTATTTATGCTACTGGCAAGGGAGGGTACTCAAGGAACCTGCAACGTCATGAAATTATGGAGTATGTATTGGCCATAGAGGAGCTTTTGAAGTGCAGGATAAGCCTATGATGGATCCGAAGGCAGTTTTAGAAGCACACTGATGTTTGAATAAGGATATACAAATTGGTCAAAGAATGATGACAATTTCTGCAGTTGGGGTGCCGAACACAATAAAAAAGTTAGCAGCACATAAACTGAAGTCCACATTGCCTGTCAGCTTGCGCGCTCCAAGCCAAAAACTCTGGGAAACTACTGTGCCATGTGCAAAATCTTACCTCTTGGAAGCAATTATGAAGGACTGCAAGGACTACTTCCTTGAAAGTGGTCGAAGGGTATAAATATTTGCAAGGATGTGTTCAAATGACATTCGAGAAATCTTATTTATCATAGTTTTTCTATACTGTTAACTTGTAATTAAACAATGCTATCAGTATATTCATGAACTATGTGTATTTACTCTTAACTGAAATGGCATTGTTTTTAGAGAAGAGATTGCCCATATTAATGTCACTTTTAGCTTCATATACCATGATGTGTACAACAAACTTAGATATACTATCAGAAAGGTTCCAGACTCAGTTATAACAATTCAATTCAGAAAAGCCTCGTATGGAAAAACTAATTAAAATTGCTAATTTTAAGCAGCTTGATATACTATGAAGCAATTCAATTAAGATACATCTTACCTCCAAAAATAGATGCCCCTAGCGATGGAAGGACCTTGCCGATGTAGGTCTAGCGTCGCAGGCCTTCTAGACCTAACCCTAGGATCTAGAAACTAATGAACAAGCTGAAAGTCTCTCACATCCCACCCCATATTTTGTAGACGCCCCTAAATCTACCTTATTAACATATACAAAATGTAACTTTGTGACACGGTTCCCTAGAAATCTACGGACACAACTCCTATAAATCAATAATATACATCCATATATATATGTATAATCTGGAAATAAATATTATAAAGAGTAACAGGGCTGCTATTATGAATCAACAAAACTTGTAAAGATAACCAAAAGTACCTTGTAAAAATCAGAACTCGTCGTTTGTAGGGAGAATCAACAGAATTTCCTAATAACGTTATATCAATCAATCATCAAAATTATAAAACATAATTTATTAGGAATTAAATCAAGCAATATTTTCCAGGTACTACAAAAAGGTTAGCCAAATACATAAATCATAAACTTTTGAACAGTCGAATCTGCTAAAGAGAAAAATCAATTTTTGATCAATTCTAGGTTAAATTGAAGACTTATAAATACCCAATAGCTTGCAAGGATTGTGAGAGAGATTAATTAAATTAATCTGCAGTAATCCTTTTAGGGTTTCTATTAATTTCTACAAACATAAAAAATAGTAATTAAATTTTTAGTAAGTTCATACCTTTGTGGGTTTTCAGGGTGAGAGCCGAAATGAGGAATAACTCTTTAATCCGATAAAATTTTACTTTTAGGGCATTGAGGGAAAAAAATCCTTTGTGGATTTCGTATTGTAGGATTATGGGAGGGAAAACCCATATCTTTTCCTACCAATCTTAGAAAGGTTTAGGGAGATAGAGAGAGGTAAGAAAGGAGATTTATCTTACGATTCGTTTGGAAAACAACATATAGGACTGTCGCCAAAAAAAATTAACCTCGACTTTCATATACAAATGTCGAGAACTTAGTTGGTTTTCCAACATATAGAATAGTCGTTATTGGTTACCATATCTTTAGTTTGCTTTTAACCGGGCGGTTCATGGCTTTACTTTGAAGTCTCTGTTAAAAGTTTATCTTGGGTGCTTGCCTCAAAGCTCCTTTGATATGGCATTTATTTTTGGTAATAAGAATGTGTCAGGGAAAGAGGACGAGGAACAAGTTAAAGCTCAGCGTTTCATGGAGAAGATAATTAAGGTTCATGAGGCGGTTGCAGAATAATTAATTGAAGAAGACTTAAGTAAAGAAGGCTCGACATGTCAAGCATTGGGTTGAATGCACTTTTTAAAAGGGCAACCTAGTTTAGTTGTATTTGGGTAAGGAACAGCTTGATGGAGAAGGTAATAATCTCAAGCCTATCCATTATGGTCCATTTACTATACTCAAGAAGATTGGTGACAACGCATTCTAATTGAATGCCACAATTTATGAAGATATATTCAGTTATTAATGACGATCATTTGAAACCCTTTGAGTCGTCTCTCCCAGATGAAGACTCCACAATCGACACTCGCCTACCGTCAGTTGATGACTTATAGATGGAAATAAAAGATCTATGACAGGGGATAGTATTCTAGAGAGGAAGGTTACTACTATAAGATGGGGAAGTATCTAGTCGTTCAGAGTTGGGAAGAAATGTTAACTATCGAGCAAGTCAAAGTGGTATAACAGGGAAATGGGCGCGACCGCTTTCCCTCATCTCCAGTTTTAGCCTAGGCATGAGCTCAAGGCTCCTAAAGGGGGGAGTCATGATCAAAGAGGATCTCAATATTAAATCTTTCAAAAGAAGACTAAGTCATTCAGACGACCAATAGAGCCGTTCGAACAGGTTAGAAGAAAAGCCAAGCCAAAAAGTCTGTTGCCGATTCTAGGCAAAATTGCTAAGGTCATTCGAACGAGACATGGAATCGTTCAAACGATTCGTAGATAATGGCAAGCATTCTGACTACCTCATTTTCTAGGCAAAATTTCTAAGGTCATTCGAACGAGACATGGAGTCGTTCGAGCGAGTCAAAGACAAAAGGCAAGAATTCCAACTGCCTAGTTTTTTAGACAAAAATTAGGAAGTCGTTCGAACGACTTATGGATCTGTTCAAATGACTATCGCGACTAATTCTAAATTTAGGTCATTTTAAGGGTAATTTGGTCATATATTGTAACTAGGAAACTTGAAATCTATTTAGCTTTTGTGGTGTAATTCATTATAATCATTTGAATTGAGCAATTGAAGTTCCTATTTGTAAATTATCCCACTAATTCGTTTTTCTTTGTTAAATTCTTCTTCTGTGGTTAGTCTCTAATTCAATTATGGATTATTTTTTTTTCTCTTGTACCCTTCTTGTACTGTGCACGTGACCTTGAAGATAAATTTTCTGCCATCAAGCTTTGGGGTGAGTTGTTAGTAAGTGGGTGAAGATACATGCAAATGGTTTTTGCCACACTACTTTCTACTTCTCATCCTTCACTAATTTATAATCATTACTCACTCAAACCATGCTAATATGATTGTCGTACCCCCTTGAACTAATTTGACTAGTCCAACTTCATTGAAGAGATTAAATTGCCCCTTCGTGTTGTGCACGTGACCTTAAAGACAAATTTTATGCCATCAAGCTTTAGGGTGTGCTGTTAGGGGGTGAAGATATATGCAAATGGCTCTTACCACACTACTTTCTACTTCTCATCCTTCACTTATTTATACTTACTCAAACTGTGATAATATGACCATCGTACCCCCCCCCCCCCTCCCGTTCAAGGATGCGCAGCAACGCAGGGATGGTCTGCGTTGTATTGAGAAGCAAGTTATTTTGGAGGAGGACAAAGTTAGAGGCGTTCTTCCAAAGAAGACTCGTGGTTGCCCTGCTTGTGATTAGTATTATATATTTCCATCTATATTTTTTTTTTTGAAAGTAATAAAAAAAATTCCTTTCGAACTGTTGTTGTCACATTTGTCAAGCTGATTTCATAATCCTGTGGATCTCATATTATGTGCTATTTTATGTACAAAATAACGGCCTCGAACTATGGAGACTATTTAGCTTGTTTATTGAATCGAAATTCCTGGATTATTATTTCGAGCTTCAAATTGACTGGGTTTTTTTTTTAATTAGTTGTATTAATGTTGTTGTGGATCACTATGACAGTTGTTTATCCTTATCTTTAAGTATTCTTATTCCTTGATATATAGGATTTTGCAATATCTTATTCTACATCTATAAATAGAGGGAGTTACATAGTTATGATATATGGGATTAGACAAGTAATTAGGCATAGGAATTATGGTGAGAACTCACTCGTAGAGGGCGTTACGTAGTTGAGGGACGTTTAGCGATAATAGTAGTAAAAGTGCATGAACGTCTCTTTGGGCGACTCAGTTATTATACCAAGTTGCCTATTTCTATTTTGCAGGTGGAAGGTTTAAATGCAAAGAAGAGAGAAATTGAGGTGGGCTGGCATTTTTGGTGTGATGTATTTCATTATATGATCGTCGAACCTGATGCTTAAAAGATTGTTGTAAGAGAGATTGTTCTTGAGGAGATAGTTGATGAGGAAGTGAAGATTGCTAGTGGTGAAGTGATGAAACATGGTACTGCAGGGCACCTCGGTTGCTTTAAATATAGCTATTTATAAGAGTTCAATTTATGTGCAGATTGAATTAATATAAAATTAGGGGAATAAAGAAATAATATTTTTAGCTTGACTTGTCATAATTTTCTCAATTAACGTGTATTCTGGTAAAATATTTAAATTTAAATATTTCTTTGTATTGGCATTCTCTCCCGTTTAATGATAAATAAGTGTGATCATTCTGTGAAAATTGTTGGATGTTCAAGAGTACTTAGTGATTTGTAAAAGAGTTTTAAATAAAAGTTTGAATTATGTGCAACGAGCTTTGTTTTCATGGAGGTTGGGAAGTCTGAGAGAAGGATGAGTTAGAGAGATAGATATGTTGCATTATAAGAATTATAATAGTGGTAATGATAAAAGGGGTTCATTTTCCAAAAAATATGAGTTGTCTGACAGAAAAAGTGGAAAGGACGGCTCGGTTGAAAAATTGAGGATGGCTTACACAATTCTCAAAAACTTCCAGCAGTTAGAAAAATTTCTTATAAATAACTCTTTTTTATTTCCCTCAAAATGGTTCCAGAAAACCTAGAAAGGGAGAGATATAGAGAGAAAAATTTGAGTGCGAAATTTCTAAAGAGAAAAATTAAGACACACTACATCATTCCAACAAGGAAGAAGAAGTTGTTTACTTTGCAGAGGAGAAGGGGGATTTGTTACAAGAGAAACTTGTGTAGAAGGAGAGGAGTAGTGTCCCTGAATCATATTCAGCCATTGAAGGTTAGTTGAATTATGTTGTTAATTTTAAGTAATATGTTCTTGTGTATTCAATCTTCATGGATTTTCTTGACTGTTTTCCCTCGTGTTGCTTTGTTTTGAATTTTGAAAAATCTATTCCTCATTTGGAAAGTTTTGTCACGTACCAAAATTTGGAGAAGGAAGATTATTAATCTATTTTATTGGTATAACGCATAAGCAATGTATTCATTAATAATATGTTAAACGAATAAAATCGAGGAAATCTAAATAAAATTGATAAAATACTTGGGCCTCTATACAGGTGTAGATACGTGTTAAAGTATTAATAAGTAGCCTACCTTCTGTTTTGAGTTCCTCATTCGAGATGGGCTCTACCACTTCTGGTCGATCCATAACTGAGGAGAATGTCGATAATGAAGATGCGACCTCTGTTGGGTATGAGGTTGATCGCATTAGTAATGTCTAATGATAGGGCCAAATTAAGTGTAGATGGTGGGAGTGATAATGACAATCAAGTCAATTTTCCTAGCATCCTTCATAGTTATCCCGAGGGCTTTAATCCCTTGAGAGAATTTTGCAAGTGCAAGGGTAGTCTAAAAGGAGTGTGGGGAGGTGTACTGTAATTTTGGGGGAGGACGTATAAGAAGTATTTTGATGAAGAGGGGGCTAGTTCGTTATTTCTTCTTCCTGATTTACAGGATGAGAAAATTGCAAGAGGAATTATGGATGCCATTTCTTTGGACTATTTTAATGGTGACGAGTTCGATAACCTGGATGAGCGCTTTTTATGCTATCTCTCACAGTTCGACTATGGGTTAATGGTGCATTTGAGCAATTTTGCTAAACGTATAATGAATGGGATCAAAGCCTACCCTGCCTAGTTTGGGAATGTATATGAGGTAATCAGTAGGGGGGAGGAGGACGCGTATAGGGAACATTTTGATAAAGAAGAGGATAATTCGTTCTATCCTCTTCCGGATTTACAGGAGGAGAAAATTGCTAGAGGAATTCTGGAAGCCATTTCTTTGGGCAATTTTAACAGGGATGGGTCGGATGACCTGGATGAGGGATTTTTGTACTATCCCTCTCAATTCGATTATGGGTTAATGGTTCCTTTGAACAACTTTGCTAAAGGCATAATGAATGGGATCAAAGCCTGCCCTGCCCAGTTGAATGGGAATGCATATGAGATAATTAGTGTTTATGAAACACTGAATTCGAAGTGGGCGGAGGAGGGACAGAAGAGAAGATTTACTTCGGTAGATGTGCTGAAGTATTACAACGTTAAGTATTTTAACGCCACTTGGGGCGCTTATTTTTCTTCTGTTTATCCATTACCTCAATTTTTTGACCTCGATTCTGCTGGGAATGTGTAGACTGATAACCTAATTTGGGTGAGAGGTGAATGTATGCAGCAAGCTGATGAGGACGTCCTAGATCTATCATATAAATCATTAAGGAACATAAGTTGATATTTTAGATTTTGAACTTCTTTTTTTTTGTGTTCTACTTTTAATATAAATGTTTTGCTGGCAGATCTTTGGTGCACCGTTGATAAAGAAGAACTCTTGTCGACGTCGTTGCTTGAGAAGGTACTGAACTCCAAGGTGTGCCAGGCGATCTAGGTATAAGTAGACGTAAGAAAGTGAACATTAAGTCTTTTAAGGTACAAAAATCTCAGGTGAAAAGGAAGATGGCGGATATTGGCTCATCTTCAGCGGCGGTTTCCCCCATGGTGAATACATATGCTGAAACCAGGATTGCGATACCGACGATCCCAAAAGCCCCTCCAGTGGTGCTTAAGCCGAAACCATTTGAGACCAATTTGAGCAACCCAGGTCGAAGAATGTCTAGGAAGGAAAATGTGTTGAGTCTAAAACCGGTGAAGGTGAGGAGGCCGAAACTACCTCAAAGAAGAGAAGGCTTGTTGACTTCCCTCCGGCTCCTGCTGAGGTTGAAATGAAGGAGGCTTATATAAATCCTAGTGTATATGAGGATTTGCTAATTTTGGAAGGCATGTTGAGGGCCCTTGCACTGTCTAATGCTTCACAAGTTAAATCTTCTGTGGAAACTGAGCTTCAGAGGGTAAGTTGAGGTATCTTCATTATTCTCAGTCCTGTGACCTCTTTTTTTTTACTATTTTTGTACATGTTTTCCACGTTCTGAAGGGTCTCATTCTTAGCATCGAGGATAGGAGTGAGCTCTTCCAGAAGCGGACTGTCGAGCTAGAGCAGAGATTAGCGGGGGAGCTTGAGAAGGAGAGGGTAAAATGGAGTTCAGAGGTCGCTAAACTGAAAGCATCTTTTCAGGTGATCGAGGATAAGCTCGAGAGAGAGTCCATGCACAATATTAACGAAGTTAGTCTTGCTCATAACAATCTTGTTCAACGACTTTAGGAGGATGGCTACTCTGATTCTGACATCATGGTGATTATGAAAGGACGATCTACAGATGTTATAGGGCCTGATAGTGAAGGGGATGAAGTGGATGTTAGGACGTCTCCAGCTTGATTGGTTGTTTCCGGTCTGGATGCTACCATCCTATCATGCAAACTGAAGTTCGAGATGCGGATGAACTGGAGAAGGTAGTTTATGATATATGTTGGGTATTTATAAACTCTTTATTTTTTGCAGAAGGTTTTTTTTTGTTTGGGAATACAACTTGTTGGTTTAGGTGAAATGGATTTGTTATTTTATTTCCTTGATTTGATATAAGAATTGTTGCAGGAGTACGCTCCCACTAACAACAAGGTGGAAGGTCACGGGCGACCTCACCACTAAGAGTAGGAACACTCCATCTAGGTCATACTGCGGGCTGACCTTTTAACGACAAGCAGAACTGTGGCTGGGACTTACCCAACGACCATAGAGCCGATACGACGATAACTAACGACCAACCCGAGGTTTGCCCCCTGCCCACGTGGAAATATAAAGGCCTACGACCCTGAAGGGACATCTTAGGAATTGCCCAGGGTACGTGAGCAGGGGCATCCCTTGGTTAAACCCTCCCTATAAGTAGAGGTAAAGGGGTAACCTAGATGAGGATCTTCTTCTTCTCTTTCTAGACCTTCTTCTTCTGCCTCTTTTGTAGCCCTCTTCTAGAGAGAACCAGCTAAACCAAGGAGACAGAGGGAAACCCAGAGAAAGTTGAGTGATTCTCTCCTCCGGCATAGTATTAAGCCCATAATGAACGAACTTACGCTCATTGCTATCTCTGAGAGGAATCACAGGACCACAATTATGATTTGTAGGACGTCAACAAACTGCAATTTACTATTGACACCCTTAATAAAGAGGTTGTTAGGGAGAGAAATTCATCAGTTGCAATAGCTCTTGTAACTGCACATACTGAGGCTCAGGTGAGAGAATATAAAGCTCATAGTAAAGAAAATTAGAAAAATTTATGTGATGTACGGCTAGGATGGGCTAAAGAAAAAATTGAAAAGAATGAAGTAATTAGAAAAGATAGAAGTAGGTATATCAAAATTTAACCTTTTTTACCTGGCCGTATTAGAGAGAATACTCCAGAAGTAGCCAAGGACCTTATGATGTTGACTATATTTTTAGAAGCCAAGATAGATAGTGAGAGCGGTTTAATGGAAGTTTACCTTCGAGTGTTAGAAGATCAAGGCATTTGTCAAGATCCTGATATCATTGAGCACATGGCGACTAGAGCTAGAAACCTGCATAGCTTGAAAGCCAAACATGTTTAAGCTCGTGCTGGTGTCTCAATGATTTATATATAATTATGATTTTGTAAAATTGTAATTGAGTTTATGCAAAATGTTTCCATCTAGGAACTGCTATGTATGAGGAATATATTTCATAACTTTCTAAAGAATGTTATGAGAGAGCAATCTGTTGTGCAGGAAAAGTTGGAAATTGCTCGAGCTGATCAAAAAGCTCTTTTTGATCATAATGAAAAACTCATGTTCAACTTAAAAAAGGCTCACGACGCTTTAGAAAATTCTACTGGCCTGAATAAAAAAAATAGGGGTTGATTTGGTCAACTCATAAGTTGTTGTAAATAAATTGACCGACCTAATAACAAAAATGGAGGCCAATTTGATGAACGCACATACTTGAGAAAAAGACTTGAAAGAGATAATAACGAAGATGGAGGCTGAGTCTTTTATCTCTTAGGCTAATGAGAACCATTTGGTTGAAGTTATAACAAAAATGGAGGTTGATTTAAATGGGAAGGTAAGGTAGAAGAATTGAGCAATCAAAAAATGAAAAGTGATATCGAATTGGGTGAATTGTTAGCTGTAATAAAGGAAATGACCAGCCTGAAATCTAAGATTGAGGTCTTTTGATGAATGAGCTCGTTGAGAAGGACATTTTAGAGAAGCGTTATAACAAACTTCAAATTTTATATAAGAGTTCGTAAGCATATTTTATTGATCTGGCCATACCGAACAGGGATAGACTCTCGGCAAGTGAGGTGCATGAGAAAGAGTTGAAAGTGGTAATATCATTTTTTTTATGGGAGAAACTATGAGGATTGAAGAAGATAGGGATATGATGCACGATTTCCTGGTCAAAAACAAAGTTATCTGTAATGAGGATATAATTCGTACCGAATATTTGAATCAAGTTGAACCCGGTATTATTCCCATTACCCAGGACCAAGTGGAATATGACAAAGAAATTATTGTCGCTAGAGAAAAAAGGTATATGTCCTCAAGAGCTCCAAAATTTGATGGAACCTCTTCTGGTGTAAACTAGAAAAAGTCCTTTTATAGAATGTTTGAGGTGATTTATCATGTAACTATGTAGTAGTCAAATACATCGAAGCTAGTTTTACCTTTTGCTTAATCATATGATATTTAGTAGATTTATATATATGATAATAGACAGTGGAAAAAACATGAAAAAATTTCATTGATGAGAAAAAAATGTGCAGACTCTTGGAGACTAAATCTCACTTTTTGAAGTAAATGTGAAAGACAACAGTAAATGTACACTGTTTTTAGAAATATATCGAACTAACAATAGTATTTCTTCAACCTCCTTGTGTTCCAAGTGTAAGAGCCTAATTTCACAATAGCTCGAATAAACTCTTACACTGAATGTACCTGTGACACAATTAGTATAACCAATAATATAAGATGGCACAGATGATTAGCGTGGAAACCTTTAAATAGGTGAAAACTATGACCTCAGCTTGAGGATTTAGAAATTGTAACTTTATTACTTGAGACTGATATTTTGATTTACAAGTTATGATCTTTTGAGCTAGATAAACTTTTATTTATTTTTCTCTTCTTCTGTGCTTTATTCCTTTTATAGACCTTACTCTCAGTTCGTTTACATGTATCAGCACGTTTTCCTAAATTATGGGGAAAATGGAGGCTATCTTTGTAACTGCCAGTTCGTGGGAGACAGGTGTTCTTGACTTGTTCTATTTTACTTAAAGTGCTCGAGCCACATTCTTCTGTAGTTCGTAGTCCAGGTGTCATTGTTGATAGCGTATGTCACGTGCATGTTGCGTGAGTCTGGCATGGTATTAGCTCGAGGGATAAGTCCCTATAATTTCCCCCTCTCAACTAAAGGCACATGTGTTTTGAGTTGAGAAAGTTCAATCAAGCTCAATATTGGAATACGAAGAGGTTGTCTGACATTGGCAATGGTGGAATTGGTACGTAGAATTTTACCTTGGAAGTGTAATGAACTGATAGGAATTGGAATGTTGTTATAAGTAAGTAAGAGAATGCAAAATTAATAGTACAAAATTTATTTTGGAGGTAGAGGTTGATTTTGTGTGAGGGGATTTTGCCATTATGGATGTGGGAAGGTGTGAGAGGGGGGTGGGTAGAAGAGAGAGAGGGGCATTTAATTATTGGGTTAGAGAACACCCTTTTGAATCTTAGGTTGTATACTAGCCGAAGATGCATTTAGATGTTGCTCGTGTGGTTCGTGGTTGTGTTTTATGCAACACCTCGAAGCCTTCCAATCGTAAGTTAGGGTTGTACCTTTCTTTACCAGTACCTAAATGACCTTGGGAGAATATTTTGGTAGATTTTATGGGCGGATATCCTATTCCCAAATCAGGAGCAATTATTTGTTTGTGTTGGCAGATCGTTTAAGTAAGATGATAGTCTCTATTCCTTGCAAGAAAACAGCTTCAAGTAAAGGGGCAACTAAGTTAGTTTTCATACATGCGTGAAAATATTTTGCTTACCTTCTTCTAATATTTTAGATAGAGATAGCCATTTTTTTTGCCATTTCTGGAGGTTTTTGTGGGGGACGGTGGATACAAGATTGAAGAGGAGCACCGCCTTTCATCCATAGAGAGATGGACAGACAGAGGTTGTTGGTTTTTTTTTGGTAGATGTGGAATTTTATTGAATATTGAGGGAGAACTGTACATAAAAAGGATTGATACAAGCATGAAATCCTTAATAAAAGAAAAGAAAAAAATACATCATTTTCTTACTATGGCAATTCCCATTTTGTCCATGGCTTAAACAATTTTGGCTTTACTGGGGATAGTAGCCATGCTCCAAAATGATTGAGTAACCTGTTCATTACCAAGTTTAGTATTGAAGTCTGCTAGGCTATTTCCTTCCCTGAGTATATGAATCACAACACATTGGAGCCACCTTGTGAGTTTTGTAATCTTTTTCCACATGCCTTGAAACTTGATTGCAATTCTGCCCTCGTTGCGAGTCTATCTCAATTACCATAGGGAAAAATAATATTTTTTACATAGTCTTAGTCCTTGCAGTAGAGCAATCAGTTCAGCAATGGTATTTGATCCTAGACCTATTGCATAAGAGAAAGCCAGCAAAAGATCCCCTTCAAAGTTTCTGGTAGCCCCACCTGCACCACTGCTACCATTGTTGTAAGATGAACCAATATCACAGTTAAGTTTAGAAACCCCAACTTTGGGCTTAAGCTATCTGACAACTCTAAGAGGCCTACACTTTATTATACTCTTCTAGAGCTGGAGAACCTACACTGAGATGTTATCACTGAAATTACAGGTGCTAGTGACTTTGATCTTGTAGTTAAGGTCTTGAATCCATTTATTCACTTTCCCGATGATATCTGCATTTTGGATTTGGACATTATCGTACTTCAATCTGCATCTAGATCTCTACAACTCCCATGTTATGATGTTAGGGACTTAGGGAGGACCCCACTCACAATTCCCATATGTGTTTAGTGCTCAGCTTTTGGCAGCCATTTGGTCTGTTTGGTCCAAAAAGTATCAGTATCGCAGTTAGGGACACCACATATAGAGCTGAAATGCCTCCACACCCTGCATGATACTTCATTTTGAGCAAAAATAGGATCAATGATTTCTATATGGACTTTACTATAACATAAGCATTTAGAGGCTAGAGGTATACATTTATGAATTATGTGCCAACTGGTATAATTTTCTTCCAAAGCTTCCACCCAAACACCTGTATTTTTTTTTTAGAAATCTAGATCCACTTCATCTTCTAATGTTTGTGATGCACTCTTCTCCAAAAATCCCACGCTTATTTGATTGTGAATTCTCCATTGTTGCTTAGATTACATACTGCTTTATCCTGCATATTGCTTAACTTTAATCTGTTTGTATGTATGATCTTCCAGCTATCTGGAATTATTGTATCAAGTAGATTCCATTTCTAGCTGCCCTCATTGGAAATTATGTCTTTGACTAGTGTGGTCTTCCAGTTAGAGGTTGTTTACAGGACTTTGGTACATTTATTGAGGGGATTCTTTTCTAAGCATCTGAAACTTGAGATGAGAATTTACCTTATCTTTAGTTTGCTTTTAGCCAAGCAATACAAGGCCCTACACTGAAATCACATTTTAAAGTATATTTGGGGTACTTGTCACAGAGTCCTTTTGATATGGCATTCAGTCTTGGCGACTAGCAGGTGACAGGAAAAAAGGAAGAGGATCATGTTAAAGCTTAGCATTTCTTGGGAAGAACCAGAAATTTTCATAGTGAAGTTGAAGCATAATTGAACAAAACTCTGGCACAGTACAAAGCTTGACATGATAAGCCTCACATCGAGTGTACGCATCAGGAACGACCTTGTATGGCTATAATTGAGTAAGGAAAGGCTAAAGGAAGAAGGAAAGAAATTAAAGCCTATTCCCTATGGACTGTCCACTAGCTATCCTAAAAAAAATTATGACAATGCTCTTCAACTCGATTTGCCACCATTTATGAGGATGTACGCGTTATTAAGCCAAGTACTTGAAGCTTTTTGAACCATCTCTTCTAGATGCAGACTCCACAATATATAATCATCTACCATTAGTTGATTTATGGATTAAGTGAGAAGACCTTTTGAAGGAAGACGGTATTCTAGAAAGGATATATTGACTGCAACTAGGAGGGAGAACATTGAGTCTTTTAGGATTTGTAGAAAGGGCTAGCTTCCTAGTAAGTCCAAGTGGTACAATCGTGAAAAGGGGACCACTGAGTTCCCTCATCTCTCCAGTTCAAGCTTGAACAAGAGCTTAAGGCTCCTAAAGGAGGGGGGAGCCATGATCCAGCAGGATTTATACCCCTTATTATGACAGAACTACTTTTGGGTCTGGATCTATATATTTACCTTAGGCCTAGTTTAGGTATTTTGCATATCAAAAACCTAATTTCTATAATTAGTAGGATTCTAACTCCACTCTATAAATAGGTATTGTAACCCTAAAGGGGACAATTAAGCCTCTCTATATTACAATAGTTTTTTAAGTAGTAAAGAGAAACCCGAGGAAGATTTCCTCGAATTGAATTACGTTCTTCTTTTCTTTCAAGTAATGTTCTTCTGCAAGATTGTTGATTACTTCATCCTCAGATACATTTCTGGTGCTTAGTATGGGAACTTACACGTTCAAAATTCACAAGTTGTGGATAGACATGTGGCAACTGAAGGTAACACACAACCATTTGTGTTTACTTCTCTATTAAGCAAGGAAAGGAGGTCCTGTACGATGAACGCGTGGAAAATCCTTTTGAGAAGAAATAAAAGATGGAAAGGTTTAGAGAGATGATGAAGTGCAAAGATATGATCTTAGAGTATGGTGGTACTAGAAGTCTTATAGGACAGAGGTCCAACTCACAAATCAACATGCTCAAGTACAGTGACAAGGCTCTATAAGTTACTCTACTCCAATCACAACTCCAAAGTATTTCAAGTGCTCTAACGATATTGATCTTGAGCAAGAGGATGGATCTACTATCAAAGGTCAGCCAATTAAGAAAAAAAATTCTTGGATCGTGAATCATGAATCATGAATCCCATCATGTTTACAATGTGTATATTCATTCTATCTGCCCGCAGGCTTGATCAGATCAAAACCCCAATTATCTTAGTGGCACCAGACAAGGAGAGAAAGGAAAATAAGAAGAAGAGGAGTGCAACTAAGATGGATAAACATCTTCAATTTGTGGAGGTCCAAAGTTTGAAAAGGCAAAGGGGGAATCAAATGTAGGATGAGCTTAAGAGTTGATCAGAGGAAGTAGTTGAGATGGAGGCAAATACAGAAGGCCAAGATAGTGATTTGAACCAAGTAAAAAAAGCTTCAAACATTGCGATTTAGGAGCTGTGTGAAAAGAAGGATGACATCGCAAAGGTAGGTGGCCGAAACTTGCCCCCCAAATCTTAGGGATGGCAATGGGGCGAATTTAGGGCGGGGGAGCTAATCTCATCCCCATCCCCGCCTAAGTTCCCCACTCTCATCCCCACCCCAATACCCATTTAAGTTAAACGGGAATCCCCATCCCCGCCCCCACATTGCAAAACTAAATCCCATCTCACCCCCATTTAATTAATAAAACTACTTTTTCAATAAAAAAAACTCTTTTATATAAGATGTTATTCATATATTTAAGGGTAATAGCAATAAACTATTTAAATAGGGTGGAGCGGGGTGGGTACAGATTTTTCGAGACAATCTCAATCCGCCCCGCTTCCCCACAGATTTGTGTTATACTTCTCATACCCGCCCCCATACCCGTTTAATACATCCCAAACCTGCCCTATTTGGGGCGGAGTGGGGCAGATTCCCAACGGGGCGGGTCAAATTACCATCCCTACCAAATCTAGATGAGGTCCCTGGCTTGAAATGTGTGAGGTCTTAGTCTTTCCTCCTCATTATAAGATTTAAGCAATCTGGTAAATTTCAAAGACCAGATTCGGTGTTTCTTAGTAAAACCAAATATTTTATATTTAAAATTAAGTTTGTTTGTCATAAATTAGGCTTTTCAAAGTGTGTCTATTTTTTTGCAAATGAGAGGTATGAGGTGATTGTTCTCATGGGGGATGTGTCTGTGTCCATGTCTATTCTTTATGTTAAGCAATGGTATATTCTTGTTATGATCAATGAAAATGAAGTTGAGTATTATGCATCTTTTGTTAATTTTTAGCCATATCTTTATCTAATCCACAATACGATTGAGAAGCTCTAGTTAGCAGAAAAGTACGAAGAACACCAATAGATTTGGAAAAATAAGAGATCCAATTACATAAAACGAAGTAATTACAATGAAAACTCTAAAAACCCTAGGCCCTAAGTTCCCTTTATATACTAGGGAACTCGAAATAATAAAAGAACGGATCTCGAGGCAAAATAACGCCTAAAAATCACAAACACCGCCAAAGTCGTTCAAATGAAATAGGGAGTCGTTTGAACGACTTTACGCCTCATTGGTCTAAAACCCTAGAAAGTTGTCAACTCGTTCGAACGAAATCTCAACTTGTTCGAACAAGAGCCATATTTCTAGTGGGGTAAACTTTGGTTGTTCGAACGAAAATACAAGTCGTTCGAACGACATTAGGTTCTTGAGCCAAATTCCGTAGAGGTGGAATTTGGTCGTTCGAACGACTTTGGTTAATTTTCAAATTACCCTAGATCCTCCTAGATCATGATCAATGGCTTATCCAATGGTAAATTTTCCCAAACATTATGGAGAATCATGACTTGCCTTGGTTTACAAAGACTAGCGATATGCACATTCCTGAGACCTTATTTATCTAATTATTGCTTAGTTACTTCACTTTCAGGTTTTCAATGCCATTGGAGTTGATTTGATAATAAAATTGCAAAATATGAACTAAAATGGCAACAGAGTCGACCTGAGGCACTCCAGCAGTTCTGTAGGTGAGATTTAGTGAGATAGAGCTGGTTGGACATCCTAAAATTCAAAACCTTCACATAGGGGAGCTACAACCAGGATAAACCTAGTTTCCTCATCCATATATATGAGGCAACTAGAAAACCCCCAAAAGAGGGGCAACTCCAGCCGCCAGGATCCAACTATCGTTGCCGACTAAAGCATAATTTTCAAAGATTGTTGGGTCACGAAAATAACTTTTTGCGAATTTCTAACACAAATATGAAGGTGTTAAAACATGATAGAATCAAGGTCATCTTGGTTTGTCACGATGTTGAGGCATACTGAGGGATAATTAGGACATTTCAAAGTGATGTTTTCTTTATTTAAGACCTAGCTCTTCTCCTCAAAAACTACTTTTCGTTTTGCATGGTTTTGGAGAGCTTTTATAACTGAGTTTGTATTGCAAAACCCTAGTTCTTCTAATAATGATAATTAGTTTAATTTGTTTTTGTAGTTATGAGTATTAAGATGTTGCAGTGCTAATCCCCTCAGATAGATCTGAGAATAAAGCCATATAGGTGTTACAATTTTTTGCAGGTAAATAGGTAAGACCTAGAGACATTTGTTCACTATTTAGGGTTGTTCTTCAACTCTTTTGAACTCAAAAAGTTAGGGAAGTGGAGAACAATCCTAACCAGAAAGAAAAATCGATCTCCTGAATAAGGGATTGATTTCTTAGACCGCTTAGTGACCCTAGATCGAGGGTTTGTTTTTTACTCCAAGCAAGGAAGGTTCTAGGACACCCCCTAGAGTTTGAGTTTAGACCTTAACAGGTTAAGTTCTCTGTTATGTTACCCTAGAGTGCTCAGAAATGAAAGTTAACTCTAAACCCCTCAAATTAACCTACAAATTTATTTGAGGAAAATACCAAAAACCAAATATTTAAAACCTAGCATATTAATATAGGGTTGAACCTGAAGGTCTAGTTAATTTAAATATCCAAATTTCGTCATGTAGATTATCGTAGATTTCTAAACAAAAAACATTTTTTCCCTAGATTTTAGTTTACCCTAAAATATCGTACATCTTTGTGGATTGACACACTATTTGCCATTTACTACAGTATTTATTAAGTAGGATTTTTGAGTAGACTTACGACGATTTGTCAACATGAAGAATGCTTGAGGTGAATCAGAATCAAGAAGACTATGGTACCCCTTTATCCTTGTTAAAAGAAACCCAAATGAATTGTAAACTTGAGTGTTTATTTAAGTGGGAGGAGATGCATAGGAAATTTCGATCAAGAGACAAGTGGATTAAGGAGGTGGATCTTAATACGAGATACTTTCATCTTTAAACATAAAACAATTCGTAGAAGTCACGAAAATCATTAATCTGAAGAACTCCCAAGGTGAATGGGTAACTGGAAGACAAGATATTGGGGACTCTTTGGAGGAATTTTTCAAACATCGTTGAAGTAAATACTACAGAGTTCCCTCAAGACCTTGTTTTTATTTTACAACATGTTCAAAAAAGGATCTCAATTGAAGATAACATTGGCTTATTGGCATTTCCAACCATCGAAGAAATTGATGTTACGATGGGTCAAATTCATCTCCTAAAAACACCGGGACCCGGATGGGTTTTCAGGTATTTTCTATCATAACTACTGGCACACTGTTAAGACTCGGGTCTATGACTTGGTTTATCCCAACTTGTCCCCAAAATTTCTGCCCAATTAGTTTGTGCAATACAACTTATAAATTTATTTCAAAGATTTTGACAAACAGACCCGAATCGCTTATTCCAAAATTTATTTCACTACTATAGTGTATTTTTCTCCTAATTCGATCGATCCACCAAGAAAATCTTCTAGCTCAAGTGATTTTACACAAAATGTATAAATCCAAAGCCAAGAAACATGTTTTTGTTGGGCTTATGATTGACATGGATAAAGCCTATTATAGTTTGGAATGGGGTTTTGTTCATGACTCTCTGTTAGCTTTTGGTTTCCCCTAGAAATTCGTTGATTTGATCCTTTTTTGTATCCAATCTGTGTCTTCTTCGATTCTTGTCAATGGAACTCAATCCTTTAGGGTTTTTCAAACCAACCGGAGGCCTGTGCCAAGGGGATCCACTTTGTCCTTGTTTTTTCATTATTTGTATGTATAGAAGTTATGCTTATAAATTTAGAGAAAGCTCAATCTGATGGAAGTATCTCTCGGATTAAACTCTCAGCCAATTCACCACCTTTTATTGTTAGGCTTAAGATTGTCTATTATTTATATGGCACTTTTTCTCGTCACTGCCACAAATCCCCAAAAATGTGCTCATCTTCTATCCATTGTTAATGAGTTCTATCTTACTTCGGGACAACAGATTAATGAACAAAAATTTGTCTTTTATAAACCTAAAAGGCTTGAAGGGAGAGTGATTGGTTCCATTAAATCTTGTTTTAAAATTCGCCCTGCTACCCGGAATCCTCCTACTTAGGGTGCCCCTCTTGTCATAGGAAAAAATAAAATTGATATTTTTGGGTCTCTATGGATCGTGTCCAAAATTGGTTGGATGACTGAAAATCAAAATGTCTCACCCAAGCTCACAAACTTACACTTACTAACTCGGTTCTCACAGCTTTACCAACCATTCCTGGGATCGATCCAAATGTTCTTCCTTTACCTCGTGCTGAGATTGCAATCCCAACCAAAGTTGCTCATCTTCTTGGAATGGAACCTTACCTTCATTGGAACACCACTTCACTCAATTCCTTGTAGGCACCCGAAGTGGTCACCATAGTAACGCAAATTCATTTGGGTGGTATTGAAAAATAAGACAAGATGCTAAACATGGAAAATTTACACGTTCTTCTCATTTTTTTCAACAACATGATGGAATTGAGTCTACCCAACAAGAATCAGAGTCCAAATTGAAAGATATTGTATATTATTCTTATTCCACACAAATTAAGTTGCTCATTTGGAGAATTTGGGTCAAGAGTTTGTCAACAAATGATAAACTTCACCGTGCTTGTTCTAGCAAAACCTGCGGGTTTGGTTGGAGATCATTTTAAATGCCCTCATGCAGTGAAGTGTTGGGATCGAATGAAAGTGAGAGAAAATTAAGGACTTGTGGTTATCTCATATGGCATTTATGGGAAGACGGGAACAACTGCGTTTTTTGAAACAAAACTCCTCTAATCTAAACACCCGTCGTTTTTACAGCACATGCTCGAGCTAATGAAAATTTGTTGACTGCTAGTTCTGATGGGATGCAAAGTGAAAAACTATAATCCACGCCAACTGTGAGATATGTGTAGGGACCTATCCCTCGATCTAACTTAATTTGAACTATTTCCAATTCGAACTACCTCCTTATCAGACTCACGCATTTTACACGTGACATGAACAATCAACAGTGTCTCCTAGCCCACGAACTAAAGAATAACGTGGATCGAGCACAAACATAAAAGCATTAACAAGTCAAAGACACTTGTCTATCACGAACTCAACAGTTACTCAGTCAACCACCACATCCCACATTGTTCGGAGAACGTGCTTCAGCACAATAATGAACTGCGGGCAATGCCTATATAAGGAAAAAGTTCTATAAGAGACAGGGACCAGAAAAATATAAGAGAAAATACAAAGAAAACCATATTTTTTAGATTCTCAAACACCAAATTTTTTATTTACAATATCAAGTATTTATAGTTCGAGAGATCACTTGTAATAGGATATCAGCCTCAAGCAATAAAAGTTAATGTTACTAAAACCCTCAACTCGAGGTCGTGGTTTTTTTACCTATTCAAAGGTTTTCTACACTAAATCACCTGTGTCATTTCTTACTTTACATTAGTTTTTGTCATATGAACATTGTTGTAAGAGCTAATTCCGAACCATCTCGAGCTTATGGAATTAGGCCATTACATTTGACGCCGTCTGTGAGAAAGAAGACATTTTTATGATATTCTAAGGTATACATTCACTCTGTTATCAATCTCCAATCATGGTCACTTCCAAACAACCAACCACCGAAATCCAGCTCGATCTTTCAATTGAGCTGAAACAACTTACAGAACTACGGGTGAACCTCCACACCGAAACAGATAAACGTAATGAGCTCGAACGTCAATTAACTCTTGACCGAGAGCTCTGCGAGAAGGATCTCAAAGCTGAGTGACAAGCTCATTTGTCAGCGTTCAAATAACATGAAGACCAGAGGACAACCATGCAGACTATATTACAAGCTTTGCAGGATACTCATCAGACTCCTCAAACCAAAGATCGCGATCAGGTGCCTGAGACCTCCCAGGTTTCAACACGGGACAAATTGGGACCTTGAGGAGCCACCAACAAAGTTATTTCTAGAAATATTCAGCACGAACATCAACCTTCCATTCATTTGGGTGGTGAAGTTCAGTATGAAATTTGTAGAGGTCACCAATTTTCCAAATGTCAGGAGGAAGAACAGTAACCTCAACCATGAATTCCAGCACGTGATTGTTTGAGTGAAGGCACCGGTACCATAATCCTCAACCGTCTCACCAAGCCACTCAAGCAACACGTCAATACGTAGCACAAGAGCATATAGATCAGTGCATTAAGGAGTTGATTGAAGCGCAAGTTCTAGGCACTACATATATTCTCACCAAGATACAGGGAAGTCTGATTGCCAAAGAACTATTAGATTTGGAACTACCGAAAGGTTTTCATACTCTGAAAATTCAAAAATACAAGGGCACCGATCCAAATGAGCACATTCAACAATATTGTGATTCATTGGGATTGTACTCCAATCTCAACCACATCCTCTGTCGTTTGTTCACAACAAGTCTACAGGAAGAACTGCTCCGATGGTTCCACTTTTGCCTGAAGATTCCATACTTACATCCGATCAGCTATAAAAATAATTTATCAAGACGTATTCTTACAACAAAGACAAAGAGGAGAATTTATATTCTCTTATTAGTCTTAAGCAGCCACAAGGAGAGAAGTTTGAGGCTTTTTGCAAAGAAGTTTCTGGAGCTCGCGCGAAAAGCAGATAATTTCGATCAAAAAATAGTTGTAACTACTTTCTCCAACGTGCTCCAGCTTGACTGCAAGACCAAAAAGCACCTCTTCCTCAACAAACCTGCGACCTTGGTGGATATGATCACCAAGGTCAATGGATATGTTGGCCTGGAAAAAATGATGTCCGAAAGGCATAAATCTACTAAATCCGTCCTAACCACGAAAGGTCTAGCTACATATCGAAATAATAAACCTAAGGAGGATCAGGGTGATCAAAAACATTCCAAGGGCAACACTAGCAATCTTCGGAAAGGCTGTATATTACCTAAATCGGTCCTCCCTAAGATAAATGTTTGAATCTCTGCATTTTTTCCAATCCTATCCATGGATAAGCTATACCTGTCCCTCTCAACCATTGGAGACAATCGAAAGCCGCCCGTACTGCATGCATCACAAGGTAAACTATCATTCTACTGACAGTTGCTATGGTTTACAGAGGTTGCTAGAATTTATTTTCAAGGAGGAACGGATGCACGAATACATTATCGACCTGGAATCATACAAGGATGGTAGCTATAAGAAGCAGCTCAAAGTAGTCTAGGTTGAAGATCAAGCTGAAGAAAAGCATCTCTGCCATATGTACCACAACAACATGATCGAAATTCATCAGATCAACAACTCTTGTCGATTTAAGCTCATGAGACTATCAGAATGCTGCGATCTCACACCACAAGATAAAAAAGTCAAGCTTCTACCTGAGTCGAGCAATCGCCGACTTAGGATCTTATTCGAAGATTACAATATTAGTCATGTAAAACTTTTACATCATGATGCATTAGTTATAATACTCAAGATGAAGAAGTTTGTCATTCATACAATGATGATCGATACTTGAAGTGGTATTGAGATTCCCTTTCAGAGCACAATCGACCAGATGGGATTAGTCGATTAAGTTAGGGAAAATTTGACCACAGTTCCATCTACAGACTGAATATTTTCCTTTAGTCCCCAAGTTGTTTAAATATGAAGTTTTGGTCCCCAAATTGCCTCATACCATAGGTCAACCTTCGTTGAACTTAAATTTTGACATGAACTGACTAAACTACCCTCACACGAGTTGCACGTGATTTCCTCTAATAGTTTAACAAGTTATCTTCAAGTCATCTATTCTCCACCTTTAACAGGTAGTTTACCCTAAAGGTAGTTGTGGATTCGTGAAATTGTATAAATCTACTGCTCAGAGAAGCAAGGGTAAGAAATTCTTAGTTTGTAAAAATGTTCAATGCAAACACTTTATGTGGCTAAAGGACTATATACATGAAGAAGGAAAGAAGAATGCAAAATTTGAGACTACGACTAATTTGAATGTCACGGTGAGTATCACTATGGGATTGGATGAATTTGCAAAGAGTTTTAGGGCAAATCCTCAATAGGATGATATTGGGAGTTTCTTGTGATACAAGTTAGGGATATGTGCAATTCTTCTTATAAAAGTTCTTCTAATATAAGTTAGTGATCTTGTATGCACACTCTATACATAGCACATACTTAACATAACCTTAAACCTTCCCCCTAACCATTATCCCCCCCCCCAACTACCAACATTGGGAAACCAGAATCTTATAAAACCCCTTAAATGCCTTTACTTTTTCCTTTATAAAACCAAGCTTTTCCCCATACCTTCTTCAAAACACAAGTATTTCTTTTCTTCTTTTTTTCTTTTTTTTCTCTTCAAAACCTAAAAAAGTTCTTCTTTTCTCTACAACTGAGAGTGACTCTTCTTCTGAAGAAGAGTACATTAGATTTGTAAAATGCTGTGATTCATCCTCCAACAGTGAGGCTAGCTGGACGGAGGAGGAGGAGAGTGAGTATGGGTGGACAGAAGAAGAGGGGGAAGAAGAAACATACGAGGAAGAAGAAGGGACAGATGAGGAAGAAGAAAAGAGACAGACGAGGAAGAAAAAGTGGAAGAGATTGTAAAAAATGGAACAGAAGAGAAAGATGAAGATTTTGTTTGTGACTGTGGGTATTGCCTTATTTTCTTGATTCTCTCTTGGTATCCCTTCTCTTTTTGGGATGTAGAGATGTTTTTGCTTTTTGTTTAGGATCCTTGAAAGTATTTTTTTTTGTTTAGTTTCTCTTTCAGTTTTTGTATTGTGGTGGTGGTTGTGAATCAATGGAAATGCAACTTCATTTCTAGATATCTCTTTTTATTATGGAACTGCCTTTTTCTTTTGTGGATCAACCATTTTTTTGTTAGCAGGTATGCATAAAGATGTTAAACTTGCCATTTTTTAGTTAACAGTTACCAAAAATGGTTACCTGCACATTTTAGACCACTAGTACCTGCACATTTTATATCATTAGTACCTCCACACCTGCATATTTCATGTCATTATTACCTGTACACCAACACATTTTAGACCAATGTGGCAATCTGTACATTTCAATTTAACTGTATGAGTACCAGTCATACCAGCCAGACCTTTCCTCATACCTTTTACACATTTCAAACCAGTCAGAAGACTACTGTGAGTACATTCGACATATTTCAGACCAGTATGACTATGTGAGTACCTGTAAATTTTTAGAGATGTAATAGGGGTCTTGTGGACTTGAACCTTCTCTAGTAAAAAACTATCAAATTTACGCTGATTAATGAACATATGTCTTGAATTGTCAGCTTTGGTGTAAACTAAGACAATAGTCTTCACACAATACTATTCCAAACGCAATCGGCTCTCACAGTTGTGTTTAATTCGGCCCTAAACAAATCCTAGATTCATGAGTACTATTAGAAAATTTTGCCTTATAAAATTCTCATGGAAGTGGCCCCACCTCACACTCACATAGGTGATTGCCTATTAAGAGTACCCTGTCGTACCCCACTTGTAAATACAAGTCATAGGAATCATTAAAAGTTTAGAGAACTTACCCTAAAAATTACGACAGGTTATACTGTTCGCATCATGGAATGAGCATGAGTTAAAATCTCCTCAGTGCTCATGTTGAGTAACTCACAACTAGTTGTCCTATTGAACCTAGATCATGGGATCTCCAATCAACTAGGTTAGGTTTCCACTGAGGTTAACTCATTGTTAATGGCTTTAAGCCTATTCCCCTCGATGTGGAAAAAACTTGCATTTTTGCCAACCCTTTTGTAAATGGATCCGCTAGGTTATCACTGGACTTCACAAAGTCAATGGATATAACTTCACTTACAAGTAATTTCTTTACAGTATTATGCCTACAACGTATATGTCGTGACTTACCGTTATAGATATTAATTTTTCCCCTTATAATCGCTGCTTGATTATCGCAATGGATACATAAGGCAGGTACTGGCTTTGGCCACATAGGAATATGCTCTAAAAACTGTCGAAGCCACTCAACTTCATCTCCCGCTAAATCTAGAGTAACAAACTCTGATTCTATAGTTGATCGAGCTATGCATGTTTGTTTTGAGGATTTCCATGAGACAGCTCCACCACCAAGTGTAAACACGTATCCACTTGTAGAGTATGACTCGTTAGAATCTGATATCCAGTTTGCATCACTGTATCCCTCAAGGACAGCTGGATATCTTGTGCAGTGCAACCTATAGTCTATTGTATGCTTTAAATACTGTAAAACCCTGATTAATGTTTCCCAGTGGCCCGTTCCAGGGTTTATAGTATACCGACTCAGTTTGCTAACTGCATAAGCAATATCTGGCCTAGTGCAGTTCATAATATACATTAGACTGCCTATGATGCGTGCATACTCTATTTGAGAAATAGGCTCACCTTTGTGTTTAATCAATTGACGCATATTATCGTATGGTGTCTGAACACCACGACAGTCAAATTTATTAAACTTCTTAAGTACATTCTCTATATAATGTGATTGAGACAACACAAGTCTTTGTGGTGTTCTGTTAATCTTTATGCCATGAATAACATCTGCAACACCTAAGTCCTTCATATCAAAAATTTTGGACAACATATTCTTTGTTGACATAATGACATTGATGTTAGTCCCCATGATGATCATATCGTCTACGTAAAGACACACAATGACATGCTCACCATTAATGCTTTTAATATAGACACATCTATCACATTCATTAATTTTGAAGCCATCCTTAATCATGACTCCATCAATTTTGTCATACCATTGTAAAGGTGCTTGCTTCAATTCATAAAGAGATTTAACCAACCGACACATTTTATTTTCTTGGCCTCGGGCAATGAACCCCTCAGGTTGGTTCATATATATTTCTTTATTTAATTCACCATTCAAGAATGCTATTTTAACATCTATTTGATGTATTTTAAGCTTATGCACTGCTGCAATAGCTATCAACATACGAATGGAAGTTATTCTTGTCACTGAAGAATATGTATCAAAATAGTCCAAACCTTCTTTTTGCCTATATCCTTTGGCAACAAGTCTAGCTTTGTACTTTTCAATTGAACCATCAGGTCTCAATTTTTGTTTGAAAATCTACTTGTAACCTATAGGTTTGTTGCCAGGTGGAAGATCAACCAATTCCCAAGTATGGTTGTGCATTATAGAGTCTATCTCACTCTGTACAGCCTCTTGCCAACTAGGAGCTTCAGGTGTAGCCATGGCTTCCTTGAAGGTTCGAGGCTCATTTTCTAACAAAAATGCTACAAAATCTTTGCCAAAAAACTTAGCAAATTTAAGTCGTTTCCCACGTCTTGGTTCAGCATTAAAATTATAACTTGTAGGAGTGATATGCTGATCACTACTAGAAGCAGCATTAGTTGTTCTTTTAAGAGGATTCACATTATCACTATTTTTATATGGAAATATATTTTCAAAGAATATAGCATCTCGTGATTCAATGATGGTATTCTCATGCACATCATTTATTTCAGATTTGTATACGAGAAATCTATATGCACTACTATTATTGGCATTACCAATAAAAATACAGTCAATAGTTTTAGGTCCTAACTTAGACCTTTTTGGCAATGGTACTTGTACCTTTGCAAGACACCCCCACACTTTTAAAAACTTATAGAAAGGCCCTCTGCCTTTCCAGAGTTTATAAGGAGTCTTTTCAATCTTCTTGTGAGGTAACTTATTGAGAATATAATTCACAGAAAGTAACGCCTCCCCCCACAAGTTCTGCGGCAAACCAGAACTAATAAGCATAGCATTAAGCATATTCTTTAAAGTTCTATTTTTGCTTTTAGCAACTCCATTTTGCTGAGGAGTGTAAGGTGCAGTAGTTTGGTATATAATACCAAACTTAGCACAAAGTTCTCCAAACGTAATAGAGTCGTATTCCCCACCTCTATGAGTTCAAAGAACTTTTATCTTTTTGTTCAGTTGAGTCTCAACCTCATTTTTGAAAATAATAAACACTTTCAGTGTTTTATCTTTGCTTCTGAGCAAGTAGACATGACTATATCTTGTACAATCATCTATGAAAGTAATAAAGTACTTCTTTCCGCCTCGTGTTTGAATAAACTTCAAATCGCAGAGATAACTGTGAATCAAATCTAGCAGTTCAGTTTTGCACTGTTCAATAGAATGGAATGGTTGTTTAGCAAATTTTGCTTCAACACACACTTCACATTTTTGTTTGCAATCAAGATTGAATTTAGGCAGCAATCCTAAATTGACTAATTTACGCAGCGAACCATAATTTACATGTCCTAATCATTGATGCCAAACATTAAATGACTCAAGCAAGTAAATGGAATTCTCATTCTTATTGATAATTGAAACTGACTTACACAAGACTGCTTGTTTGAACAGTCCATCGCACTTTTAACCTTTTCCTTTAAATACACCATTCTTAGACATGATACATCTGTTTGACTCAAACACTAACTTGATTTCATTCTTGATCAACAATGTTCAGAAAACAAGGTTCTTGCGGATATCAGGCACTTGCAACACTTCATTCAAAGTAACTTCTTTTTCGGATGTGAATTTTAGAACTACTTTCCCTTTTCCTTTGACCTTTGACGTCGAAACGTTGCCCATAAACACTTTCTCTTCATGTTCAGTCTTATTGTAGGTAGTAAATAAACTTCTGTCATAGCATATATGACTTGTGGCTCCTGTGTCCACAAACCATCCTCTGGAATCGCTTGCCAGGTTGATTTCAGAGATTACTGCACACAGGTTCTCCATCTCTGCAATGTTTGCTTGAGTGCCTTTGCCACTTTCTGGTCCGCTTTTACGCTTGCGGCATTCTATTGACTTGGGCCCTGGTTTGCCACAAACATAACAACTCACTGTGAACTTCTTAAAGTCCTTGCCCTTAGGGCCCAAGAAATTCTTTCCATTTTTTCCTTTCTTCCCATTTTTCTTAAGGGGTTTAGGGTTTCCCTCGACCATGTTAGCCTTGGCATCATAAGAATGAACAACATCATTCTTTTCATTGGATTTATTATCTTCTTCGATCCTTAGCCTTACGATCAGTTCCTCCAACTTCATTTCTTTCCTCTTATGCTTCAGATAACTTTTGAAGTCCTTCCTGGATGAAGGCAACTTCTCAATTATCGCAGCAACCTGAAAAGATTCACTTAGCCTCATACCTTCTGCATAAATATCATGCAGGATAATCTGCAGTTCCTGTACTTGACTGATAACAGTCTTGGAATCCACCATTTTATAATCCAAGAATCTACCAACTACAAATTTTTTTCAGTCCAGCATCTTCCGTCTTATACTTATGGTCTAAGGATGCCTACAGTTCCTTTGCAGACTCCGTTGGACTGTACACATTATACAATGTGTTGTCCAACCCATTCAGAATATAATTCCAACACAAAAAGTCAGAATAAATCCACACCTCTCTGCTACTACTGTTGTTAGGTTAGTTTCTTCCTCCTTCAACTCTAGTTTGTCCTCCTTGAGGAATTTTGCTAAGTTTAGAGTTGTGAGAAAGAATAACATCTTCTGCAACCAACGCTTGAATTTAGTGCCATTGAAATTCTCAGGCTTCACCTTTAAAATGTGTGGGTTACCCTTTTTACCCTCCTTCTCAGTGAGATTCACCATTACTGTAGTTTTTTATCATACATAAAAGATTAGTCTGTCTTAAGATTGTATTCCAATCTACATGATAAACCAACACCTCTTAAGGAGATGATCGAGTGTAGTGTATACACATTATATTCTTAAGATAGATTTGCCCCTACCACAGTGCTTTGCAGGAATATAGGCCCCTGTCTGCCAGGATACAACGATCAGTAGCTGAAAGAAGAAAACACTTCTATCTTTCTGCCAAACGAACTTTGATTGCCTCTATTTTCTCTTTGTAAAAAGACTAAATTTTTTTTTGAAAAATTGATAATCATAAATGAAAATGAAATTGGGTTATATAGAGCATAGGTGACTCTTCACCAAGAGTCACACCTCAAATTAGTGCCTCTTCACCAAGAGTCACACCTTAAGGTGCGTCTGTTGGAGGCACCCCAACTCATACCTTAAACCCAAAAAACGACTAAGCGTTTAAAGGAATCCCAATGAGCCTATGGCCCCAAGGCCCAATCATAGACTTATAATAATAAGCGGGTTTCCTAGGTCAAGCAAGCCCATGGGTAGCCCATGCATCCAAGCTAGTTTGCACACATAGGCCGTACATGTCGCACATGCGCGTGTGACCCATCAACTCTCACACATATTACAACAAGGTAAGTGTTTGATTTACTTATATAGGAGAGTTGTGTTTCCCTCATATCCAATGTGGGACTAAAACCACTTCGTTCCACCATTCTAACTTGAAGGAAAAACAAATACCCTTGTATTTTCCAACAATAGGCTAACAGCAACAAACAACTACAGGCATGTAATAGAGTGAGTACCTGTTAAGTTACAAAATAGACAAACAATAAACATTCATGAAAAAAATTGGGGCACCTGTTAACATTCATGAAAGAAACATTCAGTTAATAGAGTACATGTTAACATTTTCTGTCTAACAAATATTTTCAGTCTAACAAATAACAAACATTTTTTGTCTACATAGCCAAACAAATATACTTTTTAATATGCAGTTAAATGTTTCTAAATTAAGTCACACTGTCACACTTTCCAATTCTTGCCAGGAGATTGATTGCCTTTCTTATAAGGGTTAGAGCTTAGGGTTGAGCTTGTTGTGTTAATGCCCTAGTTTGCCTTGGGGATTGAGCTTGCCATGTTGATGCCCTAGTTTGCCTTTGAGTAGGTTGAGATTGCCTTTGGGCTTAACTTGCTTGACTTTACCTTGGGGCTTTAGTTGCTTGAGACTGCCTTTGGGCTTGACTTGCTTAATTCTGCCTTGGGACTTGGGTAACTTGAGACTGTCTTTGGGCTTGACTTGCTCTAGTTTTCCTTGGGGATTCAGTAGCTTGAGACTGTCTTTAAGCTTAACTTGCCCTATTTTGCCTTAGGGCTGCAATAGCTTGAAACTGCCATTGGGATTAACTTGATCTAGTTTGCCTTGGGGCATCAGTAGCTTGAGACTGGCTTTGAGCTTGACTTGCTCTAGTTTGCCTTAGGGTATCAGCAGCTTGATATTGCCATTGGGCTTGACTTGCTCTAGTTTGCCTTAGGGCATCAGTAGCTTAAGTTTGCTTTTGAGTTTGCCTTGATTGACTTTTCCTTAGGCCTTCAGTAGCTTGAGTTTGGCTTTGAGTTTGCCTTGATTGTGTTTGCTTTGGGGCTTAAACTTGTTGTGTTGATGCCCTAGTTTGCCTTGGGGCTTGACTTGCTTGAATTGGCCTTGGGGCTTTAGTATCTTGAGTTTGCTTTGAACCCCTAGAATATCTCCTACCACCACCACCTATACCACCACTTTCCCTCCCTCTCATATTTGATGTTGTAGGTGGTAAACCAATACTGTACATATGTCTTACCATGCTAACATTTGTATCTACCCTCTTAGGTACTCTTACCACTCTTGGCCTTGGTGTTGTTGGTGCACCCTTACAAGTTTTCTTATTGTGACCATAGCCACCACATTTTCCATATCTCTTCTGCCTCTTTTCTTCATTTGAATCAGGGATTCTTTGTTTTCTAGGTCTCCCAGCTTCTCTCGCCAATGGGGGAGGTAGAAAATTGTTTGTAGGCTGCATATAATACAAAATAAGCATACATATCAAATATCAACTCAGATACAGTTGTGTTCAAATATAAACCTTCTCCCATTCTGATCCATCAACTTCAGGATATATGACATTTTTAATGTTTGAAGCAGCTTTGTAAAAACAAGAAACATGGTTGTTAGCCATCCATAAAAAAAGTTAGCTTTTAAAAAATTAGAGACACAACTTTGTAAATAATTAGATTATTAACAAAAAAATACTTTACTTATTTAACCCATGGCCACCCATAAGGGAGTATAGCACAAACAACATGCACACATGGTAGTCCAGAAAGTTGTCATTCATGACAGTCACATTCATGTGTATTGGTGCCCACTTTCCATTTTTGGCCATTTATCCCAATTGTAAGAAAAAATTCTGATATGATCCCTTGCACCTGATATTGACCATAACATTTGATCATCTTATCAATTTGGGTTTGTACTCTAGGGACCAACAACAAACCTACAAAAAAGATATACATATAGTCACATAGTTGTTCATGAAATGAAGAGATTTTAAACAATAAGAAAAGGTCTTGTTTAGCTTACCTGCTTCTTCCCACTCTTTCGCCTTGAGCCTCCTGTCATACATGAGTTTCGTCAACATTATATTCAGTTTTTCTAGTAACTTATGGATTGGTATCCCTAATCTTCAAAATCTACATGTTAAAAGACTCACTGAAGTTATTTGTGATGTTTTCGCACTTGGCAGTGAAATGAAAGTGGAACCTAGCCAAGTATTCAAATAGCTCCTTAAGTAACCAGTCATGAGCAGTTGGGTTTTCCATTTTGAGGTGGTTCACGTGCTTGTTCTTTTCAGATTGCTTAAATGCCTTTGCTGTACTCCACACTAACCACTATATTTGGGTCCTCTTGTGAAGCCTCTTCATATTCTTATACATATGTCTAAAGCAGAATCTGTGATTTGCATGAGGAAAAAGTGCAGTCACAACATCAATGAGTCCCTTCTGTCTATCTGAAATGAATGTTAGCTTTTGATTATGTAGAATGAGATAGGGATGAAGAACCTCAAGGAAGTTGGTCCAAGTTTCTTTACATTCTGATCTACATAAGTAAATTGCCATAGGGAATAGGCCATTATTGCCATCCAAGGAAATCACAGATAGACAACCCCCCCCCCCATATTTACCCTTTTGAAAATAACTGTCCAACCAAGTACAGGTCTACACCCATTTACATCAAAACTTTCCTTAAACATCACCAATGAACTTTTACACTGGTTACTTTTAAAAACTTTACTACATTTGGCCAAACTGCCAGGGTTAGCCAATAAGACTTGTCCCATAAATTTAAGTTGTAGAATATAAACCTCATCATATGATCCAATAATCCTCTCCATGTATATAGTCCAAGCATTCCATAAAGTATAATATGAAATATCAACACCATACTTTCTTGAAATCAGCTCCTTCACACCTGTTGGTCTAGTGGTTCTCACTGTCCTAATTATTTCTTCAACTTCCTTTGCCGGTATTCACATTTTTGTTAGATTGGTTACTCCTGCCAGGACATGTGTGAATATGATTACTAATTTTCCTCATACTGAAAGTGGCACCATCTGGGTTAACCCTAACATAGAATATCCATTGACAGTTGAATATTTGAGCCTTAGTACAAATGTATCTTACCCTCATATAGTCATTCTTTTTTTGTTAGAATTGGTGCTTGTTCACATTGGCCCATTGCCTTAAAAAAGCTCTGCAAGCATTAACTGTGAGCCACTCCATGCCAATGACCATCTCTAACCTAGGATTATGCACAGGTAATGTAGTATGATGCACATTAACTTCTTTTGTTGTAAAAATATTATCACATTCTTTGGAAAAATCTCTGAACTCATCATCACATTTGTCTATATCAACTTGGGTTGGACAATCATCACCATCAACTAATAAGTGATTTGAGTAATACCCTTCCTCTGCATCTAGGTTATCTGGGTTAGTTTCTGCCCATCTATTCCAAGCATCAACTTTATCAACTTCTTCTTCATCATTTGAAGCCGCTCCCCCCAATCTAACTTCAGCCTCAGTTTCAGCATTAACTGGAGCCTCTCCCCCCAATCCAGCTCTAGCCTCAATTTCTACATTAACTGGATCATCTTCCTCCAATCCAACTACACCCTCAGTTTCAATATTAGGTTCATCATCACCGAAGTCCGTATGTGACAAATCATCAAGTTCTTCCTCAGGTACTTCACTTGCCCTTGGTTTCTTAACTCTTTTAGTGTTTTCTTCACCACTTTGTAAACTATTACCTTTTTTCTTTTGCTTTGATACAATAATCCTCATGGTAACGTCCCGAAACATCCTGAAACATTCCATAAAGTATACTATATAATTAAGACAAATATCATGGTAACATCCCGAAACACCTAATTTAAAAACACCACTTGTAAAAGCCCCATTTTTTTTAATATACCATAATTACAGAAAACCAAAACCCTAATTTTATAATCCAAACCATTTTTGAAAAGCCTAAATTTTGTTATCCCAACTCTAATTCTTAACATAAATCTTCTAACTTTCAAAATGGGAAAACCAAATTAACAGATATTAGAGAGAGATTTACAAATTTTACCAAATCAACAGAAGGAAAGAAAGAAAGAAAGAAAGATAGAAGGAGAGAGAGAGAGACTTACATTATGATCAAGTATTAGATTGCTGCACTTTAGTTTTCCAAATTTTTATAGTTGCAAAAGATAAGGATTGCTCCTAAATTTTCCCTCCAGGACACATTTTTTGTTAAAAATAGTTTTGGGGAAGAGATGACCAGAAGACAACTTGTTTATCTGTTAGAGGAAATCACGTGCAACTCCCGTGAGGGTAGTTTAGTCAGTTCATGTCAAAATTTAAGTTCAACGAAGGTTGACCTGTGGTCAGAGGCAATTTGGGGACCAAAACTACATATTTAAACAACTTGGGGACTAAATGCAAATATTCAGTCTGTAGGTGGGTCTGTATTCAAATATACGAGAAAATACCAAGAAAACCAGATTTTTTATATTCTCAAATGCCAAATTTCTTATTTACAAGATCAACTATTTCTAGTTCGAGAGATCACTTGTAATAAGATATCAGCATCAAGCAATAAAAGTTACTATTAGGAAAACCCTCAACTCGAGGTCGTGGCTTTTAACCTATTCAAAGGTTTTCCACGCTAAATCACTTGTGTCATTTCTTACTTTACATTAGCTTTTGTCGCAGGAACATTGGTGTAAGTGCTAATTCTAAACCATCTCGAGCTTACGGAATTTGTACATTACATTTGGCGCCGTCTGTACGAAAGAAGTTATTTTCAGGATATCCTATGGCATATATTAACTCTACTATCAATCTTTAATCATAGTCTCTTCCAAATGACTAACCACCAGAATCCAACTTGATCTTTCAATTGAGCCAGAACAACTTACAGAACTATGGGCAAACCTTCACACTGAAATAGGGAAATGTAATTAGCTCGTACGTCAATTGACTTTTGATCGAGAGCTCCGCGACAAGGAGCTAGAAGCTGAGCAACAAGCTCGTTTGAGAGCGTTCAAATGACATGAAGACCAGATGACAACCATACAGACTGTATTATAATTTCTACAGGATGCTCAATAGGCTCCTAAAACAAGAGATCGTGATCAGGTGCCAGAGGCCTCCCATGTTTTTATGCGCGATAAATTGGGATCTCGAGGAGCCACCAATAAAGCTTTTTACAGAAATATTCAGCACGAACATCAACCTTCTATTCATTTGGGTGGTGATGTTCAGTCTGAAATCTGTAGCGGTTACCAATTTTCCAAACGTCAGGAGGAAGAATAACGACCTCAACCTCGAATTCCCGTATGTGATCATTTGAGTGAAGGTACCAATACTCATAATCCTCAACCGCCTCACCAAGCCACTCAAGCAATATGTCAATACGTACCACAAGAACATATGGATCAACACATCAAGGAGTTGATTGAAGAGCAAGTTCTAGGCACCATGATACAGGGATGTTTGATTGCTAAAGAACTATTCAATATGGAAATACTGAAAGGTTTTTATACTCTGAAAATTTGAAAATATAAGGGCACCGATCTAAAGGAACACATTCAACAATACCATAATTCATTAGAATTATACTCCAATCTCAACCATATCCTCAGACGTTTGTTTGCAATAAGTCTACAAGAATAACCACTCCAGTGGTTCCACTCTTTACCTGAAGATTCCATACTTATATCTGATCAGCTGTAAAAGCAATACCTCTAGACGTATGCTTACAACATAGACAAAGAGGAGAATTTATATTATCTTATTAGTCTTAAACAATCACAAAGAGAGAAGCTCATGGCTTTTACAAAGAATTTTTTAGAGCTCGTGCGAAAAGTGTATAATCTCGATCAAAAAATAGTTGTTACTGCTTTCACCACCGCGCTTCAGCTTGACTGCAATGCCAATGAGTACCTCTTCCTCAAGAGACCTGCGACCTTGGAGGATATGATCACCAAGGCCAATGGATATGTCAGCTTGGATAGGATGATGTCCGAAAGGCATAAATTTTCTAAATCCGTCCTAACCACGAAAGGTCTAACTACATATCAAAATAATAAATCGAAGGAGGATTAGAGTGATCAAAATCATTTCAAGTGCAACACTGGCAATCCTCAGAAAGGTAGCATATTACCTAAACCGGTCCTCCCGATGATAAATGTTTGAATCTCTGCAATTTTTCCAATCCTAACTAAAGACAAGCTATACCGTCCCTCTCAATCATTGGAGCCAATCGAAAGTCGCCGGTACTGCATGCATCACAAGGTAAACCATCATTTTACTGATAGTTGTGTAATATCATATTCTCCAGATTCGACAAGAGTAAGCCGGCAAATCGTAGTCGAAGACAACCATACATGATCGAAGTCAAACATTCGCGAAGTTACCTCAAGTCCTCGACCTGCCAAAAGTAGCTGTTGTGCCTGGTTAAGAGTAGAGTTGTTAGAGATCTGCGAAGTTTGCCCACTCCCCCCAGAATAGGAGACTATTTCTTTCAATTTGTAAACTGCCCGTGTCTACTATAAATATAAGCAGAGAATAGATGAGAAAGAGACCGACAATTTGTAAACCTTACCATTTCATTACTTTAACCCTACTATAATTCTAAATTCTATAATAACTAAAAATATACTAGATTTTACATCAAAATCCTCCTCGAGGTCGTGGCTTTTCTCAGCTTTTACTAAGTTTTCCATATAAAATCTTGTCTATTTAGTCTTATTGCATACACTTTATGAATAGGTATTATTGGCGAAGATTCTCCTTCTGGAAAACACATCACTACAATTGCCGCCGTCTGTGGAAAATATAATACTTTTTTTACCATCAATGATCTAGAATCTATCCGATGACAAACATGAACCTAAGAAGCCATTCTAGTACCATCAGAAATCAGGAAATACCTGAAGTTGTTGATCTTCACGGTGATGCACTCGAGCTTCAGAAGCAAATGGCTGCGAAAAAAGCCCAGAGAATGGAAGATCAGCGTATCCACGCTAGAGCTCTTCAAACAGAGAAAGACGAATGGAGGAAAGCCTTAGATCAACAGAGTCAAATGCATCATAAAGAAATGGAACGACTGAGGAGAACACAAAATCAACTCACCGGTCGACAGACGTCCCCTCCACTCGCCCTGAGCAAGCTTGGATAGGATGATGATCCACCAAAGGAAGACGAGTTACAGATTTTTTGATCCAGATCTTGGAATCCAAACAGAGCCTCTCGACATTTTGGTTTAACATCTTTAGCATCGAAAACTCAAGGAAGTTAGTGCACGCGTCACCAACCCCCCACCCCCCACTTGAAAGGAGACCAATCAGGGATCAATTGGGACTAGAAGGACATGGAGATTTTGTTCCTCAAGTTGCAGCCCTACCATTTCCCCCACAACAATTTGTTACCTTGGACAACCTCAACAATAGGATCCAAGCCATAAATTCTGACAGTCTTGGCTGAAGATCTGCGCTTGATATAATCAAAACAAACCTCATCTCCCCTCATCTCAAAATTATGCCTATCCTAGAAAATTTCCATATGCTCAAATTTATTCAGTATACATGCCTGACTGACCCGCTTACACATGTTCGGCATTTTAAAGCCGCAGTTGGATTATATTCCAAACTCGACCACATGCTATGTAGACTATTCAACATGAGCCTGAAGGAAGAACCGCTCCGTTGGTTCTATACTATTCAAGAAGCCTCCATCGCCACGTTAATCCAGTTGTAACATCTTTTCGAATATAATTACGCTCATACTAGAGAGCGAGAGATCACTGTCGATTCCTTGTTTTACTTTAAGCAAGGCGCGAAAGAGACCCTAGCAAGCTTTAATAAACGCTTTCTACAGGAAACAATGAAAATTGGGAACTCAGACCCTAAATTCGTAGTTCTAGCATTCACGTCCGCCCTGCACATTGACTCAAAAGTTTGAGAAGAGCTTACTCTGTAAAAGCCCCGAACAGTCACAAAAATGATTGATGTAGTAATAACTACATAGAACTAGAATGATCCAAGAAAGATAAGATGAAGAGCTCGTCTGTCATCCATTCTCGAGAAACATCTTCGACCACATCTCAATGAATAGTCACTCCTGAAGCGTCCAAACAACGCGACAGAAATACTGACAATAATAGAAGGAGGGAAGGCAAACCCGACAGACCTATCCTAGTTCTTCTACCAATGATAACAACTCTTTCCGCTATCTTGCCAACGATAAAGGGAGATGAGTATTATCGCGTACCATAAACTATTCCTAATCTTCCCAGCAGACCAGTATGTCAGTATCATAATGTGCCTATCTACGAGACTGACACCTGTTACTCCCTCATTCGAATCTTTCATCGTATCCTATTAGCTAGAAGACTCCATAATTATGTCATCGACATCCAAAATATTCTTGAGAATGAAGTAAAAAATACAGAGGTAAAACAAAATCAGGTTCAGGGGCAAGCTCGCCACCTGTATATGATCGAGATTGAGAATGGGAAGAAAAGAGAATAGAATGATTAGATTACATCTTGCTATAAAATGACCTCCTCAGACAAATTAGCAAAACTTCTTCAAAGCCAGAGCAAATTGAAGCGTCCTTACCAAATCACCTTCGAAGACTGTAGCCCAAGCCACGCCAAATACTCTCATGATGGCCCTCTTGTCATTATGCTCATAGTCGGACTGGACTATTTACATACACTTTTCATCTATACTGGAAGTGCCACAAATGTATTGTTCAGAAAAGCAATTAAAGTCCTAGGACCTACAGATTCAGTGAAAGCTTCAGCAACAATAATCACAAGCTTCAATGGTTCGAAAGGATCAGCCACAGGAGCGATCAATCTTCCAGTTCAGGCGGGTTCCGAAACTACATTCGTAAAATTCCTCGTCATCGATCCAGAGTCCAAATATTTTGGGATTTTTGGACGAAGTTGGTTACATTTAATCAAAGCAGTGCCTTCTACATATCATCTAGTACTGCATTTTCCAACAGATCACAGATTATATGAAATCAAAGGCAACCAAGCGGTTGTACGAATGTGCAAAAATACCACAACCAACCCTCATATAATCAAACTTCTCAAAGCATAATGACTACAGCATGACAAACCACCAACGTTCGAACAACATGATATCGAGGTGGTAAAATCTGTTAAACTCGATGGTCCAGGGCGCACAACCTTCATCGGCTCCAAATTATCAACCGTCGAAAAGAGGCCATGATGCAGCTACTTAAGAAGAACATCGACATCTTTACCTGGACATTCCAAGAAATGTCTGGCATCAATGCATCCATTGTATGTCGCCGACTCAACCTCCTTCCAGATAGTAAAGCTATCATTCAGAAATGATGAAATCTAGCTCCCCGACTCCGCGATGTAGTAAATGAATAGATTGATAAACTCCTTTGGGTAAGATTTATTTGGGAAGCTAAATATCCGAAGTGGGTTTCAAATATCATAGCAGTACCAAAGAAAAATAGCAAAATTAGAGTTTTTGTTGACTTCACAGAACCTAACAAGTTCACACCCAAAAACTATTTTTTGCTACTGCTAATTCCTTAACTTCTCGACTCAGTCGCAGGGCAGGAACTTCTTTCTATGATGGATGCAGCCTCTGGTTATAACCAGGTTCCACTCGCCGAAGATGATCATAAAAAAACAACCTTCATCGCCAACAGAGGTCTCTACTGTTACACAGTAATGCCCTTCAGTTTAAAGAATGTAGGCACTACTTACCAGAGACTTGTAACTACAATGTTCAAAGATCATCTCGGCACAATTATGGATGTCTAGATCGACGATATGATCTGCAAATGCTTTAAGCGAGAAGACTACTCCAGTAACCTCCAAACCATTTTTGATATCCTTCGCAAGTACCAGATGAAACTTAACCCAGAGAAAAGTCAATTCAGAGTCGCATCTGGTAAATTTATGGGACATCTTGTCTGTAAAAGAGGGCTAGAAATAAACTAGCACAAATCAATGCACTTATAATGATGCCTTCTACCCGAACAAATAAAGATGTTCAAAAATTTACAGGCAAGATATCTGTTCTTCACAGATTCATCTCAAAGTCATCTGATCGATGCAAACTTCTTTACCTCCCTCTTCATGGCAACCTCACTCATCTTTCGAACAAACAGCAGAAAGAAGTCATTTGGACTCCTGACTGCAAGATGGCTTTCCATGATCTTAAACGATACTTGGGGCGTCCTCCAATAATGAGTACTCTAATTGACGGTGAATTACTTGCGATGTACTTATCCACTATTGAAGATTCATTCAGCCATGTCTTTATTCGAAAAGATGGCGGAATAGAAAAGTCAGTCTACTTCATCGACAAAACATTTATACCTGCTGATAAAAGATACACAATAATAGAAAAATAGCTACTCGCCCTGGTCTATAGCTCTCAAAAAATTCATCCCATTAAAGTCATCACCAAGCGCCCCCTCAAACTTTTACTCTCTAAAAAAGAAAAATCTCAAAGTATCAACCAATGGTCTATTTTTCTTAGAGAATACGACATTTCCTTCGAACCCTAAATTTTGATCAAGGGACAAGCAATGACCGACTTTTTAGCTGACTTTCCCGTCGAGGACCCTGATTGGAAAGAACTCGATGATATCTTCACAGATGACTCAATAGTAGAACAAGACGCCTGGTCCCAAAGCTCAGGTTGGTGACTTTTAACAAATAGATCAGTAGGACCACAAGGATCAGGAATTGACATCATCCTCGTTACACCTTCCAATCATCGAATCGAGAAAGCTATCAAGTTAAATTTCTATGCTACCAATAATGAGATTGAATATGAAGGAATCTTACACGGTCTTGATCTCGCACTAACTCTCAAAGCAGAAGAATTAACAGTATACATCGACTATTTACTCGTGGTAAATCATTGCAACAAAACTTTCAAAACAATGGAAAAAATGGTTGATTACACAGCTCTCATCGAAGAAAAGATGCAAAAATTTAAACATACAACAATTTCTTACCTACCTCAACAAAAAAATTGACATGGCGATACATTAGCTTACATCACTGCCATGTTGGGTGACAGTGAAAAAAGATCTTAAGAAATCGAAGTCATCGAGCATTCCAGCCTTGATATACTGTCAACACTTCAAATCACCATTGTTGAAGATGACGATCCTGAAGACTAGAGAAGATCATTTTATGCATACATCAACTCCAACATCCTCCCCAGTAACAAAAAAGAAGCTCGGTCACTTTTGGTCATGTACCCAAGATTCACCGTCCAAAATCATATCTTATATCGAATCACAGGAGGGGGACCACTTATTAAATGCATTTCTCAAAAGCAAGCTCAAATCAAAATCTGAGAACCTCACGAAAGTATCTGTGGCTCACATGTTTCTGGAAGATCGCTAACCCAATGCGTTTTCTTACAAGGATTGTACTGGCCCAAGATGAGACAGGGTTGTGAAGACTTTGTTCGACAATACTACAAATGCCAAATTCATGCCCGAGACATCAAAAGTCTATCCTTAGACTTGCATATCAGCAATGTCTTCTGTCCATTCAAATGATAGAGTATCAACATCATTGCACCTTTTCATCCAGCATCAAGAAGCCGAAGGCTCATCCTTGTCGCCACTGATTACTTTACAAAATGGGTTGAAGCAGTTTCTCTCTATCATACTGATGTAAATGAAGTCATCAAGTTCCTTTGGGAGCACATCATCAGCAGGCTTAGCGATTCGCATATGATACGCTCTGATAATAGCAAAAAGTTCATAAGTGCCAAAGTACTTGCTTTCCTCCATAAATACAAATTCCAACTCACAACATCCACACCTTATTATCCTCAAGTCAATGGCCAAGCCGAAGCCAAAAACAAAAGCATCAAATCGGGATTTTGCAAGCGCCTCGTCGATAAGAAAGGGTGATGGGTGGATGTATTATTCAGTGTTCTCTGGGCCTATCAAGCCACTCCTTGAGTCTCAGCAGGCTACACTCCATTCATGATGGCTTTTGGCACTGAAGCAGTCATACCTTCGAACCTCGATCTGCCAAGTACTCGACGAAAAATTCCAGATGGAGATAATGAACTTGGTCTCCTTTGCAACCACAATTGGATAGAGGAAACCAAAGATAAAGCCATTGTAAATTTGCGATGATACCATGATACATTGAAAAAAGTATATAACAAGAAAGTTTAAAAATGAAAATTTGGTATTGGAGACCCCGTCTTACGACAGATCTAAGATAGTACTCGGCCTAAAAATTATGGAAAATTATCAAAAAACTAGGAAGGGTCATACATTGTCAGCAACAAAATAGATAGTTAAACTTATTGGCTGATGACTGAAGACAAAATACAGCTTGAATATCCATGGAACACCGCTCAACTGAAACTGTTTTACAAATGAGGCACTGTAACCGTTTGGATCGATTCAAATAAATATCTTTTGTTATTAATTTGATCCTTACTATTTGATTTGATCTTGATCTATACTTGAAAAGTATACATATGACAAACAATATCCTTACTATTTGATTTGATCTCGATTTATACTTATCAAGTATGCATCGGACAAACAATATCCTTACTATTTGATTTGATCTCAATCTATACTTGTCAAGTATACATCAAACAAACAAAATCCTCACTATTTGATTTGATCTCGATCTATACTTGTTAAATATACATCAGACAAACACAATCCTCACTATTTGATTTGATCTTGATCCATACTTGTTAAGTATACATCAGACAAATAATATCTTTACTATTTGATTTAATCTCGATCTATACTTGTCAAGTATACATCAGATAAACAATATCTCTACTATTTGATTTGATTTCGATCTTTACCTATCAAGTATACATTAGACAAACAATTATTTACTATTTGATTTGATCTCAACCCATACTTAATAAGTACGCATCAGGCAAACAAAATCCTTACTATTTTGATTTGTTTTTGGTCACTACTTAACAAGTGTACCTAAAGACTATCATTCGAATTTTACACGAACAATATCCAATTACATGAAGTGTGAACAGTCGCCCATATCAGAGGTATTTATAGACCCCACGTGACTGTTCATCGCACCACTTCGCGACCGTTCATCTCCTCGAACGTAATGCTTTTTAGTTCTCTTCCCAGCCTCTTCGATAGTTTACCTTTTTGGCGACAACAAACCCTTACACTTCCACTCTAATCCTTCCATATCTCAATGAATTTCTTCCGATACATTTATGTGCAGCAAAACAGAACCTATCTTGTCATAAAGACGATTTACATCATTTTTCCTTATATTATATACTCTCACCTAAAGGAACACATCTTGCCATAATCATTATTCTTGCTAGTTCCCCCTCCCCCCCTTCTACTTTACCTATAAATTCCTATATTTTTGGGTACATATTCGATCATCTCAATTTTATTATATTCGACATTCTACCAGCAACTCGCTTAAAATAATTTTCCATTGCCAAATTTCAACATATTCAATTCGATAAATAAACAAAACCTTACTTCTTTCGAGAACTTCATCCTTTGATTACATTACATCAAACTACAATCTAATTTTATATTCGACTTTCATGATTAATTTATCAGTATTTTCTTTTCACCTGAATCGGACATTAAAGCCTCTTTCCAGTATAAGAAACTCAATGAATCTCAAGTCACTAAACTTCTAAGGGTTACTTTTACGGATGAATGTTGCAAAAATTACAAGAAACCTCCTACGTTTGGCAGGATTCCTGGACGCCCATCCAAACTTCAAATCTTCATCATCAACGTGAACAGTTATCCCTTCTCCCCCAAACTGATGCTATCCATTACCTTCACCACAACATAATGATACAATTGGTTCTAACAGATACCGCTATCCTTTGACAGTACCCTCCCCCACCCTCCACACCATGACATAATTCACAAAAAACTCGCTTAAAATAATTTTCCATTGCCAAATTTCAACATATTCAATTCGATAAATAAACAAAACCTTACTTCTTTCGAGAACTTCATCCTTTGATTACATTACATCAAACTACAATCTAATTTTATATTCGACTTTCATGATTAATTTATCAGTATTTTCTTTTCACCTGAATCGGACATTAAAGCCTCTTTCCAGTATAAGAAACTCAATGAATCTCAAGTCACTAAACTTCTAAGGGTTACTTTTACGGATGAATGTTGCAAAAATTACAAGAAACCTCCTACGTTTGGCAGGATTCCTGGACGCCCATCCAAACTTCAAATCTTCATCATCAACGTGAACAGTTATCCCTTCTCCCCCAAACTGATGCTATCCATTACCTTCACCACAACATAATGATACAATTGGTTCTAACAGATACCGCTATCCTTTGACAGTACCCTCCCCCACCCTCCACACCATGACATAATTCACAAAAAACTCACCAAGGCCTCCACTGAAAAAACTTTTTACCCCCAATTCCTCACCATCTTTATCCTCCAGCAGCATACTCCACCACAGTTGGGGTTGCATCTTTCCAAAATCACTACCATTCTGCCCTCCTTAACCTCCTAATTTATACCCGACTTCACTTTGCCAGATTCATTGAACCGCATTAATTGCACCTCGGGAATGACTTGACCAAATATAGTTACTTTGACCTCGAAAATCCTAAAGACGACTCATCTACTTATACGACAACCTCTTCCGCTTCCAACTTCTTCTTGACAGAACCACAAGTTCTTCTGCTGAGAATGAGGCGATTGTAGTAGTATATTCCCCAGATTCGACAAGACTAAACCAACAAAGCGTAGTCGAAGACAACCATACATGATCGAAGTCAAACATTCGTGAAGTAACCTTAAGTCCTCGACTTGCCAAAAGTAGCCGTTGTGCCTGGTTAAGAGAATAGCTGTTAGAGATCCCAATGTTTGCCCACTCCCCCCGGAATAAGAGACTATTTCTTTTTGTTTGTAAACTACTTGTGTCTACTATAAATACAGGTAGAGAATAGATGTGAAAGAGACCGACAATTTACAAACCTTACCATTTTATTACTTTAACCCTACTATCATTCTAAATTCTGTAATAACTAGCAATATACTAGATTTTACATCAAAATCTTCCTCGAGGTCATAGTTTTTCTCAGCTTTTATTGAGTTTTCCACGTAAAATCTTGTTTATCTATTCTTATTGCATACACTTTACGAATAAGTATTGGCAAATATTCTCTTTCCATAAAATATGTCACTACAAGTTGCTATGCTTTACAGAGGTTGCTGGAATTCATTTTCAAGGAGGGACAGATGTACGAGTACATTATTGACCTTGAATCATACAAGTATGGCAACTATAAGATACAGCTCGAAGTTGTCTAGGTCGAAGATCAAGCTGAAGAGAAACATTTCTACCATATGTACCAAAGCAACATGATCGAAATTCATCAGATCAATAACTCTTGTCGATTCAAGCTCAGGAGACCATTAGAATACTGCTATCTCACACCTCAAGATAAAGAAGTTAAACTTCTACCAAAGTCGAGTAATCGCCATCATGGGATCTCATTTGAAGATTGTGGCATTAGTCATATATAATTTCCACATCATGATGAATTAGTTATAATACTCAAGATGAAGAAGTTTGTCATGTATACAATGATGATCGATACTGGAAGTGATATTGAGATTCTCTTTTAGAGTACAATCGACCAGATGGGATTAGTTGATCAAGTTATTCCAAGCTACACCGATATCAGTAGATTCAATGGTTCCAAAGAAGAATGAGTAGGCAAGATCATCTTACCTATTACCACAAGACCATCCATAATCGATATCATCTTTTACGTCATCAACGCCAAATCTCATTATCTCGGAATTATGGGGCGTTGTTGGATTTACAACATAGAAGCAATCGCTCCTACACATTATCAAGAACTCCGCTTCAAACACAATGATAGTATCTATAAAATCAAAGGTGGGCAAAAGCTTTCTCGATCTTGCGAGAATACCGTATCTGCCATTATAGATACCTCAGACAGATATGCTGCTGAACAATTACAGAAAGCAGATCACCTTGATGATCAGCCTTCAGCAGAAGAGCCAATATAATACGTCAGCATTGATGGACCTAGCAGATGTACTTTTATCGTTACCAAGGTGGTCCAGCATGATAAGGATACTCTCATTCAATTCTTACGACTGAATCGAGACATATCTGTATAGATTTTCGAAGAGATGCCCGGGGTCGATCCGACCAAGGCATGTCACAAATTGGCCATCAACATCAACATCAACTACCACTTCTTACATTATTCGGAGAAGGTGTTTCAGCACGATAACGGACTATGGGCAAGGCCTATATAAGGAAAAAGTTCCAAAAAAGACAGGGACTAGAAAAATATACGAGAAAATACCAAGAAAACCATATTTTCTAAATCCTCAAACGCCAAATTTCTTATTTATAAGATCAAGAATTTATAGTTCGAGAGATCACTTGTAATAAGATATCAGCCTCAAGCAATAAAAGTTACTGTTACTGAAACCCTTAACACGAGGTCGTGGTTTTTTTTACCAATTTAAAGGTTTTCCACACTAAATCACCTATATCATTTCTTACTTTCCATTAGTTTTTATTATAGGAACATTGGTATAAGATCTAATTCTGAGCCATCTTAAGCTTACGGAATTAGGCCATTTCAGGGTGGGCATCTCCAATGATTGGTCACCAAAGTATCTCAACTTAAAATTTTGCATCTCCGCAGAAACCCTCTCATCATAAACTATTCTCTGTGTATTGACCATTATCAATCTAGACTTCTTGAAAAAATTTCAACAAATAGACTTTGCCAGAATCATCGATACAAGAACTATTTATATAACCCTCGTATTTAATGCGCAGGTACATTTCCAAACCAGTCATTATTCAATATAGAGCCACTCTCAGAACCTCATGCATTGCGTACATCAATACTTCCAACATCATTCAATGCAGATATATCCCACCGCATAAAACAAATACCCATTTTCCATACCAGTCAAATCAATATTAATACGTCATTTCTTTTCAACTTCTAACAACACAACTTCACAAATTCTCTCAACCAAAGCCACTCGTGACTTCAGTTACGAGGGGGCGATTGTAGGGACCTATCCCTCGATCTAACCCATATTGAACTATTTCCAATTCGAACTACCTTCTTATCAGACTCACGCATTTTACACGTGATATGAACAATCAACTGTGTCTCCTATCCCATGAACTGATGAAGAACGTGGATCGAGTATAAACAAAAAAACATAAACAAGTCAAAGATACCTATCTCTCACGAACTCAATAGTTACTCAGTCAACCACCACTTCCCACATTGTTTGGAGAACGTGCTTCAGTACGATAACGAACTGCGGGTAAGGCCTATATAATAAAAATTTTCTAAAAGAGACAGGGATCAGAAAAATATATGGCAAAATACCAAGAAAACCAGATTTTCTAGATTCTGAAATACCAAATTTATTATTTACAAGATCAAGTATTTATAGTTCGAGAGATTACTTGTAATAAAATATCAGTCTTAAGCAATAAAAGTTATTGTTACTAAAACTTTCAACTCGAGGTCATGGTTTTTTACTTATTCAAAGACTTTCCATACTAAACCACCTGTATCATTTCTTATTTTACATTAATTTTTGTCACAGGAACATTGGTGTAAGAGCTAATTTCGAGACATATCGAGCTTATAGAATTAGGCTATTACAATATGAGTGGAAATTTATTAGTTGGAAATATCCACCTCTTTACTAGTTTAAGGTAAATTTTGATGGTTGTTAACTTTGCAACTCATGAGTGATGACAAATTAGCAAAATGTTGAGGTTTGGGGTCTACTGGATGCTGTTAATATGAACTTGGTATTGGGCTATCAAAATGTTGTGCTTGAATGTGATTCTTTCTCCCCAATTCTATCATCTTGGGTAGAGAGCTACCTCCTTGGGAGATTTGGAACTTCGTTAATGAGATTCAGATTAAGATTAAAAAAGCTTAGAAAATTTTCTCTTCAACATCCTTTCTGGGTATCAAACATTACGGCGGATGAAATGGCACAACTTGGGAGTTCTAGTATGTTATTTTTACAAATGATAGAAGGATCACTATTGGTGGCTTGGTGTGATTATGTTAATCATAATTTATTTATTTTGGTGTTTGTGTTTCTCCCACTCCTGTATAAATTATGTTCGATGATGTCTTAGGTAGAGCTACACCTCCCGTGATCCCTTTTATGCAATAAAATAACCTCTTTAACAAAACAAAACTGTTAGGTTTCATTCTCTTTAACAAACAATCAATCAAACACGCACAATAAGATGAGAGATAAAGAGAGCTTTTATTATAATCAAAACTTGGTGTTACAAAAGGTATAACCATAAGATATACTAGTATTACCGCTAAACGGTAGGGAGACCGGCATGATGTATTTTTAAAAGCCAAAAATGCATGCCTTCGGCATTATACCTCTTTAGCTTTGAAACTCATTCAATTTCACAAGAAAATTTACAATTGGTAGATTTTATAAAAAATTGGCAACACTTCTCCAGTTTTATAAGACTATAAACCACCTGTAAACCATTTCATATACCTCTTGTATACCAATCAAAGAAAATTGGGCAACATTTTCCCTATTTTAGAGACTATCATTTCATAAACTTGCATAACAATCATAGATAATTGGGCAGCACTTCCCAAGTTGTATAGACTATAAACAACATATAAATTATTCATAAACCTGTATAACAATCATTCAACACAACTACACCATGCAACATGCACAAAAACACTTTTTTCCATGTCTTAAGTTTTTCATAATATCAAATAACTCCTTAATATACATTGATGGATCACGAAGAAATATAGGCCAGATGTTCATTGATGGATCACAAAGGAATACTATCCTTCTTTCCCATTTCCAGTGTCCTCTGCATTGAACAAATGGCAATTTTGTGGGTATCTCCTGTATAAGTATAAGAAATAAGATGCGAATGTTCAGTTCAAATTCATATAATAGCAGTGAGAAACTCAGAAAAGACCTTTGCAAAATAATAAGAAGAACAAAATTATACAGTTAATTAATTGAGTTTTGATATGTGCTTTCTTCCATGATCTTAGCGGAACCTTTGCCACAAGAATAAGAGTTATTAGGAGAGATTATTTTTGAGCTGAGGTTACTTTCAAGTACTTGAATGCTTGTCCATAAACAAAGATATCTCGCCAATGACTGATAAAAAGATCAAGATACCTCCATATATTTTAGGGTATTTTGTAGCGCAATGTACATATAGAGTTATCTCCAAATAACGAAAGAAAAAGGATCCAAGGGGGATGGGGTTAGAGATCATCTATTCTTGCTAATAACAAAATGTGTAAGCGCAACCATTATATAAAGCAAGAAAATATGTGATCCTATTAGAAGGAACTCTTTGGTCTAAGTTGAAAGCTTTGGAGAAGCTTGACTATTTAACATGTCTTCACTAAACATGATTTCTAAAGAAAAAACTCTTTGGTCCAAGTGGAAGGCTCCAAAAAAAGCTAGAATATGTTGTTAAAATACTTGCAAGAAAGGATGGTGTAATGGTGTGTTTTTTGGGAAGATAATCTTCGCCAATACTTCTAGTAATGATTATGCAAAAATAATCTTAATCAAATAAGAGCTTATATAGAAACTCAGTAAAGGCTGAGAAAAACCACGACCTCGTGGAGGGTTTTGATAAAAAATCCAATAAGTTGTTAGTTATTACAATTTGTTATTTGGTAAGATAGTAAGGATGAATAAATAGTAAAGATGTAGATTAGAATAACTCATTCTCTGCCTGTATTTATAGTAGATTCAAGCAGCTTACAAAAAGAAAAATAGTTTCCTATTTTGGGGGTAGTGGGCAAACTTTGCGAATCTCTCAACGGCTCTAGTTGACCAAGCATAATGACTACTTTTAGTAGGTCAAGAACTGTGGTCGTAGAAGTGACATCTTCTCGAATGATGGAAAGTCTTCGACTAAGTTCCGTTAGCTTCTCTTTGTTAAATTTGGGAAATATGCTACTACAATTACCCCGTTCTTGATACAATTACTTGTTGTTGTATCGGGAAGAACATTGGAATGTGAAACTGAAACGGCTGTTAAATGGTTGCTAAAGTCTGTGTTTTGCCATTTTTGAGGCTAAAGTTTAATGAATCTGGTCAATTTGGTTTCCCGAGGAATATTAATTGTAGGACATCAGACTTCGTAAGTTTTTTGAAGGTGGGGCTATAAATAGAAGGAGAAAGAAGGAGTTATTGCTCAACAGGATATTGGTAGAGTAGGCCGTGATGGTAACGACGTCATTTCAGGTGATGCATAACTAGTTCCTGGATCTTGAGGATGGGAAGTATGGTGAGTGTAAAGAGGTGTATCTTGGGTGTTTATCGTTATTATATTTTGATTATGAATTTGGTGGTGATGTAATCGGGAGAAATGACGGAGGGGGGGGGGGGGGGTGGAAATCATCGAATCGCATTATTTCTCTTGGTGTCAGCATTATTTTGTGTTGTAGAAATCCTTAGAGCGCATCAAATGTTTGTAAAAATGGCCACTACCCATATTGAAGATGATGATGCGAAGGGGGAATGGTGTCTTGTGTTTCTGGTCGATACAAAAAACTTTTTATATTTTCTGCTGCCTTTCTTCAGGGCACACACAGGCAGTTCTTAGAAGTTTAGTGACTTGAGAGTTATTGAATTTCTTAGGATATCATGGCCCCTTTCACTGGATGATATGCCAGATTCTGGTAAAAAAAACATATAGCTTCAAGTCCGTCATGTCAAAGGAGAATATGTGACCTGTAAGTCGGTCTGCTGTAATCGAAGGAAAGAATTGTTGAATGTAAAATCTAACAGTTTACGTAATGAATAAAATTTGTTTGTTGAAATTACATCGAATAAATAAATGGTTATCTCAAAGGAAATGAAATCTATTATCGAAGATATTTGATCCAGTTAGTTGATGTCAAGATAGTTGTTTATGATTGTATGTAAATATTGAGGTTATGATGTCGAGGTTATTAGATCTCGAACTGGAGTTTGTTGACTATGTGGGGCCGGAAATGGTTCCCTAGGAGTTTGATTTGAGTGGGATGTGTAAAGTTCCAATGAGAATTAAATATGGGATTTGGCTATTAATTTGATTGTTTGTTTTTTGCTGTATATAAATACGTTTGGTAATCTGAAAGTATTTTTATAGGGCTTGAGATGGTGAGGATGAGGGCTCAGGTTCAGGAGGATTAGCATTCCTATCAGGTGCGTGTGAAGTATTGAGAGTTGCTTGATCGGTACTTCGGTAAAAGTTGCCTAAACGGGCAACCATTGGTGCTAGTGGAGCCCAAGTATGAAGAGATGAGTAAAGTGAAGGTGAAGGAAGCGGAAGAGGAGAATGCATTTTATTACAATTTGCAATTCATGAGTCCTCCTGAGCACGTCAGCAAGATAAGGAATTGAGCCAAGGCTTTAGTGAAGAAAGAAGATTCTTTGGCTGGTCGAAGTGGTTTAGAGGTGATTGAGGCTTGTTTGGTTTGTAAAAATAAGAAATGCGTAAGGTGTTGCCTTGAAATAAATGAATTTATTTACGCCAGATGTTTTTGTCGATATGTGTAATGATAAATGTTTCCCGAATATGTTGTGACATTTTAAACGAATGAAGTTTTATTGATTCAAAATGGTGAGTATGGGTATGTTAATGTATGATATCTCGACCATCGGGTAGTTGGTTGTCGAATAATATTTGAATTTTGAATTGTTGTTACACCTGGCCTGAGAATATAGGAGATGACTTAAATAAGGAAAAATGTATTTAGGTAATTTGAGAAAAATGGCTAGGTGTGCTTCTGTTGGTGATATTGTGAGGTATAAGGAATTGAAGTTTCTTTTTAATAGTATAATTGTTACCTTGGCGAAGATGGATATAACAGTGGAGTTATAAGGTGATATGGAATGGTTGGAGCAATAGTGCATGGGCCTATTAGCGTTTAGAAGACGAAGGATCAAAGAGTTGGAGAATAGGCGAATAAGGTGTTATGCTTGAGTACTCGAATGGTATCGAAGGGGTATGATGAACAGTCATGTGAGGCTTATAAATAGCTTTGTTGTTGGCGACTGTTCATACTGTACTCATCTCTAGCATCGTTGTCAACCATTGGGAAGGAGGATATTAGTATGCTGATTGAGCGGGCTAAATTGCAAATTAGAGGGATACTGAAGCAGCACGACTTCAAGGTTAGTGCTTTTCTTGTACTTGTTATTATTCATGAGATCCTGTGTTAAACCTATGTAGATGTTGACATTGTATTGATAGTGTAAGAAGTAATTTTAGTTTAAGTGGGTGTAGTGGAAGCAATAAGAAAAAATAGAGATTTATAGTTTGTGATAAAATTACTGTGATAGTGTCGGTATGGTGAGGCGACTGATGGAGAAATGGTGTTAAAAAGGGTTAAGGTCTATTATGGAGAGAGTGATTGATGAAAAGAGGTGATCATGAGTAGAAAGAGTGAGTTTTGGGTGTCGTTAGGATTCTGGCACGATTGTTGTTGTGTTATTTGGAAATGTGAAATGTGATGAGGTTTGGTGGTTGGGGCACCAATTTTTCTTTGAAATCGGTAGGGTTTTACTCTAGAGAGGGCGAAAATTCCAAAATTTTCAAATTTAGCTTGTTTTAGCGGGAAGCATGGTACTGCCGAAGTGTCTTCGAGAAGCTTAGGGTCCTGAACTTCGATAAGAAACCATAGTGATAGAAAAATAGTTATCGATGTTAAGACTTAGAAAAAATAGTAAAGAAATCTTGTATCCAGAATTGAATGTAGTAATTGTGTATTCAGATAGTAATGTAAAGAATGATGTGTTGGAGATAAAACTTGACAACTATATGAATATTAGCATATGAACATATATAATGTATCAGATATGATATATACTAATGTTTTTGTTATAAAATAGAATCTGATTTCTGGTTCATAAAAATGGCTGAACCTATCCAAATTGATGATAATGAAATCTTCGAGAACCTTGCAGATGTAGAGCCCCTTCTAATTAATGTGACAGCCTATTTTCAAAAGTTGGGTAGGAGATATAGGGTTAGGTCGAGTACTGCGGACGTGACGAGTGTCGACCAGTTTAAGGTGGCACCCGTGGATGTGGAAGTTTCAGACGAGGATGGGTACCGAGACAAACATGGATCATGAGCCACATGCTAGTGATCAAAAAGGTAGTAGTGGGGGGGGCGAAGAAGATGTCAAGGATGATGACGATATATGTTATGGAGAGGGTCCAAAAATGAGTGAGATTTTGCATTTCAAAGTTAAGTATGGAATTCCCAATGACATTAGATTAGAGGAATATCATCATGAAATGATTGATCAAGATGTTCCTTTGGATGGCATATTTGTCCATCGAGAGAAGATAAAAAAGGGATTGAAGCTTCCACTTCGAGCGGACCAGAAAAGGTTCTTGAATTTCTTCGATGTTGCCCCTGGTAAATTTAACCCTAATGTGTATGACCTCTTCCGAGTTTATGGAGTGATAAACGATTGATTAAAGGCGAGAGGGAAAGAGTTAATCACCATGGATGATTTATGTGTGTATTACACACTTAAACAAAATCCATCGAAGATAAGGTATAGGTACTTGGCGAGGTTCATGAGGAGAGCTTTATTTTACGGGATGGTATCGACTGGGGGGCAGTATTTTGAGGAATGTCTCCTTGTATCTGGAAATTATGAATTTGATTGGAGAAATCTAGGGGAGGCTCTTGAAAGGAAGACTTTCCACTTAGGTTTGTGGTTAGGTAATTCGTTTGTCGAAGTGTTGGATGTCTTTGTTTGAATCTAGTGTTCTAATTTTTGGTTGTTTTATTGTCTTTGTGCAGCTCTGAAGGAGATTGATAGAAAGTTGGATGTTTATGAAAAGATATACAATATCAGGAAGGGTTATTTTGGTCGGATGGATAACCTAGTTGTTGACCAAGGGAAAGTTGATACTTTGTTTTAAGAAGCTCGGTTAAAGAGAACTCGGGCTAAAGGAGTATAAATTTTAGTTATCGACGGAAAAATATCTGCGAGAAATAAGAGAGCTACGGACTCGAGCTTGCCCCTTGAGAATTCGTCACTTAGTGGTTACACCACAGATTCAGTAACTACAAAAAGAGATGCTATACTGACGAAAGCCTTCGGGAAAAGTAAGAAAATGAGGGCCGTTGGCCAGGTTGTTGCTCCCCTCGTTCCCTTGAAGAGGGCTTCTCGTAGATCTACTACGGGGGTGAAAGTTGATGTGATACCATCTGGTGTTCCGGATAGTCGACCTCCTAAAGCGACTACGAGCTTGTTGCCGAAGAAGAAGGTGGCTTCCGAATCGACAAAGAAGAAGTTCGTCGAGGAGTCAAAAACCGAGGTTTAACAGACCATGGATGGATATGTGTCTGAGACGATGATTTTGGAGGAGGAATTTGATGATTGTCTGGTGGAGGCAGAAAGCCTCTCCACTTTTCTTAGCGAGGGCCACCGAAACATGACTAAGGTTAGGAATTTTTCTACTTTGCTTTGATTAAAGAATTTTGTGCCTCATTTGAAAACTCTATTATGATTGTATTGTAGATCAAAAAGTTGTTGACCGAGGCCAAACCTCACATTCATGGAGCTGGTACTCTGGCAAACCAGCTTCTCGTATATAAGAATATCGAGATAGAGCTGGTGACGAAGAAAGAAAATTTGATTGAGGAGAAAAAGAAGTTGGAGGCGAGGCTGGGTAAGTATAAGCAGGAAGCCAAGAAGGCGAAGGAGGTTTGTCTTCGCAAGGTAAAGAAAACTTGGGATATGGAGAAGAAGAAGGAGGTTCAGGAGATAAAGACCAACCTCACGAAGGAAAGAGATGAGGCGTTGTCTTTGCAGAAAACTAACTTTGAGAGTGATGTTCGAGAACATAATATTTTTGCCCAAAGGGCCATGGAGGTGGAACACATTTGGGTCTTGGAGGAGGTGAGGGCTGAAGCTATTCAAGATAATCTTAACGTGCTCAAGAAGATGAAGGCCAATTTTGTTGGATAGTTCGAGGGTGTTGGAGGAGAGAAAAGACTTTTACAAAGATTTGGCTATTGCTGGGAACCAGTTCTTTTTTGACTCAGATGTGGAGGACAAAGTTTTTGAAGCGCCTGAAGTGCCTCAGGTGCCTGAAGTACCAAAAACTTCTATTATGACTATCCCCGTGGGTATCCTTGTAAAGGATTTATTAGATAAGCTAACTTCAGGTGTACCAGTGAAGGTTGATGCTACAATCTCTCTTCCAGCAGAGTAAATTATGCTGGAAAAGTATTTTTTTTTTAAGAAAAATTTAAAAATGGTCGATGAGACCGAAACATTATTTTGTTATTTATTGAATGCTTATGTTGATGTTTTGCAAATAATTCTTTAAAAATAATTTATGCATAGAATTTGTAAAATTTATGTTAACTAATAGTATTCGATAAGATCAATAGTATGAAATAGTAACAGTAATAATATACAGAATGCTGCTTTGGAGCAAATATCTAAGATGATTGAAAGAGAGCCATGTAATGGCTCATTTGAATATAGAATGATGACCAAATGTTTTACCTCGATGGGATATCTGGGTTTGATGTTGATGAGAAAAAATGGACAAAAACATGACATGTTTTGTTTGATAAGTAATGAAGTGCAAATAAGGTTATACGGTAATTGGATAGGCATTTGTCGAAGAGATGAAAGTTAGTTATGATGTATACTTGTTAAGTATGTATCGATACTAATTGAATGATAGTGAAAAATATAGAAATGGTAGTAAAGATGTGTTTATTTAAATTTGTCAATATACAGAGGTTATCTGTAGAACATTTTTTGTTGGGCTGTATTCCATGGATATTCAAGTTATATTTCATCTTCGGCCATTAACCAGTAAGTCCCATTATCGGTCTTGTTACTGACACTATATGGCCCTTCCCAGTTTTTTGATAACTTGCCAGAATTTTTAGGTCGAGTACTGTCGTGGATCCGTCGAAGGACAAGGTCACCAATGCCAAATGTTCATTTTCAAACCATCTTGTTGTAAGCTTTCCAGAGAGTATCATGGTATCACCCCAAGTTTGCAATGGCTTGGTCTCAGGTCTCATCGATCCAATTGAGGTTACAAAGGAGTCCAATTTCATTTTCTTCATCTGCAATTTTTCTTTGAGTACTTCGTAGATCGAGGTCAGAAGGTATGACTGCTTCAGTACCGAAGGCCATCATAAATGGAGTAGCCTGTGGATGTTTGAGGAGTCGATCGGTATGCCTATAGAACACTTAGTAATTTATCGACCCATCTGCATTTTTTCTCATCGAGGCGCTTGCGTAATCATGACTTGATGCTTTTGTTAATGGCTTCAGCTTGGCCATTTCCTTGAGGGTAGTATGGTGTCAAAGTAGACAGTTGAATCTTATATTTGTGAAGAAAACTGAGAACTTTGCGGTTGATGAATTATTTGCCGTTATCAGATCGTATTATTTGTGGGCAGCCAAATCTTGTTATAATGTGTTCCCAAAGAACCTTGATGATATTATTTTTGTCAGTGTGACATTGAGGTACTGCTTCAACCCATTTGGTGAAGTAGTCTGCAGCCAATAGAATGAACTTTCTGTTTCCCGATACAGGGTAGAAAGGACCAATGATATCGATCCCCCATCTTTTGAATGACCAGAGGACATTACTAATGTGTAAGCCGAGTATAGGGCTTTTGATGTCTTGAACGTGGATTTGACATTTGTAGCAATTACAAACAAAGTCTTCGCAATCTTGTCGCATTTTTGGCCAGTATAACCCTTGAGTGAATGCCCGCTGGGCCAATGATCTTCCCGAAACATGAGCTAAGCAGATTCCTTTGTGAAGTTCTTTGATTTTGACTTGGGTTTATTTCTGAGAGATGCATTTAATAAGTAGTCTTCCTCCTATGATACGATATAAGATTTTATTTTGAACTGTGAATAGAGAGCATTTTGCTAAGGGTGATCGGGCCGCTTCTTTGTTACTTGGGAGGATGTCAAAATTGAGGTATGCATAAAATGGCCTTCTCCAATCTTCAACATTTTCATCTTCAGTAACATTAATGTGTATCGTATAGCTTATATCGAGACTGGAATGTTCTATGACCTCGATATCCAAAGTTCTTTTTTTTGTCTTTGAGCATTATAGCAATATATGCTAACACGTCAGCGTGGCAATTATCGGCTCGTAGGAAGGTAAGGGATTGTTGTTGCTTTGAAATTATTCATTTTCTCTTCGACCAGGGTTGCATAATCAACCATCTTTTCTGATGTCTTAAACGTTTTATTCTAATGGTTGGCGACGAGTAAGGAGTCAACGTAAATAACTATACCATCTTCCCCAAGTTTAATAGCAAGATCCAGTCCATGGAGGATAGTTTCATATTTTGTTTCATTGTTGGTGGTATAGAACTTGAACTTATTATTAGCTTTGTCGATGCGATGAATGGATGGTGAACAAAGACGATGCCGATTTCAGATCCTCGTGGTCCAGCAGATCCGTCTCTAAAGAGTCTCTATCATGAGCTTTATGACTATGCATCTGGTTCTGCCATTAAGTCATTAGTTACTTCTTCTTCGAGTTCTTCCTAATCGGGGTATTCAATAGGAAAATTTGCTAAGAAATCAGTTACTGCTTGTCCTTTAATAAATATCTGAGGCTCGAAGGAGATATCGTATTCGCCGAAGAATATATACCATTATTGAACTCTTCGAGATTTTTCTCTTTTAGAGAGTACAAATTTGAGAGAAAACTTGGTAATGATTTTGATGGGATGACCTTGGAAATGGGGTCGAAGTTTCTGAAAACTGTATACCAAGGTGAGTAGTTGTTTTTCAGTTGCAGTATATCTTTTCTCGGTAGGCATGAAAGTTTTGTTGATAAAGTATATTGGTTTTTCCACACCACCATCTTCTCGAATAAGCACAGTGGTAAGGAATCATTGATGGTTAATAAGTATATTGCTAGAGTTTTACCATCGACAGGAGTACTCATTATAGAATGACGCCCCAAGTATCTTTTAAGTCTTGGAAAATCAATTCACAATCAGGGGTCCAAATGATTTCCTTGGGCTATTTTTTAGACGTGGAGTTTGATTTCCACGAAGAATGAGGTAAAGAAGTTTGCATCGATCAGATGAGTTGGAGATGGACCTGTGAAGAGTTGCAATCTTGCCAGCAAATTTTTGTACATCTTTTTTGGTTCGAGGAGATGGCATGGCCATGAGTGCTTTGATTTGCGCCGAATTAATTTCATTTCCCCTTTTTACTAACCAGGTGTCCCAGAAACTTCCCCGATACGGCACCAAATTGGCATTTTTCTGGGTTGAGTTTCATTTGGTAGGTACGAAGGATATCGAAGATGGTTTGGTGGTTGTTGCAATAATCTTCACGTTTTAAACTTTTGCAGATCATATCATCGATGTATACCTCCATGATTTTTCCCAAATGATCTTTGAACATTTAGTGAAAAGCCGTTGGTAAGTGGCTCCTGCATTCTTTAATCCGAAAGTCATTACTGTGTAACAGTAGAGGCCTTTTTTCTGTGACAAAAGTTATTTTTTCTTGGTCTTCTTCGGCGAGAGGAACCTGATTGTAACCAGATGCTGCATCCATCATAGTAAAAAGTTCATGCCCTGCTATAGAGTCGAGGAGTTGTGCGATTAGTGGAAGAGGAAACTTATCTTTTAGTGTGAACTTGTTGGGCTCTGTAAAATCAACACAAACTCTGATTTTTCCCATTCTTCTTGGGGACCGCCACTATGTTAGAAACCCATTTTGGATATTTTACTTCCCGAATAAATCCTACACGAAGGAGTTTATCAATTTCGTCTTTTACGGCTTTGCAAAGGCGGGGAGCTAAATTTTGACACTTCTGTACGACTGTTTTACTATCTGGAAGGAGGTTGAGCTTGTGGCATACGATCGAGGGATCAATACCGGGCATTTCTTGAAAAGACCATGCAAAGATGTCGACGATTTTCTTTAGGATTTGAATCATGATTTCTTTTTCATCGGATGATAACTTTGAGCCAATAAAGGTATTTCGTCTCGGTCCATCGTGCTCAATGGAGTCCACTACCTCAGTATCATGTTGCTCGAACGTAGGGGGCATTTCTTGCTATAATTGCTATGCTTTCAGAAGTTTCACTGTGTGAGAGTTGGTAGTGGTATTCTCACACATACGTGCAGCTTCTTGACACCCTTTGATTTCATAGACTCCATAATCTGTTGAAAATTGCAAGTCCGGATGATATGTCGAAGGTACTGCCTTAATCAAATGTAGCCAACTTCGACCTAAGATTCCCAAATATTTTAACTCAGCATCTATGACAATGAATTTGACGAAAGTGGTTTCTAATCCCGCTTGAACTGACAAGGTGATTTCTCCTGTGGCTGACTCTTTGGAACCATTGAAACCTGTGATGGTGGTTGTCAAAGCTTTTACTGAATCTTTGAGACCTAGAACGTCAATTTCCCTTTTGAACAGAATGTCAACCACCCTTCCTGTATCTTCGATAAGTATATGTAGGTAGTCATGTCCTACTTTGTGCATGATGATAAAAGGGCCATCGTAGGGTACTTGACATGGCCTGTGTTACAGTCCTAAAATAAAAATGGTACAGACATTTTGATTTGGTAGAGCTGGGGAGAAGTTTTGCAGACTTGTCTAAGGATGTCATTTTACAACAAGATATAATTTTATCATCTTGTTTTCTCTTTTTTCCTTTCTCAATCTCGATCATGTATAGATGGCGAGGTTGCCCTTGTCCTTGCTCTTGTTTAATGTATTTTCTTTTAGTTTCTTCTTCGAGGAACTTCTAAACATCGAGTACATAATTGTAAAGTTTTCCAGCTAGCAGAATGCGATGAAAAATCTAAATTAGAAAGTGCCAGTTGTCAATCTCGTGGCTATGTGCGTTGTGATACTGGCACAAGGGTTTGTTTGATATATCAGGGATTGCCTATACTTTTTGATATAATTTGTCTCCCTTTATCATGGGTAAGATAGCGGAGAGTGTGGTTGTCATAGGAGGTAAGACTGGAACAAGTCTATCTGGCTTTCTATCCTTTCTTTTAGCATTATCGTTATTTCTTCTGTGTTACTTGGGTGTTCCGGTATTGGTTGACTTTTGAGGTGGTGTTGAAAATACTTTATTAGAATAGATGACTAAGGAGCTTTTCATCTTAACCTTTTTGGATCGTTCTAATTCGATGTAGTTATTAACAACATCAATCATTTTTGTCACCGTTCTGGGATTAGGCAAGGTAAGTTCTTTTGAAACTTTGGAGTCGATATGTAGTGCTGAGGTAAATACCGGAACGACAATCTTGGGATCTGAATTCCCAATCTTCTATTTTTCTTGTAAGAAACGCTTGTAAAAACTCGCCAAGGTTTCTTTCGCACCTTACTCAAAGAAAAACAATGAATCTTTAGTTATTTCTCGCTCCTTAGCATGTGCATAATTTGACACAAAGAGGCGCTGTAACTGACTGAATGTATTGATAGAACCTTCGGGGATAGTATGGAACCACCTGAGAGGTTCTTCCTTTAAGCTTATGTTAAATAATCTGCATAACATGTGGTCGAGTTTAGAGTATAATTCAACTACGGCTCTGAAGTGTCAGATGTGGGTGAGAGGGTCAGTGAGGCCTGCATACTGATTAAATTTTAGCATGTGGAAATTTTTTGGGATAGGTATGACTTCGAGATGAGGAGAGATGGGATTTGTTTCGATTCTATCAAGAGCAAACCTTCAGCTTGGGATGTCAGAGTTTATGGCTTGGATTCAATTATTTAGGTCATCCAAGGTGATGAATTGTGATGGAGGATTTGGTGTGGCTGCAACCTGTGGATCAAAGTCTCCCTATCCTTCAGGTCCCAATCGGTCTCTTATAAGCTGTCTCACTGGTGGTGGAGTTTGATAACGTGTACGTCAACTTTCGAGAGTTGTCGATGTTGAGGATGTAAGTCCAAAATGTCGAGAAACCCTTTTTGGATTCCTTGATCTGGATCGAGAAGTTCGTACTCATTTTTTTCTTGGCCGGTTTTTTCTCTTTGGGTCGCCCTGGAGCAATGATCACTTCGGGCCTGAGGAAGTAACGTTTGATGGCCTGTGAACTGATCTTGAGTTCTTCGTAAATGCTCTATATCATTTTAATGTGTCGAGCTCTATTGGTCCAAGGCCTTTCTCCTTTCGTCTCTTTCAACTTAAAGTGCTTGGGCGTGAATTCATTGATCTTCAAGCCTCTGGACTTGGTCAAATTCCATTTATTTTTAAAGTTTGATCACTGCACTATGCAGATCAACTATTTCTGGTATCGGGTTGATCTCATGGTTCCTCAGCGTACTAGAGGCCCTTCAGAGATTCATGTTTGTCATCGGACTGTCTTAGATCAAAGGTGGTATAGAAAAGTGTGATATTCCCACAGACGGGGACAATTATAATGGCTTGTTTTCCAGGAGGATAATCTTCACCAATACTTCTAGTAAGGATTATGCAATAATAAGCTTAAATAAACAAGATTTTACGTAGAAACTTAGTAAAGGCTGATAAAAACCACGACCTCGTGAAGGGTTTTGATGAAAATCTAATAAGTTGCTAGTTATTACAATTTGTTGTTTGGTAAGATTGTAAGGATGAATTAATAGTGACGTTGCGGATCAGAATAACTCATTCTCTGCCTGTATTTATTGTAGATACATACAGTTGACAAAAATAAAAATAGTTTCCTATTTCGGGGGTAGTGGGCGAACTTTGCGGATCTCCCAACGGCTATATTTGACCAAACATAATGGCTACTTTTAGTAAGTCGAGAACTATGGTCCCAGACGTGACATCCCCACGAATGATGGAAAATCTTCAATTAAGTTCCGTTGTCTTCTCTATGTCGAATCTGGGAAATATGCTATTACATATAGACTAAGGGCAGGCACGGAGGGGCAGAAATGGACATATGGGAGATCAACTAAAATACTCTCATCAATTACCATATCAGGAAAAATGTTATCTTCCAGCTCTACATTAACAATCACCGGCCTATCAGACTCTACTTTAACAATAACCAGTTTGTTCCTGTAGGCACCTATCCCTCAATCTCACCTAAAATTGAGCTGTCGCCAGTTCGAATTACCTCCGTCTTAGACCCACATATTTTCAATGACTTCTCCAGTCAACATTTCAACCTAGTCCACGAACTGGTGAAGAACGTGGGTCGAAATGAAACTGAAAAACCTAAACCAGCCAAAGATACCTGTCTCTCACAAACTCGTTAATTACTTAGTCAACCGCCACTAACCACACTGTTCAGGGAACGTGCTCCAACACTGTGAAGAACTACAAAGAAGGCCTATATAAAGAAGAAGTTCCAGAATAGACAAGGATCAAAAAATTACACGATAAATCACCAAGAAAACTACTTGTTCTAGATTATCATAAACATTTAAACTTCTTAGTTACAAGGTTCAAGCATTTCTTAATCTAGAAATCACTTGTAATAAGATATCTGCATCAAGCAATAAAAATACTTTTACAAAAAACTTCCACTCGAGGTCATGGTTTTTGACCTATTCAGATGTTTTCCACGCTAAAATCACTTGTGTCATTTCTTGCTTTCTATTAGAATATTATCACAGGTTCATTGGTGTGATAACAAATTCCAAGCATTTCGAGCTTACGGAATTTGGCCTACGGAATTTGGCCATTACATTTGGCGCCGTCTGTGGGAAAGATTGTATTTCCATGATATCCTAAGGTATTCTTTTGCTATAATTTTCAATCATGGTTACTTCCAGATGACCGGCTACTGGCATCCAGCTCAATATTTCAGTGGAGCCGGAGCAACTTATAAAACTACGGGCGAATCTCAACGCCGAAACAGAAAAACGCGCAGAACTCAAACTTCAGTTAACTACGGATCGGGAGCTCTACGAGAAAGAGCTCGACACTTAAAGACAAGCTCGTTTGACACCGCTCAAATGACTTGAAGACCAAATGACAATAATGCAGACTGCCCTAGAGGCTCTGCAAAATACTCAACAAGCTCTTCCAACAAGAGGTCCCGATCAATTGCCAGAGACCTCCCATGTTTTTGCAAGGGAAAGATTGGGACCACAAGGAATCACCAGTAAAACTATTTCCAGGAATATTCAGTACAAACCACAGCCCTCCATTCATTTGGGTGGTGAAGTTCAGTCTGAAGCCAGCCGTGGTCATCGAATTTCCGTCCGTCAGGAGGAAGTAAAGCAACCTCAACATCAAGTTCTAGCACGAGATTGCTTGAGTGAAGGTACTGGTACTCATCATCCACAACCTGCTCATCCAGTGATTTAACCAACAGGTCATTACATCACGAAAGAGCATATGGACCAACGTATTAAGGAGTTGATCGAAGCACAAGTTCTGGGTACCGCCAACGACATCACAAAATTAAAAGGAAGTCTGATTGTTAAAGAACTATTCGATATGGAAATGCCAAAAGGTTTCCATTCTCTAAAAATTCGTAAATACAAAGGTACCGACCCGAAGGGTGCACATTCAACAGTACCGTGATTCATTGGGGTTGTATTCTAATCTCAACCACATCCTCTGCCGTCTATTTTCCACAGGACTGTAGGAAGAACCACTCTGACGGTTCTACTCTCTCCCTAAGGACTCCATATATATATTAGACCAGCAGCAGAAACAGTTCATCAGGACATATGCTCACAACAGGAACCAAGAAGTAAATTTGTATTCTTTTATCAGTCTCAAACAGTCGCATAGAAAGAAGCTCGAGGCTTTTGCGAAGAAATTTTTTGAGCTCACGCGTAAAGTGGATAACCTAGATCAGAAAATAGATTCTACTATTTTCACCAACGCGCTCCACCTCGACTGTAAGTCCAAAGAGCACCTCTTCCTCAACAAACCTTTGACCTTGGAGGATATGATCACTAAGGTCAATAGTTACGTCAACCTAGAGAGGATGATGTCTGAGCGACATAAATCTACTAAATCCGTCCTCACCACCAAAGGTCTATCTACAGATCAAAAAACTGAACCATAGGAGGAACAAGGAGATCAGAAGCGCACCAAGGGAAATACTGGTTACCCTCAGAAAGGTAGTCTGCCAAACAAATCCATCATCCCAAAGATAAACATCTGAATCTCTGCAATTTTTCTACTACTTTGGAAGGATAAGCTCTACCGCGTCTCTCAACCACTGGAACCAATCAATAATCGATCATATTACCTGTATCATAAGGTAAACCATCATTCTACTGATAGTTGATATGCTTTACAGTGATTGCTCGAGTACATTTTTAAAGAGGGACGGATGTTCGAATATATTGTCATCCTGGAATCATATAAAGATGGCAGCTATAAGAAGCAGCTTGAAGTTGTTCAGGTCAATTATCAAGCCGGGAAGAAGCATCTTTACCATATACACCACAACAACATGATCAAAATCAACAAGATCACCAATTCTAACAGATCCAAGTGTAGGAGACTATCAGAATGCTGCGATCTCACACCTCAAGGCAAAGAAGCCAAGCTTCTTCCTGAGTCGAGCAATCGCCGGCTTGGGATTTTCTTCAAAGATTGCGATACTAGCCATGTCAAATTTCTACATTATGATGCATTAGTAATAATGCTCAAAATGAAGAAATTTATCATGCACACGATGATAGTCAATAATGGAAGCGGTATTGAGATTCGATTTCAGAGCACTATCGACAAAATAGGATTGGCCAACCAAGTTATTCAGAGCGACACCAATATGAGTGGGTTCAATGATTCTAAAGAAGAATGAGCAGGCTATATCATCTTACCTATTACCGCAAGGACCAGTTACCATCGACGTCGTCTTCTATATCATCAATGCCAAATCTCATTATCTCGGGATTATGAGCCGCTGCTGGATTCACAACATGGAAGCAATCGCTTCCACCAATCATCAGGCGCTCTGATTAAATACAATAATGGTATCTATGAGATCAGGGGTAGTCAGAGGCTCTCTCGATCTTATGAGCATACCGTCTCTGCTATCTTAGATACTTCAGACGGATTTACTGTATAGCAATTACAGGAAGTTGATCACCTCAATAATCAGCCTTACACGGAAGAGCCCACATAATATATCTACATTGATGGACCTAGCAGAGGTACTTTCATTGGTACTAAGATGGTTCAGCATAAAGAAGATGCTCTCATTCAGTTCTTGTAACTACATAAAGACATTTTTGCATGGTCTTTCGAAGAAATGCCTGGGCTCAATCCGGCCAAGGCATGTCACAAATTGGCCATTAACATCAATGCCATGGCATTTTAACAGAAATAGTGATGACTATCACCTCATCTTCGAGATGAAGTTAACATCGAGATTGAGAAATTGATCAAAGTGGGATTCATTCGAGAAGCCTTTTCAAGACTGGATATCCAATATTATCGTTGTCCCAAAAGAGAACGGAAAAGTCCGAGTTTAGGTAGATTTTACCAATCTTAACAAACATACTCCAAAGGAAGGTTTCTCTCATCCCAACATTCATCAGATCCTCAATTCTATAGCAGGCCATGACTTCCTATCTATGATGGATGCTAGTTCGGGATACAATCAAATTCCACTTTTTGAAGAAGATCAAGGAAAAACAACTTTTATTACTGAAAGAGGTCCTTATTGCTAGAATGTCATGCCCTTCGGACTCAAAATTGCGGGCACCACATAACAGCGATTGATGGATACTATGTTCAAAGCATATCTAGGGAAATTCATTAAAGTTTACAACGATGATCTCTTGTGTAAGAGCGTACAGTCAACCAATCCCATCTTAGATCTTAGCACTATATTCAATATTCTTCGATCTTACAGGATGCGTCTCAACCCTGATAAGTGTTAATTCAGGGTACATTCTAGCCAATTTCTAGGCCACCTCATAAGCAAGAAGGGGATTGAGGCCGATCCAGATCAGATTCGGGCTCTCCTTAACTTGCCTTCTCCAAAAACAACAAAAGGCGTTCAGAAAATTATTGGCAAGATTGTCGCTATTAACCGTTTTATTTCTAAATCTTCAGACTGCTATCGTTAGCTATTCCTATTACTCCACGGTTTAACGAAACGAGGAAAAGTTTAGCCAAATGCAGAGGTCACATGGACACCAGAATGCAAAGCTGCTTTTCAGGATCTCTAAACCTATTTGGGGAGGTCTCCCATAATGAGCACCCCAGTAAATAATGAGGAACTGATTATCTACCTAGCAGTCATAGATACTTTACTCAGCTCAGTTCTCATTCACCTTAAAGGGAAAATTGAGAAACCTGTCAACTTCATCAACAAAACCCTCACTCCAGCGGAAACAAGGTACTCTAAAATTGAAAAACTTCTTCTCACTATTGTTTACACTTTATAGAAACTCAAGCACCACTTCCAAGCTCATTCAGTAAAGGTCATGACAAACAACCCACTTCGGGAAGTTCAATCCAAGAAAGAAAAATCAAGGAGAGTGCAACAGTGGTTAGTCAGTTTGGGAGAACATGATATTAAGTTTGAACAACGTCATTCCGAGAAGGGTCAGGCTGTTGCCAATTTTCTCGTAGATTTTCCAATGGAAGATCCTGAGTGGGAGGAGCACGACCCTGACCTTAAAGAAGAAACTTCCGAAGATCCACCCTTTAAACCATTTGATGAATGAGCTGAATAGATTACAGCAAAAGGGTGGAGACTTCTCGCGGATGGATCAGCAGGACCCGTAGGGTTAGGAATTAGATTCGCATTGATTACCCTTTCCAATGAAAGAATTAAGAAATCAATCAGCTTGGATTTTAAGGCCTCAAATAATGTCATCGAATACGAAGCTCTCATTCATAGACTTGACCTCGCTCTTTAGCTCAATGTTCCCAAACTCTCAGTCTACACAGATTCCCTACACATAGTCTACCATTACTCTGAGCAATATAAAAAGAATGGAAAGATGATCGAATACACAACCCTCATTACAGATAGGATGAGCAAGTTCGCAAAAGTTACTCTCGATTATCTACCTCGAGATGAAAACAGGCACGCCGATTCCTTGGCATATCTAACTGGGGTCTTTGGTACAGAAGCTCGATATCTCCAGATCGAAATCATTTCAACCCCCAGCATTAATCGTATTTTTGTACGCACGATCAATACTGGGGGTAATAAAGGGGGAGACAACGATTGGCAAAAGCCTTTCTTAATCTACCTCGGTATCGACAACAGTTGCAACAGACCACTTCTAACAGATCCAAAAGAGTGCCGACAGCTGATTAACAACTTGAAGCGCTACACAAATCAAAATGGTATTCTATACCGCCTTTCCGTCACGGGACCTTACCTCAAGTGCCTCTCCAACCCAATATCATATGAAATGCTCTGCGAATTACATAACGGGACTTGTGGCTTCCATGTCGCAGGTCGATCACTAGCAAATAGAGCTATTACACAAGGAGTATTCAAGCCAGACATCCACAAGCAAGCAAAGGAGTACTCATGCAGATGTGATGCCTACCAAAGACATGGACACATGATATGCGCCCTGCGCTCAAACTCCATGCAAGCAAGGTATTCTGGCCATTCAAAAGATTGGCACTTGATCTCATCAGCAAATTCCCTAATTCTCCAGGTAACTGTCATTACCTACTCGTAGCTACCAATTATTTTATAAAATGGGTATAAGCAGTTCCACTATGTTAAACCCGAGAAGAAGATGTCATCTCTTTCATCTGGGAACACATCATCACTCGATTTGCATACCCCTACCTAATTCGTATCGATAACGGGCCCCAATTTGTTGGATAAAAAATTGTAACCTTCCTCAACAAACATAATATCATCCACTCACCATCCAATCCTTACTATCCTTAACGCAATGGCCAAGCTGAAATCACCAGCAAAACTATCGTTGATGGACTCAAAAAACAACTTTACTCACAGAAAAAAGGGAATTGGGTTTGAGAACTACCTCATGTCCTATGGGCATATCGTACCACTCCCCGACAGTCAATCAGATGTACCCCATTTCTCCTTGCCTATGGCGCTGAGGTCGTCATTCCTTTTGAATACCATCATTCAGTTCGAGATCACGAGCTGACTGATGAAGAAAATGAGTTCGAATTGGCTTGTAACCTCAATATGATCGATTAAACCAGGGAACGTGCCAGCGCTAACCTAGGTCGATATCATCATATGCTAGCTAGATCGTATAATAGCCGAGTTAGAAACTGTACCTTCAAAATTGATAATCTCATCCATAGAGAGATTCATCAACATCGCAAAGATCCTCACGCTGGAAAATTAGCCAACAATTAGGAGGGTCTATTCATTATCACAGGCCTCTTATGCCTGGGATCATATTATCTCATGACATAAAAGAGAATCCCCATTTCAAACCCTTGGAACACTAGGCGACTGAAACGATACTATCGTTAAACGTCTCACTACTCCATTTCCATTTTTTGCTTTTGCTTATTTAATTCCAAAAGCGAGATTTTCATCTCCATCTAATGTAAATTTTGAACTGATCAATGAAACTTCCAAGTTTTTTACAACATCTCTCTACTTACGTAGATTCAATTTCATTCTATAGATTAAAGCATAGATAATACTAGCTTTCAATCGATTTTATACCAGTTAAATCAAGTATAACACTGGGTTTGGCTGACTCTACTAAATCTCTGCGATTAAAACAAATGTAGAAACTTATTTTATATCAAAGACTCTACCAAACATCGGATTGTGCAAAGGTAATACTAGCCTTCATCTACTTCAACTTGTTTGGGACATTATACCAGTTAAATCAAGGATAACACTTGGTTTGGCTGACTCTACTAAATCTCTGCGATTAAAACAAATGTAAAAACTTGTTTTATATCAACGACTCTAACATGCATAAGATAAGGCAAAGGTAATACTAGCCTTCATCTCTTTCAATATGTCTACAACACTACTACAGTTAAATCAAGATTCACTTTGTTTGACTGACTCAACCCATCTCGGCAATTAGAACAAATGTAAAAACTTATTTTATATCAAAGACCCTACCAGACATAAGATAAGGTAAAGGTCATACTAGCTTTCATCTATCTCGCTATGTCTGCGATAAATACTATTTCTTTTTAGGTTGCATTCGCAACCACTTCAATGGATATTTTTCTGCTATTGGGATGTCAGCCATGCTTTACCCTATAATAGGAGATCGATCATAATTCAGTTTGTGAGTTACAGTAACCCTGCCCTTCTTTATCAGATCAGCAAGTCGAGGGCCTAAATTCATCTCCATGGAGGCCATACAGTTCCCTCGATCTATATCAACTCTACAAATATAACCCTTGTCTGACAGACTCTTTTACAAGGTATCTCGTTCTAACTCAAGTCTTTTTACTTCTTCTACAAAATAAGCAACGATCGACTTTAACAGGTCTGAGTGTGATGCATGAGATACAACTATCTTTGAAAAATGAGACCTCGCCTTCTCGAGGTGTGACTCCAAAATTGCATACAGTCTCTTATGTCAGAGCATCCAAAGCTATTCTCTCTTTTAATTTTTTAAGGGCTTTAGCTCATTCAGCCTAATTAATGGCCACTAAGTCCACCACCTGAGCGTGAAGTCTCTCGATTTCTATATTCAACTCTTCCCTGGCTGAAATGTCCTTTAACAGGTCATCTTTCTTCTTCATAAGAATATCCTTCACCTTAATTTCCCCTTCCAAGACTTTTTCCCTGATAAGAGCAGCATCCAACTTATGTTGGCACTCCCTTAAGTTTGCATTCCCTTTCTGCACATGCCCTTGAATTCGAGCTACGTCACCTTCCAACTCCCTAATTTGACCTGACAGGCCTACTACATCCCTTTAGACTAGAGGAACCTTAACATCATTTCTACTCCTCTACGAGCACTCTCCAGCCTCGATGATCCTGACACGCGCGTTAGCTTGTGCCAATTCGGTCTTCAATCATGCCACCCTATCATTTAACTCATCACACTTTCGTTGCATCGTCTGAAACTTCATATCCTTGGCAGGTAGGGTTGTATGCAAGTATTCGGCTGCAGCTTCCGAAGCCGCTAAATCCTCTCGAGCTATCTTCAGCTCATTATCTTTTTAATCATTTTCTTTTTCAGCCACTCCAGCTCGCTTTTAAAATTCTAGAAATTAGCTCAAAATTGTCCCTCTAATCTTTCTAGCGACTAAATACGATATTGAGCCATGTCAGCATGCCTACTCTTTACCATCAGCGTGTCAATCTAGCTTTGAAGCTTCACTGCGTGTTCTTTTATCTCTGCAAGCTCTTTTAACCCCTTATCAATTTTGGTATTCTTCTCCTCGATCTTACGAGTGAGGTCGACAACAGTCTGGGTTGCCTCAACAAACTTGAAGTGTACCTTTACATGTTGGTCTTCTTTGTCCTCATTCGCCTACCTCACCCTATCTAACTTCTCTACAAATTCTCGGTTGCATTGGAGTACCTCATCTTCGTGCGAGCGAGCTGAATCCAATTCGATCTGCACAATATAGATACATTATATACAGTTCGATTCATAACACCCCATCAACATGCATATATATATATATATATATATATCTCATTTCTAACAAGATATATGATTTCTAACATCTATCGTGTGTAACTACTTCTAGACTTAAAGGTCAAAGTACGATCTCAGATATATGCTCCATGACATATATTTTAAGGTCTAAGGTACATGTTCTCAATATGCTACTTTGTATAAAACTTTGATTTTTCCTATGCACTATTTTAGTATCATTTTCCTAAAACTAATAACAAGCTTTTGGTCTGCCTCTACGTTCTATGCTGTCTTATTTACTTGGTAGCTTTATGTCAATATAGAATGCAAGTCAAAAGGCATGTTCCGATCTAACCTACAACTTCGCTTGCGAAGACAGCGAAGATGTGGAGATCTCTCTTTTCCTGGCAAGCTTGATCCCTAAAACTTTTATTCTGAGACTTATTTATCTAAGTGCCTACAAAAGGGTTAAAAAAAATAGCTCAGCCTACAGAAGTCTATTCAATACACACAATCCAACCGATTTACAGAACAATTCCAAAATATTCATACAAAGTCATTTCTCTACCCCTACCTTCTCATGCTCCCCATCCGAGAGCTCGGTGTCATCCCCTTGATTATCCAGTACCATCTGGCAGGAGACACCATCCAACCCATCAACAACTCCAACCGCAACCTCTTCCACATCTTCATCATCTCCCTCCTCAACATAGGTATCCGTCTTAATAACATCAACCTCATCCTCAAAATACCCCTTCAATATATGGTGGCGTCCGAGTCTTTCGTGCTCCGCCACCACCTCCTTTAAGTTCGCTCTCGCCTCCGCTTGTAGATGGACAATCACCACTATGTGGGAAGCCTTCAGGGCCTCCAACTTTTTATATCCTTGAGAGTATCAGCCTTTGTTCGAGCTACCTACTTCTCAAGCTTGATCTTCACCTTCTTCAGCTCAGATTTCTCCTCCTCGACTCTGAGCCAAATCCCCATCACCAAATGAGCAACCTGCAAAGCACAAATCGACCTCAGCGTGAGCTCGAAGCGTAATACATAAATATATTTCACATAATCGAGCATAAGAGACCTACCATCTTGCTCATGTCCTCTTCCACATAAAGAGCCGCCAGCCAGGCCCTTTCCTCCACCTCTTTAAGATCGTCCTCAGCAGCAGGTCGCTCTTCAGCGACCTTCTCCCCCAACTTTCCCGAAGGATCAATCCTTTTTTTTTCTTTTTCGTCAACCTCACCACTTCCAGTAGTACCAGAGGCCGACGGATGCTTCAGCATCTATTTTTTCTGAAACGTTTGAGCTAATTTGCTCAACGTAATAGACTCCGGCTGAACCGAACTGCCTATTCTAGGCGTCTTAGGGAAGTTCATTCACCATTCCCCACCAGTTCCTTTCTTCTTTCTATCATCAACACCCGCCATCAGCCTAGTCGATTGAAGTTTCTGAACCATTTTGGACTTGCTCCCAACCCATTTCTTTCTGCTAAGGCCAAGTCCTTCCAACACAAATTCGAGCTCAACTTCTTCCTCAGCAACTTCGTCCAACAATGAATCTTACCTCTCCACCTAGGACTTCGGGCCTGCCATGCACAACATTTTTATTATCAGCAAAAGATCATACAGTTCAAACATATTAATATTATATGCTATGCATTGTTATACTTACTTTGTTTTACAGTTCTAAACAGAAGATCCAAAGGTTCACCATCATCTCTTTGAAGGCAATTACCCTTCACCCATATTACATTGTCATTCCAGGCTTGACCTGCTGAGTTCAGATTGAAGAAGCGAGTTTGAGTTGCGCTCGTACAAAAATATACCCCACCACTGGCATGATAATTCTTTACCCCATAAAACTGTAATACATCCTCAGGGGATATCCTTTTTACTTTCCCCTCATTCTTCTATTTTTTGTTCAAATGGTCGCAAACACTTATTACCTCCCACATGTTCCTGTTTAATTGAACAGGACATGCCCCAATCTTATTTATAATCCCTTTCGCCAAATTGGTAAGGGGAAGACTCAACCCATACTCTAATTGAGACAGGTAACACATGAAGCCCACTGAAATGTCACTCCAATTACTCCCATCAAAATATTCCAACGAGATCGATTCATTTATACCCCTATCACGTTTCTCCTCCTCCAAGCTGGCCAATAAATAAAAATACTCCTCCCCCGTCGCTACAGTACACCCCCTAAATAGCCTGCCGGTGTATTCTATGAAGTTACCCATGTCCCTCCTACAGCAACCTTGGCTTTACAAAACTCTTTAAATGCATCTGAACAGGGAGGATAGGTTACCAATTTGCCAGGGAAACCTAGAAATTGTTCAAACCTACTTCAACCTCACTGTCAGACATTTTAATTTCAGACTCTACCGTTCGATCAGAGGTTGACACCTCGTTAACAGGTAAACTATCCATCTTAACTATAATTCTACATGCAAAGGTTTGATCCTACAAAAATACCTCTCACGTTTGACCTACATACATGTTCAGGTATCTATCATTATCTCATACACATCGATCATGCACATACAAAATATCTTTCATATATTCTAAATATATTTTAAATTTCATAAATTATTATAAATAGTAATTTTTCAGAGATTCTCTTATAACAGATTACGATTTGCAAAACAAAAAATCATATATGCAGTCTCTACTAACCTTCTGTGTCCGATTGAAAATCCGAAGCAGCGCCAAGCCCTTTCCTCAGAACGCTGCTGTATAGCCACCTACGTAATTCAATCCTCGTGACTCTCTTTGACTGTTGATCACTCTCAGATAAATCTTTCCCAGATCCTCTATAATTTTTTCGCGCTTCTCTCTCTTTGCTCTCCAAGTTTTTAAAAGTTGAAAAACGTTTGAATGATGATAAATAAGCACTATTTATTCTTTCTCTCTCTAATGGCTGGCAGTTATTGTGCCTCGCACGAGCCGTCCTCGGTTTTGGAACTAAGGCATCCTTTCTACTACACATATCAAACGTCTTGTACCTTCTCAATAAAACCATCTTTCCATCATTACCCTTCCCCTCAAATTTTAATCTATTTTTCTCTTATGTTTCCATATCTTTCTCTGACCTTCCCACACTCATGATGACTCATACTCACACGATATCATATTTTTGTAGCTTTACATAAAAAACAAAACTAGAAGCTCCTACTTTTTTCTGTTCTTGTTTCATATACTTATAGTACTAGTGACGTTATTTTCAAAGCTAATAAAATTTTCAAAGTTATTCAAAATTATTTATCAAAACAGTCTCAAACGGCAATTGCAACTATAGAGTATCAATTTGACTTTCATCTTTCTGTTAAATTCAAAAACTTACCTTTATTTATGATAGTACTTTACATATAATTACACCTAAAATAGCCTTGATGACCTGGGCGACCACATCCAATCAGATATCCTCCAGCAATCATCATATTTTCATACTCGATCTCCTCCTAACAAGCAATCTCACTGCTTCCTTTCGAGTTGTTGGGTCCACCGTTATTTCTCAGAACATCTCTTCATAAAAATGACGTTCACATTCACCTCCCTCACTGGCAATTCAGTATCATAATCCAGCAACCCAAAAATATATTTACACACTTCGGCTATCCTAATAACCAATCGCCCCTCAGTGGCGTAATGGAATATCTCATAACGAGTCCACCTTATCACTCTTTCCTTCTACCTATTTCTTCCTCCTCAACCACCTTTTCATTTTATACCCTGTCTGGCTATAAAATTCTACGTAGCTCGGGATGTTCTCCTATTATCTAGTAACAGAAACTATCGAATCTTTAGCAGAAGTTATATCTGAACATATCTCTTTCTATCAAACTATATCATTTTATCGTATTTCATATCGACCTGACACCTTCTAGTAAATTATCGCAGATCAACCTACCATTCCACAATTTGTATAATTTCCTTTCCTCTATATTTTTATCTAACCTCAGGTCGATCTTATGGTATCTACATGACAACATATTTTGAATAGTTCAATTATAATAACAATAATTTTTATGTCATACATATCGTCTTATCAGTATCCTGGCAAACTCATTACATTATTCTTAGCTCGATTCTAAAGGCATTCTATTCTATATCAACACAATGTTTGGTGAATATATATTATTTATTTCGAATCAGATTATAAATACATTTAAAGATAACAAGTCTTTCAAAGTACTCAGAGATCAAATACTTTTACAGATATCAAGTTTTACAATCACTACGAAATCAGGTACTTTACAGATAGTTTTTTAAGTAGTTTAGAGATAACAGATCTTTCAGGAACCCTAAGAATCATGTCCTTTAGTTCGTCTTGCTTCAGTAATTTTTCACCCTAATACAAAGGAGAAATTGGAACCAACAAAAAGCTTCCCTCACATTAGTTTGGTCGAAGTCTAGTCGAGCTTCGAATAGAAACTATGCAAGCGGAAGACTCAGTGCTGGACCCTACTCTTCAAACTGGAGGTCTTCTTAGCGTAAAAAAGTGATAGAAATACAGAAGCAGACTCCCACTTCCTGTCTTACTCCTTCACTACCATCACCGCCTCTCCTATAACTACCACTCTCGTAAAGTTGGTAGAAATGAAGAGGTCCCGACCTTAGAATCCATTCCAATACAAGTCATCAGCATAACTACCCCACAGTTATACCTATCCTTGCGTATATCCCCCCAACCTTGTCCTCCGCAAGAGTACGGAGACAAGCCCAATGTTCCTCGCCTATTAAGACGACGACATGAAATCTCAACCTATAGTAAAATTCATCCTCAACTTCAACCACTTCGTCTTCTAACATACATTGATAAGTCGAAGGAACAGGAGTGGGTATCGACATCTCCATGGATTGGTCGCCAAAATACTTTAACTACAACCTTTGCATTTTAGAAGCAATCCTCTCTTCATGGACCATCCTCCGAGTCTTTACCATCTTTGAAACTTTTAGAGAATTTGGCAACTTATAAAGATACTTTGCTTCAAATATTATGAACAGATACTATTTATATAACCCTACATTTATTGTGTAGGTACGCTTTTCCAAACGTCATCATTTATTACAGATGCAACTCTTCAAATCATAATTGTCACATACATCAGCATCCACATCTCTATTTAATACGCATCATTTCCCCATAACCCGCACAACTTTCATCCAGTCAAAGCCATCATTACTCCATTTCCATATCCCAGAATTTTAACCCGATTACGAATTTCTCATAGATCCTTTCTCAAACAAAGCCAATCGTGACTTCGATTGCGAGGGGGCGATTGTAGGGACCTATCCCTCGATCTTACCTAAAATCAAGTTGTCGCCAGTTTAAATTACCTCCATCTCAGGCCCACACATTTTTAATGACTTCTCCAGTCAACATTTCAACCTACTCCACGAACTGGTGAAGAACGTGGGTTGAACTCTAACCGAAAAGCCTAAACTAGTTAAAGAGACCTGTCTCTTACAAACTCGTCAGTTACTCAGTCAACCGCCACTAACCATATTGGTCAGAGAACGTGTTCTGGCACGATGAAGAACTATGGAGAAGGCCTATATAAAGATGAAGTTCCAGAAGAGACAAGGACCAGAAAATTACACGAGAAATCACCAAGAAAACTACTTGTTCTAGATTCTCATAAACATTCAAACTTCTTAGTTACAAGGTTCAAGTATTTCTAAATCTAGAGATCACTTGTAATAAAATATCTATCTCAAGCAATAAAGATACTTTTACAAAAATCCTCTACACGATGTCGTAGTTTTTTACCTATTCAGAGGTTTTTTATGCTAAAATCACCTTTGTCATTTCTTGCTTTCTATAAGAATATTGTCGCAGGTTCATTGGTGTGATAGCGAATTCCAAGACATTTTGAGCTTACAGAATTAGGCTATTATAGTTCCCTGTTCAACATTCCAACTGAGAAGTGAGTTTAATTGATTATGTATATATATGTATCGATATATGAATGTATAGGTTCATAAATATGAATATAAACCCATGGTACCACATGGTGATAGCCTTATCATATTTTGTAGCTTTTTCAGCCATATGAACATGAGCATGTATCATCTCATGGAAAATTGATTTCCAGGTTTTTCATAATATCAAATAACTATTTGCTAGATCTATGAACTCACAAAGTCTAAAGAATCTTTGCCAAGCCTAATTAATTAAAATGAAGCATCCAAACCAGTGCCCAACTGTAATAAAATAAGTAGTAAGCAAAGACTTTAGAATTCATATAGCAACACCTCCTAATTGTACATGTGTAAGAAGGACCAAAAGTGTTAATAATACATTCTGTAATGGTCACATTACTAATGCTTTGGGGTCTATAGAAGCAACATAGACTTTGAGGTAAGGCTATAAATGATCCTCGAATCATTTTTGGGGATCAATCTATTTATTTGGTTATCGCAAAGAAATATCTCATTAAAGCTTCCTAATTCCTTCAACAAAGAAAAATTATAAACTAATTTTTATAGCAATGGGTGTCTCCAAATCAAACTTATAGCAAAAGTACTAGTTACATAAGATCATTTAAGCTCAAATAAAATGAAACCTTGCTAATTTTGCTCATCAACATAGTTTCAAGAAAAAGTACTGTTGTACTTTCCAAGAAAAAAATAGTTCCAACAGGCTTTTCCAGACCGAATTTAGCTTTATCAACATACCTCCAAAACATCCAATTCCCCTCAACCCCATTTCCAAGACCAGCTTGTACCAAAACCTGAAGAAAAAAAACCCACCCCTTTAATCAAAATAGGTACCCCCATATTGGGGTTGAAGGGTTTCCCCAAATAATTAAATCACAAATTAATATTTATTGCCAAAATAATAACTAGTTTTCTTCAAATTATACATGTTTGATAGCCGAATAGACGTTGAAATAGTACAAATTAAGCTTATCTGAGCACGACTCTAATCCTTCAATCACAGTTGGAGTTTTAAAGAGTGATTCTTGTTCTGCTTCAATGGGGTTTAGTGTAGTTGAAGGTAAGTTCCAGTGATTGGAATCGATGTAAGAATTGTACTCTTTTTTACCTAGTTTTGGTTGATGAAGAGGAAATTAAAGTTGTGGTGAGTACTTTTAAGGATCGCTGCGAGTGGTGCCTTTGAGGATCACTGCGAGAGGTGTGAAGAAGCTTGTTAGTTGAAGCCAGTTCAACAAATAAAGGTTTTGGAGGAGAGAATTTGGATAGAGGAAGGGAGAGATTAGAGGGGATCAAAAGAGATGAGCACGAGAGAAGCTTGTTGGTTGAAGCCAATTTATACTTTTACCTATTTCATCACATTTCTTTTACTTAAGAACACAGGGGTAGTTCCGAAAATGAACACGTCCAATCACCGGACACCTACGTCAGCTAATGCTAGAAAGTACTTTGATTGCCATATCTAATATAAAAAGACCTCCTAACGTCGGTCTTGATAAATAGTTTTGTCTAAAATTTACTCCAACAAGACTAAGTTTATTGGCCAAGTTAGGAGCCGGTGGTGGCGACACACCAACCCGGTTCGGGTCCTACCTAGGCCTAACCTTACCTAATACTCCCCCTTAGGGTGTTTCATACCAAGAGGGCTTGCCTCGCAAAAACCTCCACCTAGCAAAGCCCACTTGGGCAAAAAGCTATGCTAAGAATTAGTACAATCCTATGTCATGTATGGGTTATGGATGCATATACATTACTTCATCAAAACCTCTGCCCAGTAAAAAAACCCTAGGGACTAAAAATTGCATTATCAAGAAAATTAGTACAACGCGCATGTGTCCACGTCAGGAAGGGTGACTCCCCCTGACGTCAATGATCTCTTTGAGATGTATTTCCCAAAGATAATAATTGATGTAAACTTTGCATGCTAATTTTGTGTACCAGCTTTTTGAATGCACAAGGTGCAAGAGCTTTTGTAAATAGGTAACTCGTGTATGTGGAAGAATTTAGGTGAAATGTGCTTCGTTTTGCCTCTTTTGATATATACACCTCTAACTTGTATGATGCAAGTCGCGTTGTCCTCGTAAAGAGTCGTAGTTTATCTTAGATATAACTCCAACCACAACTTCCGTTGATATGCTTAACTATAGGGGCAGAACCAAAAATATTATTTGCCAACTTCATGAAGTTCAAGAATATTCGCGTGGTCCGAGGATGTAGCAACCATCGTCTGCCTCACCAATCTCCATGAAATTATTGTATTGACATATAAAAGCATATATCTCGAATATGAACAACCTTTATAAGGATCTCATAAATATCCTACATTGGCGCACCTTATAATTTTTTGTTAACCATTTTTAGGGTAAAACGGACCCTAGTCTTTCGTGTCGATCAGACCGCAGAATGTATTTGATCATAACCCAATACCTTTGGGTAAGTGTAGAACTATTGTGAGCCAAATAGTTTATTATGAATAAAATTTCGAGCCGAGTACACCCTGCTAAGTATAGTAAAATACCAATAACTCCTAGATATGGCACCTCGGGCCCATAGATTTTCTCCCTCTAGTCTGGAGGTAGGAAGATGTCTGATGTCCTTGTTCACATCGAATGAATGGATAAACATAAACGTATTACCACTGTGCGTTGTATCCATACCAAAATGTTTAGTGATTCTTTAGGTATATGTCGCCTGGTGTACGAGTATGCTACTTTCAAGATGTTCGATCTGCTAATCGAGACAAAACTTGATCTTCCCAAAGTCTTTCATTTCGAATTCCATCCCAAGGTATTTGGTGGCACTCGCAATCACCCCCGGAGTTCTAATAATATTCAAATCATCTATGTAGTCTGCAATAATGGCAAAACCAGAATCAGATTTCTAAATAAAAATGTATAGATATACAGGACTATTTGCAAAATCTTTGGCCTTTAAATATTTGGTCAACCTGTTGTGTCACATAAGCCCTGACTACTTTATACCATTTAGTAACTTCCAGTTATATTACGTAAGAACCCCGTGTGTCAAGCTTTGTTACTTTCGTAAGCCAAAACCCCTCGCGTAGCTTTATGTAAATTTCCATATCTTATTTTCTATATAGATATGCGGTAACAAGATTCATAAGATACATGTCTTGCTCATTCTCAACGACTGGCAGATTGATCAAGTAACTGAAAATTATAGCTTCTATGACCGGAGAGTATGTTTTATCGCAATCGATGTCATGTCTCTAAAGGAAACCTTGAGCAACTAGTCATGCTTTAAACCCAACAATATCCCCTTCTTCATTGCATTTCTGTACCAGTACCCATTTATACCCAAAAGACTTGATAGAATCATGCATATAGATTATTGGTTTAAATACCTTGCATTTACCTAGTGAGCTAAACTCAGCATTGATCGTAGACTCCCATTCTAGTCAATTTGCACGACTTTTGCATTTATTTACAGTAAGTGGCTTTGGATAATCATCCTTGAATATTAGTAATAAGTACTAAAATCTTAAATTTTAAAGCACCTAAACCAAGTCATTTTGGTCGTCTTGAGTTACTGATAAGTGTGACTAATAATTATATTCTTTATTTTCAGGATTCTAGACCCTTTTAACAAAACTTGGTGAAAAACATAAGTTAAGATCCTTAAGAAGCCTTCCTTATGCATTTCTTATTCCTGAGGCATTCTGATCAGCCAAAGTACTGCTGAAGTACAGTAGATCAAGCCTGAAACTATACCAAGAGTATAAGACCAATTCCAGTAGTTCAGCGAGTTCCCCAGTATCCAAGAAGTAACCAAAATAAATTTTGCATGTTCGAGGATGACAGGACCAGATCTGAGTAAAATTTTACATCTAAAATAGGCCCAAGATAAGTCCAGCTAAAGATCAATATCTGGGGCCACCATAGACCCATGATCGCGGGTCCCCAGGCCTTGGGAGTCTAGCATTCACGGGTCGGCAGGATGGGTTGCCCACCAATTTTTAACCAATTGACTCTTATACCCTTTGTACATCAAACACATAAGAAAAAAGAAGAAAAACTATATTTTGTTTAGTCCCACATTACTTATGTAATAAGTGGGCATTAGTATATTCGACTATAAAAAAGCCTAATTTTGTAATAGCTCAAAAGGATCTTACACAAAATGTACCTATGGCAACAAATAGAATATAAATTGACACGAGTTTTAATGTGAAAACCTCTGAATAGGTAAAAATCATGACCTCAGCTTGAGGATTTTTAGTATTTGTAACTTTATTGCTTGAGATTGATATTTTGATTACAATTGATGATTTTTTTAGCTAGAAAACTTGGTCCTTTCTCCTCTGGAACTCACCCTTTTTATAGTCCTCACTCTCAGTTCGTTTACATGCATCAGCACGTTCTTCTGAATTGGAGGAAAAGTAGAGGTTATTTCTATAACTGCCAATTCATGGGAGACAAGTGTTCTTGACTTATTCAATTTCATTTAGAGTGCTCGAGCCACGTTCTTCTTCAGTTCGTGGTCCAGATGTTATTGCTGACGGTGTATATCACTTGTATGTTGCGTGAGTCAGGTATTAAAACAGCTCGATATTATCCCAGTTCGAGGGATAGGTCCCTATAATCACCACCTCGCAACTGAAAGTACGAGTAGCTTGAGTTGAGAAGTCTCCAACGAGCTTGGTTATCCTAAATTTGAAAAGGTTTGCTGACAAATTAAATGAAGGTTTGCTGATATGGATTTATCTTGGAATTGTAACCAAAATGTCGTAATGACTGTGACTATTTTAATTGGCTGTTGGGTTTCCTAGAAATTATTCTTTGAATGATGACTATTTTGGAAACCATTCCCCGCATTGAATGTATCTATATATATATATATATATTGTTGCTGCTGTACTTCTAGTTATTCTTCTGCTAGTACTTTTGTTATTTCAAATATTCTATAAGTACCCTTCTCCATTGTAGTTGTTTGTGAGTGAAAAATGGTGACTACCAGAGGCCAATCATATGAAGTGAGAGTTCTTGCCAAAGTGCATGAACTTCAATTTTGTTACTTTGGGACCCAGTCCCTAGATCTTACTACTCTCATTCATGTTTATCCTACCTATCACGGTATGACGTATGAGAAGGTAGTAGAGGTGGATAATGACTACTATCAAATGGCCCAGTTTCATTATCTTGTGGCATCAGGGCAGCGCCTGCGTCTTCTTTCGGAGGAGGTGGTTTCAAAGGAGGATGAGGCTGTTGGCAAGATCTCAGGAAGTTTTACCGCTACCCTGGAAGCGATTAGGTTCTACTATAACCATCTTCATTTTCTTGCAGAGGTGGTAGTTTCAAAGGTAGAAGAGGCTACTGGCTCTCCTATAAGGAACACAATCCTGCAAGTGACTGGGTTTTTTTGGGAGTATTTGTAGTCTTATTTTTTATGTACTGTACTATGTTTCGTTTCAGTAATGCATTATGCTGAGACATTTTGGAGATAATGAAAAGATACATTTCTTTTATAAATATAATTTTCTTGAATAAAAAGTGTTAGATCCTCTTAACTAGTTATGTGTTAAATGTTTGAAAAACCGTATATCGAACTAATGAAAATAGCAAGCTTGTATGAAAAAAATAAGCACGTGGTAAATAAGTAGGGACTATTCGAGTTGAGCTAGACAAATAAGTAATGTAAAAGAAAAGTTGTTGTAGAAATGGTATGCAATCAAAATAGTCTTCTCAAGTTGAAGTTTGACCACAGTTAATGACTGGTTGAAGTAGCTTATTGTGAAAGTGATTTATCTTAAATTGAAGATGTGAAAAGACAGATAAGTGCGACAGTTATTAGTATTATGAAGGATAAGTTTGAACGTGGTAAATGGGATTTAGGTTTATCTCCTTGTTACCTAAAATTAAAGGAGTCTATTAAGATGTAGAAACAATAATTATGGTGAGGACTCGTTCTTAAAGGGTTCGACATGCTATGAAGGGTTTGACATGCTAAAGTTCATGAAAGAATTTTTGGGAATCTCCATTATGGTGCTGATTTGTCTGCCATTATTTTGCAGGTAAATGGTTTAAATACAAGGGCGAGGGAAAATTAGGTAGATCGTCATTTATGGTATGATGTATTCTATGACATAATTGTCGAGCCTGAAGCTCTAAAAATTGCCATGAGGGAGATTGCGTTGGATGAGATAGCTAATGAAGATAAGATGATTATTGGTGTCAAATTGATCAAATGTGGTGTTGTAAGTAATCTAGGATGCTTTAGATGTAATTACTTTTGAGAACTCGTTTGTATTTTAGGTTGAATTAATGTAATGGGATTGATAGGGAAATAAAAGTTGTTATTTGACTTTGCATATTTTGCTCCTTGATAGGTTGATTTTGTTTAGAGTTTTAAATTTTGAATATTTCTGTGTTCTGGTTTTGTCGTCGAATTTATTATAAATACTATTAATTGTTGATGTCAAAAGGCTGGAAATTATGAGGATGAGATGAGAAGTAGAAAGTGTGAGTTCGAATTGGTTGTATAGTAAGGAATTATTATGGAGGTGGAGGGGTGCAAGAGGAAAAGGAGTAGGAGAGAGAAAAACTAATTTAATGATTTGCATGGGTGTAATGATGAAAGAGTGTATTACTCTAAAAGGTATGAGTGGACTGACATGAGCAGTAGAAAGGATGCCTCGATTGAAAAACTGAGGGTGGCTAACACGAGTCCTCATAACTACCAACGGTTCAAAAAAAACTATATAAATAACCCCTCCCTCTCTTCTTTAAAACTTTTATAGAAAATAGAGAGACGGACATCTAGAGAGAAAAAAAAATCTGATTGCAAAGTCATTGTTGAGAAAAACCCAGAGTTGAATCATCATTTGTAGAGGGGTGAGGAAATTATGGTCTTGAAAGAGGATAATCATCTTCTATCACCAAAGCCCACTGTAAAAATGGAGTGGTTCACTGTACCGGATTCATCCTCAGCCGTTGAAGGTTAGTGTTGTGTGCGAATTCTTTTTATTATGTAATTTGATGTTCTATTTTTGTTTGTAAGGATTCTTTTTTTTTCTTATTTAAATTTTAAAAAGTTTACTATATTTGGGAATTGTTTGTTTTGTACTGTTTAAGGAAAAAATGGTTTTATGAAATATGCTATTTTTCCTTGTTTTAGTGATAAATACCGTAGAGATATGAAAATAATATATTGTATAGTGTATGTTTTTTTTATATATATGAAGCATAACAATCAAGGGAAAATATAGAAGTTGACTAAAATTTCTGAACCTTGATGTAGGTGTAGATGCGTACAAAAGAACTTAGAAATAGACTTCCTTCTTTTTCAAGCTCTTCGTTCAAGATGGATACTTCCACCTCGGGTCATTCGATCGCTGAAGAAAATGTAGGATGTGAGGGTGAGATCAACTCAGAGAAAAGTGAAAGGGAGGAATAGCTCGAGTTTGTAGACTTCCCTGGTAATCTCCATCGCTATCCTGTGGGGTTAGATATGTTTAAGGAATTTTGTATATATAGAAGTAGCATAGTTGGTGTATGGGGAGGTGTGATGGAGATTGGTGGGAGATCTTTTAGGGGGTATTCTGACGGGAAAAGGGGTAATGGTACATTCTAAGGGTTATGGTACGTTACTCTTGCTGCCTGATTTGGAGTATAAGAAAATCCGTAGGAAGATTCTAGTGTCCGTTTACCTTGAGTACTTCAATGGGAACTTGGGAGGTGATTTGGATTGGGGTTTTCTTTGTTACCTCGCCCAGTTCGAATATGGGTTAGTAGTTCCTTTAAGAAATATTAATAAAGATATCATGAATGAGATCGAGGCGTATCCTACCTAGCTAAATGGAAATATATGTGGGAGGTGATCAATGTTTGTGAGAATTTAAATAGGAGGTGCGCCCGTGAGGGGAATAAGAGAAGATTAACTTCTTCAGATGTTTTGAAATGTTATAATGTAAAATACTTCACCTCTACTAGGGGTGCTTACTTCACTTCTAGCTTGGCCCGACCCTAATTTTTTTACCTAAATTATGCTGTAAGAGTATGGAATGATAATTTTATATGGGTGAAAGGCGAGTGTCTCTAGCGAGCAGACGAGGACTCCCTGGCTCTTACATATAAATATTTTAGGAAACGTAAGTAAATCTGACTGACTTTAAACTATATCAATTTATTGTGCTCTATTTGTTTTTGAAAATATATTATATTATGCAGATCCTCAGTCTATTATTAGGAGAGAAGAATTCTTGATTAATATAGTAGCTCAAGAGGAAGCCGAGCTGGAAGTAGTATTGGGCGAGCTTAAGATTAGCAGGAACAAGAGAGTTAATAAAAAAATTGTTAAAGTTTAGAAGTCACAAGTAAAGAGAAAAATGGCAGGTAACAGTTCATTGTCTGGGGTTGTTCCAGTGGCTGCGGACAAACCAGTGGCCAAGGCCTTATCATTGCTCACATTTGGAAAATCTCTCCCCCTGGCCACGAAGTCATGGGCTGTAGGAGCCAATTCAGGCAACACAAACCGAAACACCCCGAAGAGATATCTAAAGAGTTCAGTTTCGACCTCTGTGATCGTATATCGTACAAAGGTCCAGAGTTTGCCAAAAAGGAGGAAACAGGAGGAGATCCCTCCACCTATTTTACATGAGTTAAAGGAAGATGTTGTGATTTTGACCAATGAGGATGATCTTTTCATTCTGTAAAACAAGTTGAGGCTTGCTGCTCGGGAGGACGCTGGAGGGTTAAGTATCGTTGTTAAAATTGAGTTGTTTAGGGAAAGTTACAACTTGAACTATTTGTGTTGATTTAAAAAAGGCGAACTTGATTTTTGTAACTCATTTTTGTATAGGTGCTGTGCATTCTGAAAGGAACTTAACGAGCTATACGCCACAAATGAGGCCTTAAAGAAAGAGCTCACTAAGGAGAAAAATGCGTCATATGTAGCAGCCCTAATTATTACACGCACAGAGTCTCAGGTTAGAATATATAAAAAACTTAGTGACGATCACTGGAGAGATTTATGTGCAACTCGTTTAGGATGGGTCAAAGATAAAATATAGAGGGACAAAGTAGTTAGAAAAGATAGGAGTAGGTACTTGAAATTTTGGCATTTCCTCCCTGGTAGTATTAGAGAAAATACTCCAAAAGTGACTTAAGACCTTATGGAGTTGACACTCTATTTAGAAGCTCAGATAGATAGTGAGAGAGGGTTAAAAGAAGCGTACCTTAAAGTATTTGAAAACCAAGGTATTTTCCCAGATCACGATAATATAAGTCGTATGGCCACCATGGCAAGGAATCTACATAGCTTAAAAGCTAAAGAAGTGTCAGCACATGCTTGCGCGTCAATGATCTATATATGACTTTACTGAAATATCTGTAATTGCTTTATGTGAACTACTCTGATGTACTAACTGTGTTTAGATGAGAAATATATAGATTGTATAATTTTCAAGTTTTACAATGAGAAGTCAAACTGTTGTACAGGTCGAGTTAGAAACTGTGTGAGGTTGGGAGAAAATGCTCTCTAACATAAATAAAAAATTGAATTTTGATTTAGACTAGAGTCGTGAATTGTGGGAAAAAATTACCGACCTTAATATGAAAATGGAGGTAAACATGGTTGAGTTACAAAAAGCTGTGGAAAAAATGAAGCCAAACTGGTTAGCGTTCAAGCTGAGTTGGTGTGTACTCAAAGTAAGGTGGAGAAGTTGAATAGCACGCTAAAGAGAAGGGAGGATAGCATTAAAATTGCACAAAGTTGTGTTAATACACTTGATAAATGGGTAAGAAATTAGAAAGTGAAGTATTAACAGCTCGCAGAAGTTGGATAAAAGTGGTAGAGAGACTGAAGTAGAAGAGTTGAGATGTGGATCACGCTCAATATCGTATCAGAGGGTTAGAGGCGGAAGCAAAGGATTTAAAAGGGAATCTCAATAATTTTTGGGATTAATTGAGGGAGAAGAAGGTTGAAGCAAAAACTTTAATCGAACAGATAGGGACATCGGAGGCCGATCTGGCAAAATCCCAGACAAGTGACGTGTTCTTGCATAAAATAATACAAAAGTTGGAGGCAGATCTTTTAGAATCTGAACGGGAGCTTAAGGGAGAGATCAATGAGATATTGTACAATTGGAGTAGACTGGATAAAGCAATGGAGATGATGAGGAAGATTAACAAGTTCACGACAGTGATGGAAGCTCGTCATGCTCAGGTAGTCTCTAAAACTTCCAGCAAACAAAGTCGTTGTAGCAAGTTGAAAAGATTACTAAAGGAAGCCAGGGCAAAGATTGTGAGCTTGCAATACCTAATAGGGAGAATGGCTCATGAAAAAAAGATGGCAGCAGTGCTCGCATATTTTGCGAGTGAAATTAAGATAATTGAAAAGGAGATAGATAATATACATGATAAGATGATTGCTCAAGGCGTACAATGTAAGATTAAATTAATTCGGTCAGAATATTTGGAACATTTTGTATTTGACCTTGGTACGCCACCCAAGAAATGGCTAATCAGGGTAAGGAGATTCCTCCAGGTAGAGCATCGGAATTCAGAGCTTTGGCTGATACATCAAAGCGTTTCTGTATGGTAGATGTTTGGATAGAGTAAAGCTAGTTTTACCTTTTGCTTTATCTTATAAGATTTTAGTAGATAAAGATTTATATATATAGTAAACAGTAATATAGGAAAAATTTAAAAGTTTTTATTGATGAGAACAGAATGTACAAACTGTTTGGAGATTAAATATCACTTTTGGACTGTAAAGAACAATATTAGATGTATCTTCTTTTTTTTATAAGCATTTTTTTAATTGCAAAATGATAAGTAACATTACAAAAGGAGGACTACGAGCCTTGACTCTAATGCCAAGTGCTCAAAAATACCGCCTATTTCTGAATTACAGCTACCACCAATTTATCTTGAATTAGGGCAGCTCTAGTGTGGCTTTGTAGTAAAACCATAGTCCAGTATACCCTTGTAATTTGCCCACTTCCCAGCTTTGCAAAGCTGTCGGCGCTGCCGCTGGCCTCTCTGAAAATATGACATAACCAAACAACCAACTCTGCGCCATGAGAAAGAATGTCCTGTCAAACTCCTTTGTATTTTGGGGACACCATACCCACGTTGTTGTACCTATTTGCGATCATGAGCAAATCAACCTCTATAACTAGGGGGTACGAGTTGTATTTCTTACATCTTTGTAAACCAATAAGCAGAACATAGAGTTCTGTTGTGTTGTTCAAACCAAGACCTAGCCCCACGAAGTATGCATATACTAGGTTGCCGTTATGATCCCTTACCACACCATCACAGCCACTCAAGATAGTGATTCCTCTTGCTGATCCATCTATATTGAGCTTATACATATTTAACATGGGTTCGAGCTGAAGAATTTCCAGATTATTCGAGCTATTTTGCTGTGAACCAGCAGGTGATCGGTGGTTTCGATATGTCCCGTGGGGTAGCAGATACACTTGGATGGGAAGCATATCAAGATTTGAATGAGGCTGTCAACTGTTACGACACCATTCCATAGCTTCTAGCTGAACACTTGCACTTTCTTCAGGAGTACCGCATGCCAAATCTAATCCGCCCGGCAGAATAATAGGTCCTTGGTTCTCCAGAAGTTCCAAGCTGATTTCGGGGTGAAGCTGTCGTCAATAGACTCAGCCCATATCGGTTAATCCTCTTCCTCCCGAAGCTTAAACTTGTGAGTTAGCGAGTCCACCAAAGTGGCCGGTAACTCAGCCTGTAAACTCTACCAGTACCAGACTCCGTTTTCATCCAGAACCTCATTTACTTTAATCAATTGATGTATGTTTGTAGCTTTGCAATCACATAAAGCCCCATTTCCAATCAAATCCTCAAACCAAAAGCTGATGTCTCCCTTGCCCAACACCCAGGTGGTGTTTGCCTTGACCATTTCGATCAGACCATAGATTCCCTTCCAGAGGTCGGATATACTTACTCTTAAAAAAATTACTCCACATGGACTGTTTGTAGAGTATGTGCCAACATTTTTTTAATAGAAAGTTATCCTTTATGTCCCTGAGATTATGGATACCAAGCCCACCTTCATCTTTTGATCTGCAAATCGTGTCCCAAGCCACCCATTTCCGCTTTGGATGTCCGCCATAGCTTCCCCAGAAAAAATTAGCAAACATCATTTCTAACCTCTTAAAGATGGTTTTAGGAACATACGAGCTAGAGAGTAAGTAAATAGTCATGGAGTTCAATACATGGTTTATAAGAATTAGTTTACCTCCTACCGATAAAAGCTTCCCCTTCCAGCCTTCGATTTTCATTTGAACTCTTCTGATGAGACTATCGAAATGAGCTATCCACATTCTCCCGTAGCATATTGGAGTCCTGAGGTATAGGAGGGGAAAAGTCCCCATTTGAATGCCACAGTGAGTCTGAATGATCGCTTTTCTAGTTGCTGAAGTGGAGTGATGGATAAAGATCCCACTTTAAGCTTTGTTAATTTTCTGCCCAGAACATGCCTAATATCTCCGGAGAAATTCCATAAGTCCTGCAATAGAAGATTTGCCACCATTCAGGAACACAATAAAGTTATCCACATATATAAATGAGTTATGTCCATACACCCTCTGGGTACCTTGATGAAGCTAATCTTGCCATCTGTAAACAATTTTGAAAGACCTCTGGAGAGCACTTCTTCAGTTAGAATAAACATGAACGGATAGAGAGGGTCACCTTATCGTAAACCCCTAGAAGACTTGAAGTAGCCTTTAACCACCCCTTGTAAGACTACTGCGAACCACGGGGTTTCCACACATTAAGCAATAAGAGCCACTCATCGCTCGCAGAAACCAAACCTTAGCAGAACCGCTCTTAAGAATTTCCAATCCAACCTGTCGTATGCTTTGTACATATCTATCTTGATCATAAAATTACCCCCTCTAGTCTTTCTTCCAAGTTCTCCCACCATTTCCTGGGCCAAGGTGATGGTCTTACTAATGTCCTTGCCATACACATGCTCCTTGATTACCAGAGATTAGCTTAGGCAAGATAGAGCTGAGTCATGATGCTATGATCTTCGTGAAAATTTTGTACACCACAAAACATAAATTGATGGGTTTGTAATCATTTAATCCTTCAGGTTTCTCAACTTTAGGGATTAGAGTGATAAACGAGGTCGTGTAGGTTTGAGGCAGCGGGGCGCCATTGAAAAATTCTTTGACTGCCCCATATAGGTCATCTTTAATTGTCCCCCTCGTGGTTAAGAAAAAACACGACGTGAAACCATCACAACCCGGCGTGCTATCAATTGGAATAGAAAGTAAACTTTCCCTTACCTCCTCCAAGGTTGGTATAGCTAGAAGCATCGAGTTATCGAACTCTATAACCAGCTTGGGGATGCAATCTAACAGTTTCACATCAACAACCACCTCTTCTGCAGTCAGTAGTGTCGAGCAGTGGGCAATAACAGCCTCATGGATAGCTCCCATATCATGTATGATAGATCCATCTGGTATGCTGAAAGTGGATAAAGCTGAGAACTTCTTGTTGACCTAGGCGAACTTGTAAAAGAATGACGTGTCGTTATCCCCCGCCTCCAACCAACAAATCCAAGATTGCTCCCTTCAAAGCATCTCTTCCTTATCTAGTATGTCAGCATGTGAAGCTTGAACTGCAGCCAGCTCTTGGCCTATGACATTATCCCAACCATCCTGTAATCAGAAATCGAGATCCGTAATTCTTTCTTGTAATTGAACAATGTTCTGATCGATTCACCCAAAGGTTTCCGCATTCCAGATTTTGAGGGCCTATTTAACCTTCTTCAGCTTGAACATTAGTGATAAGAGGTAGTTGCCGTATACTCCGTCCAACCAGTTTGATTTGGTAAGATTAGCGAAACCTTTGTAGAGAGACCACATCTTAAGGAACATGAATGAGCGAGGTCCGCCGTACCTCTCATCCTTAAGTTTGAAGAGGTGCGGAGCATGATCGGAACAGACCCTATCCAAGTACTGCACTTCATTACTGGGAAGATCGATAAGAAATTTGAATTGTAAAAAGTCTTGTCAAGCCTCGCATACACTCTCTAGCTACCCTATTAATTATTATACCAAGTGTATTTAGACCCGATAAACTCAGTCTCTAACAGCCCTGAGATTTACACCATGCATTCAAAGTTTCAAAGTGCTGCTGGACAGGTGCCCGTGTACTCAGTTTCTCAGCGACAGAACGTATTGAATTGAAATCACCGTCTACCATCCATGCTCCTCTAACTGAGTTAGACAAAAGTAAAATATCATCCCACAGTTCCTTCTTTTCGCTCAGACTGCATTTAGCATAAATGAAAGTGATGTCCATCGTCCACGTCTTATTATAATATACATTACAGTGTAGAAATTGATTTGAGGTGCTAATAAAATCAACTCAAAAACTACTCAGCCACATAACCCAAATTTTTCTATTATAACTTGTATTAGAGAGACTGGAAAAAAAATTATTCTTCTAGTAACATGTTCTAACTGATCAACAGAAAGAAAAAGTTCAAGCAAAACTATAATTACTATCCTGTGAAGCTTTAAAAGCTTTTTAAGATGATTCACAGTCTTATTGTTTCCTATACCCCAACAGTTCCAGACTAAGAGTAAATCCTGCATCTAAATGTTGGGGCTTGGTGGTTTTGAGTGACTCCTAGTAATCATACTAAGAGGCACAAATGCTGGATTCCTTCTGGCCTTCCTCGCTGATGTCTTCCAGCCATCTAATACTTTTGAGTCAGAGTAGAAACCTCTAGTACTCTTGTTGGAGTTGTGATTATCACCAGAAGTTCTGACCGCAGTTTGCTCCTCCTTGTCTTTGTATATTTGAGGAGCTAGTCCGTCATCCCCAACCTCCTCTTGGATCTGGTTATGTATCCCCTGCTCCTCGGTTGTTGTGGTGGATTGGATCATAACATTATTTCCCGACTGTACTGCAACTGATGCACCTTCAGCATGCATATCAGTTGCAGCGTCTGTGTGTTTCTCCCCATTAATCTTAACTGGTTTGTGTGTCAGCTTATTCATAATAGCATTAACCCTTGATGTCTTTGGGGCCTGTTTCTTTCTATCCATCTTGATATGTTCTTCAACAAGAATCGGGTGCTTTCTTGTGCAGCGTGGAAGCTCATGCCCAAGCAAAGAGCAGTGTGAACAAAATTTTGGATATCTTTCATACGTGATCTCATGCATGAAACCCCCATATTTCCTGTGAATCGACAACCTCGACGGTAGTGGTTTAGAAAGATCCATCTCCACGCAAACCCTGGCTCTGTGAGGTCTCGTAAGGTGCTTGGTGGCGTCGTCGATCGAAACAAATCTGCCCATGAGACCAGCCTGAAACTTCAGGAAACCAGGGTTAAAATAACATAGCTTTAAACCCCTAAATTGTACCCATACCGATACAATTGGTGAATCCTTCTTCGGATCAAAATGATAGGACCATCTGGTAAGGGTAAAATGTGAACCCCTTACTTGATAGGACTCCCTAGACATGGCCTTGACCACGCCCTTCTCCGACAACATCATGATCATGATGTTATGATAATCAAACCCCCCGACGATCGGGGTCTTGAGAAATCCCCAGTTGTCTCAGATATTAACCCTAATGTCATCCAAAGAGGGACGACCTCCATTGAATTTCATCACCAGCGTGATGGAAAGAGTTGTCTCAGCCTTAGCAACATCGTAGGGTGAGAAAGAAATGGTTGGGCAACCATCTTTATGTGAAAACCTAGCCTCAGGGAGGAACTCCTCAAGGATCAGCTTGGACGCAACTGAAGTAACACTGACGTACGACTTGACAGTTGGGAAGGGGGGAGGGAGGAGGTAGTGTCGAAGGCGACAACAACCGTAGAGGTAGTGGATGGGACAGTGATAGGAGGAGAGGAAGGCAGTACACTCAAAGCCATGAGATTTGGAGAGAAGATACAAAAAGAGTAGAAAAGGGCAGAAAAAAGACTTGTCGAGAGAAGATGTTGAATAATGAAGAGTAAAATAGAAGGAAACTCAAACAAAAAAGGGTGGAATCCCTAGAAACCCTAATGGCAGCTAGGGCTTGGGGAGGGAGGGGGAAACCCAAGAGGATAGATAAATAAGACTTTTATTTGATATCCTAATGACTTTCTCTGTCATGAGGTAGTAGGATCCCAAGCCAGTTTGACCAACTATGAGAAATGGACCCTCCCAATTTTTTGCGAGCTTTCTGGCATTTAACTCCATTCTGTTTTTGAGGATTTTGCAAAGTACTAAGTCATCGATTTTGAACTGTCGATTCTGAACTCTTCTGTTACATGAATTGGCTAGCATATGATGATATCGACCCAGGCTGTCAACAGCTCGAGCTCTCATTTTGTCTATCCAGTTCATATTGCAGGATAGTTCATGCTCATTTTCTTCATCAGTGAGTTCGTAATCTTTGACGGGATGGTGATATTCTGCTGGGATGACGGCTTTGGTTCTATGAACTAGTAGGAAAGAGAAACACCATGTTGATTGTCTTGGTATTATATGGTAGGCCCACAATACATGTGGTAGTTCCCCTATTAAATTACCCTTCTTCTCTGATTGTAGTCTCTCCTTGAGTCCATCTACTATGGTTTTGCTCATGATTTTGGCTTGCCAATTTTCTTAGGGGTAGTATGGATTTGAGGGTAAATGAATGATGTTGTATTTGCTTAGAAATGCCACCACCTTTATCTAACAAACTGTGGGCCGTTATCAATCTGAATCAAGTAGGGGCAACCAAATCTTGTGATAATATGTTCCCAGATAAATGAGATGACTTCTTCTTCTCGGGTGCGACAAAGGGGAATTGCTTTTGCCCACTTTATAAAATAATTTGTTGCTACGAGTAAAAACTTTCGGTTAACCAAAGTGTTTAGGAATTCTCTTACGAGATCGAGTGTCCACCTCTTGAAAGGTTAGAATACTTTATTAGCTCGAGTGTAGGCGCCCGTATTTTGTTACCATGTCGCTGACATGCGTCATATTTTTATAAGTATTCTTCTGCCTACTTTCTCATTCCAGGACAGAGTACTCCTTGTATAATTGCTCTGTTTGCAAGAGATCATTCGGCAGCATGGGAGCCACAAGTCCCATCATGTAAATCCTTGAGTATTCTGCCAGCTTCTTATTTTAAAAGGCATTTGAGATAAGGTCCAGTCACTAATCTTCTATACAGATCGCCTTCCTATAGTGTAAAATGCTTAGAGTTTTTAATTAATTATTTGTGCACCTTCGAATCTTCTAGAAGTGGCCCATCACATTGATTCTTTGTGCCTATATTTATGAGGAAAGATTTTCGCCAATCGTCTTCCTTCTCTTTATCTCCCCCAGTGTTGATCACGCATATCATCGGGAGATCAATGTTGGGGGTTGATAATACTTTAATTTGGAGGTATCTTGCTTCTGTACCCAAGACCCCGGTTAAGCAAGCCAAGGAATCGGCATGGCGATTCTCCCCACGAGGTAAATAATCGAGAGTAGCTTTTTTAAATCAGCTCATCAGTCGGCAACTAAGGCCTCATAATCAATCATTTTGCCATACTTTTTACACCCCTTAGAGTAGTAATGAACTATCAGCAACGAGTCTGTATAGACCAATAGTTCAGGAACTCCAATTTCTAATGTTATGTCTAAACCATGAATTAATAATTTGTATTCTGAGACATTCTTAAATGCTTCAAAGTTTAATCTGATTAACTTCTCGATTCTGTCATTTGAGGGTGTAATCAATACGATTCCCTGACCCTGCAGATCCTACTGATCCATCTGTAAGAAGTCTCCACCCCTTTATGTGACTCATTTATCGCTTTCTTGGAAGGGCTTTGAACAAATGGCTTTAAAGGTGGATCGTCTTCAATTTCTTTTGTTAGATCTGGATCGTGCTCTTCCCAATCTGAATCTTCTACTGGGAAGTCTGCTAAAAAATTAGCCACTACCTTATCTTATCCCTGAGGTTCTCTGATCGAATTTGATGTTGTACTCCCCCAAACTGACGGACCACTGTTGTATTCTACGTGACTTCTCTTTCTTAGATAGCACGTCCTGAAGGGGATAGTTTGCCATAACTTTGACTAAATGAGCATAAAAATAGTACTTGAGCTTCAGTAAAGTATTGGCGAGTGTGAGAAGGAGTCTCTCTATCTTAAAATATTTTATTTCTACAGATATAAGAGTTTCTCTTATGAAATACACTAGCTTCTAAATTTTTCCTTCTAGCCATAAGAAGACCAAACTGAGAGAGTTTTCTCTAACGGCGAGGTAAATGATTAATTCCTTATTCTCTATTGGAGTGCTCATTATGGGGGATTTTCTAAGATACGTTTTACGTTCTTAGAAAATAGCTTCACATTCTTCTGTCCATTCGATCTCCTCATCCTGTCGACCTTTCCCCTTTTTAGTGGATCCACGAAGCAATATGAACAACCATCGACATCGATCTGAAGACTAAGAGATGAATTTGTTGATAGATGTAATCTTACCAGTGAGTTTGTGTACATCTTTCTTTATTTATGGAGATAGCATATTGATTAAAACTCGAATATGATCTGGACCAGTTTCGATTCCTTTCTTGCTGTTGAGGTATCCTAGAAATTTGCCATAGTGTACCCCAAATTGGCATTTATCTGGGTTGAGTTTCATTTTGTATGAGAGTAAGATGTTGAAAACTATATCGAGATGTGTTATATGGTATTCCTTCTTTAAGCTTTTACAGAGTATATCATCGATGTATACTTCGACTATTTTTCTCAAATGTTCCTTGAACATACTTGTTACGAGTTTTTTATAGGCTATTCTAGCATTTTTGAGACCGAATGGAATGACTTTGTAACAATAAAGGCCCCTTTCTGTGATGAATATGGTTTTTCCTCGATCTTCATCTAAGAGAGGTATCTGGTTGTATCCTGAAGTAGCGTCCATCATAGATAATAACTCATACCCCACTAGGGAGTCCAGAATTTGATAAAATTATAGGAAGAGGAAAACTGTCTTTTGGCATATGTTTGTTAAGATCTGTGAAATCTATACAAACACAGACTTTCCCATTCTTCTTTGGAACTGCTATAATGTTCGAGATTCAATCTGGGTATTCAGCTTCTCGAATGAATCCAACCACGATCAACTTATCAATTTATATGTTAACCTCATCTAGAAGACGAGGTAAGGGTATTTTTTTTATTGACTGTTGTAGCTTTATCTCTAATGATTTATTTATGATAAGCTTTAGCTGGGTCAACTCCTAGCATTTTTGGAAAGTCTAGATGAATACGTCTCTACTTAATTATAAGAATCGCATTAGAGCTTCTTTCCCCTATTGGACAAGCTTGGTACCAATATATGTTCCCATGTTGTGCCCATCGATCTCAATGTATCATATAGGCTCAACTGTAGAAGGCTGATCCTTAGCGTGACTAGATTTCTATAATTGCTATGAAGCAAATTTATCAGATGTATCAAGTATGGCAGATATGGTATTTTCGCAAGAACGGGAGAGTTTTTGACTTCTTTTGATCTCATAGATGTCGTCGTTGTACTTAAAACAAAATGCCTGATGGTATGTGGATAAGATCACTTCCATGCTGTTTAACTAACAATGGCCCATTATCCCCAGGTATCAAGATTTTGCATTGATTATAAGAAAGTAAAGTCGAGAGTGGTGGGTCCAGTAGTGATCGGTAGGATGATCTTTCCTTCTCATTTTTCTTTAGATTCGTTAAAACCATTGATATCGATGTCGCTTGGTATAACTTTCTTTGTTAGTCCCATTTGCTCGATTGTGCTCTGAAAAAGGATTTTAATACCACTGTATGTATCTATCATCATGGTATGCATGACGAAGTTCTTCATCTTGAGCATAATAGCCAGTGTGTCATGATGTGGGACTTGACATGACCTATGTCGTAATCTTCAAATGAAATTCTAGTTTTTCAATTACTTGATTTAGGAAGGAGTTTAGCTTCTTTATCCTAAACCGCGAGGTTGTAGCACTCCGCTAACCTCCTCCTCTTAAAACTAGCTAAATTGATGATCTGATGGATCTCAATCATATGACTGTGGTAGAGATAGTATAAGTGTTTTTCCTCAGATTGATCTTCGACCTGAATTAGTTTGACTTGTTTCTTATAGCTTCTATTCTTATATCCTTCCAAATCGATAATGTACTCGTGCATTCTCCCGCCTTTAAAAATGTACTCCAACAACTCTATACAACATAACAGTTGTTAGTTTCATGATGTGTTAGCTTATGGTGTATACAATACGGTTTGCCTTCGATTGGCTCTAGAGGTTGAGTAATACGGAAGAGCTTATTTTTCTCCAGTATAGGGTAGATCGCTGAATTCTAGACATTTATCTTTGGAAGGACTGGATTTTGGCAATAAGTTTCCTTTTTATGAATTACTTGTGTCTGTTTTAGCTCGCTTTTTATCACCATAACCATCGTTTATGCGTTTACCATCTTTCTTTGTATTTGGACCCTTCGCGGATAGGACCTTTTTAGCAGATTTATGCCTTTCGAGCATCATCCTTTTTAGGTCGATATATCCATTTACCTTTATAATCATGTCTTCCAAAGTTGAGGGCTTGATTAAGAAAAGATGCTGCCTCGTTTACAATCGATCTGTAGTACATTGGTAAATACTGAAACTGCTGTCTTTTGATCGAGATTATCCACCTTTTGAGAAAGTTTGGGAAACTTTTTTGCAAAGACTTCAAGCTTCTCCCCCTAAGATTGTTTAAGACTGATAAGAATATATAAATTTTTCTCCTTGTCTTTGTTATGAGCGTGTCTTGTCAAAGATCTTCTATAACTGGTCAAATGTGAGGATTGAATTTTTAGGTAGAGAATGGTAGTGAACAATCGATAAAGAATATGGTTTAATTCAAATACAATCCCAATGAATCTTGAAAATGTTAGACATGCTCTTTAGGATCGGTGCCCTTGTACTTACCTATTTTGGGAGTTAGTGAGCCGTGGTTTGCTCAATCTCGCATAACAACATTCCAGGTTTAGAACTATTGCAGTGGTGATCTTTGGAGAGCTGGAGCTGATGGCTTGCTGCTCTGTTATTATTTTAGGTCCTTAATTTGTGGTTCTAACCGACTGAGGTTTGTAGAATCTTTCGTTTAGATATTGTTTCTTAGTCTTCCACTGTTTTAGTTTTCCTTATTACTCTGATGCATTGCCAAGTGAATGACTGAGCCTGGATTTGTCTATGACTCGGTTGTTTGTGGGGCGAATCGGTTAGATTCCCTGACCTTCATATCCTCGAATCTCAGTAATTGGTCTAGCTACCAATTATTAGATTTTGGGGCGTGACAGACTTGGTATCAGAGCTCTAGATTAACTTTTATCTCAGTGTCTAACACTCATAGGCTGAGTTATTCCTTAGGACGAGTTAGGATGATTCCTTGGTATCCTGTGTCTTTTTTGCATGTTTGGTTATAGAGTTGACTTCTTGAGACCTTTTGCGTATAGGCTTCTAGCATAGGTCTAGTGTGTAGGCTTTTGCTATAGATTTAGAGGACTAGAGATGCTTATCATGAATCCTAAGAATAGTGATTGATTGGCTTCTAGTAGTGGTTGGTTTCCCTGTTTTGTTTTGGTATTAGGTTTTGATTTTAGATTGTGATCTTATGTTATTTGGACGACGTTATGTTTGCCGTCATAGTAGTTTTGACGTGTGTTCCATTTTAACAATTGTCTTCTCGAGTTTTGGGTATCTGCTCTTAATCGAGTCCAGAATATTGGATCAGATTGTTTGGATTAGTTTTCATTATTTATTGAAATGCATCGTTTTAACCAATTATTTTCATCTCATGTGACGCAGACTTGAATCTCCTGGCAGATGTGTTATGAGACTGGAGATTGTGTATACATCAGATTTTTTACGTCGTTCATATATGAAAATGGACATCATATTCCACTTTCCCCTTATGTTGATTTTGCATTTTTAAACGATTTGTTTTATCATAAAACTATATAAATTATAATATATATAATTTTTAAGCAAATTATATATTAATATATTTTGCCCGTGATCTTGGATATGTTATTTTTACCTTAATGCTGTGAGCCATTATTGACCGTATTTACTCGAATAGAGTTGTGATTAATCGTTTGTTCACTAGTAGGGGTTAATTTTGTGCCATGACAGGGAGCTAAGGAGGCTTTCTATTTTATCAGTTTTGCAAAATTATTCTTACTAGTGGGTACACATTGCATACTAGATATACTATATTTTAGTAGTGATGTTAAATTTCAAGACAAAATTCCTTTTAAGGAGGGTAGATTGTAATGACCCGGATTTGTTTTATTTATTATTATAAATTATTGTTATTATTTAGATATTACTTTACGTTAAGCTTCCGCTTATTATTTTCTATCGGCAGGTTATGTGTTATTTATTTTCTGTGGTTTCGATGGTTCGGTGGTTGTTTGATTTGAGGAGGTTGTGTTTTGATTATAGGAGCCCGTGGTTGGTATCTAATAGGGTTGTGTTTGTTATTTCGGGTTGTTCCTGTCTTCTGAGGATCTTGGTGTGATGTGTGGTTCAGGAGGATCTCAGAGTGACTTTGGGATTTTTTCCAGTTCCCGTTCGAATGAAGATCTGTGTCGTTCGAACGAATCTTCAGTGCCTTCTGGACGTTTTGACCATTGGACAGATTGTCGTTCGAACGAGATTTATTGTCGTTCGAACGAGTCAACATATCTCCTCGAATTTGGCTCAAGACCTCTTCGTCGTTCGAACGACTTTCATATCCGTTCAAACGACTTGTCGTTTATATATATATCATTCTTCATTCTCTCTCCTCATTTTTCTTCTCTCTCTCACCGACTCTAGGATCTCTAACCCCAACTTCTTCAATCCTTTTCCTCCCTTCATTTCTTCAACCTTTCTCCTTCCTTGGTTTGATTGGAGCTTGGGGAATCACCTTCTTCCACAAAATTTTAGCTCTTGACTCTAGTGAAAGAGAGGACTACCATTTTCAGATTCGGATTCATCGGTGGGTCACTATTTCTTTACGAATCATGGCCACCACTTTGAACTCAGCTTTCTCTCGCCTTCGAGGTTCGTACTCTCACTCGGTTTGAGCTGTGGTTTGTGATGATTCGGGCATGGTGGCTGATTAGGTTTTAGGGCTTGTAATAGTGAGATGTTTGATGTGTTTTGACCATTGTTTTGATGGTGGGGTGCTTGATTTGGGTTTATTACAGGTGTTGGCCAGTGGCGGTGATTGCTTGGGTTGGATTGTTGGTGTTTGGGTGGCTGAATTGGTTGGTTAAGAGTTGATATATCCTAGCATGATTGTACTCATTAGGGTGGTGATATGGGTTTGGTGTAGTTGGAAAGAGAAGGTGTGGTGGCTGTTCTAGATAGTAGTTGTTGTTGTTCCGGAGAGGGCTGCCTGAACCGGCAATTGTTGCCGTTTTGGTTCAGATATTACTGCCCAAATTACTATTTTTCTAAAGGAAGAGAGAGGGTTGTTTTTACCCTCTTCGAACACCGGGTGCTTGATTGTTGAGCGGCTGATTAGGTTGGTTTAAAGTGGTATATCTTAATGCATTGTGGGTGATCAGAGTAGTGTAGTGTAGTGTGGTAGATTGTGGATTATACTGCAGTTTGTGTTACTCATTCAAGTGTGGCGCTGATTTGAAACACAGTTTCGGGCGAGGATCCTTTATTGGAATTGCTTTTGGGCTCCGGGTCTCAATAGTGGTTGATGTTGTGGTGTTCCTGGTCCTTTCCGAGATTGATTTGGAGTTCTGGAAGTCGATTCGCGGAACACATTACTGTTGGGGTGCTGTTTGGATATTTTCGCCGGGTTTGTCATTTTGAGTTTTATTTCAAGCGATTTTTATCTTCCTTAATAACTAGATCATTATACTAATTCGTGAGTTATTGTAACGCCTAGATTATTATGTTTATACTGTGATTGGGTTACTATATGCTTATTTTCCTAGGGCATCTATACGGTTTATTCGCTTAGTACACTATGTGCATGAGTAATTAAGGATTGGCTAAGTTAGTGCAGCATTTGGGTATATTGTGAGTTTATAGATAGTTATTCTCAGTTATAGGGGTTGCGACGATTCTGCGTCGCTGTACTATATATAAGGAAATAGTTGGTTAGTTATTAGGATGCTTAACTTGTTTCTTGGCACTAGTAATTAGGTTCGGCTTTTAGTAGGAATATACGGACGGCACGTGGTTAGCCGCTATTATTAGTATATAGTTTAGATATTATAGTTATCCCTTTTAGATATAGCTTCCTCGAATTGTTAGTATGTGATTCTTGGTTCCTTGATAATCTATTGGGCGGTGTAGCTTCCGTAAGACATGGTCTTTGGTTCGGGGCTCGACCTCTTACCTTTTCTTATCTTGATTAGTTTTAGGATTATCCTAGATGTGCTATGTGTTCTCGTGGCCTGGCCCACGAAAGATGTTGTTGATTTGGAGGTTGTTTGGAATGATAGATTCCATGTTGGAGTGCGGTGTCTCCTGGACTGTTAGCTGTTGGTGGTGGATAGACAGTTTTTCCTTAATAGTTGGTTATGGTGTTGGGCATCTAATAGTTTGCCTTAGGATTGTTTGCCTTATCGTGTTATGATACTTATTGTCCTCATGATTCTTAGAGCTAGTAGAGCTTACTCGCTAAGCCTTCCTACCCATGGTGTGAGGCTTGTAGGCCTGTGTTCCCTTCCGTTAGCATGGCGTTCATGAGTCTTCGGCCTTGACGTCAGATGGTTTTGTAAAGTTGTACTGTCACCCGTGATGCTGGAATCTCCTGGTCTCTTATTACATGATTTCATGAAGACTGTCGCCATTGATGTGTTCGTGGAGACTGTCGCCATTGATGTTGTTACCTGGTGGGTTCCTATACATCCGACCTGGAGACTTATGTACATGGTTGCTAGGGGATTGTGATACACCTTTGTTCTTGGGGATTGTAGACTACTTGTCATACACTTGTAGGTTATCCCGTGTGTACTAGTCTGTGTTGACAGCTATGGTACACTAGCACTTGATGTTAATCATGTTGCTTTAGGAAATCTTAAGAGACTGACATTGATTTGATATGGTGACAGCTAAGTTACTGTTTTATCTATGTGTAGATAGTATAACTGAGTCACGGTTAGAGTCTGTGTTTAGGATTGTTTACCATGCTCAGAGGCAGGTGGTTATCCTGCATGTACTGCCGGGTTGACGATAGTTGTGTTTCAGTCTTTAGGATCCTGCTCACATCTGTAGATAAAATATTCTCCTTATCTTATTGAGATCGGATACATAAATGACCGTGGCACCGTTTATCATTGTTGAGGTTGGAATAACCTGGATTGTAAATAGTAAGGACGTTGGCTCTTTGGGGTTAAAATACCCTGTGAGCACCCTGATCAGGTGGTGATGTAGTACCCTACTAGCCGTGGTCGGGCTTAGATAGATCGTACCTTTGTATCCAATAATGATCTCTTTAAGGTAATTTCCTTCTCTGGTAGTTGTCAACCAACCTTAATTTTAGGGTCTAGTTATCGGGTTGACATCTCCAAATCATTCTGCATCTATATCGTATCATATCATAACACACATATCATTGCATCTCTACATATTCTCTATTCATAGGTTCTTCTGTTATAAATCCTTAACCTATCTTCATAAGCATCATTGAAGAATCTTTAGTAGTTGGGATAATTGTGGGATTATCCCTTCCTATCATATCGCTATCATATCATATCATTAATATTGGGATCATTATGGGATTATCCTAGTTCATCATATCATTCTTCATATTCATCGCATCCTTTCCTTATCTCTATTCTTCTTCTCTTAATGATTTACAGTAACCTTAGCTTGTCTCTTCCCTCTGCATTTATTCCTCCTTCTGCATCTGATTTTAATAGGCTATTTAGTCTTGTTGGGTGTTGTGGAGTTTTGCGCTGGTGTGTCTGGTTGTGGACTATCTCGTTAAGCTTATTTTAGCTTCGGGGTTGTGCCTGGTTGGGGTTTGGGTAACCCTGTTGGATTTTAGTAGACTGAGGGTTATTTACCCTCGTAGGTTTTGTATTTCTGAGGCAAGTTAGTTGCATGTGTCGCTGAGGGCCACAGTAGTGATTGGGGAGTAGTTGTAGTCCGTGTGATTGGAGTGTATTCTATAGTCTTAGCGTTCCTTCGCACTATGCTTATATATATATATATATATATATATGGCTTAGTTATTTAAATATATTATACTAGTTATTTAAATATATTATACTAGTTATATATCTATTAGATATTTATTATACATCCTTGGTATATCTATTACTTATCATTAGCAATTATTATATCCTATTATTATTATCATCTCATTAGTTGGTATAATTGTTTAGCTTATTTAGAGAGTTAGTGAGCCGTGGTTTGCTCACTCTCGCATAACAACATATCAAGTTTAGAGTTGTTGCAATGGTGATCTTTGGAGAGCTAGAACTGAAGGCTTGTTGCTCTGTTATTATTTTGGGTCTTTAGTTTGTGGTTCTAACCAGCTGAGGTTTGTAGAATCTTTCGTTTAGATATTATTTCTTACTCTTCCGTTGTTTCTGTTTTCCTTATTACTCTGATGCATTGCCAAGTGAATGACTGAGCCTGGATTTGTCTATGGCTCAGTTGTTTGTGGGGCGAATCGGTTAGATTCCCCGACCTTCAGATCCGCGAATCTTAGTAATTGGTCTAGCTACAAATTATTGAATTTTGGGGTGTGACAAACATATATATGAGTACGTCTTTCTATGAAAGGGTACAGCTGCAGACCTAAAAAATCCTCATCCTCAAAGGTCTGAAGGAGGGACTAGGAGGATTAATGGACTTAAGTGTGATTAATCCCAATTCCTAATCCCCTCATAAGGACTAACGAGAGATAGGGGTACACCTCTCAAAGAGGGTCTCCTAGTAGATTTTTCAGGCCTTAACCACTTTTGTGGTAGATATTAGGGTAGGTAGTGCCCTCTGTTAACCAGTTATGTCCAAGCTCACTCAGCTGACAGGTAGTGGTGTGAGTCCTTATTAGGATCACATCCAAGGACCCAGGTGGGTTATAAGTAGGGTCCAAAGCCTTAAAAGCGACAAGATTCTAGTAATACCTACTAGGGCACAGCATGGTCTTGTAGCCTCATAAGCTTAGGATTTAATTGTCCTTGTCTCTTTAGACCGATTACAGATGGTAAGACCTTGCCCCTAAAAAGGAAGATCTAGACTCTATCCTGAATAAGGAACTAAGATCCCGACTCAGGACAGTCGTGAGTAGTAGCCCCTTAAAAAGGAGCACAATAAGAGCTTAGGAAGGCAACTCTACAAGTACATCCAGATAAGAAAGTCTCAAGTAGGGGACGCAAAATCCTGCATTCGTAGTCTCTCTACTAGAATATTCATCTCCTTTCTAAATAATCTCCAACCAACCCCAATAAACAACCAAAAAACCCCGCTCACAAATTGAAGAGCTAACACCGATCCCCAACGTGGTTTAACCCCGCTAGCCGATATACTACAACAGTAGCGGGAATTTATTGAAGTAAAAATTCGTGTGCATAAATTGGCGCCATTGCCACCGGGGAACAAAAATTGAGTTCACGGTTCAAGCTTTGACTAAACATCGGCTCCCAATCAAAGAGTCTTTTTAAGGTAACTTTAATTTTTCTAGCAAGCTTTAGATTATTTATTGTAAAAATTAGTATAACATTAGTTTAGCTTTATTTTTATTGGCTTTGTTGATTGCTTAAATTCTACACTGCTTAGTAAGGTAGTAACAAAGGTTAGGGTTGTACCCAGTGAATGAAACTCTTATAAGGGACCCCCAACCCGTGGGATTACCCACTAGGGATATAACGAAAGTTATATCACATAAATTATGATAATTGTCCCCATCGACCTTAATTAATTAAAACTTAAAGCTAGTAGAAATTTTCTAAGGGATTTTATCACCTGCGGAACTAGGAGATACCGGACCTAGGTATCAACCACAGATTTATAGGAACCACTTAAGGGAATGTTACCAGTTACTAATAGAAGGTGCGACATTACCAAAATTGGGTGTTGACGACCGAAAAGGTGACTCATCTACGGCCCGTGTCTCTGCGTGGTGTTCAGATCGAACACCTACCTCTAATTCAACACTTGAACATAGAAGTTTTTGTGTAGGAATTAAGCAGCTAGAGCCAAACCTACCTACCTTCAACTACGCATATAGATATTATTGGGAGAGCCATAATTCTATTAGAAAATGTTGATCGTGTGCATTTAGCTTTCTGTAGTAGTGTTAATTAAAATTCAGTCATTAGCTAGTAGTAGCTAGTGCATGATACATTGGGCTAGAGTAGGAAAACATCTTAGAGGTTTACCTAAACTAGTCTTAGTTAATAGGCCTTCTGTCCCACATACAAGATACCTCAGAATGCATCATCATAGTAATAGTTTAAGGACCGTACAAGCCAATAATCTAGAGGAAATCGATTCAAGTTTAATCGACCCCATTCAGTTGAAGATTTAAATAAACTTTGATCCTCCAATGGCTTAAAAATACCTATGAGATTATTATTGGACCTCTGAGGTAGACATAATGCAATCCTATATAGTCTTGCCTGACATTATAACTCAAAACTATGAGATCAAACTGGGTATCATTAACATGTTACCTACGTATTACGGGTTTGACATTAAATGTCCCTATAGGCATATAAAAGACTTTGAAAAGATATGCGTACTTTCTTGCTAACAAAACATCACGGAGGAATCTATTCACCTCGGTCTTTTCCTCCTCTTTTTAAGAGAGAAGGCAGGCTGATGGTTACACTCATTAGCTCATTCATCACTTAGAACATGGGCAGAACTTTCAAAGAAGTTCACATCAAAAAAAATTACTATGGCCAAATTAAACTCTAGTTGTCCAGAGAACAATCATCAAATTTTGCCAAGATAAGTTTGAACCATTTTACGAGGCCTGGGAAAGATTAAGGATCTTCGCCTCCGATGCCCACATTACAACTTTGAAATCTAATACTTTTTCCAGATATTCTATCATGGCATTACACCCGATAGCCATTATAGGCTAGAATCTATCCACACAGATGATATCCAAAACATTCAACCTAAAAGCACTTATGAAGCATTTAAGGCATTAGTAGAAAAATCCCAACAGTGGGACTTTGATCCTCATAAGAACGGTCGCAGCAAAAAGGGAGGTGTCCTTGCGATTAGCGATAACAAAACACTTCTTGCCAAGATAGATGTCCTTACAAAGAAAATAGAGCAATTCCCTACTCCACCTTCCCCGGTGAATAATGTCCAACAGTCGTGTATGACGTGTGACGAATATTCTCATATTGAAAGGGATTGCCCTGTTTATGCAAAAATCAATAGTACAAAGCACGTTAATGTTATACACCATAAATCACCATGGCAGAACCACCATAATTTTACTTGGAGAAACGACCAAACAAATCTCAATACTTCTAAACCTGCCCAATAAGGAATGCGACAATCAAATGATAATCTGTACCTGCCTAGAATTCTACTCTTAACTCAATTTGTAGAATTCAAAAGTCGAATAAAAGGTCGCATAGGATCTCTCAAGAATCAAAAGAACCTTCATTCTCGATCCCTATCAAAATATAACAACAATTAGGTAGCCTTCTCGACAAAGTCGACAAACAAGAAAAGGAAAATCGCCTCCAACCGGAAGTAAATTCCAGTGGTACTCTAGGTCAAACGTCGGGAATAAAGCAGGTACATGTAATCACCACTCTAAGGAGTAGGCCTTCTCAACAAAGTTAGCAAACAAGAAAAGTCAAATTGCCTCCAACCGGAAGTAAATTCCAGTGGTACTCTAGGTCAAACATCGGGAACAAAGAATGTGCATGAAATCACCACTCTTAGAAGTGGCAAAACGGTTGATAGTCAAGTTAAAATGCTAAAATATGACACCTTGAACCACACATCACATGCTTCAGAGCTGGTTCAGAATACGGAGGATGAACCTGCTAAGATAAGCACTAATGAGCCCTTAAGTAAACCAATGGTAACTAGGAATCCTAGCATAACACCTGTTCAACCTGAAGTACATTTTGCTCCTAGTGTCCCTTATCCTCAATGCCTCGATGGTAGGCGTAAGAATGATCAATACTCTAGGTTAATGGAAACATTTTGCCACGTTCATAATAATAATCTGTTACCCAAAGCTATAGAATGTCTTCCCAATTATGCCAAGTTCCTTAAAGAAATGGGCACTCGGGAACATCGTCTAACATCCACATGAAAGTATTCCTCACCGAGACACTTACCTCACCAAAACTCTGTGATTGAGGCACTCCAACCATCCCGTGCATGATAGGAAATCATAGGGTAGGCATAACCCTCCTTGACTTAGGAGCTAGTATTAATGTCCTCTAATGTACAATCTACAAGGAATTAGGATTGGAAGAATTGACACCAACTCTAATTATATTTAACTAGTTGATAGATTTAAAAAACATCTGAGAGGCATACTCGAAGACGTATATATCAAAGTCGAAGAACTGATATTCCCAACTAATTTTTTTAAAATAGACACAGACGTTGAACACAGCTAAAGAGATCCCTATCATCCTAGGCAAACCATTCTAAGCTACAGCCCAGGTCGTGAGTAACTGTCTCACAGGTGTCTTGGGGCCTATTTATGGAAGCCCTAAAGGTTAGCCTTAATGTGTTCAACAATAATAGCCAAATCTCAGGCAAAGATGATCTTAAAGGCATCAATGCCATTAAAATCTACGTATATGATTCCTTTCCACAAAAATATTCAAAAGATCCATTAAAGTCTTGTCTCATGTAGGTGAAGATTTAGACGTGATGGAGGAAGTTGAGAAAATAAAAATATATTAAGATGCAACACCTCCACAACTTTACCCAAACCCTTTATCATCCAACCCCCAAAGCTCGAACTTAAGACCTTACCAGAGACATTCAAGTATGTCCACCTAGATGACAATGAGACTCTCCTTGTTATAATATCTTCCAATTTAACTGCCATCCAGGAAGACAAGCCCTTAAGTGTTCTAAAGAGAAATAAGATAGCAATAGGTTGGTCCATAGCCAATTTAAAGGGGAATTAGTCCCACCGTTTACACACATCGCAGAGACATAGAAGACGGTACAAAAAATTCCCATGAAATGCAAAGGCAACTAAATCCTACCCCTTTTCCAAGGGAATCTCGATCTCCCTGATAGTTGTTGACTCGGAAGACAAATGGTCCCAAGCCATTGCATGTATATCTCAACAGCCAGTGTTCATAATAGAATTCCTAAATAGTTTATTTCGACGCTTTGGAAGTCCTTATATAGTGATAAGTGGTCATGAAGAATAATATCTTGAGTTGCATAAATTTTTGCAAAACAATTCGACCTACTATAAAAGAACAACACCGACACAAGAAATGTACGTAAACTGGCAAAAGTTAAGTACATCATAGGCGAGAATATTCATAAATATCCGAAAATTTTGACCATCTCCTATGGCCACATCGAGTACTCTATCTAGATGATCCCTTAATCTCATATATTCACAAAGATTTTATATACCCAGGAAATTTTGATAAAAAGAACTAAGTTTGGGGCATCTTCTGTGTGGCTGAAAAATGCAAAACTTAGCGTTGCGTGGGAGGCAACCCACATTATCGTACTTTTTCCTAATTTTCCTAGTCTGGATCGTAAAAATGGAAATGAGAACATAGCCATAAGGCAGAAAGCCAAGTAAGTCTTGGAGATGCTTCGACTTAAACAAGAATTATCCTAAAAGGAATATTCTCTAAAGATCTATAATACTAAAGGAATAGCTATGCCATGAGAATCAATCTCGGCTGTTGATCACCCTACCCTACACATGTTGAGGAAAATATATGGTTTAGTTTATAACACAGTCGTTAGATCATGAGGGTTATTTTGTATACTCTTGCAATTTATTTAATACTAAAATACCCCTATTTTGTATGTACCAAATCCCATCCAAAATAGGTATCTCAATCGTAATTACGTTATGAAAGAAAGGGTATAAATGGAAGCCCAACGCACAAGGTTTCGTATATACGAAATTAGGGGAATTTTGGGAAGCCTAAATACAAAATCAAAGTCATTTCTGTAAATCTTCCTCTAACATTTTGTCTTTCCCAAATGTACCAAACTCCTCTCTTCCAAACCCACCAAAACTTCTCTCTCCTCTCTTCTCTCTTCCAAAGCAAACCCACCAAACTCCTCTCTTCCAAACTCAAACAAAACCTTTTCAACATCACCCCCAATTTCTTCAAAGTTTACTCCACCCCTATTTCTTAAACCCTAGCTTGTAAATGGATTGCTGAATTCGGGAACATCACAATTTTTTTGGAAACTGTTTATTATGTTTGAATGGAGGGCCGACAAAATACAAGTGAGATATGAAACCATATTGCCCCTTTTATTGCTAATATATAACCCTTTCTCAGTCTCTTTATAATCTGCCTATCTCTGCTTTAAGTTCTTCCTTGCAAAAGAATAGAGATTTTTTTGGTATAGTTTGCTTTGTATTGCTAATTAAATTTTTTTATGATCTGGGTTTGTGACTTTAATGGTGGGGTTTCTTTGTTTTTATTGAATTTGGAGTCTTTATTATCAGGGTTATATTGGGCTGGTTGGTTGGTTTTCTTATTTGTTTGTTATTGTGTAGGTTTAGAATTGAGCCTTGTGTACTGGGTTCCTATTCAAAATGAAAATATGTATTAAAAGATAGCTTTTTTGAGGTAGAGTTTTCATTTTCCTCCATTTTTATTGTTATTATTTGCATACAAAAGGTGGTGACTTTTCCTAATTAGACCTTGGTAAGTATGAGATAAGCTTTTAGTTATATCATCTCATGATTAGTCTGATATGTAGAAAGATTTTCTTTAAGAGTGGCTTATATATTGATTAGTTTAATCTTGAGCTGGGTGCTTGCAGCAATGAATGTACATATATAGGAATTTATGGTATAATATGTTTTATATTGCTAATTAGATTGTTATATAATCTGGGGTTGTGCTTTTAATAATTGGGTTTCATTGTTTTGATTGAATTTTGAGATTTTTCATCAGGTTTATATTAGGTTGGTAGGTGTTTTAGTTTTTGTTATTGTGTAGGTTTAGAATTGAGTCTATTTTACTGAGTTCCTGTTTGGAAATTAAAATCTATACTAAAAATAGCTTTCTTCAGGTGGGGTTTTCATTTTTCTCCATTTTTATTGATATCATATGTATAGAAAAGGTAGTGGTTTTTCTTACTTCGAACTTAATGGGTGTCATGAGATAAGATTTAGCTTAATTATCTCATGATTAGTCTGATATCAGATATGTAGAGGGTTTTTCTTTTAGAGATGGGTTTATATAGTATTTTAGCTTAATCTTAAGGTGGGTGTTTGTAGCAATGAATGTATATAGGAATGAGATTTTTTTTGTACAATTTTTTTCTATTAGTTTAATCAATTCATTTATGATATTAGTTTATACATATTTAGTTGAGTAACTGGGCTTCTTAAGTCGTTGCTATCAATTTTTAGATCTTTGTGTTTTTAATAGCACGGTAAATATCGTACTCCAAAGGTTCATTCCATCAGACAACAGTTGCCTCTTCAATGTTGTCGGGTGAGCTTCTGATAGACATACATGTTTTCAATTGAGTTTTGATATGTAGAGATGGGCAATTTTTTCTTCTTAATCATATTTAATATATTTTTATTTACAGGTATGTAATGGAACATGACAAACAGAAAGCGCCGGAACTAAGACATGTTATACTCTATAGCTTACACTTTGTAATTCCTAGTGTTGAAATGAACATTTATGCCATGTTTCCCTTTCAATTTCGGTATCATCAAGACACAGGACCTAACAGTTAAGATATAATAAAGGATCTAATGGTTCATACCTACATTTAGGTTACCACGACCAACAAAGTTATCATATCAATGCAACTTTATCTTTTCTTTTTTGGTATATTTGATTTATACTGCACTTCGATTTGAATGGAAAAAATCATTTTGCTCAATTGTGTCTTATCTACGTACTTGTAGCATGCAAGCGTCTCGATTATGTTTAACTCTACAAATTACATATATGAAACTAAATCTATAACTAGTATCTAAGTTTTATTGCAGGTCCCAACGCTAAATGAAACTCAAGAATCGCAATTACTGTAGCCATTTCTGCCTCTGACCTAATGTCTTCTAATATACCAATCAATCCTAAAAATTTCTCAAATATATCTACAAAAGTTATTTATTTAAAAACTATATACGAAATCGGGGGTATTTTGGGAAGCCTAAATACAAAATCAAGGGTATTTATGTAAATATTTCTTGACATTTCGTTTCTCCCAAACACACCAAACTCCTCTCTTCCAAACCCACCAAAACTCCTCTCTCCTCTCTTCCATTAGAAGTATAAGCCTCCATTCTGACCTAATAACATTGAATCCTCCCATAATTTCTTTGAAGTTTATTTCCACCCCTATTTCTCAAACCCTAGCTTGTAAGTGGATGGCTAAATTCGAGAGCATCACAATTTTTTTGGGAACTATTTCTTATGCTTGATTGGAGAGCTATAGTGGTGAGTAATGTTTAAATCTATGGCATTCACGGATTAAGAGATTATTGGTACAAATCTTTTTTTTCTAGATGTTTTTGTAAGACGAAATTCATTACATAATACAGATTAGAACTTTACTTTAAAATGGTTTCTCTCCCAGACCCAATGGGTTTCAGGTATGTTATTTAGATACCCTTTTATAAGATTAAGATACCCATTTAACTAAAACCATGTTTTGTGTATGTTTATGTCTCTGTTATAATGTATTATTATCTGTATAGGGTGATTAAGTGTAGATATATGTATTTAGTTGATTAAGGATGATTTTTTAAATTGTATTTGAGGATAAAGTACAAGATTTTGAGTGGTGAATTAGGAAAATGGATGAGCTATGTTGTTTAGGGGTAATGTAATGTTGGAGATATGGCGGGGAATTATTAAAGAAATGGTGTTTCGGAGATGTTTTGTGAAATTCAAGCCTCTGCATGGTCATGCACTCCACGATGAATTGGAGACTCAGAGGAATATGATGATGAAGATATCTTGTTGCAGGATTTGGGACATGGTGGATTGGTTGCATGTTTTTCATGATGAAAAACTTGATGGTCGTGAGCATGGAGTGGGAATTAAAGTCCCAGCCCCTCGCATTCCTTCAGATTGTTGCTTATTTAAGCACATGTTTGGCCTCTGTTCACTTCATCTCATGATTCTCATCTCTTTTATCTCAATTCAAACTTCATTTCATGTTTTCACATGAATTGAAGACAAAAGGCCGTTGCTTTTTTTGCCTATGAAATGAGCTTATTGCTGTTGGATGGAGAAAACAACATTTAATGCAAGTAAAGACGGGATATGGAGATGTAATACAATAGTGTTTCAGACTATCTTTTCCAGGAGGTTGCTTGCTATATATAATGGAAAAATACTGGCAGAGGAATGCATCAAGGACAGGAACACGCGTAGCTTGATTTTGTGTTGAGGATCTCATGGGTTATATATGTAATATTTACTTTTTATTTCATTAATGTACTTTTATGTATGGGAACTTCGTATCTATTAGTGGACAACGCATTGGTAGAGAACTTATTATGTCCTCAGTTTTTTAGTTGTTATCAGTTATGTCCAATTTCTTTACTAGGTACTGATTTGAGCTATAATTTTTTATCACAGATCTTTTTTTTGTCTTCTTTGATTCTGCAAATGATTTTAAGTGGCATCCTTTGACATGTCAATATTTTCGTTGTTTACTTTTCACCAAAGATATTATGTACCAAATGGAGATACAAGTAATAACTGTATTTGAGGTATGGGTTCTAATGTATGTACTGGATGTACCTTTTAGAATTTCATTGTTTATTGGATTAGATATTGATATGTATATTTTCACTGTATGTAGGGATTTTGAAAACATACATTCAATGTACTGCTGATGGTGACTGATAGACACGTAATATTTACGTGAACAACTCCTAAATTTATATCTACCTAGTCATTTATTAAATAAATGTGACACTAATAGTACTTTTGTTTGTATTTATAGAAATCGGTCACATGATAAACAAGTCGTACAATTTTCTGGTTTTTAACGAAGAACAAGGGTGATACACTCCAACAATGATTCTCATTTGAAGTTGTCAACCAAAGGCCCATTCATGGAATCCCATTGAAGAGAATTAGATATTTATATTATTCTCATGAGTTGTAATGCATGATTTTAGGCATTGTTTAGGGTATTTTATATTAATGGTGATTTTTAGTAACCCTTCTTATACTCTATAAATAGAAGGGGAATCCTACCCATGAGGGATCATCTTGGAGAGTGTAAATCAAAGTTCATAGCAATAAAGCTTATTCTTTCTCTTTTTCTTGTCTTTTACTTTTTTCGTAGTAATAGTAGTATGGCAATGATCAAAGGGATGAGTAGCTAATCTTTTTAGCCAAGGCTAGAGGAAGCTCTACCCAATGTAGCCTTAGTGTAGATTGTGTAGCTTAGTTAGAGTAATTACTTTCTCTTTATCCCAGAATATTGCATATTTGTATTCCTTTATCCTAGGCTTGACCCTAGCTAGGATTAGGAGGAATAAGGAATATAAGTAACCATCTTGTTTGACCATAACAAGATAGGTTAGGAATATGGAGAAGAGAACATAATCCATACTTATCAATCGGACCATGGTTGAATAAGTTGGTTTATGGGTAGCTCCCAATTATTAAATCTCTTGTATCTTTTGATGTATTGCATATGCCCGACCAAGGATATGCGATACGGGAACTCGTAATTTACTGTAATTATTTATGCTATCTAACGGTTATAAAGGGTAGAGTGGAATCGATGCCTTGGTTTCCACTCTAATTTATCTTGTAATTTGTTTCGTTCTATTTTTTATTTCAAAACCTACACAAACTCGTTGTTATTAGATAAAACTAGTAGCTCGAAGTATAATTCATACCACAAGTTTCTTGGGATACGACCCCGCTTTCCTTTTTACTCAACGGTATACCGTGCGCTTGCGGGTCTTTTAAGATGTCGGTTTATAATCGACCAGTGACAGTAGAATGGAAATTAGGTGAACATTTGAAATCCAAGTTCGACATCTGAAGGGGGATGATTGAAAACATAAAGCTTTCGTATTTTGTGTCTCTGAAGACATATTCATCGTTGACCATAATTTTATGGAGAATTAAAAGAATAGAATAGCCTGGGAAAATTGATATTGCTAAAGAAGATATGGCTTGGTTGAAGTAGACAGATTTAGAACTCAACTTAACCAGAAGCATCCACATTCCTATGACTCCCTCTCTGATCCGAGCAACCGTATCAGGCTATCAACAAATCCATAATCTTCAGTTTTAACAGTGAGATTTTGAATTCCTCTTTACATCCATTTATTAGGTTATTATTTTTGAACGAGGCAAGTGGTATTATTTGCAGTATAAGTTACTAGATTGCCATTGACCTCTACATTTGTTTTGAAAAAAGTATAACATATTAATTTCATGGATAATATAGTTAAAAATGGTCTAATGGATTTTCAAATATGAATATTGCTTTAGTTTTTTGTTTTGTATGTAATGTATTCATTTAATTGCATCTAGAAGAATAATTAGTGCACTAGTGTCTGCTTGTTCTTGGCGTCTCCTAGAGTCTTAACCGTTTCTTTCTTTTTCTATTAAACAATATAGAAGATTTTTTCTGGGTGAGTTTAGCACCCATATTGTAACAATTAATTATCTAATTCCCATAATGGTAAAATAATCACGTGATAATTGCTTAATTGATGGAATTAAGCGGTACCCTGAATGTTTACGTTTTTGTTTTACATTTTCTCAACCCTTTTTTGAGGTTGTATTTTTGGACTGAGGAAAATATTTTTCATCATATGACCTCCTTTGAGATTAGAATGTAACCGGGATGTCTTCTGAGTCCTAATAGGAAGTTATTATACGCCCTTTTGATTTGTTAGATTTTACGGCCAAATTGGTCTTAGGGAATTTCTTCGTTGTGTGCCAGATATCAAGTCAATATACTAGAACTTATTAAGATGCAGGATTTAGGTTTTACAATGTATGATTGAGGTTATAAGATTCTAGAGTAAATCTCTTTTCAGTCAAATCTCATAACCTCTGGCCCACTTAACCTTTGGCCAGAGTTTAAATTTATAACTCTAGCCCACTTGATAATTTGTTTGTTGTGTTAGGAAACTTTTTCTAGGCCCTATGTGATGAGAAAGAATATATGTGAATCTTGGTACCCACATATCTCTGTGTTTCTATAGGGAATTCATTTTTAGTATTTGGGAGGGTGCAAAAGATAAGCGTTATAGTTCATTTCACATAGCAGAAGCATATTTATAGTATTTTCTAGGTATCAAATTAATATTAAAAATGAGACTAATATGAAAATCATGTATGTTTTTGTTATCTGTGTTTAGTTGTGTAGTATCATATTCTCCATATTCGACAAGAATAAGCCATCATTCTATAGTTGAAGATAAGGCAGCAGCATCCTATAGTCGAAGACAGCATAACATTCTAGAAGATTCTGTGAGTCATCGACTTACCAAAAGTAACCGTTGTAGCCCGGTCAAGAAGGAACTGTTAGAGATCCGTAAAGTTTGCCCACTACCTCCTGAATATGAGACTATTTCTTTCTTTTTATAAACTGCCTGTATATGCTATAAATACAGAGGCATAGAGTAGGTTCTAAGGGACCGGATATCATACATTTCTTGATCCTAAACACTAGCAACACTCAAAAAACTTGTAATAACTAGCATCTACTAGATTTTACATCAAATCCTCCTCGAGGTCCTGGTTTTCTCAGTTTCTGCTGAGTTTTCCACGTAAAATCTTGGTTGTTAGATTTTATTACGCAATCCTTACGAACAAGTATTGGCGAAGATTTTCCTCCCAGAAAATCCGCCATTACTGGCTGTTTTTGGTGAAATTTTTCTACGAAATGTTCTTGCAATTTTTTTGATATATATTGATTGAGGATTTTACAAAAATTGAAACATAAATTTTTATATATTTTTTGATCTCTTGTGAAATGTGAAAAAAGTCTATTTGGACTTATTAATGGACTATTTCTCTATTTTGTTTTTTTGTTTTGGAATAGGTGCATTTAGGAGTAATTCGACTTTATCAAAGCAAGAAAAAAATTAACAAGATCCTTCGTGATGCGAATGGGATGGTGAGACCTTCAAGGTATGTTAACAATTTGAAATTTTTGTTGTTGTGAATTGTATACTTAATTCATCAAAAACATGTTCTTGCCAAAAGTGCCGAAATAGGATATTTACGACATTCTAACACTCCATTTTTATCATTAATTCCATGATGACGCTTCTACTTGGACCTTCGGGTTCAAGGAAAACAACGTTGTTGAAGGGGCTTGTAGGAAAGCTTAATAGTAATATTATAGCATTTCCTTATACTTTCTCTACATTTAGTTAATGCGTGTATTTCTTGAATATGTGTGTTATTTTACGCGTACGCATAATATAATTTGAGTAAAGAACTTGAACTGATTTGCAAGTAAGCAAAAAAATCACCTACTGTGGTCACGAGTTAAATGAATTTGTCCCTCAAAGAACTTGTGCTTATATAAGCCAATACGATCTTCATTAGGGTGAAATGACGGTGTAAGAGAATTTGGCCTTTACTGGACGTTGCTTAAGAATTGGAACCATATATGAAATGCTAGCAGAGCTTTCAAGACGTGAGAAGGGTGTTGGAATCAAACCAGATCCTGAGATTGATGCCTTCATGAAAGCTAAAGCGTTGGCGGGCCAGGAAACCAGTTTGGTTACCAATTATATTCTTAAGGTTTGCTTCCTCATTTCAAGTTATTATCGGTAGATATTATTGTTTCACAAGAATTGTTCAAAAGCCCAGACTTCTAATAATTGTGTAACAGATCCTTGGGTTGGATATCTGTACGGATATTATGGTGACAAATGACATGAGAAGGGGCATATCCGGTGGGCAAAAAAAGCGTGTTACAACTGGTACGTGGGACTTTTATCAGTTATCACAAAATTCTCTGCGTTCTTCGATGATATGGTAACACCATATTAACTGGCAAATAATTTCACTATTCGGATTAACGAGTTCTGCTCAAATCAATACTGTATTAACTTAAACAAACAATGTTGCAAGTGCATTTTCTTTTGGTAAACAGTTTTCCTGTTTGTATGATGTTTTTGAATTTAACTGAATTTACTGTTCAGTCACTCCTATAGAAGTTACTGAAGTGCCAATAGTCTAATGATATTTGATTTCTCTTGGTTCAGGAGAGATGTTAGTTGGACCTGCAAAAACTCTATTCATGGATGAGATATCAACTGGATTGGACAGTTCCACGACCTTTCAGATTGTGAAGTTCTTGAAACAAATAGTTCATATTATGGACTTAACCATGATCATCTCTTTCCTTCAACCTCCCCCTGAGATGTTTGATCTTTTTGATGATGTTATTCTACTTTCAGAAGGTCAAGTTGTCTATCAAGGTCCACGTGAGAACGTTCTTGAGTTTTTTGAAATCATGGGGTTTAAATGCCCAAACAGAAAAGGAGTTGCGGACTTTCTGCAAGAGGTAACATCCAGAAAGAACCAATCACAGTACTGGTACAACAAGAACCAGCCATACACGTATGTCTCTGTTGCCGAGTTTGTTCAGTCCTTCAAATCTTTCCGTGTTGGACAACAAATCTTCAGGGATCTTACAACTCCTTACGATAAATCCAGAGCACATCCTGCTGCATTAGTTCGAGAAAGATACGGAATCTCCAACATGAAACTCTTTAGGTGCAAGGGAGTGGCTTCTGATGAAACGCAACTCTTTTGTATACATATTTAAAACTACTCAGCTTACAATCATATTGACGATTGCCTTCACGGTTTTCTTTAGAATAGAAATGAAAGTTGGGCAATTACAAGATGGAGGAAAGTTTTTTGGAGCATTGTTTTTCAGTTTAATTAACGTAATGTTTAATGGGATGGCGGAGCTGGCAATGACCGTTTCCAAGCTTCCCGTGGTCTACAAACAGAGAGATTTATTGTTCTTTCCTGCGTGGGCATACGCGCTACCCATTTGGCTCCTCAGGATTCCAGTATCATTTATGGAGTCAGGGATCTGGGTCATCTTACATATTTCACAATTGGGTTCGCTTCTTCTACCAGTAGGTAAATGTACTTCAAATGGTCCTGTTGATACACAAGTCAAATTTAATGGATATCTTAGTTGACCAAGATTTTGATAAATCCTCAATATATCTTACCACGTATCTGCTTGTTCAACAAACTGAGTATTGAAATTGTAATAAATAAATAACAACGTCGCGATATACAGTAAAATAATATAGCAATTGGTAAATATCCTAACAATAATATTATGAAGTTCATGAAATAAATGGTTCATATTCTAGACAAGCATATTGTGGAATACCATAAATTTTGATTATCTAACATAGTAGGTTGATGTAACAGATGATATTGTTACATCAACCAAAATATCTCCACTTATCCACCATTTATTACCGTTAAATATTATTGGGTCTGTGAAGGATACTTTGAACCATGGATATGGTATATTAGTGATTCATTTGTGTTTTCTATTCGTTTTATACATCTTTTACATGTTCAGATTTTTTCGGCAATTCTTGGCTTTCTTTAGTACACACCAGATGGCTTTTTCTCTATTTTGGTTCTTGCAGCCGATGGAAGGACAACGATTGTTGCAAATACTCTTGGTACATTTACCTTGCTACTGGTTTTTATACTTAGAGGATACATTGTTGCAAAAGGTTGGTAGTTCATAGTTCGCTAACCGAGTTCTCTGGTGTTTGTGAAAAATATTAATTTCTTCTTGTGAAATTCTAAGCAGTCATTCCGTTTCTTTTCTGCAAATGACATTGAGCCATTTATGAAATGGGGGTACTATGCTTCTCCTATGAGTTATGGACAGAATGCAATACCCATGAATGAATTTCTTGATGACAGATGAAGCACTGTAAGATCTTCCGACTTCCTTAGTGGTTTTTTCGTAGTTCTGGCAAGAAAAAACTTATCTAAAACTGATGCCTTCTTATTTTAAACAGCCCATTGTTGGCTCACCCATAGGTGAACTCACAGTTGGAAAGGCCCTTCTCAAAGCTAGAGGCATGTATACAGATGAATATATGTATTGGATCTATATTGGGGCACTCTTTGCCTTCTCAGTTCTGTTCAATGTTCTATTTATTCTGGCACTGACTTATTTGAGCCGTAAGTACTACTTCAAACCCGATTCTTGGTTTCTACAATGAAAAACTACTTCCTATGTTAACCATTTTTCGTGAAATGATTACAGCTATGACTAACACAAAAACTGCAGTAGTGTACTAAGATGAGGAGAACAATAACAAGTCGGTGTCTGAAGGTTGGAGTTGTGCATAAGGTGAATTGTCATGCGTGTTCATTGGCTGAACTGGCTTGGATATGCTTTCATTGGCCTGCACACATGAAAGACACGCCTGAAATTACCCGGGCTTGACACCATCAGGGCAGGCCTTGTCTTTGCACAAGTTGAGGCCTTGGGAAGGTGCCCTTATTGCAAAGTTCAGTGGCCATATTCCAGTTAGATTTTGGTTAGAGAGGGGATTAAAATTTCAAGGGAAAATTTGGGTTAAAATCGTAACAATTGCTTGCACACTTTCTATATGGCATATAAATTACATTTTTTTTCTTCTATAAATTAACTATGTATTTCTAACTCATTACTTTCAATTTTATGTTTATTTTGCTTTGTTGTGTATTAAGACTTCACAATGTTTATTAATGGTGTTTCATACTATTTATATATGTTTAACAAGTAAGTTCATATCCTGGAAATGGTTGATAATTACCGCAAGTGTTTTAGAATCTTTTCCTTTTGGCAATTCATCTACTTAAAGTAGAATATCCATAATTTTATGTTTATAATTTCTTCATAAACTCCGATACTCTTTCATACTAGAGTTTGAAAAACTCCAAAGTCCCAAATGTACTCTATTTCTCTCTCATCCCCTCTATATTTGACTTTTATACATGTTGGAGTATTATTTGAATAAAATTTTCATAGATATTTCTCATCTTAGCTTCATATCTTCTCCTATTTTGTGTCTGAAATTCATAACTAATTTGCATTTATTTGCATGTTGCATTGTTAAGATATTATTGTGAAGCGCTTTTAAAATGTAGATCTTTTACAGTAGCATGGAAGTTTACGTTAGTTTTTCTATTCTTTTCTTAGTTTGGGCATGTTACAGGAGGCTTTCCACGAACTCTTAAGGGTTTCATAAGTAAGTCCTTAAAGTAATCTATTTCTTTCTTTTCTCACTTAAACTTCTTATAGATACTATGCAGATGTTCTCAGTATTGCTTATGTTCTCGTGAGGCTTGATGTTCTATTATAACCTTAACTCTTAAAAGTTCTTGCATCTCCACTACCTTATTGCTATTTAGTGTAATATATATTTTTCACAAAAGTTGTGTACGATATCAAGACGCCTATACAGAAGTGCAAGGGCATATAGAGCTACATCAACTCTATTGGCACACGATGAACATTTGATGTTTTTATTGTAATTTTCTACCCCATGGACATTCATCCAAACCAAATCGGTGAAGGTATTTTTAAGACCAGATACTATTTAGTAGTCTTTATCTCATGTTGATCTTTAATTGACTTCCAACCAATCTAGATGATTTAGGGTTTAGTTCCAATAGAATAAATTTGCACTTATTTGGTTAATCCATCTTCATAACTCTTAGTTAAGAGCAATATATTGTTGCCATTTCCCCCTCTTTGTGTATCAAGCTTAGAAAATTGAAGGGATTATATTTCACTTTTGTTTGTCCCTTACCTCTCACATATATACCTTTTACGCTGCTTCCCTCCACCAACGGTGCTCTATTGGAAATGTTTGGTCGCTTCTTTTCTAGTTTTTCTTACATTTCCTTCATCACTAGATTCTTAAACCAAATCCCTCTTTTCATTGATGTGATACATTCCACTAGCCATGAACTTATTTTTTGAAGTTCTTTTTCATACACATTTGTTGGATTGCAGTTGTCAGGTAACTAATTATAATGTCCTGTGTTGATGTATACAGGTGGATAGCCGACAACGTCGTGATGAGTACACAAAGGAAAGGTTGGATGCAATATTAAACTGTGCTCATGCCTGCCCCAATGGATTGAACCCTGGAAAACATATAGCTACCATGAAGAAGCTCGAGACCTCTAAGGTGCTTTAAGCTCCAAAAGAAAAATGACTGAGTGTGGCAGAAGATTAACAGGTTGTAGTTTAAAAAGATTCTATTAAATGAAAGTTAAGTTCTTTTTTTATTATTTTTGTATTGTGACATGGATTGAAGTCCAGACTCATTGTTTTCGATAAGTGCTCTTAGAACTTCTCAAGGTCTGGGGATTGAGGTCTTATGATACTCACATATTGTTTTATATAAGATTATTTTCATTGTGTTAAGCTACACTTGTTTCTTATTTTTAATTCTTCGATAAGCACGTGATAAATTTCACCTCATTGAAGCAAGAATCTCTCAACTCAAACCTGGGGATGTTGTTTACTTTTGTTTTCTGTTAGTGTAATAGCCTATTTTCGTAGAGACCGAAAATAGTGTTTTACACCTTTGAAATATAGAATAGTGGTTGAGAACTGAAAGCAATTGACACGCAATTTAGCGTGGAAAACCCTTGAATGGGTTAAAAACCACGACCTCTCTTGAGGATTTTTGAAAGAATGGTATTTTTTTATATATGCTAGCTATTATAAAGAGAAAGAGACTGGATATCTGAGTTCTGGTAAGGATGACTTTCTCTCAGAGTTTTCTAGGTGATAATCCGTCCTGGATCCTGATCTCCAGGTCTCTTTTTATAGGTCTTATAATATGACCGTTGGTTACATTGATGAGGGGCGTTACAATCTCAGGTTTTGATGAGTCTTCATAATGGTCTTCTGTAACGTCTTGATATTTTTTGATCTGTAATGGATCTATTAATATTATTTAGCTGTAACTTCAGACCGTTGGGAAGATACGATCTCTTGTGATGTTCGCATGCATACGACCTGTTGATAAGTGGAGGAGTATCTTTTGTAGCGCGAAGTCACAGGATGCTTTAATATCTTTAAACTGTAGGTAAGGAATTCTGTACTATGATCTCCTTGCTTTTAGTCCTTGATTGGTTATCAGTGTGTTTACTCGAGCTATGTGAGTTTGAATATCGGACTCAGTATCAGGATTATAAATAAGCCATCACAACTGCCCCCTCTCAACCAATAGCAAGAGAAACGTGTGTTGCGAGTGGTATTGGTTGAGAAGTCCAGTCATTTGAATTGAATGCTGCATTGATGGCTTCCATTTTAGCTTGGAAGAAAAATAGTTTCAACTATTGGGTCTCCTAAAAATTTTACTTGAGATGTGCACTTGTGATGAATACCTTATTAGAAATTGTGGCATGCATTAAATGTTGCTAGTATAAAATATGGTGAATAGTTGCTATCACTGTTCACCCTGGTTAACTTTCTCAGTTATTCAGATTGGTATAAGTAGTAGTGATGGTGATAACTCGACGCCAAGCATATGAAGCTAGAGTTCAGACCAAAATGGCAAGTTTGTAAACTCGTTATTTTGGGACCCAAAGTCTTTCTTTGCCGACTCCAATCCCTATTCCTCCAACTTTCCATGGGATGTCATGGGAAGAAGTAGAGGAGGCAGAGGATGATTATCATCAAATGTGACGATTCCATTATGTGGTTTTGTTTGCTGCTCACCGTCGGTCCTGTCTTTAGATGCTTGCAGAGGATACGGTGGTGGCGGAGGATGAGAAGGCCTGGGTGTCCTCTGTTAAGTACTGTCGATACCCCGCTAAAGATTGGGTATTATAATGGTGGGGGAGGTCCTTCATCGGCAGTGGAGGTAGGGGTTATGGAGGAGTAGTGGGATTAACTTTGTCCTCTACCTTACTCCAGTTCCTCTTCTTGGGATTTGAGTTCTTCTGTTGGGCCCGCCATTATTTCTTCTCAAGTGTTGCACTGTCATCTGCAACGTAGGCTATTATTTGTATAATAAAAAATTGTCTATAAAACTTGTAATCTTGATTTTTGAACTGGTTGAAGTATTCTTCCTTGTAAATTGTTTTTCTTGAATAATAAATTCGAACTTTCTTATCTTGTCTTGTAAGTGTTTGAAACTGCTTGAATGAACTGCTGTCGAACTAGTCAAAAATGACATAGGTCGTAAATATGTAGATTGAAATATTGCTGAGTTGAACTGTGTAGATCGTGCTATGTATTTGTTTCCTTGTTGTGAGAGTATCATCATAGTCAACTTGAATACTTGTTATCATGGGTGGAAACTTGGTTGCGGCCTCTGATATGGAGTGATTTGTGAACTTCTACTAGATGTAGAGCTATGTGAGGCATCAGTTCGATAAATCGTGCTGGATAAACTTGTTAAAGGGCTGCTGGTAAGGAAATCATTCTGTGTGCTGAAGAGAACCGTCCGTGTTGTATGTATATGTAAGGTTGAGTTATTGATCATAATGATTTGTTTTTGTTGAGGTCGTCTTGTCATCACTTTTTGAATCTATGATAATTTTTGACTAAAATATAACTGAAGTAGGATTAGTTGTAGATTTTCTGCCTCTGTCAGACCAAAATTGAGATAAGTGACAGCTGTAATAGTTGTACTTAGGCTTTTGAATTGGAAATCATGCTTAAAATCGCGCAGCAGGATCATGTAGCCGCAGAAGGTTATTGTTGTACGGGAGTTAGCGTGCTGCAAGATCTATACAAATCTTCTAGGGCAGTGAGTCCTTGAATTTAATAATGGTGGATGAGAAAGACAGACGTCATAACCGAGCATGTATCATCATGAGGGCAAATGAAAAGATGTGTCTATAAAGAGGGATGATGCTAACACGTGTCCCAAAGAGCCGTCGATTCAGAAACCGAGGGTCAATATAAACTCTCGTCTTTCTCCCTCCCACAAACCATATTCATTTGCAGAGAGAAAAGAAAGTATTTCTAGAGAGAGAAAGTCTTCAAACTTCAATCGTAGTCCACCATTTTACTGTGGTCTTCCTGGAAAAACCGACGCTCTGTTGTCTGACGTGAAGGTGGTGTCTGGAAACGACAATTGTTGTTCTTCTAGTACAGGTTAGTGACTCTGTTTCTACCATTTTTGCTGTTGTATTAGTTTCTTGGAACTGGTAGTTGCATGTTTGAACTTCTGGGTAGACTAATAAAGTGTTGGGTACGGCTGAGGGAAGAAGCCTGTTTGATTTAAAAAACTCTGAAAAGATTTTTCCCGTATGTGGTAGATGCGCTCAAAAAATCTGAAAACCCAATAGTAAATTTGTTGTATCTTCTAGTAGTGAGAAATCATCATCGTCTGACAGGACTATGGATGATTCGGAGGTAATTGGTACTGTAATTGTTGATAAATCGGTTGTTCCTTCTAGGAGGGATGCGGGATTTCAAGCGGAGATTAAAACTGGGCAATTTTTTATGTATCCTAAGAATGTAGACGTAGCGAAGAAATTTTTGCAGTATAAAAGAAGTTTAGATGGAAAATGGAGGAATTATGTGATAAATGCGGGGTTGTGGTTTAGGATTCTAGTGAGAGCAAATGGTAAGATAGATCATTATCAGGTGCCTTCGCTGGATAAGTGGAAGGGGAATATGGGTATAGGAGATGATATATATATCTCTTATTACAATGGGACTGGTGCAGAGGACGTAGAGGACGGATTCCTTTGCTATCTGAACCAGGTTGTATATGGGTTGAGCATTCCCCTCACTTTTTTCCAAAAGGGTATCATGAATCATGAATGCTCTAAAGAGCTGCCCTGGCCAATTAAACGGTAATATATTTGAAATGATGAAGGTCTGTGAAGCCCTTAAACAGAGATGAAGGGATGGTGGTATTGCGAGACAGTTCGTAGCAGACAATGTCTTGAAATGCTATAAGTTTAAATATGTGAAAGATCGAAAGAGCGGAAGAGCGGATACATGTTTAGTGATTCGGCGAGGCCAAAATTCTTTGATTTTGAATCCACTGGGAGACCCCGGTGCGACCATCTTGTGATGGTAAGGGGTAATTGTATGCAAGTGCCTGGGGAATTGGTGCTCAAGCTGATATATAAGAATTTTAACGAGAGTAAGTGTCTTCATTCTGCCTATAGTTCATCTTTTAACTTATTGCGAGCTGCTAACATAGTTTGTTGTTTGATTTGGCAGAGTCTAATCCCAATGGTGCCACTGATATGTTGAATCTGTTCGACGTCGTTAGTCGAGAAGGAACCGAACTGAACAAAGTTCTTGGAGTACTAGGCATCCGCAGAGAAAAGAGGTTGAATTTTATAGTTGAAAAAGTAAAACGAGCTTATCATAATCGAGCTATGGCTACTTCTGGTTCTGCTTATGATGACATTTTGGAGATTTCTGCCTGTGTTGCGGGTACTTCGAGTTCCTTAGTTTTGCGACCTAGAGTAAAAAAAAGACGGTGCCGCCTTCTGAACAAACAGCTCCTGTACAGACACCGCAGGTAGAAACTGAGGGGGTGGGTGCTGATGTAAATATGGTTCCTCCTCTGAAGAAGCAGAAACAAGAGTCCGGGAAAGATATTCGAGCTTCTCCAAAGGGGGTCAACCTCAAAGCGGTGGAGCAGGAGGCGCTCAATTTGGTTAAACGTGATCTCATCCGCCTGGATACTCAAATTCGATCCAGTATCTCACATGTATGCATGATGTTATCTGATTAAATCTTTTTAAGTAGTGATCCGATCTTGTAATACTGCTTTGATGTATTTGTGGTATAGCTTTTTGTTGCTTGGAAGTCGGTCGCGGAGGTGTTGAAGGTAGCTGCTACGGATCGTGCTGAGTATGAGGTTGAGAAAGCATCTTTGGCTGAACAGTTGAAGGAGGGAACTGCGCTCTATGAGCAGTTGCATAAGGAGAAGGTTCTGCAGAAGGAGCAGTTCGAGAAGGAGAAGGCTCTACAGAAGGATCAGTTCAAGAAGGAAGTTGTCGCTTCAAAGAAAGAGGTTGAAGATGAGGCAAAGAAGGTTATTGACATTGTGGTGGCTTCCTGAAATAAGCTGATTCAAGCCTTCTACTTTTAGGGTTTGAGCAGAGAGGATGTCGATCTTGCTCTTGCAGGGAAGTATAATGAGATCATCTTCCTAGGGGATGGTGCCTCTTCAGTGGCTGAGCAGAGCTCGGCTCCTCCTTTGGCTGATGATACGACCAAGGAGGCAGCAGGAGCTAATTCTTGATTTTGTAGTTGTAACATAGTTCTGAGACTTGGTCGAATTTTATCCTTTGTACTGGTGATAAAACTGTTTTTGCTGAGATTTTAATTTTTTACGGTTGTTGTTGATATATGTTGTTTTGATGGTGAATGTATAATTTGTATGTAGGAGGTAGTTCGTTTGAGGGGGAAAGTGAGCGAGATGGAGAAGGCCTTCAGTCGAGCAAGGGATTTCATCAATCGTACTCAACAGGTACACAATAAACTTAAATATGAGAGACGTCTTCATAAGTCAAATTTTGATAACACCTTTAAGGAGTTATTCGAACTTCAATGTAGATATGGAAAGATAAAAATTGAGAGGGATGAGGTTTTGCGAAAAGAGAGCGATAGGTTCGCTTTACTCCAAAAATCTCTTAAGGATAAGAGGTTTGTAGATGAGAGTGATAAATTAGAGTGTCAAAGGTCATTATTGTCTTTGACGCTCTATTTTGAGGCCAAAGTTGATAGTGAGCGGGGCATGAAGGAAGCCTATTTAGAACTATTAACTGAGAGAGGCATAGTATCAGACCCAGCTCGGGTGAAATTCTTGGCGCAAGAAGCGCGTTACCGCCATACTGATGCTCATATCGGGCTGGAGTATCCATCATATGGGGTGGTGTAGGTCCATTGCCTGATGAACTTGACTTTTGTAGGGGCAAAGAGCAATGAGAATCATTTTCTTTAATATAAAGAAGGAAGATCGAAGGGTCCAGGCACAATTAGAAAATGACTTGAGGCATACTCATGACGAATTGGAGCTATGCAAGGATCATAATACATGTCTGGAGATGGAAAAGGTGGAGTGTAATAAGTTGTTGCAGAGTTCGGATAAAAGAGTGACATCGTTAGAAGCGCGTTTACTAGATACGCAGAAACGTTTGCAAATGTCTCAATCGCGCTTAAAGAAGTATCTAACTCCCAAACGGGGAAAACGTGTCAGAAAAACATACCACGAACGTCAGATAGCCGATGTTATCGCGTTTTATGGGGGAGAGCTCGAGAGAGTGGAAAATAAATTTAGATCCTATATCTTGAGCTGTGGTAAGGATGTTGATGTAGAGAATGATAAGATTGAAAATATGTGGTTTGCAAAAGGTAATGAGGGTGGAGAAGCTTCAACCTCGAAACTGTGAGCTGAAGAGTCTGAGGAGGAGGAGGTCGAAGATCTGTTACCCACACACGGCATAAGACCCGTCCTCAAGAGGTCGTAATCTTCAATGAACCTTTGCAAGTAGATGAGAGAGTAGTAGGGCTCAATCATAAGCCAACTGAACAGTGGCATATGATTGTGCTCTGTTTAATGTAGTTAATTCGTGAATAGCTTGATGTTGTAATAAATGTTGTTGAATGATATGTCCTGTTTGAATGAATATCTGTTGATAGATGTATTGTCGTTTGCAATCTGTTCTTCAAGGCAAACTGGTTATCTTATCCGCATCAAATAAGGAACTGTCTGCAAAATTGCGGTAATGTTCGTTGGCTTTTAACCACGTGGTCGTGGGTTCGATTCCCACAGACGACGCCAAATATAATAGCTTATCTTCGTAGAGACCGAAAACAGTTCTTTACACCATAGAATTTTGAATGATATGAGAGTGAAAGTAATAGCAAGCACAAAGATTTAGCGTAGAAAACCCTTGAATGGGTAAAAAACCATGACCTCTCCTGAGGATTTGAGAAAGAGTTGTTTATAGATTGCTAACTATTACATGGTCTAGATATTAGAAAGGGTCTCTCAGAAGCTATGTCCCGAAGGTGTGTCAGTGAAGCTCCTCTTTCTCTATAGCTTTCTGGCCCTATTTATAGGTCTTATAATATGACCATTATTGCTTTAATGAGGAACGTTACAATATCAGGTTTTGATGAGTTTTCATAATAGTCTTCATAATGGTCGAGTAACGGCTTGAGTAACTCTTCTGCTTTGTAACCGCTCCATAATGTGTCATAAATGCGCCACGTGTTTGTTGACGAGGTTGAGTAAATACGTGATAGTCAAATGTTGAGGCCTGAGCTTGAGTTTCATAACTGGCTTTTACATCCAATCGAGCTTAAGGTCGATATCTGGGTTTAGGTCGAGTATTGGAAATAAGCCCTCACAGTTAGCATGTTGATGTATGATCTAACAGGCTTTGAATTGTTGAGTAACACTTCATATTGCTTGCAACATTCTAATGGCTTAACCTACATGGTAGCATCTCCAAATGACCTTAGTATTCTTTACAAATTAATCTACCATTGCATCATAATCAATACCTACCCACAGTCGCACTGCTCTTTGAACATGTTTCATGACTAGGTTCATTGCAATCAAGTACAGGAAAGTAATAGTTTAAAGCATAGAACTGTAAGATCGCCATACATAATACCCATACCTAATTCATAACTATAGTCTCATTAGAATGCTGACATAACAATGAAGACTAACATGCTATTGTAGACACGCGCATAATAATGTTTCTTCTTAAGTTACATGGGGATGTTTCATGGTCTTCAAAGTAGTCAAGGGGATAATAGTGTAGGTGGGGAACAAGCCATCACATGGGTGCACATACATTGAACCTAAACACCCTCATTTCAAATCAATTAATATTTAATTAAAGGGTAAGAATACCCTCTCTCCTATAAATCCCCTTCTACTTCACCATTTCGAAATCAAATCTCATTTTCTATCTCAACTCTCTCCATAGAAGACCAAGCTCGAAGCTCAGCCTCTCTTTTTGTTTTGTTTTTTTTTTCTCTCTCTCTCTTTCCAGCCTGCGAACACCGGTGCCGAAGGCACAATCAGGCCACGATCGCGGGTCTGTGAGCCCCACTCTACCTAATTTTTTTTATTTCATTTTTGTTCTTCCTCTTGCTCACCTTGAGCTCAAACCTTTTAAAAGAAGGCGGTGAAGATCAAGGAGGAAGAAGATTGCACGGAGCTCTACATGAATGCACGTTATGGCGCGTATTTTGACACAAAAATTAGGTGGCGTGGATGGCAAGAGGTATTTTACACTCCTGGGGCAACTTTCTACCCTACTCAAGTTCAGGAGTTCTGCGCCTCCGTCATTTTGTTCGTTGTTCCGGCGGGGTCTATGGTGGTGAATTGAAGTGGTCGAGAAATAACGGTAAAACTCGAAACGATCTCTCAAGTTCTTGATATTGGCCTAGGAAGCTTAGGGCAAAACACTACAAATGGGTCCATCACCACTTATGCAGTGGACCTAAATTGCCATAGAGGCTTCAAGATCCAAAATGGTGGCCTTGTAGGTACATCTATGTACATTAACCAAGTAACCACCTTTAAGTGATGGTTACTAATGTACTTCCTTCTTCCCATGAGACCGATGCCCATCTTCACTTACTTATTTGCCTTCAAACACGATCACCATACTACATCTACAGGAACTCTTTGAGTCTACCGAAAAAAATGTGCCATTCCCAAATTATAGCCAGCCTAGAAGCGTTCTTCTCCCTGTCATAATCACTAAGATACTATAGCACATGATCCCAGGGTACACGATTGATGTTGCAAGACAAAAAAATCAAGAAAAAAAATGGATCACTACAATATTTAACAAGATTGTTCAAGTTACTAGTCCCCAGAGATTGCCAATAGTAGCAGCCCAATTGGTCCCCTGTTCAATCTCGCTCGCCTAGCCTGTCGTTTCTTGATGATGATCTATACACACGAATCCACGAACCAAATACAAGTAAGGCTGCAAAAAAATTTCGAACTTCCGAATTTTTTGAAAATTTTCCGATTTTGGATCACTATATTGAATAGTGATCCAAAATCAAAAAAAAATTGAAAAATTCGGGTAAAAGGTCGAGACACATTAAATTACTTTGGAATTACGATTGCGGGTTATCCATGTTGCTTTGTTTTCTGTTTTCATTTTGCAAATGTAGGAAAATAATGATGTAAAGTGCTTGCTATGCATTATTTAATGTTGCAAATATTTTTTTTTTTTTTTTTTTGTTCATAAGTTAAATGGGGAGGGGATGGGGCGGGTTTGGTATTGATCATATTTATGTGGGGCGGATTTGTGGATCCCCACTTAATTTAAATGGGGATTGGGGCGGGGATGGGAGGTGGGAACCTAAGCGGGGATGGGGATGGTATTGGCTCCCCCGCCCCAAATTTGCCTCATTACCATCCCTACTATATTGATATTCCGATTTCCAAAAATCTGAATTTCGATTTTTTCCGAAAATAATCGAATTATAATCGGATCTGGTTTTGTGATTCCATTCCAATTTTTTCGATACAAATTTTCCAAACATTGTCCGATCCAAATTTTCTGAATATTATTATTAGTTTTTAACCTTTTGTTTATAGATTAATGGTTTAGTTTTTGTTAGATTGAGATGTTCTGATGATAATATGTAACATAAAGTATGAATAATACAGAGATATAATGATTTGAAAACATTAAGATTGAGTTTTCATATGAAAACCACAAAAATTCTCTATTTCCCAGTGTTTTTTCTGAATATTCCGAATATTTATCCGATTTCCGAAAAATCCGATTATTCTGAAAAATCCAATTTTTCCGATTTCGGAATTACTTTTCAAAAAAATTCGGATCGGATTGGAATGGATTTTGGTTTCCAAAGAAATTGTAAAAATTTCGAACATTTTTCAATCCAAAAACACCCTTAGTTAAGAAAATCCACCTCCTTTGGACTAAAACCCACGAATCATTTATAGGCCCACACTCTCACTACGAATCCTCATGTGGTGAGCAACCCAAGCCCGGTTTTGTTAATAGTGTTACTAGCCAAATAAGATTTTATTACAGTTCTTGGTTGAAATGGGGAGTTTGGTTATTGGTGCTGACTGATGAGCTTTCTTTGATGTTCAGTTTCTTTATAAACTATTCAAATTAGATGTGATTTATGTGGTGCTTGATGTGGGTGGGGATTGAAAGTTTTCAATGAAGATCTTGAAAAGGTGTTGTAGAGTACAATGTAGACGACCACAAATGTTTAATGTTCAGCTTAGAAAACCATCACCAATCGCCCTAACAGATTTTATTTATTTTTTTCTTCTTTTCTGGACCCAAGTTTATTTCTCTGTACAAATGAGACTAAGAACCCAATTCCAAACGACCCCTTAATAGTTTCATGGTAATGACCCATGTCCCCTCATTTAGAACACATTTATTCTCTTAGTATGATGAAAGGACAAATGACAGCAACCAAGTAAGTGGAGATTACTGTCAATAAAATTCCCAAGATGAATAGTGGGTTATTTAATGCAAAAAAAGGATTCCATTCCATGTGAATGAGAAGGGGAACACGGATAGAGGGGCTAGAGAAAGGCCTTACAGGTTCTAAAGAGCTTCCCAAGTCAGGTAGAAAAGTTCGGAGGAAAAAAATGGACATAGGAGAAAAAAAATAACAGAATATGGGGTTAAACATTGCAGATTTGCAGTTAAAAAACTATTGCAAGTTCTTCAGAATTCATGAAAAGAAATGATTTTTTGTTTGATCGCTAATTCTTTGTACACAGCAAATAACAATATATTAAGTGAAGATTCAGAGCAAGAGAATTAGCAAATAAGAGTAGAAAAAGAAAACTATTGTCATTAATACCAAAAATAAGAGAATTTAAGTAATTACATCTAACCATAGCCCTATTTAGAGCCAAGACTAGCCTAATCTACTCCACCTTCACGATTCCAACAATCTTCAACTTCTGGAATAATTTCCAGCTTCTCACATTGTTAACAATGAATACAAGGGGTCAAAGAATGGTTACTTACACAGAATAGTGATTTTTTGTGCTGTCATTGCCGAAATGTTTTAGTTTCGCTACAGATTCTACGTGACCTTTCAAATCATGAAGCTCCCTTAGCCTGCACCAAACAAATAGTTGCATATAACATAAATAGAGGCCGCATTTTTTTCCTGAAGTAATTATTAACTTGATCTAAAGATTAAACATGAATTTTACCTTGCAATGTCAGCACGCCTCTTAGCCAGCTCCGCAATATCAGAAAGCTCATTAAAATTGCTCTTATCACCCCATATCGATGACGATGATGCTTCAGGGATCGGCATTTGTAGACCATGCCTTGAACGCTGATTCGTTGCCCATTGCGCTTCTCTCTCTCCTTTTCCAAAATCCGTCTTTGATGAGAAAGCAGTCTGTACAAAAATCAATTATAATCACTTAATGTAATATAGTATGATTATACTGATGTAGCTTGGTTGAGGGGGCTGATTTAAATAACCTTGCTTTGGAGCAGGTTGTTCCAGGCATTTCCACTCAGAGCATATCGGATCACGAACTTGAGGACATCTAAAGGAATGTAGAAGATAATGCTATAGAGCCATATCACTCCTGCCCAACCCCAACCCATTCCTTTAATCCTCGCAAACCCCCAATCCGCGTAGACAGCAATAATGGTAGCAATCTTAATATTCATGCAAACATAAAAAAAGGAAGAGATTAATACTAGTGTACAATGATGCAATTAAAAAAAAGGCAGAAAAGGCAGCTATCTGCCTCCGGTGGTAGTGCGATGGATTGGAGAGAAGACACGACAGTTTTAGGTTTTGAAAAGGACAGAGATGAGGATTGGTTGATAAAGGGATTAGGTTGAGAATGAAGAGATTAAGATAGAGGAGGGTTTGGGAGAAGAGATGTTAATGCGACAGGCAGATATCAATAAGCTTTTCTCTAACTGTAGGGAGAAAGCCTCCCACCATGAATTAAAAATATCAGGTAACTGTAATCAAATTAATAATTGACCCTACCGACATGTACTCACCAGCTGAGCAATCAAGAAAGCCCCAAGAAGAAGAAGACCTGGGCGTTCAACGTACGACCAGCTCCGGGATCGAGTAACAAATATGAGAGCTTGACTTACTATGCTCACTTGAAGGTACAGAGCTGCTGTGAGTTCCTCATTGTTAGTCCTGATCGATCTCAAGCCAAATTTATCCTGACCAATGTATCTTTGCTTAGTAGTTATAACAAGACTAGATGTTTGCTAATTAGATTGAAGTTCTGTCTTACCGAGAAGAAGTCAGTATCATGGGCAAGCCAAAAGAAAATAACTGTCATTATAGCAAGGTAGGTTCCAAGAACAATTCCAGTTGCAAAAATTTCCTTAAGCTTCCATGAGTCGGGCATTGGTGAAGCCTTCACCCTGTCCTTTGAAATAGTCATTATGGTCCCGTCATTGAGGATCGCAATGATAAGAACCATGAAGGGTGAAAAATCAAATTTCCAGAAAAGGACAATCAGCATGAAACCTAAAACAATTCGAATAGTGATGGACACTGCATATATGGTATAGTTTTTCATTCTCTGGAAGATGGCCCTGCTTGTTAACACGGCACTGATAATCACACTGAGTCCTGGCTCAGTCAAAACTATGTCTGATGCACCACGGGCCGCATCAGTTGCATCTGCCACAGCAATACCAATGTCCGCCTTCTTCAGCGCTGGGGCATCGTTCACACCATCCCCTGTCATCCCACAGATGTGTTTCCTCTCCTGAAGCTTCTTCACAATCTCGTACTTGTGCTCTGCAGTAAAGAATGTCTGAGAGAGAGAGAGAGAGAGAGAGAGAGAGAGAGAGAGAGAGAGAGAGAGAGTTACCAGGAAAGACTCCAGCAAAGCCATCAGCCTGTTCAATGAGCTCTTCGATCGAAATTCCAGCAATAGATTCGTCGGCACAATTACCAAGGAGGGAAGAGGAAGGGTACATGTTGGTTCCCATGCCCAGACGGCGACCAGTCTCTTTGCCAATGGCTAACTGATCCCCAGTGATCATCTTAACATTGACACCTAGGTCGAGAGCACGGCGAATGGTCTCCGCACTATCATGCCTTGGAGGGTCAAACAGGGGCAAGAGACCCACAAACTTCCATGGCTCCCCTGGACTCTCCTTGGTTCTTTCTAGGACACTCTGACGTGCAACACCTAGAGAACGAAGACCTCGTTCGGCAAAATTGTTTATGGATGTGTAGACTAAATTCTTATCGTCCCCAGTAAGCTTGCAAAGCTCAATGATCTAGTGACACACAAAACGAATGAAAAAAAAAACCCAAAAAATACATAGACATTGATGAGGAGTTTGGGTATACTTCTACCTGCTCGGGTGCACCTTTGCTGTCTCTAAACCAATTATCTTCCCGGTCAATATATGTGATGGCCGTCCGTTTTTCCACAGGGTTGAATGGCAGGAAGTGGACCTCTGTAATTCCCTCTCGTGCCTGAAAGGACAGAAGAAGAATATTATCGTTATCACAATAACAGAATACAAACCACAAGGGATCAAGTAAGAATATCATTATTCTGGATGGCAGTTGACAGTCTTATATATCAAATTTTGGAAAATAACATGACCTTTATTTAAATCATCTATACAGCTAAAAATGAAATAATCTATCTGTACCTCCTTGGGGTCACCCAACATGCTAACAATGGAAGCGTCAATGGCATCTTGGTTCTCAACTCTGGAAGCTCTAGCAGCAGCCAAAATTGCAGTATCTATGTCAAACTCTTTCGAAAATACCTATTAACAATTACGACAAACGTTACAGCATGAAATCCATTATCTTCTTTGGTTAATATTACTGATATTGTTTTATGTGATCTCTTGCACTGCCTTACCTCAATTAAACCTCTATCAACAGTGAGTACATTGAGGGTTAAAGTCCCCGTCTTATCACTACAAAGGACGTCCATCCCGGCCATCTCTTCTATAGCAGTCATACGCTTGGTGATGGCACCTTGTTGGGATAGCCGGTGGGACCCAATGGCCATAGTAACAGACAATACAGTCGGCATGGCAATGGGTATTCCTCCGATGAGAAGCACCAACAGATTATCAATCCCATCTCTGTATTTACGGTTTTGAATTGGGAACATGACGAGTACTTCCACTGCGATCCCCACCGCAATAGAGCAAATACAGAAATTTCCAATCGATGTCAACACCTGATTAACACAAATAAAAAGTACATGTTAATAAGAGTTTATAAAGGAGATGTGGTCAATTCTCTGTGTAGCTAGGTGCTCACCTTTTGGAAGTGGCCAACATTGTTTGTACTATCAACTAAATGAGCAGCCTTGCCAAAGAAGGTGCGGACCCCAGTGGCAATAACCACTGCCTCGATTTCACCTTGCTTGCAAGTGGACCCAGAGAAAACCTCGTCACCTGGATGCCTTGTTACGGGCAGTGATTCCCCAGTAAGAGCGGACTGGTCAATCTTGAGTGGGTCCCCTTCCAGCAGCCGAGCATCTGCGGGTACGATATCTCCCAATTTGATGCTAATAATGTCACCTGGCACAAGAATTGCTGCTTCTTCTTCAGCCCATTTTCCATCTCTTAGCACCTAATTCATTTAGAAGGACATCAGACTTTATTCTACAAAAACTCAAGCTAGAGTGTGAAATTGACAAGTACAATGACTACCTTGGTCTTTGGGGCAAGACCCGCCATTAGAGCAGCTGCTGCATTTCCAGCATTGTTCTCTTCAACGAAACTGATGGTTGAATTGATGATAAGCAACACCATAATACCGGCAAAATCTTGCCAGTCCGGGGGTTTGCCCTATGGTTGGAAAAATTGACACAAATAGAGTCATAGAAATAGATACATAGACAGAAAAGCTAGCGGGTTGGGATTAGAGGACAACATTCTTATAAATAAATCGGGGAACTAATTTTCTAAGAGAAAGTACTCTTTTCATGGAAATTATCCTAGAAATGAATGGATCACAATTTAATCAAACAGGTTATCTGGGTGTTTTCTTTTCAAGGCTTCAGAAAGTCTATTTTCTGGCAAAGGCACTAACCGCGAGGGTGAGATGGTTTTTAAATTTTACCTTGAATGAATCAGTTGCCCCACGATCCAAAAAACTAGAATATATGCGTTCATTTAGACATTATACCTAAACAGATAGGGAGAGTGTGTGAATACATACCCCTCCATTAGCCAAACCTATAGCCATTATGGCCGCGATTTCCATGACCCATGATAAGGGGTTCCACATAAACCCCAAAAATTTTAAAAACTTGTTTTCCTGTTTCAAAAACACAATTAAACATTAATGCATACATAACAGATCTTCAATTAATCATTATAAACAAAGGAACAAATACTTGATGATAATAAAATTATACCTTCTTCTCCTCCAACTTGTTTGGGCCGAATATAAGGAGCCTCGCTTCTCCTTCTCCTTTTGATAAACCTTCTTGTGTACATTTCAGCTCCTCAAATACCTCCGCTATAGGGATCCTCTCCTGCAAAAAAAAATAAAAAAATCCAGAATCTTTATTAATAATAATAAATAAAATTACAGAACAAAACAAAAATATAAACATGGTAAGGACATTTATGAATAAAACAAAGTATCATATTAATAATTTCCTAAAAATCACATAAAGTGAATTATAAAAAGTAAAAAAATAAAACCCTAATTACATAAAGAACTTACGAGATCAACGCCTTCATTCCTGATCCTCTCCAAGCTTATCTTCCTCTCTTCGTCCATTGTTTTTCGTTAAAAATCTCTCTTAAACGTGTTTCAGAGAAGCTTTTTTTAGAGAGAAATCATGGCGTCCAAATCTAGGGTTAGGGTTTCTCTCTCTAAAACTAGAAACAGAGACGAAAGGTTTAAGCTGAAAACCACTGCTTGTATTTATCTCTGTTTGTTTCCAAGATTTTCGAGATATTTCCGAGTTTCTCGGATGATTGATTTTGTTTGTTACGAGTGGGCCCGTCGTATCTGAGATAAACCCTAGAATGGGAATAATCCTTTTTGATCAACTCCAAGAGTTTATGTAGATTATGTAGTTTAATGCTGATCTCATTATAATCACTGCAGCTATGATAATTATCAACTTAAATAGCTGCAAACCATGAATTTGTATGCAATTATTATTAAATTTTAGTTGTCAGTGCCCAAAGCCAAACTGCAAAGGCCACTGCAAATTAGAAAGAAAATAAAATCTAAATTTAGTAGCTTAAAGATGCTTGCGGATTGCATCCTACAATTTCAGTATGAGGAATGAACTTAACTGATCATCCACTATGTCCTCTTGTATCTCATCCGAACCAGACTGGCAATTGTGCAGATCGGAGCACTTAAACTCCACGTTAACTAGATCTCGGGTTCGGATTAGGCGAGTCCAAGTTGCAACCCTACTTTCAAGGAACCCTATATCTCTACATGAGGCCCCTCCAAGGATATGACATGTGTTACTTTACAACTCCTTTGAAACAAATTAAATCTCCAATCTTTCTCACCATTTGTACCCCTCTAGTAACGTCATAAAAAAAAACTTTAGGTCAGCACAACTAATACTCACCAAATTTACAATTTTGAAGATATTATGTGAATCCTCCCTTTTGTTATACAATATTTACAAGATGACCTTCCTTCTTTTTGCCACTTATACAAAATATTCATGGCATTTCAAATTCAAGTTAAAACAATGTCCAAACTTGCATACAATTAAGAACAAAAAAAAATTAACATTCAAAACTTTACGATTACATTTTTGCAAAGTTCAACGAACAAGAATTTGCAAAAACTTATATTGGTTTTTGATCGACACATTAATTTGAATGCTCTTTATGGTTGCTTTCAAGATGCCTTTCTTCCACCGTCATATTGATTATGTTACTAGACGTGTTCATATTTAAAGGTGCAATGAAAGTTTCGTTACTGTCATATAAGCCTCCAACTATAGGTCTCAAAGAGATAAATCCATAAATTTATAAAGTTCTCAGTATAATATTTCACAATATTTGATTTGAAAATGAAGGGAAGTAATATAATATTATATATTTTTATATTTAGTTAGTCTCTGGCTCTTTCATTTAAATTTTAATGCTGCCATCGTTTGGTGAGAAAAAAAAGGGTAGAAGTGGCAATTTCTTTTATATTTAACTAGAAGATTTAATTTGTTTCAAGTGAGTTGTAAAAGAACACGCCACATTCTTAACTTATCCTTCCCTCTTTTCACTAAGGCAAATTTCTCTTGCAACTATGGATGTATCGCCCGAAAGCTTGAGTAGTAGTTCTTTTGTAGCTTTCATGGTCGAATTGGTTATCTTTACTTGATCATCCTTTATCTTAGGGATGGCAATTTGACCTGCTCCGTTGGGGATTCGCCCCGAACGGGGCGGGTTTGGGATGTATTAAACGGATATGGTGGCGGGTATGGGAAGTATAACACAAATCCGTAGAGAAATGGGGCGGATTTGGGATTACCTCAAAAAATTCGTACCTACCCCGTCCCATTTAAATAGTTTATTGTTATTACCCTTAATAAATATATAAATACAAACCTATATAAAAAAGTTTTTTTTTTGAAAAATAGTTTTATTAGTTAAATGGGGATGGGGATTGCATTTAGTTTTGCAATGTAGGGGCGGGGGGGATGGGGATCCCCCATTTATTTTAAATGGGTTTTGGGGCAGGGATGGGAGTGGGGAAATTAGGCGGGGATGGGGATAGGGATAGGATTAGCTCCTCCGCCCCATTGCCATCCCTACCTATCTCAAGGGCAAAACTTCCAATTTACTTGTAGTATTGGGTCTCTTTTATTTAATTGGGTTCTTTGCTTCCATTCATCAACTAGCAAAACATTTGAAGTCCTCTCAGAGAAATTTCTTCATCGAAGATTTATTGAAGTTAGCCGTATGGGTACCTTGCAGTGTTACAGTATTATGCTGCTCGTATCCTCTGTTAATGATCAGGAGCACAACATGATCATCTCATCTTGGCATTTGTCATGTGCACTACTACCTTAATACATTGTGTTAATCGCCATAAGTTGCAGTCGAAAGAAAAGCAAGATTTCTCAATCTTCTAATAGAAAGAGCCTAGCTTAAGCCGTCAATGGGCTTCCAGTCTGGGTATCCCCTTTTCTAGATTTCGTAATATTGTTGTTTTTAGCTTTGCAAATCAAAATTGTGGTTGTATGAGTTCGTGGCAATGGTAACTAAACTTCCATTTGATATAGAACACTAGATTCAGGTGTTCTTATGCCTAAGAATTCACATGATACATTTTGGATTTCTGCAGATATGAAAACTTCACATCTACATCGTGACCCTGCTAGGATATATGTAACATAAATGAGCATTGCAACTTGCAAGTTTAGTTCCTATAGGCCAATTTACCGTGAAACCTGTATCATTTCCTGATCTAGCTCAAACATGAATAGAATAAAATAGACGCAAGACGCAACAACAGATGCAAATGGATGTGGTACACCATAAAAAGATAGTCATTAACGTATGTGGTACACCATCTTTAAGTTTCTTAAATGAGGATATTTGGTTGATCAAAACTAACTCACATCCTGCAACCTTTAACTTCTCGTTAGGGCAGCCAAAGTAACGTCCAGTTTTTTTGCTAGCTAGTTCTGTTCTAAACCTACAACATTTTTAATTTTCCGGTCTCAACTCACTTCTATTTGCTTGGGGCCATAATACCCGTAATACATCACTATTTCTCAAATATGCAACTATGTTATTGTTGGGTATGAACTCGAATTGAAGAGATTGTCGAAGTTGGAAATTGTCGAAGTCGTTCGAACGAGGTTAATAGTCGTTCAAACGAACTCATGTACTCCCTGGAATTTTGGCCCAAGAGTTAATCTCGTTCGAACGAGATTGGATGTCGTTCGAACGAGATGTTATGTTTCTAGGGTTGGAGACCAACTATCGCAAAGTCGTTTGAACGAGCTTGGAGTCGTTCGAACGAGCTTCGCGTAGGTTTGCCTTAGATGTTAGAGTTATGCCTCGAGATCCGTACTACTTGTATTTTTTGTTCTCTAGTATATAAAGAGGACTTAGGTTATTTTGTTTATCCATCTTTTGGTAAGTTTAACCTTAGAGAGGCTAGGGTTTGAGAGACTCCATTAAAGATTGAGAAGCTTGAGAGATCATTGTAACCTGTTTGATATCATAGTGAATTGTTCGTGGGGAGTAGTTTTTCATCCGCAAGGGTTTTCCACTTCCCTCCTACGGGTAAATTCCTTGTGTTCTTTATTGTCTTTGTTTGATTTACTTCTTGTGTTGGCGATTTCTGCGTTTCGTTCTTCGAAGGGAAAAGAGAGTAGCTACCTCAATTCTCAACAATTGGTATCAGAGCGAGTGTTAGGGCTTGTGTGGTGAAGAGCGATGGCCGATCAAGAAAAGTTGAAGATCACGAAGTTCAATGGGTCGAATTTTGGAGTGTAGAAGATGCAGATAGAAGATTACCTTTATCAAAAGGATCTTGATCTACCGCTGGGTGGAGCTGAGATGAAGCCAGTAGATTTTGATGAAGCTAAGTGGGCGCGATTGGATCGCAAAGCGCTTGGAACCGTTATGTTAGCGCTATCATCTCAAATTTTACACATGATCTCCAAAGTTACGACGACGAAGGGATTGATGGAAACGTTGTCCGCTATGTACTCGGAACCGTCTGGGGCAAATAAGGTTTACCTTTCACGACGCTTGTTTACTTTGAAGATGAAGGAGAATGGTAGTGTGCAAGCTCATATCAGTGAATTCAATACCATACATGCTCAACTGGAATCCGTTAAAATTATTTTTACCGAGGAGGTAAGAGCGTGGAATCTTCTAGGGCAGATGCCAGAAAGCTGGGAAGGATTCATTACAGCTGTGAGCAACTCATCGGGGAAGGAAGATATCAAATTTGACACTATAGTCTTGTTGATTAAGAGTGAAGAGAATAGACGTAAAACATCTGAACCCTCTTCGAGTTCAAACGGCAGTATGTTGATCGTCGAGGAAAGAAGGAGGTCTTACAGAAAAGGGCCGAAATTTGGAAGAGGTCGATCACAGTCAAGAGGGAAGTCTAAGCCGCCCGGTACGTGCTGGACTTGTGGAAAGAAGGGTTACTTCATGTGAGATTGCAACTCTTCTTCGTCTAAAAAGATTGATGATGAAGAGAACGATACAATGAACCTTACTGAGGAGGTTAGTTCTGACGAGGCTTTACTACTATTATGTGACGATGTTAACGAATCTTGGATTGTTGATTTGGGCGCTTCCTTCCATGCTACTGCGAACGTAGGTTTTCTTACTAATATTGTTAAAGGCGACTTCGGTACGGTCTTTCTTGCAAAGAAGAGTGCACACAATATTACTGGAAAGGGAAACGCTAAGTTATTGTTGCCTTCAGGGGGAACATTGGTTTTACAGAATATGCGACTTGTACCTAAACTGGGGTGTAACTTTATATCGGTTAGAAAATTGGCGGATGATGCCGGATATGAGTATACCTTTGGCACAACCTTCTGGAAGGTTACAAAGGGAGCTATGTTGGTAGCTCGGGGATTGCGACAAGGAACATTGTTTACAATGCAAAGTACAATTTCCACTATTTGTGCGGCTACTCCAGGGATTGATACAAGTACGTGACACAAACAGCTCGGTCACATTAGTGAGAAGGGGATGAAGATAATGGTAACAAAGGGAAAGCTAGAGGGTCTTGCTGAGGTTGATCTCAAGTTTTGTGAAGAGTGTGTTCTTGCGAAGCAGAAGAAGGTCAGTTTCAAATTATCGAGAAGATCAAGGAAACCTGGAAAGCTCGATCTTGTACACACGGATGTCTGGGGGCCAACCAAGGTATCTTCTCTTGGTGGTTCTCATTACTATGTTACTTTTATCGATGATATTACTCGTAAACTGTGGGTCTACTTCGTGAAGAATAAGTCAGATGTGTTCGATAAATTCAAAAGGTGGAGGGCTCTGGTTGAAAATGAAACCGGTTTGAAACTGAAGTGTCTCAAGTCGGATAATGGGGGCGAATACTGTAGTGACGAGTTTGAAGACTTTTACGCATCAAGCGGGATTAGGATACAGAAGACAATTCCCGGAACACCGCAATAAAATGGTAATGCAGAACGCATGAACCGAATAATAAATGAGAGAGCGAGGAGTATGAGACTCAACGCTGGATTGCCAAAGTGTTTTTGGGTGGATGCGGTTAGTACGGCGGTGTACTTGATTAACAGAGGGCCTTCGACGGCTTTGGACTTTAGACTACCTGAAGAAGTATGGATCAATAAAGATGTAAACCTTAATCACTTACGTATTTTCGGTTGTATCTCATATGTGCTTGATAATTCATATACAAGGACCAAGTTGGATGCAAAGTCGACGAAGTGCATTTTCATTGGATACGGTGGTGATGAGTTTGGGTACCAGTTTTGGGATGCGAAGAATCGGAAAGTTATCTGGAGCCGTAATGTTACATTCAATGAGGAAGTCTTATATAAAGATTTCAAAGTACCTGTAAAAAGTATTTAAGGTGAAGAAGAGGAAAGTGTCGACATTGAAGATGATGAACCCTCTCGAGAGGATAATGAAGAAGTCGTTGTTGAGTCCGATGCACCGGATCAGAATGAGGAACCTAATATTCTAGACATTCCAATAGCACTTCGAAAGGAGCCGAGAGTTACAAGAATTCTGGCAAGGTACGTAAATTCTTTAAATCACTTGCTACTTACAGATGGTGGTGAACCTGAAAGTTACAAGGAGGCTTTAGATGTGGAAGCCATTAGCAAGTGGGAGCTTGCTATGGATGATGAGATGCAGTCATTATCAGTTAATCAAACTTGGAATTTAGTTCGGTTACGGAAGGGGAAAAAAGCATTGCACAACAAATGGGTATACAGACTAAAGCAGGAATCTGATGGTTCAAGGAGATTCAAGGCTAGACTTGTGGTGAAGGGCTTTTAGCAGAAAGAGGGCGTTGATTTTGGTGAAATTTTTGCTCTTGTTGTAAAGATGTCTACTATTCGGGTTGTGATGAATATAGTTGCTGTTGAAGACTTACATCTTGAACAACTTGATGTCAAGACTGCATTTCTTCACGGTAACCTTGATGAAGAAATTTATATGAAGCAACCAGAAGGGTATTCGGATAAAGGGAAAGAAGATTTTGTGTGTAGGCTTACGAAGAGCTTATACGGTTTGAACCAAGCGCCGAGACAATGGTATTTGAAGTTTGAATAGTTCATGTCTAGAAATGGCTATTTAAAGATCAATGTGGATCACTGTTGTTTTATCAAGAATACGGGGAACTCGTATATTATTCTACTTCTGTATGTAGATGATATGTTGGTAGCAAGTGCTGACATGGAAGAGATTGTTAAGTTGAAGGAACTATTATTCCGGGAGTTTTCTATGAAGGACTTGGGTGCGGCGAAACAAGTTCTTGGTATGCGTGTTACAAGTGACAGAAAGCGGCGAGAATTAAAGTTGTCTCAAGCTTAGTACATTGGCAAAGTACTGAAGCGGTTCAATATGGATGGTTCTAAAGTTGTTAGTACACATAGGAGGTCACTTCAAATTATCAAAGGATTATTGTCCAAAGACGCAGAAGGATCACGATGAGATGCGGAAGGTTCCTTATCAATCCGCGGTTGGTAGCTTAATGTACGATATGATTTGTACAAAACCAGACATTGCCCAAGCTGTAGGAGTTGTGAGTAGGCATATGAGCAATCCAGACAAGGAGTATTGGAGAGCTGTGAAATGGATACTGAGATATCTAAAGAGGACTCAAGATATGGCATTATGTTATAGGGGTTCTCAGATATGCTTATAGGGTTATGTTGATTCTGATATGGCGGGTGACATGGATAGGCGGAAGAGCACTAGTGGTTTCGTTTTTACATTAGGAAGCGGTGCAGTTACATGGGTTTCTAGGCTATAGAAGATTGTAACTTTATCTACGACGGAGGCGGAATATGATGCAGCTACAGAAGCGTGCAAATATATAGTTTGGCTCAAAGGGTTGATGAAAGAGCTTGGTAGAGAACAATTTTCTCTTAAGTTGTATAGTGATAGTCAAAGCATTATAGACTTAGCAAAGAATTCGGCTTTTCACTCTAGGACCAAACACATTGATATTCGGTATCACTATATTCGCTCGCTCCTTGAGGACGGTGTGTTGAAGCTTGAGAAGATTCACATTGATGTGAATCCGGCCGATATGTTTACAAAGGTGATGACTTTTCAGAAGTTGACGACATGTACAACTTCTGTGGGTCTTCAAGATTGAAGGTCCGGGTAGTGCGAGCAATTCATTGGGAGATCTGGAAATGGGTTACGGGATTTGATTTCAAGTGGGAGATTGTTGGGTATGAACTCGAATTGAAGAGATTGTCAAAGTTGGGAAATTTTTGAAGTTGTTTGAACAAGGTTAATTGTTGTTCGAACGAACTCATGTACTCCCTGGAATTTTGGCCCAAAAGTTAATCTCGTTCGAACGAGATTGGATGTCGTTCGAACGAGATGTTTTGTTTCTAGGGTTGGGGACCAACTATCGCAAAGTCGTTTGAACGAGCTTCGCGTAGGTTTACCTTAGATGTTAGAGTTATGCCTCGAGATCTGTACTACTTGTATTTTTGGTCCTCTAGTATATAAAGAGGACTTATGTTATTTTGTTTATCCATCTTTTGGTTAGTTTAACCTTAGAGAGGCTAGGGTTTGAGAGACTCCATTAAAGATTGAGAAGCTTGAGAGATCATTGTAACCTGTTTGATATCATAGTGAATTGTTCGTGGGGAGTGGTTTTTCATCCGCAAGGGTTTTCCACTTCCCTCCTCCGGGTAAATTCCTTGTGTTCTTTATTGTCTTTGTTTGATTTACTTCTTGTGTTGGCAATTTCTGGATTTCGTTCTTCGTAGGGAAGAGAGAGTAGCTACCTCAATTCTTAACAGTTATAGTATGGAAGATTGGTGGTTGGATTAATGGAGTTTAATGTTGATCTCCTTGTTAACTCTGCTGCCATTGTGGAGTAAAAAGAAAGTCTCTCATTTTTTTTATCTTTGCTAACATGACATGCACTACTATGATTGGTTACTATTTGTTGTGCGACATATCTTCTGCTTTTTCTCTGGACATAGTCTAGTTGCTTTATCGATTCCTCAGTTGTTGACGAAGCAGGTTATTTCTCAATTTCTATGTATTATTAGCAGACAACAAATATGATCCCCTCACCCACGAGAAATTAACATTTGTATGTCTAGCCGGGAGAAAATAGCTCATGAGACTACATTGATCACGTTTCACACTATCATCTAATATAGACGTAGATTGTAATTATAAACAAGAAGAGAAATGTTAAATTGTTAAAAGTTTCTCCTTTTTTACGAATTTGGAGTAAGCGAATTAAAGTTGAGCTAGGAAGCTTTCCTTCACATTGTAAATAACATAAAACAGGCTGCTATGGTTATCTGAAAATCAGCACCATATTGAGAATTTTCTTTGAAATACTCATCAAATTATCCTTAACTGGAGACATTGAAGAACTGAAACTCTTTATTTTGCTACACAGAGTGTTACCGGTTCATAATACATCACCAGTTGTCGGAGTAATTCCCTACGCACGTTGAAAAACTGGAAATATGCATTTCATCTTAAACACGATTACCACCGAAACTTAGTAAAACTTTAGATTTTGTCCACCTGATTTGTAAGGCCGAAAGAACATTTTGGCACAAATCAACTAGTAGCCACTTAAGCCTTGCAAATTTTTTACGAATACCAAGCCCTTCATACTTTCTCTGTCAATCCACTAGAATATATTTGATCAGAGCGCGGCTTAAAGCGACACTATTCTATTTAGACCTCCAAGTTTTAACCCTTCATAAAAAGAGTCATCAATGTATAGTACACCACCTTAAATGGCCTTCTAAATGAAGAGATTTTGGAGGATCAACTACTTACTCTCACTAAACCGTTGAAAGCTCTAACTTCTCCGACTCTTCCATTAGGGAAAGTTTCAGCAATGAATGTTGTCAACATTTTTGTCTCTATCATTTCCTCCTCTATGTTTACCTGCATCTTCCTGATTTTGTTCGATAGCCCCCAACTTCAGTGATAAAATTTCCCATCTGCTTATCATCTCAGCTTTCTTTTCCATCATGGGGTTTGCTGAAACCGTTGATAATCTAACCGAACATTTGAAGTCATCTAAGAATGATTTCTTCTTCAAAGGCGTTGAAACATTGGGTATGAAAGATCTACTGAAAATATTTGTGTGGGTAGTGTAATGGCCTAATTCCGTAGCTCGAAATGGCTCGAAATTAGCTCTTACACCAAATGTACATGTGACAAAAACTAATGTAAAACATGAAATGATACATGTGATTTAGCGTGCAAAACCTTTAAATAAGTAAAAAATCATGACCTCGAGTTGAGGGTTTTAGTAGCAGTAACTTTTATTGTTTGAGGCCGATATCTTATTACAAGTGATCTCTCGAACTAGAAATACTTGATCTTGTGGATAAGAAATTTTGTGGTGTTCAAAATCTAGAAATTCCTATTTTAAGAGTCTAGAAAATTTGATTTTTTTTGTCCCTGTCTCTTTTGGAACTTTTTCTTTATATAGACCGTACCCGCGGCTCGTTATCGTGTTGAAGCACGTTCTTCAAATAATGAGGTAAGGGGTAGTTAAATGTGTAACTGTTTAGTTCGTGGGAGACAGGTGTTTTTGGCTTGTTCATATTCTTTTGTTGTGCTCGATCCACATTCTTTATCAATTCGTGGTCTGGGTGGTAATGCTGACTTTTTATGTCACGTATGAAATACGTGAGTCAAATATAGAGGTAGTTCAAATTGGATTAGGTCGAGGGATAGGTCCCTACAATTGCCCCCTCGTAACTGAAGGCACGAGTGACTTTGGTTGGGAAATAACCTGTGGATTGTGGTGTTGAAAGTTGAAAAAAAATGTTGTATTAATGGTGATTTGATTGGTTGGGTACTCGGTATTTTTATGGAGGGATGTATCTGGCATTTATGAGGATGGAAAGGATTAATGTATGTGACGTTTGGGGTTCCGAGAGTTGCTCTGCTTTGAATGATGACTGCTTTGGAAACGTACCTGCATATTTAATGAGTTTGATATAAATAGTACCTATACTGGAGTTTGGCAAAGTACGTTGTGGTTGTAATATTCTCTGTTACTCCTGAGTGATAATAGTGAAGACCAGGTAAATGGTGTATGAAAAGAGAGTCTATACCAAATTGCAGAAGTTAAAGTTGAGATACTTCGGGGATTAATCGGTGGAGCTGCCCACCTCAATTCCTGTACTACCGACGTATTACGGTATGTCGGAAGACGAAGCGGCTGAAGCTGAGAAGGAATTTTACTATATGTGGAGATTTCATTACGTTATCTTGACAGGCGAGCAATGATGGAGGTGTCTTCGCATCCTTGCAGAGGACAAGGTTGAGGAGATAGATGTGGGGGCCGGTGTATCTGCGATGCAGTATCGCCAGTATCCTACGAAGGACTGGATTCTAAGGTAGGACTCCTTTTTGTCTTCATCAACTCTTAGTTGGTGGGGCTTACGGAGGAGGAGACGATAGTGGTGGTGGAGGAAGACAAATATTGGAAGTCTTGCCCCTGCACAATTATTGTCTCTTGCCACTAAAAAAGCCTTCTGTTTGAAGGCTTGGTTCAAGCACTAACACCTTTGCTTCCTCAGCTTCTTATAGAAGTAAATGGTGTGAAAGAATAAGGATCTTCAGTGATTTCCAGTACTAACTTTATTTCTGAAGATTCTCAAAGTGAAACATCACTAAAAATTGATATGATTTTGATAATGAACTGTAACAATATCTGAAAGACTTATTATCTCTAAAAGACTTGTTATCTGTAAATTATATAAAATAGAAATTCAAGTTAATGACAAAAGTTTTATTTAAACTCTGTGTTGATAGATAAAATTAGCTCTTGTGATCGAAATCGAGCTATATAAAGTATATATATGTATGTTAGAAGACGAAAATGTAATATTGGAAGTCAAACTAAAAAATGGAGTTATATTTAGCCAAACTGTGAAAAATATATGATAAAAATGTGAAAATTGTTTTTGTGTAAGTATGCAGATATGTGAAAATATGTATTGAATTGATGAAGTTATAAAATCATAAGGGAAAAATATCTTTCCAGATATAGAATATGTAGAAATTGAAAATTTCGAGCTTATGGAGTTGTTTGTTTGGAAATGTTGTATAGGTGGAGAGATTGTAAAGAATAGGTCATAATGGGATATGACGAATTTAAAGAGGTCGATGTGAATAGATAAGTTCAAATAACTTTATATCATGATCTTAGGGTTTCCAGTTATGGAAAAGCAGATGATAATATATATACAGAATTTGGGGGATTTAAAGTGATCTCATAAATTATATAAATATGAGGGGAATGTGATTTAAAGATGAGGAAGAAAGAGACTATGGTAAAGACTCATTTTGAGAGAGTTAGTCATGTTGTTGAGGGACGATTGGCGATAAAGATTACAAAAGTGTGATAAAGAATTTTTGGTTTATTAGATTATGATTTTAACTTGCTTGAATCTGAATTGTAGTTCAAAGGCTTAGATTCAAGAACGAGGGAAATTCAGATAGGACGTCATTTTTACTCAGAGATTTTCTGCAAAGTAATTCGGGAGTCTGCAGCTTGAAAAGCAGTGAGGCAAATTGCTAAGAAAGAGATTGAGGAGGAAGATGTGAGGATTACGGGGGGCAAACTGATTAGGTGTGGCTCCCTAGGACATCTGGGATGTTTTATATGTAATTATATGTGAGAAAGCAAATTAAATGAGCTCGAATAACTGTAATTGAAACGTAGGTAGAATAATGTTTTGAATTTGTCATCTTTTGTTGTAAATGTTATTTATGACTGTTGTGAAAAAATGAAAAGATTTGAATTTAAAATGTGATAACTTTGGGAATGACGTCATCAATTCTATAAGTAACAGAAGTTGGAATAGAAAAAGCAGGTAACTTTGATTTTTGACTCTTGTGTAATTACAGGGAAAGTTCAATTGCATGTGAGTGTCAAATCATCATGAGTGTGGGAAGGTCAGAGAGAGATTTGGGTAGGAGAGATGAGAATATATTAAAATATAGGACCGGGGGCAATGATGGGAAAATGTTTTTATCGAAAATGTGTAAAATGTCTGACATTAATTATAGAAGGGACACCTCGGTTCCAAAACTGAGGGCGTCTCGTGTGAGACCCAATAACTATCAGTAGTTAGAATGAGAAACTATAAATAACACTTCATCTTCCTCATTCAAACATTTATCAACTTCTAAAACACTGAAGAACAGTGGGAGAGAAAAGAGAAAAAATTACAAAGATTCATATGTGAGTTTAGACGAGAGTGATCATCAATCAAGGCGAGAAAAAGTTATGGAGACAGAAATACGACGGTGGTTGTACAACAGCGTTCTGAAGGAAGGATTTTGGTGCTGCTTCATATTAGTATTCAGACGTTGAAGGTTAGTAAATAATTTATGGTTTTGTGAAAGATTATTATGTTTTTCAAAATTTGAAAAAATTTTATTTATAGTAATTTTAAAAAAAATTGTTTGATCTATTTGCGTAAAAAGAGATATATGCATAATAGACATATCTGTATGATGTGTGTATGGTAGATGTGTGCATGGATGTGTATAGATAAGAAGATAATGATAAAATACATGGACCTGTATGTAGGTCGAGCATGGGGAATATTTGTATAGAATCAAATCCCATCCTTAAGATTATCATTAGGATGAAGACTTCAATTGATATGGAGACGTCGACCTCTGGTCAAACCATTGAGTCAAAATATGTAGAATCTATTAATATTGAGTCTGAGGGGGAGAACAAAGTAATACATGTTCAATTTCCAGAGTTCTCTAGTAAATTGGTATCGTACCCTTCAAACTCTGATGTATTTAAAGAGTTTTGTAAATCCAAAGCTCATATAGGTAGAATATAGGGCAATGTTGTAGAATATGCTAGAAGGCAGTTCAAGGGTTATACTGTATCATCCGGGGAAGTACATTTCTTTTTGTTGCCTAACTTAGAAATGGAAAAATTAGATAGGAGAGTGGATGAGTCGATCTCCCTTGAGTATTTCGATGGAAATGTTCAAGGCGACCTAGACGAGGGTTTTCTGTGTTATCTGTCTCAGTTGGAGTATGGATTGAGTTTTCCCCTTAGCAATCTTGCGAAAAGAATAATGAATATTATAGGGTCGTGTCCTGCCCAACTAAATAAGAACATGTGTGAGGTGATCAGTGTTTGTAAGAGTTTGAATATATTTTGGAGGGATAATGAAGTGGAGAGGAGAATATCACCTGAAGATGTTTGGCAGTATTATGGTGTGAAAAATTATGCTGCAACCGGATGTGCATATTTCCGTTCGAGCTCATCTCGACCGCTTTTCTTTGATATGAATTTAGCAGATCGAATGTGGAATGACAATGTAATACAGGTGAAAGGTGATTGCCTTCAGAGATAGGATGAAGAACCAATGAAACTTATATATATAGCTGTAAAGAAAAGTAAGTAATAGTATAAAATATCGAACTACTATAATTGACGGTTGTTCTGCTGTTTGACAATGTATAATGGCCAAATTCAGGGATTCGGACTTAACCTTTACACCAAATGTGTCTTAGAACGCTTAAGAACTGTAAACAATAATCAACAAGATAATTTAGCCTGGAAAACCTTTAAATAGATTAAAAATGACGACCCATCTTGAGGATTTTGAGAAAGAGAAGATGATCTTATTGAAGTTGCTAACTTATTACAATGAGTGTTCTGAGTAGAACTTTGGAGTAAGGGTTCTTCTATATAGAATTGCGTGTTCGTAATCGGTAGTTCTCTAGTCCTATTTATAGGTTTTATAATATAATCGTTTGATGACCATAAAAATTCTTAATGGTGGACATTACAAAGTTGATATAATATATTTTTTGACCAGATGATATAACATCCTGACCTCTGTTGTTGTACAACGGCTCTATGATGATTGTACACTTGTGTAAATCGAATTGTTGCTATAGAGGTATGATGGGGAAAAACAAGCCGTAAAGAGTTTCGCGTGCATGATGGCAAATGGTAATGATAGGTGAGTTTTAAAAATTTAGAGGAGTTCAAAAACGTGACTTGGTGGAAGCAATTATATATTGTTTTTTACGATCATTATTCTCGAACTGGATGACAGAGTGTTTCGAACTGTGAGAAAGGGTTGGCATTGATCTGTAGGTGCTACAGCTAGATTTGCTTGATCTTTGTATGTTGCCATCTTTATATTTGCTCGTATAAAATCTGAGGAGATATTTCATACTATGTAAAGAATGACTTGTCATAATATTCTGCATTTGATGTGGATATTCTGTTGTCCCGAAAATTTGCTTAAAATATTTCTCTCAGCAAAAGTTGTAGGGTTACCTGGATTTGTAGAGATCTTTCTCGTGGCTATAAGTAATAATTCCTTGTTGCTTTGATTTGTATCGTTTGTAGGGATAATCTTGCTCTGAAGGTAGTGTTTTTAAGCATGGCGAGGACCCATTCTTAGCATACTCGGCAGGCAGCAGATGGTCGTTTCCATATCAAGGTTGCTGAACTTTATAAACGATATTTTCATCGATTGCCTTATGATGCTGTACTTCTGGAGTGGCCCTTGAATCTAGTCAGATTAGATGGTGAACGTAAGCGTGTAGAGTATGATAGCTTTTTCTGGTACGATGTTTTTCAGAGGTCATTACTGAGTACCACGGTGCGAGAACTGACTATTCAACAACTCGTGTGTGATAAGATCGTTGAAGAGGTTGCAAGGGCAGCAAATGGAGAGATAATTCTGTGTGGGGTTGCTTTAGATGTAACTGGTGAGCTCGGTAGGCTCGAAGTATGAGAACGCGTACGATGTATTCTATTTGCCGTATTCTGTGTTGGAACCCAAATAATGTAAGGTGAGGGACTTTGAGAGAATAAAGTAATGTTATGTCTCAAACTGTTTGAATAAGAATAAAGTATTCTATTTTACTCTTTGTGTACGGATATTGTGGAAGGCAGCTGTAGAATTTTAACAACTGTATTGATATCTTCAAATTTTGAATATTGGTCTATTTTAGGAAAGTTGTACGATCTTGGTAGGGTATAAAAGTAAGCTGATTGGTCGTTTATACTGTGTTTGAGGAAGATGTGCAGAGTTGTTTATTGGCAGACAATAGGGACAGACGTGATGACGGTAGACGTTATCACAGAATTCATGATAATGCCTTCAAACGAAAAGATGTGCCTGTTGAGATAGTAGGAGTGACTAACACGTGTCTGAATTAGCTGTCGTTTCTCAAACCGTAGGAGAATATAAAAATGTGCATCTCTCTCCCTCATAAATTATCTACATTTTCAGAGAGAGAAAAAAGTGGTGAAAATCTTATTTCCAAGGAGAAGAAACATTTGGGCTCTAAGTGTGATTTGAGAAGGAAATCTTCGTTAGGTGATAGAAAACAGTCGGGGAAGCGACGGGAGCGCTCAATCTCAGCAAGACGTCTGGGCAAAGCAGAAGACTGTTGTTCTTCAAGTATAGGTTGGTAATATAAGGCTCTGTCCGTCTGATTTGTTTAGTAATCTTGATGATATATGTAGTAATATGTATCATGTGTAGTAATTTTTTTAATGTGTAGTTACCTGCTTGATATGTGTATCTGATAATGTAGGGGTTTTAGTTTTTTAAAGAAGATGAGAAAGCTTTAGAGTTGGAAATTTTTCTTATATGAACAGACTGTAGAGAGAGAAAATGCTTACTTGAAGAAGGAGAGCGAAAATTGAAATGATTGATTTTTGTGTTTTTTTATTATTTTGTTTTGGGAATTGGCAAAATAAACGTGTTGACTGGGTAGAAGGTGGGTTTGTTTTGTCTGTATGCAATTTAGAGATAATGATAAAATATGTTTCTGTATATGTAGGTTCGAAATACATTTTAAACCTAGTATTCCCACTAGTAAATTTGTAGTATCGTCCAATTCATAGGAAACATCGCCGTCAGGGAGGGGGGGTGAGTGTAGTATGATGGAGGAAATTATAAACAGGGTAGATATAAGCATAGAGGGTGGTGAACCTAGTAAAATTGAGGAGGTGATAGAGAGGGAGAATAGATAATAGAAAGGGAAAGTCCTTGTTATATACCCCCTCTGGGTATATAACAAGAAATTGTAGGGAGAATGGGGAAGTTATGTGAAGGAACAAAGTTTATGGTTCAGGGCTTATATCCCCGATAAAGGGGAAGATGATGTATACTACCAAGTGTCATGCTTGGAGAAGTGGAAAAAGGATAAAGGGATTGGTGAGGGAGTTAATCTCTCATATTATAACGGTCTCGGGATATTAGGCCCGAGTGATGGGTTTTTGTATTTTTTGAATCAGGTCGTATATGGCCTTAGAATTCTTCTGACCTTCTTTCAGAAAGGGGTTATGAATGTATTACAGTGTTCCCCTGCCCAGTTAAATGAGAATGTTTATGAAATGATGAGGGATATGTGAGGTACTGAATAAAAAATGGATGAAGGAGGGGACAACGAAGCAGTTTGAAGTTGAAGATGTGATGAAGTTTTATAAATGGAAATATGTCAGAGGTCGAAGTAGTGGCTACCTGTATAGTGATTAAGCTAGGTCAAAATTCTTTGATTTTAAATCCACAGGTAGACCATGGAACGACCACCTTGTGTGGGTAGAGGGTAACTATATGCAGGTTCCAGATGAACTGGCGCTCGAACTGAACCATAGATATTATAATCTGAGTAAGTAATGTTGACCAATCTTCAAATAACCAATAACTTGTCTTTGATCTTTTAATTAATGTTGTGTTCCTTGTTTTGGCAGAACCCAAGCTCTTATCTACGTCTGATAAGGCGAGTCTGTTCAACTGCATTGCTCACGACCAGGATGAGCTAAAGCAGGTACTTGATATGCTCGGTATCCGTAGGGATAAAAGGGTAGATTCTGTAGTAGCCAAGGTTCAACGAGCTCAGGAGAAACAAGTTATGGCTGAATGGAAAGTTTACCTGACTGTGGATGATGTTCTTAGTTTCCACCTCCTGCTCCTCAGATTACCAAATGGAATACTCCGAGGTTCGGGAGGCCAGCTCGGCAGAGTACTTCTGTTACTGGGGTAGCGGTCACAGCACAAGAGATCGCAAAGTCTATTTCTGGCGATGTGGCCGAGAAACTTGAAGTGAGTGCGGTTGCTCCTGCTGTGGTCGAGAAGACCTCGCTAAAAATAAGGAGGCATGATGAAGAGGGTAGTTCTCGAACTAATCCTCATGCCGCAGCTAAGATAAAAGTGCAGAAGCTAAAATACTGTCTGAGGGATGGGACAGATCCGAAGTAGCTCAATGAGGAGTATTATAAACATACTTTTGCGATACATTCTTAGAATCCTTAATTGTCTTTGTATTCGGATTGAAAACTATTGTGCTGACTTTGTCTCTGTATGTTTGTATTGGCAGCTCTCAATGCTGCTGAAGGGTGCGAAAAAGCGTCTAGAAAAGAGGAACCAGGAGTTTGGGGTCTTATTGCGAAGTTTGAAGTTCAATCTTCTCTCATGAAGGAGTTTGAAGATCAATCCGCTCGTGTGAAAGAGCTCAAAGATGAGCTTAAGCGGGAGAAGGAGAAGAGAGCTGAAGAAGCTAAAGCGGTTAAAGTGGCTACAGAGCTCGCAGAAAAGCATTTCGATCTGGTAGAGCATGATAATGTGATGTCGAAGTCGATCGAGGCCCTTAAAGTGGAACGAGATCACTTCGTCCAATCCTATTATGAGTTTGGATTGAGTCCAGCAGATGTGGAGTTAGGCCAGGTCGAAAGGTACAAGGAAATAGTTTTCCCATCAGAGGTTCTGGAGGAAGTGATAGTTAGAGCTGGTGTTTCTCCTGAGAAAATGTTAGAGCTTCCGCCATAAAGTGTTGAGCCAGTTCGAGTAGCTGAAAAAACATTGGATCCTTCTTCTGAATGTGTTGATCCAGGTCATCCGGTTAGGCAAACATTGGATCCTCCATCTAAGGTAGAAATCAGTAAGAATCTCTAAACCTTCTGTGGCATTCTGGTTTTGATTTAATGCAGTTCCCGTGATATCAATGTGATAGTACTATGTATTTGTTAAAGTTGGAGTGATGATTTGAAACATGTTCGTTTTGGATGTCTTTATTATAACAAAATGTTTGTACTCTTTGTAGAAGATAGAGCGACTGAGAAAAACTAATTATGAACTGGAGAGGTCGTTCAGTAGAGCAAGGGATTTCGTGGCTCGTATTCAACAGTTACTTAATAAAACTGAATATGAGATAAGGAAACTAAAGTTGAATTCAGATAAATTTTTTAAAGAGTTATATGATCTTCAGTGTAGATATGCTAAGATAAAAATAGAAAGGGATGAGGTGTTAAGAAAGGAAGAGGAAATGGGGGCATTAGTGCGAAAACCAAAAGAGTTGACCTGTTTCAACGACCCGAGTGATAAGGCTAGGTGTCAAAGTATGCTAATAGCTCTGACATTATATTTCGAGGTCGAAGTAGATAGTGAACGAGGGTTAAAAGAAGCTTATATAGAGCTTTTGAAGGAGAGAGCTGTAGTTCCGGACCCGGCTCGAATTATATTTTTAGCTCAAGAAGCACGTAATCGTCATAGTTTAGAGGTGAGAAAGTGTTCTGCTCGAGCTGGTGTGTCTATTATATGGGGTAATGTAGAACTTTTATCTGATGCTTTTAGCTTTATGTAGGATCAGAGGGCCATGAGAATTGTATTTTTCAAGATAAGAAAAAAGCAAATAGAAGTCCAAAAGTGATTAAAGGGTGAATTAAAGGGGTTACAGGATGAGATATTGCAACATGTAGAGCAAAAAGTATCTTTAGAAACGTTTTTTTTTTTACTAAATTAGGTAATTTTATTGCACAGACATAAAATACATAAAAGGGAGGCTGGCACTTCAGCCTAACCAAGCCAGAATTAACATAATCTAAAATATTTTTTCATGGGTTCCTCAATTTTATAAAGAAATTATGGTCTCCCTACATAACTCTCCATATTATCCTCTGAAAGTCTCATTCTGCGATTAGTCAGCTGATCTGAGCTAAAGTTAACTTCTCTCCAAGTTGAGGTGATTCTAATTTGCTGCATTTTAGTCTTGACCATTTCCCAGTCACCTTTTAACTGCCAGGCGACATTGTCATTGTTAAACACTTTCACTGCTGCCGCAGAATCTGATTCAGACCAAGAAATTAGCCATCCATTTGATGCTGCATCTTGGAGGCCTTGTAAAAGTGCAGAACATTCAGCCATGTAACTGGTAACATCACCCAGCCCTTCAGAGTACGCTCTCAAAACTTTTCCATTATGATCCCTGATAATAAACCCAACACCCCCTTTTCCAGGCTTACCTCTAGATGAACCATTTGAGTTAATATTAACCTCCCCAACACTAGAAAGCTTCCAGTAACAAGATTTGATGTGTTGGATTTTTTTAAGATGCAAGGGGGCTTGAAGATTGTGAAGCACACTGACATCTCCCACGCAATTCTTCATATGAGATTGCGACAAATGAGCAGTATCTCTAATATGAGAAAGAAGGTCTCTTTTCATCTTGGGCATGTTGATCTTTGAATCATCAAAAAAGACACTGTTTCTAGAGCTCCAGAGAATAATGGATCCACCCTAAACAGCACCAATCCAGAGATCTTTAATCTAAGCACTACTCTTGTCAGCTGCAACTTGAAGGTTTCTCAGGGAAGGGGATGAAACTTGCAGCTGAAACAAATCAAGAATCCGCAGCCATAACTCAATACTAATTTTACATTTCCATAGAAGATGATCTAAAGATTCTTCATTATTATTGCACAATCTGCACCAGGAAGCTAAACAAATACCCTTATTTTTGATGTTATCTTCTGTTGGAATAGCACCATGACAAACTCTCCTACTCCACATAGAGCTTCGAGGATGTAGGGTAGTCTTTCTAACATACTTTACCCACCATTGAGGGAACCCTTTGGATAAAATAACATTATAGGCATTGTTTACACCAAACCTGCCTGTAGATCTAGTTTTCAGACTCTAATGTCATAAGTGCCAGTAATTTGAATCCTTTGGACATCAATATTAAGTCTGAGGAGGATAGTCTTTAGGCCTTGAGGTAATTCCCACCTACTATTAGAAATAATGCTGCTGAGTTTTGCTTGCATTTGAGGCCACTGGATATCAGTATTCTCAATCAAGTGCTTCAAAGGTTTATCTGAGCACCAAGTATGGCCATAGGTCAATATCTGCACCATTACCAATAATCCAACCAATATTTTGGGAGAGAAAAGGATGAGCTCACCTGATCCTAACCCAAATGTATGATCCTTTAGTACCACAACAAGGATCACCAGCCTTGTTAATGAATTTAGCCCTCATAAACTTGTTCCAGTCATCATCAGAGTTAAGGAAGTTCCAGGCCAGCTTCATTAAGAGAGAGAGATTAATTTCTTTCATGCTTCTGATTCTAGTTCCACCTTCTTTTAGAGGGAGGCAGACTTTCTCCCAGCCAACTGTGTAGGATTTCTTCTTATCTGTAGATCCTGACCATGGAAAAATCCTAATAGCCTTTTCTCCTTCCCTGATTACACTAGCAGGCCATTTGTAGATTCCCATGTTATAAATAGACAAGCTATTAAGAATTGAGTTTATCAGAATTGTTCTTCCTTGTAAAGATAGCAGGTTTCCTGCCCATGAAGACGCTCTCTTTTTAATCTTGTCCACCAAGGCCATTGCAGTATCTTTTTTAACTCTTCCTTTCATTAGTGGGATACCTAGATACTTCTCTGGGAAAGAACCTTCAAAGAATTGAAAAAGCACCTTTACTCTTGTAACTTTATTGGGCATCATTCCTCCTAAGAACAATTTACTTTTCTCAACACTGAAGTATTGCCATGCAGCATTTTGGTAGGCATGTAGCCAATCTCTCATGGCTTTAAGACCTTTAAGATGACCATGCATGTAGCCAATCTCTCATGGCTTTAAGACCTTTAAGATGACCATTGGAAAAAATAAAGACATCATCAGCATACAGCAGATGGGATAGAGCAGATATACCCTTGATTGTAACCATTGGAAGAGTTTTGCCCAGTCTTCTAAGCTCATTCAAACCAAGACTTAGCACATTTTTTGCAATTAGAAATAAAGTAGGAGAGAGGGGATCTCCCTGCTTAAGACCCCTATCAGATTTAATGATTCCATTAGGCCCACCATTAATTAAGACATAAGTGTATCCACTAGAAAGCATAACATAGATCCAGTTGCAGACTGTATTGGAGAAACCCATCCTTTTCAAGACAGAGAGCAAGAACTTCCATTTGAGGGTATCGTACGCTTGAGAAATGTTTAACTTGATTCCCACATTACCACCATGTCTATTTTTATGAAGTTCATTGATCAGTTCTAAAGCAAACCCAACATTTGAGTAAATGCTTCTCCCCTGAATAAACCCACACTGTTCTTTGGATATAACCCTCTTCACTATGCTCATCATTCTTGTAGCAAGGATTTTGGAGATAATTTTAACCACAAAATTCCCCATACAGATGGGTTTGTACTGCTTGAGCTTTACTGCAGCTTTAGTTTTGGGGAAAAGTACAATAAAGTTAGCATTTAAGCCCCTTGGCATAGAGGAATCTCTAAAGAAGGATTAGATAGCTGAGACCACATCCTTGTCAATAATAGCCCAACAATCTTGGACGAAGTATCCTGAGAATCGATCAGGACTCGGAGAGCTGGAGGGGTTAAGAGTGAACAGAACCATCTTAACTTCTTCACAGTTTGGAGTCATGGAAAACATCTTATTGTCTTCATCATTGATCACCTTATCAATCACTTTCATCACTTGTTCCTCCAGGACGGTAGGACTGAAAGCAAAATTGTATGTATAGTATTGAACAACATAATTTTTAGTATCCTCTAGATTGTCTAGGGAGACTCCCTCCTCAGTGGTAATGTTAGAGATCAGGGCTTTACTTCTTATTACCTTTGTGATAGTGTGGAAATAGTTTGTATTTCTACCTCCAGAGTCCAACCAGTTTACTCTTGATTTTTGCTTCCAAAGCTCTTCAGAGTTTTTCTGAGCTTTAACATACATATCGTACTTACTCGTCATTTTTGCTTCAATTTGATCGTTGCAAACATCATCTTATAGGGGAGATTACAGCTCCATAATACTATTATAAACCACCTGTATACTCTTTTCACTATTACCGAATATTTGAGTGTTCCACTCTTTCAGGCCAATCTTAAGTCTTTTTAGATTTTTTGCAAGTGATCTTTAAATATAGAAATGTTTTGAACCATGTAACTAAGAAGTTTCTAATGTTTACAGAGAATCTCGAATTGATAGTTTCTTGATGATCTCTTGTATAATTTTTCTCCTCCCTGTCTCTTCTAGAACTTTTTCTTTATATAGGCCTTCGCCGCAGCTCTTCATCGTGCTGGAGCACATTTTCCGAACAATGTGGTTAGTAGCGGTTGACTGAATAACTGAAAATTTCATGGGAGACAGGTGTCTTTGACTGGAAAAAGCTTTTCGGTTTATGTTCGACCCATGTTCTTAACCAATTCGTGGGATAGGCTGGAATGTTGACTGGGAAATGTGTTAAAAATGCGTGAGTCTGGGATGGAGGTAATTCCAACTAGGTGAGCTTGACTTTGGGTGATATCGAGGGATAGGTCCTTACAATCGCCCCCTCTCAACCGAAGTTACGAGTGGCTGTGTTTATTTTACAAATCGTAATCTGTTTAAGCAAATCCTAGTAAATTACTATTTATAACAATCCATGATATTTGACATATAAGAAGAATCTTTGAAAGATATGTTGCATATGAATGATCGATGTGTATAAAATAATGATAGATACCTGAACCTTTATGTAGGTCGAACATATGAGGTATTTGGGTAGAACCAATCTTTGCATGTAAAATTGTAGTTGAGATGGATTGTTTGCCTATTAACGAGGTTTCGACCTCCGATCGTACGGTAGAGTCTACTGGTGAAGTAGAAGTTGGTTTGGAGCAATTTCCAAGATTTCTTGGTAAATTGGTGGCCTATCACCTTGGTTCAGATGATTTTAGAGAATTTTGTAAAGCCAAAGTTGCCGTAGGAGGGAAATGGGGTAACTGCGTAGAATACGTTGGTAGGATGTTTAGAGGGTGTACGGTAGCGACGGGGGGAGTGTATTTTTATTTGTTGGCCGATTTGGAGGAGGAAAAATAAGATAGGGGTATAGATGAATCGATCTCATTAGAATATTTGTATGGGGATGTTCAGAATGACCAGTCAGAGGGTTTCTTGTGTTATCTCTCCCAATTAGAGTACGGGCTGAGTCTTCCCCTTTCCAATTTGGGGAAGGGGATTATGAATACGATTGGGGCATTTCTTGTTCAATTGAACGGGAATATGTGGCAGGTAATAACTGTTTGCGACCATCTGAATGAAAAATGGGAGAATGAGGGAATAGTGAGGAGGATAAACCCTGGGGACGTATTGCAGTTCTATAGGGTAAAGAATTTGAAGGCCATTGGTGGGGCATATTTCTATACGAGTGCAACTCGGCGTCGCTTCTTTGATCTTAATTCAGCAGGTCGGGCCTAGAATGACAACGTTATATGGGTGAAGGGTAATTGCCTTTAGAGAGATGATGAAGAACCTTTGGATCTTCTGTTTAGAACTGTAAAACAAAGTAAGTATAATAATGCATAGAGTATAATATTGATATGTACGAACTAATGATCTTTTGGTGATGTTAATAAATGTTGTGCATGGCAAGCCCAAAATCCTGATTGGAGAGGAAAGATTTACTGTTGGACGAAGTTGCGGAGGAAGAGCTTGAGCTCGAGTTTATGTTAGAAGGACTCAGCCTTAGCAGGAAGAAAAGGATTGGGAGTAAATCAAAAAAGGTTCAAAAATCTCAATCGTCCAAGCTGATGGCAGGTGTTGATGATGGGAAGAAGATAGGAACTGGTAGGGAAGGCCGAACAAATGTGGTCAAGACCCCTAGAATAGACAGTTCAGTTCAGCTGGAGTCTATTACGTCGAGCAAATTAGCTTGTACATTTCTGAAGAAACAAATGTTGAAGCGTCTGTCGGCTTCTGGTACCACTGGAAGTGGTGAGGGTGACGGAAGAGATAAAAGGAGAAGGATCGAACCTCCAGGGAGGTCAGGGGAAAGAGTCGTTGAAGAGAGACCTGCTGCTGAGGACAATCTCAAAGTAGTAGAGAAAAAGGCTAAGCTGACCGCTCTTCACAGTGAAGAGGATGTGAGCAAGATGGTAAGCTGTTATGCTCTACTATGTGCAATATGTTTATGTTTTGCGTTCCGAGCTCACGGTAAGGTTGAATTGTGTTTTGTTGGTTGCTCGTTTGATGAGGGGCGTTTGGCTCAGAATTGAATAAGAGAAATCTGAGTTGAAGAAGGGAAAAATTGAGCTTGAACAAAAGTTAGCTCGATCAAAGGAAGATGTTCTCAAGGAAACAAAAAAGTTGGAGACCCTGAAGGCTTCTCATGCAGTGGCGATTGGCCATCTTTAATTAGAGGCCAGGGTTACCCTTGAGGAGGTGGAGGCGGAGCGCGAAAGGTTGGGGCGCCACCTGATGTCGAAGGGGTATTCCGAGGATGAGGTGGATGTCATTAAGGCTGATACCTATATCGAGGAGGGAGATGACGAAGAAGTGGAAAAGGTAGCGGTGGGGGTCGTTGATGGTCTGGACGGTGTCTCCCGTCAGACGGTGCTTTTTAATCAAGGGGATGACACCGACCTCCCAGAGGGTGATAATGACAAGGTAGGGTAGGGTAGAAATATGTTTTTGTATGAATATTTGTAAACTATTGAATTGTGTGTATGGAGGAGACTTCTGTAGGTTGACTTTTTTTTATAAACCTCTTGTAGGAACTTAGAGAAATGAGTCTCAGAATAAAAGATCTAGAGACCGGGCTTGCCAGGGAAAGAGGGACCTCTATAGCCTTGCTGTCTTCGCAAGCGGAGCTGTAGGTTAGATCGGAATAGGTCTTTTGACTTGTATGTTATATCGACATAAAGCTACCAAGTAAATAAGATGTAAATACTAATAGAAAATTTTGCTATTATCTTTAGGAAAATGACACTAATATAGTGCATAGAAAAATTTAACGCTCTTTGTATAAAGTAGCATATCAAAAGCATGTACCTGAGACTTCGTAATATACCTCATGGAGCGTTTATCTAATAATGTACCCCGACCTTTTAGTCTAAAAGTAGGTGCACACCGCAGATGATAGAAATCATGCATAAATTTAGAAATAAGATATATATATATATATATATATATATATATATATATATATATATGTGTGTGTGTGTGTGTGTGTGCATATTGATGGTGTCTTGAATCAAATTGTATTAATATTTCTATATTGTACAGGTTGAATTGGATTCAGCTCGCTCGAGTGAGGACGATGTACTCCAATATAACTGGGAATTTGCAGAGGAGTTGGATAGGGTGAGGGAGGTGAATGAGAACAAAGAAGATCAACACGTAAATGTGCATTTTAAACTTGTGGAGGCAACCCAGGCTATTTCAGACCTCACTCTTAAGGTCAAAAAGAAAGATGCCAAAATAGGCAAGGGGCTAAAAGAGCTGAACATGCCGCGAAGCTTCAAAGTCGGGTTGACACATTGATGGTTAAGGGTAAGCAGGCTAAAATGGCTCAATACCGTATTCAGGCGCTAGAAAGATCGTAGGGACAATTTCTATCTGATCTTCAAAATTGTAGAAACGAGCTGGAGCGACTGAAGAAAAAAATGGTTTAAAAGATAACGAGCTGAGGGTAGCTAGAGAAAATCTATCAGCTTCGAAAGCCACGGCTGAACGCTTGCATAATGCCCTACTTTCCAAGGATATGGAGTTTCGGGGAATGCAACGAAGGTGTAACGAATTAAATGAGAGGGTAGCACGATTGAAGACCGAACTGGTGCAAGCTAACGCGCGTGACAAGAAAGCTGAGGCTAGAGAGCGCTCAAGATGAAGTAGAAATGAGGTGAAGGCTTCTCTAGTCCAAGGGGATGTAGTTAGTCTCTCAGGTCGAATTAGAGAGCTGGAGAGTGATGTGTCTCGCATTCAAGGGCATGTGCAGAGAGGAAATACAAACTTAAGGGAGTGTCAACATAAACTGGATACTGCTCTTATCAGGGATAAGGTCTTAAAAGGGGAGATCAGGGTAAAGGAAACTCTAATGAAGAAGAAAGATGACTCGCTAAATGATACTTCAGCCTGGGAAAAATTGAATGTAGAAATTGTGGCACTGCGTGCTTAGGTGGCGAACTTGGATGTCATTATTCAGACTGAATCAGCTAAATTTTACATAAAATGGAAGAAAATATAGCTTTTTATGATTTGACAGACAGGGAAATGGTACATCAGAAGAATCTGTACCCGCGTTTAGAGTCACACCTTGAGAAGGTGAGACGTCACTTTTCAAAGATCATTGTAGCTCATGTATCACGGGAAGGCCTATTAAAGTCGACTGTTGCGTATTTTGTAGAGGAAATAAAAAGACTTGAGTTAGAACGAAATACCTTGTTTAAGAACTTGTCTGACAAGGAATGCGCTTGTAAAGTAGATATAGATCGGGGTAACTGTATGGCTTTTATGGAATCCAATTTAGGCCCTCGACCTACTGATATGATAGAGAGGGGCAGAGTTGTTGTAACTCGCGAACTAAATTTTGTTTGACCTCCTGTTGAAGCGTAAACCATGGCTGACATCCCATCAACAGAAACGACATCCATTGTAATAGGACCTAAAAATAAATAGTATCTGTCGCAGACATAGTGAAATAGATGAAAGCTAGTATGACCTTTGCCTTATCATATGTCTGGTGGGGTCTTTGATATAAAACAATTTTTTACATTTGTTCCAATCGTAGAAATGAGTTGAGTTAAACCAAGTTGAATCTTGATTGAACTATAGAAATATTGTAGACATATTGAAAGAGGCGAAAGCTAGTATTACATTTGTCTTATCTTATGTCTGATAGGGTCTTTGATATGAAACAAGTTTCTACACTTGCCACAATCGTAGAGATTTTGTAGAGTAAGCCAAACCAAGTATTATCTTTGATTCAACTGGTATAATGTCCCAAACAAGTTAAATTAGATGAAGGCTAGTATTACATTTGCCCTATATGATGTTTGGTAGAGTCTTTGATATAAAACAAGTTGCTACATTTGGTTTAATCGCAGATATCTAGTAGAGTTATCCAAACCTAGTGTTATCCTTGATTCAACTGGTATAATGTCCCAAACAAGTTGAATTAGATGAAGGCTAATATTATTACCTTTGCCGTATCTGATATTTGGTAGATTCTTTGAAATGAAACAAGTTTCTACACTTACTACAATCGCAGAGATTTAGTAAAGCCAACCAAACCAAGTGTTATCCTTGATTCAATTAGAATAAGATTGATTGAAAGCTAGTATTATCTATGCTTTAATCTATAGAATATGGCTGAATCTACGTAAGTAGAGAGATGTTGTGAAAAATTTAGAAGTTTCATTGATCAGTTTAGAATTTTCATTGGATGGAGATAAAAATCTCACTTTTGGAATTGAAAAACTAAAAACAAAAGTGAGGAAAAGAAATATAGTAAGACGCTTAACGATAACACCATTTCAGTCGCCTAGTATTCCAAGGATTTGAAATGGGGATTCCCTCTTCTGTCATGAGATAATACAATCCCAGGCCTGAGAGACCTATGAAAATGAATGGACCCTCCCAGTTGTCGGAAAATTTTCTTGCGTGAGGCTCTTTGCGATGTTGAGGAATTTCTCTGAGGACGAGATCTTCGATTTGGAAGGTACAGCTATTGACTCAGTTGTTGTACGATCTGGCAAGCATATGATAATATTGACCTAGGTTAGCGGTGGCGCGTTCCCTAGTTTTATCTATCATATTGAGGCGGCAAGCCAACTCAAACTCATTTTCCTCGTCAGTTAGCTCGTGATCACGAACAGGATAATGATATTCAGAAGGAATAACGGCCTCAGTGCCATAAGCAAGGAGGAATGGGGTACACCCAGTAGATTGTCGGGGAGTGGTACGATATGCCCATAGGACATGAGGCAGCTCGCAAGCCCAATTTCCTTTTTTCTATAAGTGAAGTCCTTTTTTTGTCCATCCACGATGATTTTGTTGGTGATTTTTACTTGGCCATTACCTTGGGGGCTGTTATCGATTTTTACTTGGCCAGAGAAGAAGATGTCATCTCATTTATCTGGAACCACATAATCCCTCATTTTGGGTACCCCCACCTAATTCGTATCGATAACAGCCCCCAATTTGTGGGAGAAAAAGTTGTAACCTTCCTGAACAACCACAATATCATCCACTCACCATCCAATCCTTACTATCATTTGAATGGCTAGAAAACCTTGCTTGCCTGGAGTTCGAGCGTAGAGGCGCGTATCATATGCTTATGTCTTTGGAAGGTATCGCATCTGCGGTAGTACTTTTTTGCTTGCTTACGCATGCAGGGACAGAATACTACTTGAGTGATAGCTCTGTTTGCTAATGATTGACCTGCAGCATGGGAACCACAAGTCCCTTCATATAATTCTCAGAGTAATTCTTCTGCTTTTGATTTGGAGGGGCACTTTAGGTAAGTCCCTGTGATGAAAAGGCGGTATAGCACATCATTTTGATTAGTGTAGCGCTTCGAGTTGTTGATTAGCTATCGGTGCTCTTTTGGATCTGTTAGGAGTGGTTCGTTGTAATTGTTGTCGACACCGAGGTAGGCTAAGAAAGGCTTTTGCCATTCATCGTCTCCCCCTTTATCGCCCCCAGTGTTGATCGTGCATATAGAAATATGATTAATGCTGGGGGTTGAAAGGATTTTGATATGGAGATATCGAGCTTCTGTACCTAAGACCCCGGCTAGATATGCCAATACATCGGCATATCTATTTTTACCTCAAGGAAGATAATCGAGAGTTGCTTTCGCAAACTTGCTCATCCTAACTATAATGAGGGTTGCGTATTCGATCATCTTTTCATTCTTCTTGTATTGCTCAAAGTAATGGATGATGATGAGTAGTGAATCTGTGTAAACTGAGAGTTTGGGGACATCGAGCTCAAGAGCGAGGTCTAGTCTATGAATGAGTGCTTCATACTCGGTAACATTAATTGAGGCCTCAAAATCCAAGCGGATTGATTTCTCAATTTTTTCATTGGAAGGGGTAATCAAAACGATCTTGATTCCTGACCCTATAGGTCCTGCAGATCCATCTGTGAGAATTTTTTACCCTGATATAGCGATCCATTCCGCCTGCTCGTCGAATGGCTTGGGGGGTGGATCTTTGGGTGTTTCTTCAGTAAGGTCAGGGTTGTGCTCCTCCCACTCAGGATCTTCCACTGGAAAATCTGTGAGGAAATTGGCAACTGCATGACCCTTTTCGAAATGATATTGTTCGAACTTGATATCATGTTCTCCCAAACTGACTGACCACTGTTGTACTCTTCTTAATTTTTTCTTCTTGGATAGAACTTCCTGAAGTGGGTAGTTCGTCATGACTTTGACTGAATGAGCTTGAAAGTAGTGCTTGAGTTTCTGTGAAGTGTAAACAAGAGTGAGAAGAAGTTTCTCAATTTTAGAGTACCTCGTTTCGCTGGTTTGTGGGTCTTGCTGATGAAGAAGACTAGTTTATCTATTTTCCCTTCCAGGCAAATGAGAACTAAGCTGAGGGAAGAATCTGTGACTGCTAGGTAGATAATCAGTTTTACATTATCTACCGGGGTGCTCATTATGGGAGACCTCCCCAAATATTTTTTGAGATCCTGAAAAGCTGCTTCACATTCTGGTACCCATGTGACCTCTACATTTGGCTAAACTTTTCCTCGTTGGGTATATCCGCAGAGTAATAGAAATAGCCAATGGCAGCGGTCTGAAGATTTAAAAATGAAATGGTTGATAGCTGCAATCTTGCCGACAAGTTTTTGAACATTTTTTGTTATTTTTGGAGAGGGCATGTCGAGGAGAGCCCAAATTTGATCTGGATCGGCCTCAATCCCTTTCTTGCTGATGCGGTGGCCTAGAAAGCAGCCAGATTGTACCCCGAATTGACATTTATCAGGATTAAAACGAATCATATAAGATCGAAGGATGGTGATTATAGTGTTAAGATCTGAGTTGTGATTGGCTGACTATACGCTTATGCACAAGAGATCGCCAATGTAGACTTCAACGACTTTCCCTAGGTGTGCTTTGAACATGGTAATCATTAACCGTTGATATGTGGCACCCGCGTTCTTGAGTTTGAAGGGCATGAATTTGTAACATTAAAGACCTCTTTCAGTGATGAAAGTTGTCTTCTCTTGAACTTCTTCCAAAAGTGGAATTTGATTATACCCCGAAGCAGCGTCCATCATAGATAGGAGGTCATGGCCTACTGTGGAATCGAGGATCTTATGAATGTTGGAAAGTGGGAAACTGTAATTTGGAGTATGTTTGTTCAGATCTGTGAAATCAGCTAAAACTCAAACTTTTCCATTCTATTTTGGGATAACGAAAATATTGGATAACTAGTCTGGATATTTGGCTTCTCGAATGAATCCCACTTTGATCAATTTCTCGATCTCGGTGTTAACTTCCTCTCGAAGACAAGGTGAAAGTCGTCGCTGTTTCAATTTGACCACTACGGCGTTGATATTGATATCTAATTTGTGATAGGCCATGACTGGATCAGCTACAGGCATTTCTTTGAAAGACCATGCAAAAACGTCTCGATTGAGTTACAAGAACTGAATGAGAACATTTTTTGTGCTGAACGAGCTTAGTACCAATGAAAGTCCCTCTGCTAGGTCCATTAATGTTGATATATTCTGTGGGCTCCTCTGTGGATGGTTGATTATTAAGGTGATTAGCTTCCTATAATCACTATGCAGCAAATCTCTCTAAAGTATCTAGGATAGCAGAGATGGTATTTTTATAAGCTCGAGAGAGCTTCTAACTACCTCTGATCTCATAAATACCATTGTCGTGTTTGAATCGGAGTGCTTGATGATAGGTGGAAGCGATTGCCTCCATGTTGTGTATCCAGCAACGGCCCATAATCCCAAGATAAAGAGATTTGGTATTAATGACATAGAAAACAACGTTGATGGTGGTTGGTCCTATGGTAATAGGTAAGATGATCTTGCCTAGTCGTTCTTCCCTGGAACCATTGAACCCACTGATATCGGTGTCACTCTGAATAACTTAATCGGCCAAACCCATCTTGTCGATCGTACTTTGAAAAAGAATCTCAATACCGCTTCAAGTATCGAACATCATTGTGTGCACGATAAACTTCTTCATCTTGAGCATTATGACTTATGCATCATGACGTAGAAACTTGACATGGATAGTATGGCAATCTTCGAAGGAAATCCCGAGCCGGCGATTGCTCGACTCGGGAAGAAGTTTGGCTTCTTTGTCTTGAGGTGTGAGATCGCATCATTCAAATATTCTCCTACGTTTTAATCTGCCAAAATTGGTGATCTGATTGATTTTGATCATGTTACTGTGGTACATATGGTAAATATGTTTTTCTTCTACTTGATCATTGACCTGAATAACTTCGAGCTCCTTCTTATAGCTGCCATCTTTATACGACTTCAGATCGACAATGTATTCGATCATCCGTCCCCCTTTTAAAATGTACTCGAGCAACCACTGTAGAGCATAGAAATTGTTAGTAACATGATGATTTACCTTATGATGCATGTAATATGGTCAACTATCAATTGGTTCTAGTGATTGAGAGACGCAGTAGAGTGGATCCTTCAATAGTAGTAGAAATTTTTTGGAGATTCGGACGTTCAGTTTTGGGAGGATGGGTTTGTTTGGCGGACCGCCTTTCCAAGGGCAGCTAGTGTTGCCCTTGGTGTATTTCTAATCTCCCTGTTCCTCCTTGTGTTTATTGGTTTGATCTGTAGATGGGCCTTTGGTGAAGATGACGGATTTAATAGATTTTTTTTGCTCGGACATCATCCTCTCCAGGTCGACATAACTGTTGACTTTGGTGATCATCTCCTCCAAGGTCGTAGGTTTGCTAAGGAAGAAGTATTCTTTGGCCTTGCAGTCGAGCCAGAGAGCACTGGTGAAAGTAGTAACGACCATTTTCTGATCGAGGTTATCCACTTTTCGCGCAAGCTCTAAAAATTTCTTCAAGAAATCTTCAAGATTCTCTCCATGCGATTGTTTAAGACCGGTAAGAGAATATAAATTCTCCTCTTTGTCCCTGTTGTGAGAATACGTCTTGATGAACTGTTTTTGCAGCTGATCGAATGTGCAGATGGAGTCCTCAGGGAGAGAGTTGAACCATCGGAGTGGTTCCTCCTGTAGACTTGTGTCGAATAGACGGCCGAGGATGTGGTTGAGATTGGAGTATAACCCCAATGAATCAGGGTACTGCTGAATATTCTCCTTCGGGTTAGTACCTTTGTATTTACGAATTTTTGGAGTATAAAAACCTTTTGGTATCACTATATTGAACAGCTCTTTGGCAATCGAACTTCCTTGTAATTTCTTGGCATCGCCGGTAGTACCCAGAACTTGTGCTTCGATCAACTCCTTAATCCGTTGGCCCATATGCTCTTTTGTGACGTAATGACATATTGGTTGAATCGCTGGACGAGCTGGCTGTAGATGATGAGTGCCCATACCTTCACTCAGGTGATCTCGTACTGAAACTTGATGTTGAGGTCGTTGTTCTTCCTCCTGGCGGATGGAAATTCGGTGACCTTGACTGACATCGGACTGAACTTCACCCCCTAAATGTATGGAATGTTGTGGTTCGTGTTGTAGATTCCTGGAAATAGCTTTACTGAGGACTCCCCGAGGTCCCAATCTTTCCCTTATAGAAATTCGGGAGGTCTCTTGAAGCTGATCGTGACCTCTGGCTGGAAGAGCCTGCAGAGTATTTTACAAAGCTTCTAGGGCAGTTTACATTATTGTCATCTGATCTTCATGCCGTTTGAGCGCTGTCAAACGAGCTTGTTGTTCTGTATCGAGCTCTTTTTCCTGGAGTTCCTGATCCTTTGATAACTAAAGTTCGAGTTCCGCGCGTTTATATGTCTCAGCGCTAAGATTTTCCCATAACTCTGTAAGTTACCCCGGCTCCATAGAAACTTTGAGTTGGGTCTCTGCAGCCGATAGTCTAGAAGTAACCATGATTGAAAGTTGAAGTGAAAGACTGTCTTAGGATATCGTGGAAATACAATCTTTCCCAAAGACATTGCCAAATGTAATGGCCAAATTTCATAAGTTCGAAATGGCTTGGAATTTTCTATTATACCAATGATCCTGTAACAATATTCTAATGGAAAGTAAGAAATGAAACAAGTGATTTTACCGTGGAAAACTTCTGAATAAGAATAAAACCACGACCTCGTGTGGAGGATTTTTGTGAAAATATCTTTATTACTTGAGGCGGATATCTATATTACATGTGATCTCTGAATATAGAAATACTTTGAACCTTGTAACTAAGAAGTTTGTAATGTGTGTTGAAAATCTCGAATCGATAGTTTCTTGATAATCTCTTGTGTAATTTTTCTCCTCCCAATCTCTTATGGAACTTTTTCTTTATATAGGCCTTCTCCGCAGTTCTTCATCGTGCTGGAGCACATTTTCCGAACAATGTGGTTGCTGGCGGTTGACTGAATAACTGACAAGTTTGTGGGAGACATGTGTCTTTGACTGGATAAGGCTTTTCAGTTTTAGTTCAGCCCACATTCTTAACCAGTTCGTAGGGTAGGTTGGGCATGAACAAAGGTGATAATGTTACCTTAAAATAAAATAATAATATGCTGAGGGGATTCAGCTATTATAATTGGCTTATCCTTGTTTTTTCCCCAGAATATCCAAAGATTAGGAAGCTTTATACCATTATCATGGCAGATTACATCAAGAGTCATAGTATTAGTGCCAAACTTTTAAGTTTGCTTATATTTGGGCTTACTTTAGGTTCAATAATACCAAGAAGATTAGGAGAGAATTTATTCACCATCCCTCGCAGAGTTGAGCAGGTGTTTTCATTACCAGCTCCCCTGCAATTCCAGCAAATTATTTTTATCATCTTGAATGACTGCTAAATCAAGTCTTCCAATCAAACTAAATTTGTATCTTTCCACACCTTTATTGAAGCCAGACTCTGGAATCTTGATGACTGGTATGTCTCCTCTCAGCCCTAGAGTGGGGAAAAGGCTAAGATCAGCAGATTGTTTATTGTTCTCAAATAACCCAGCAAAGGTATTTTTTGGGGTTGATTGATCGCTCTCACCTTGGATAAAGCTTTCATACTCCATAGATCCATGTGAAATCACTAAGAAAATCCAGATAGAGAGTTTTAAAGGAAGGCAATTATGGTGGCGATTAACAATTTCCTTAAATGGGTAAAAAAGACTGAGTCAACGTATTTTGACCAGTCAATTTCCCCTAGATATAACTAAAAGAAGTAAAATCTAATCTCTTATACTAACTTGCACTGTCCACAAATGTCCATTTTGACCCTGTGGATCAAATATGCTATTGTGCACCTGCAGAACTCATTTTTTTTCAAAAAAATTTGCGAGTCATTAGGTTTCCTTTAGCAACGTGATTCTCAAAAGAAGTGACTATTCGAATGAAAGTAAAAGTTAATTTGAGGGCTTTAGGTGTATTGCATAAATAAATGTACCACGGCTGCACAAGGCGCATATGACATTGAAGGAGCATCTACATCCTTCACGAGCAAAAGTCGCTGCTCGAAAAAACATGAGCGCCATATAGACAGTGTTATTAAATTTTATGGGGGAGAACTGGCTAGAGTAGAGAACGAATTTAGGAAGTTCGCGACAGAATGTGGGAAGAATTTTGATATAGAGAATGCCAAGGATGAGAATATGTGGTTTACTAAAGGTGATGGAGAAATTGTTTGTGAAAAACTTATTCTGAGGCCGAGGGAACTGTCATCAGAAGAGGGTGAGGAGGAGGTCAAAAGTTTGATACCCCGATCGCGGCGTAAACAGCGTCAGCAGGAGGTGGTGACCTTTACCACTCTGGTAAATTTTCAAGTAACGAATAGAAAGAGTTTGAGAGGTAAAGGGCAGTCTTCTCATTTCTTGAAGAATCAAAAATGGTTTATTCTCGCTTTCCCTTTACCGGCCATGCATATGTGTTAGATCTTTGTATAGTGTTGTTGATGATAAATAAAATATATTCTCTGTGATGTTGAATAGAATAGTGTATCGATATAACTCAGATGCCATGTTCTTGATTTAAACCTGTTTACTGTGGTATGTAATCTGTCGGTATAATCGAGCTATTATAAATGCAAATTGTTATGATAGGTGGAACTGATAGCTATTCAAAGTTAGTGTGACGCGTTACGCGTCCAAAATGGACAATTGAACGCTGAGCAAAGTTTGGGTAAAGGGGCAATAAAGAGTGATATTGGATTATAAGAAAGCATGAAGGCAGAGATAGCTCGAGAACGAAACATAGGAGCTCGATTGTCTAAGGAGCTACATAAAAAAAACAGATCTAGACAACGGACTGAGAAAGATAGAGGAGTTAAGAGAAATTATAAGAAAGAAAGAGGTTAGATTAACAGGTGGCTCGAGCCAGGCGAGCCAGCAGAGAGCAGAGTTGACATCTGCTCGAGTTCGAATTATAGAACTGTTGGGAGAATTAGAAGAGGAAGGTAAGAATGCGAAAGACTTACAATTCCAAGTAAATGTGTTTGAAGCGGAGATAGCTGAGACACGAGCTCGCGTTTCTAAATATGAAGTATTGTGGCAAGTTGCTAATCTAGTTATAAAGAAGATGGAAGAGGCCCGTAATAAGCAGAACAAAAACATAAATGTGACTTGGAATAAAGTAGTGACTCTAGAGCATACAATACAGGTGTTGAAGTTAAATACCTTTGAGCACTTGGAAGATAGTGCAAAATTACGTGACGCAAATACGAAACTAGATACTGACCTATTGCATGCGGAGATACGTCTTGGTGAGAGAAGGTAAGAATGGGAGAAGCATAAAGCAGGAATTGATGGGTCAATATTTTTTATTTATCAGATGGATGAGTTCATGATAGTGTTGGAGTCTCGGAATTCTGATGTGCTGGGTGAGAAACGACGAGTAGAGAAGCGTTGCAATCATTTGGAAACGTCGTTTAAGGAAGCTCAAAGTAAGCTTAGCGAACTTATTCTATCTAAACAAGTGAAGACTGAGGCAGGTGACGTGTATGAGAGAGATATGATAGCAGTGATTTCATTCTTTGCATCAAAGTTCAAGAGATTATAAGTATAAAGTAAACTGGTGTATGATGGTTTAGTTGGCTAAAGTGCGCAGTGCGACATGGAGGTAATACGGTCTGAGTATCTAGGTCCCATGGTAGCCAAAATTGTAGTTCTGAAACAGAGTATGGCTAGATATGGAGAGATAATTGTTATGAGGAAAATGCCAGAGTCTATGGTTCAATGGTCATTCAAAGGTTATCCACGTGACGTTACGGGACCTTCTAATATAGGTGATGATTCGAGTAATAGCTCAAGTGAGGAATAACGATTGTGAGGAGGCGTTATGTATACTAACGCATATGGTAGATAAAGTGTATAAAAATAAAACTGTCTAGAATAGTGATTTATACTAACCTTTTGGTAAACCAATGATACTGTATGAGTTGAATATATGTTGTATAGGATGATCCCGAAGGCTATCATATAGTAGATGATTCCTGAAGCAACAAACGATCTGTAATGTATAGATGATCGACTTGGCTAAAGCAACAAACGATCTGTAATGTATAGATGATCAGTTTGGCTAAAGTAACAAACGATCTGCAATGTATAGATGATCAGTTTGGCTAAAGCAACAAATGATCAGTAACCTCTATATAGAAGAACTTGTTGGGTATATTAGAAAAGTACTACAGCGTAAGGCAATCGAACACAAGTATTTCATTGGTGTAAGATTGACGTACGATGAATGTGCTAGATAGAGTACTGTATGAAATAGTAGAAAGTACTCAGACGTATTGGAATCAAACATAAATCTTTCATTAATGTAAAACCGTCATACAAGATGATAGATTGATTTATAGAAAAGTACACTGTGATGAATTTTTATCTGGGATACAACTTCAATCTTCTCGTGTTTCAAGGGTTAGGGATTTGATCTCCGTGTTCAGTGGCAAGATCGTAAGAACCAATACCACTTTTTCCAAAAATGACAAAAGGACCTTCCAAATTATCGGACAGTTTCCCCGTATTTACTTCTTTTCTGTGTTTGGAAATTTCTCTAAGGATGAGATCTTTGATTTCAAACTCTCTCTGACGAACGCTCTTATTGTAAGATCAGGCTAGAGATTGGTAGTATCTTCTGAAATTTATGATGCTCTGTCTCTAGTCTGCTCGGTCCAATTCATGTTACATGCCAACTGGAATTTATTTTCTTCATCTGCCATGGTGTGGTCACATATTGGGTGAAGATACTGAGTGGGGATGATTGCTTCTGTACCATAAGCCAGGAGAAATCACGTACATCAAGTTGATACCTAAGGTATTGTGAGATACGCCCATAACACGTGTGGTAATTCTTGGACACAATTTCCCTCTTCTCTGTCAAGCGTTTTATGATTTTGTCCACGATTGTACGATTAATGATTTCGGCCTGACCATTTCCTTGTGGGTAATATGGATTGGAAGGAGAGTGTATGATGTTGTTCTAGTTGAGGAATTTAACGACTATGGAGCCAACCAACTGAGGTCCATTATTGATTCTGATGAGATGGGAGCACCCAAAATGGATGATGATGGTTTCCCATATAAATTTGGTGACTTCGTCTTCTCGTATACGGCACCATGGGACTGCTTCTACCCATTTAGTGAAGTAATCAGTTGTTACTAAGAGGTGTTTCCTTTTACCTGGCATAGTGGGGAATTCTCCTACGAGATCGAGTGCCCATCTTTTAAATGGCCAGACAACTTTGCTGAAATAGAGTTCCAAGGGTGGAGCTCAAATTTGGGGGACATGTCATTGATAGGCGTTGTACTTGCTTGCGAGCTCAATGGCTTGAGCTTCCATTTTAGACCAAAAGACCCCTTAAGTAAGAGCTCAATTGGCTAGAGATCATCTTGTTGTATGTGTTGTGTTTATTTTGCAGGTCCTCAGTTGAAGGTGATGAAGAAGGAGTCCCTATTAGATACTGCTACTCATGAAGGGGTTAAGCTCAAGATAATTCTGAAGTTGGTCGGTATTAATATAAATAAAAGAGCTAACAGCAGGTTTGAAAAGGTATAAAAGTCTCAGGCGAAGAGATTAATGACAGGGGTTGGAACTGGCAAGAAGAGAGGCGATGATGGGGAGAAGCGTTCAATTTTTCCGAAGGCTACTGATTTGGATTTTGTGGATGTGCCAGAAGCTGCCACATCGAACAAACTAGCTCTGAAATTCCCAAAAAAGAAAACTATAAAGCATGGCTCGGCATCAGGGACCACAGGTAGTGGTAAGGTCGAGGGGGAAGCAAAAAATATGAGGGTAGATCCTCTTACTGAAGTGCTAGGGACGAAGGTCGTAGAGAGTTGACCTATTGAGAAAGATGAGCTGCGAGCTGTGGTGAATTGGATGAGGCTTGCAGCTCGCCAGGGTGCTGTGGAAATGAGTGCTTTTGCAGAGTTGGAGTTGAGAAAAATGGTAAGTTTTGATGACTTGTTTATGTCAGAAAATTATATTTGGATTCAAGCTGAAAATGTTTTTTTATTTATTTATTGCAGGCTGCTAGTTTGCTGAAGAGAGTCTGCCTCAGGATCGAGGAGGGAAAAGTTGAGCTCGAGAAGAGTGTGGCTCGACTTAAGTCTGATTTAGCCCGGAGGGGAAGCAGTTGGTTGCCGCGAAGGTTGCGCAGGAGGTGTTGAAAAATAAGCTGACAGAGGAGGCGGTGAAGAACCTGGATGATACGGTAGTTCAGCGCGACAAGCTTGGGCGCCAACTCCTTTTAGTAGGGTACTCAAAAGTTGACATTAAAGCCATTATGGATGGTACCTACGTCGAAGAGGACGAGGTGGAAGAGGATGTCCCTGGTGTGGTAGTAGAGTTGGATGGGATCTCTCCCAGAATTGAGCTGGAGAACCAGGGGGAAGATAATAAGAAAATAGAGTAAAGTTGTTAAAATTTTGCTATGTGTTTCATTGGAGTTTAGAAAACTATAATTGCATAGAATATTATTTTATAGGATAAACTTTAGATAGGCTAAGAGATGTTTGTAAACATTATTTTAAAGATTTGCGCCTCAGAATTGAGGAATTATAAAATGAGCTCGCTAAGGAGAAAAATACCTCAGCATCCCCGTTGACTTCGCAAGCGGAGCTACAGGTTAGAGAAGAGCAAGAAATATTTGACTTGTATGCAGCATTAATGTCAAACTACAAAGTAAAATTTAGACAAATAGAAATAGATCCTATTTTAGGGGCAATGGTAATCAAATGGGTCCAGATAATACCAAAGTGTTGAGAAAGTTAGAACATAGAAAATGTGTACCTTGAAAATTGATGTAGGTATTATTGTCATCAAACTGGGATCATACTTCGACCTTAAGTTTAGAAGCAGTCACACAACAGTAGAATGTCAGAAAATAGAAATTTATTTGAAATTTGAAAGTCTCCTGTATTATGATTGAATGTATTTACGGAGCGTTGTTGAATCGAAATTAATATATTGTATCTGTGATGTAGGTTGAATTGGAGTCTGCTAACTTGAGTGAACAAGAGGCGCTCTAATATAACCAAGAGTATGCGGCAGAGTTTAATAGGATGAGAGAGGCAACTGAAGATTGGGAGGATCACCACGTCAAAGTTTATTTTAAATTTGTCAAAGCAAGACAAACTGTTGATGACCTGACTCAGAAGATTGAGGGAAGAGACGCTAAAATTGAAAAAGGGCAAAAAAAGCTCGTGGAGGCAAATGAGGAGACAGCGAAGCTCAAAAGCCAAAATAATGCATTGATGGTGAAGAGTAAGGAGACTGACATGGCTCGATACCGTATCCAATCGTTAGAAGAGATAGTAAAAAAGTTACGGGGTTTTGTGGCCAGTCTGAAGGGCCAAATGATTAGAAAAGCAAATAAGCAATAGCAGAATTGAGTTGATCTAGTGAGTTCCAAAAGCAAATTAGAGCGATTAAAGTGTGAAATGATTGGGAAAGATAATGAGCTAGAGAGAGCTTGAGTTGACCTAGCAAAATCTGAAATTGTGGTTGATTAGTTGAGTGAGGCTTTACCTACTAAAGATATAGATTTTCGGATGGTTCAAAGACAATGTGATGAATTGAATGAGAGGGTAACCCGATTGATGATAGATTTGGCTACGGCCAATTCGCGTGTGAAGAAGATCAAGGCTAGAGAGCGGCTGAAGAAGAAAAAAGGTGATGTCGGGGTCTCCATTGTAAAGCTGGATGTGGTTGACCTATCATCTTGAATTGGAGAATTAGAGGGAGATGTAGCTCGCATTCAAGCTCACGTACAAAGAGGAAATATACGTTTAAGGGAGTGCCAAAGTAAGTTGGGCATAGCTCATGGCATAAAGTATAAGTTAGAGGGGGTGATCAGAGGTAAGGATCAATTGTTAAGGAAGAAAGATGAATTTTTAAAGAAGTCTCCCGCTGAGGGAAGTGTAGGGAACGACAGGGAGCTTGAGGATCTTCGTGCTCAGTTGGTAGAGTTGAGGACGACTAACCAAGCATAGTCAGATAAAGCAACAAAGAAGACGAAGGAACAAAATGAGATTATGTCAAGCGTAGATAAACGCATGGAGTGGCAAGACAAATGGTATAAAAACTATTAAGAGCACTATCAGAGATTGAGATAGCATTTTTCCTTGGTAGTTATGCTTGAAGAAACGCGTTTATATGGACTAATGGCTGTTATTGCCTATTTGTGGAAAAAATGAGAAGGCTTAAGTTTGAGAGGGATACCTTGCACAACTGTCTGCCGGGGAAAGGATGTATTTGTAAAGCTAATATAGATCGAGGAAACTGTATGAATTTCATGGAAATAGAGCTAGGTTCTCGACCTATTAAATTGGTAGAGCACGGCTGGATTATTATAGTTGTTTGTGCTCTAAATTTTATGGCTGAACTTCCTCCTGCTGTAAGGGAAGGTGTAGTTGACCTCCTATCAGCCAAGAAGAACCTTTAGAAATGGCTTGTAGAAGGAACCTGTAGGAGTAACTGTAATTGTAGACATATTAAGATATGAAAGCTAGTTTTTCCTATGCTTTACCTTATGTTTGATAAATATCATTGATTAAAAACTAGTATGACATTTGTTTTAATCGCAGATAAATGTATAGATAGGCGATTGAAAGCTAGTATTACCTTGGCCCTAATCTGTATATAGATGTCGATTAAAAGCTAGTATTACCTTTGGTTTAATCTGTATAGATGGGTGATTGAAAGCTAATTTTACCTTTCCTTTAATCTATATAGATGGGTGATTGAAAGTTTGTTTTACCTTTGCATTAATCTGCATAGATGGGCAATTGAAAGCTAATATTACCTTTTGCTTTAACATGTGTATAGATAGGCGATTGAAAGCCGGTTTTACATTTGCTTTAATCTGTTTAGATGGGCAATTAAAAATTAGTTTTACCTTTGTTTCAATCTGTGTTTAGATGTCGTTTGAAAGCTAGTATTACGTTTACTTTAATCTATGTAATATAGTAGAATCTACGTAAGTAGAGAGTAATATGGGAATTTTTTTGGAAGTTTTCATTGAGAAGAATATAATGTACACTGTATGAAGATTAAAATCTCACTTTTGGAATGGAAAGAACGAGAATATTAAAATAGAGAATCCAGGGACTTAACGATAATACTGTTTCAGTCGCCTAGTGTTCCATGGATTTAGGATTCGAACTCCTTGCTCTGTAATGAGATAGTATGATCCCAGACCAGTTCGACCAATGATGAGGAATGGACCTTCCTAATTTTTTGCCAGCTTCACGGCATATGCTTCTTTTATGTGTTGTGGGATTTCTTTGAGGATGAGATCGTCAATTTGGAACTCACAGCTTCGTGTTCTCCTATTGTACGAGCTGGCCAGTATATAGTGATATCGACCAAAGTTGGCAATAGCGCGTTCCCTAGTTTCATTAATATAATTCATATTGTAGGCCAATTCGAACTCATTTTCTTCGTTTATAAGCTCGTGATCTTTGATGGGATGGTGGTATTCTGTTGGAATGACAGCTTCTGAGCTATAAGCTAGAAGGAAGGGGGAACAACCGGTTAATTGATGTGGAGTAGTATGGTACACCCATAATACGTGAGGAAGCTCTCGTATCCAATTTCCATTTTTCTGTGATTGAAGCCTTTTCTTGACTCCATCTACTATGGTTTTCTTGGTAATTTCGGCTTGGCCATTGCCTTGAGGGTGATATGGATTAGATGGAGAGTGAATGATGTTGTGTTTGATGTGGAAGGCTACGACCTTTTCACCGATGAACTATGGCCCGTTATCAATCTGAATCAGGTGGGGGCATCCAAATCGTGTGATGATGTGTTCCCAGATAAAAGAGATAACCTCTTTTTCTCTAGTTCTATAGAGAGGAACTGCTTCTACCTATTTTGTAAAATAATCGGTTACTACGAGTAAGAAATATCGGTTACCTAGAGTATTAGGGAATTGTTCGACGAGATCGAGCGCCCACATCTTAAATAGCCAGAAGACCTTGCTTGCATGTAGCTCGAACGCAGGGGTGCGGATTATGTATCCATGTCGTTGATATGTGTCATATTTACGTGAGTACTCATCTGCTTGCTTGTGAGGATGGGAGACTTCCCTAGATAGGTTTTGAGTTCCTGAAAAGCTGCCTTACATTCTGATGCCAATTTGATCTCTTCGCTGGGCTAAACTTTTCCTCGTTTGGTTCAACCTCGGAGTAGTAGGAACAGACAACGACAGCGATCTGAAGATTTATAAACGAATCAGTTGATAGCAGCGATCTTGCCTGTAAGTTTTTGTGCATCTATCGTTATTTTTAGAGATGGCATGTTGAAGAAAGCTCGGATTTGATATGGATTAGCCTCAATCCCCTTCTTGCAGATAATATGATCGATGAACTTTCCTCAATGTACTCCGAATTAATACTTATTAGGATTGAGACGCATCCTGCAAGATCGTAGAATGTTGAATATTGTGGTGAGAACAGTGATGTGATCGTTTAACTATATGCTCTCGAGTGACGTATTAACGTGTGGCCTGAGTGGTTTGGTGGGATGGTAGAGGATTATGAGTACCTATGCCTTTACTCAAACAATCACGTGCTGGAATTCCAGGCGGAGGTCGTTGTTCTTCATCTTGACATTTGGAAGGTTGGAGACCTCTGCTGATATCAGACTGAACTTCACCACCCAAATGAATAGAAGGTTGAGGTTCGTGCTTAACATTTTAGGAAATTACTTTGTTGGTTGCTCTTCGAGGTCCTAACCTTTCTCGTACAGAAACTCAAGAGTTCTCCGGCACTTGATCATGATTTTTGGTTTGGGGGGCCTGTTGAGTGTCCTACAAAGCCTGTAATGTAGTCTGCATGGTTGTTATTCATTCTATATGTCATTTTAATACTGTCAAATGAGCTCGCCGCTCGGCTTTGAGCTACTTCTCGCGGAGCTCTTGATCAAGAGTTAACTAACGTTCGAGCTCATTACGTTTCTCTGCTTCGGCCTGGAGATTCGCCCGTAGTTTTGTAAGATGTTTCGGCTCAACTAAAAGATCGAGTTGGATTCCTGTTGCTGGTCGTCTGGAAGTGACCATGATTGGAGATGGATAGTAGAGTCAATGTATGCCTTAGAATATCCTGGAAATGCCTTATTTCCTACAAACGGTGCCAAATGTAATGGCCTAATTTCGTAGCTCGAAATGGCTCGAAATTAGCTCTTACACCAAATGTAGTTGTGACAAAAACCAATGTAAAGCAAGAAATGACACAGGTAATTTACCGTGGAAAACTTTTGAATAGGTAAAAAACTATGACCTCTAATTGAGGGTTTTAGTAATAGTAACTTTTATTGCTTGAGGCTAATATCTTATTACAAGTGATCTCTCGAACTATAAATACTTGATCTCGTAGATAAGAAATTTGGCGGTGTTCAAAATCCAGAAATTCCTGTGTCAGAGTCTAGAAAATCTAGCTTTTCTTGGTCCTTATCTATTCTGGAACTTTTTCTTTATATAGACCTTACCCGCAACTCATTATCGTGCTGAAGCACATTCTCTGAATAATAAGGTAAGTGGTGGTTGACTGTGTAACTGTTTAGTTCATGGGAGATAGGTGTCTTTGACTTGTTCATATTCTTCTATTGTGCTCGATCTACGTTCTTTATCAGTTCGTGGTCTATGTGGCAATGTTGATTGTTTATGTCATATGTGAAATGCGTGTCATTTCTTTTTTTATATTATTTTTTGTCACAGGTATATTTGGTATAAGAGCTAATTTCGAGCCATTTCGAGCTACAGAATTAGATCATTACCAGTGGTACTAGCATTGGTCCAATTTTATGCTACTCCTTTTGTTAGAATCTGTTCCAGACGAGTATAGCGGTTGGTTTGATTTTGTGTTTATGATGTGCACTATTAAGATATGTTACTATGTGTTCACCGTTAAAACTTACAGTGGTAAGAAAAGCGAGGTTTCCCTCCCTTCCTCTAGTTGAAAGACTCTAGTTACTTGAAGGATGCAGTATGGGTACCGGTAACTAAACTTAATATGTAAATTTTATCTTTTCAAATCAAATATTGTAGTTGTTTGATTACAATGGATAACTAAATAGCATTCATTTAGGATGATCTCAAAAGGTTGATTCAGATGTATTTCTGTGCATGACCTTACGATTTGGGTTTACTTTTTTTCGGTGTGAAATCTATGAGGTTGAAACTATCTTGTGAAATTTGTACTACTTTTTTCCAATGTGAAATCTATGAACTTGAAAGTTTTTTTTTTTAAGCAAAGTAGAATATCATAAAGAATAGCCTAATGGCTGGGAATAACAGAGTTAACAAGCATTGAAGCCTGCTCGTGTATGGCAAAAACCAAAATGGGGGAAGCTGCACCCCGAGCCGCTAAAAAGTGGGAGACTTAATTACAACGCCTATTTACGTACTCAAACAAAAAGTCAGTAAAACAAGCTGCTAGAGCTCTCAAATCTGGGGCAAGGGTGAGGGCCCCCCATGAAAGTTCATCGGAGCTATCTCTGAAGGCTCGTACCAATTGCTGACAATCCGTAAGGAGGAGAACTCTGTCCAAACCCAAACTAAGAGCTGTTTTGATCCCTCGGATCACGGCGATGGCCTCTGCCTCTTCTAGACTGGCTGCCCGCGTGGAGTCATGACCTACACAAAGGAGAGCATTTGTGTGAGATTTAATAGTGAAACCCGTGCCTCCAGGGGTGTCAGGCTTGGTCCAGGAGGCTTCCACGTTTATAGCATGCCACCCTTCGCAAGCTTGGAGAGGTGATGGGACCCGAGCAGGCCTGGAAGAAGGGTGGACGGTTTGGTCCTGAGAAATGATATACTGCTTAGCCCTTTTGAGTGCTTTTGCTGGTTCCTACCTTTTCTGGTCGAAGATGAGCTCATTTCTACTAATCCAGATAACGTACATGATAGTGCTGAGAGTGCCGTAAAAAGTAGGAAGGCTCATCGTACCACCTATCAGCTGGACATAGCGCTGGATGATTTGACGAACGGAGTTCGAGTATTGCCAGTTCCTCATGTTGAGAACGAGGGCAGAATTGGACCAGAATTCACGATTTTTGGTGCAAAAGAAAATGACGTATGTGTTACTCTCGGCTTCCACTCCGCATCTAGGTCAACAGGTATCCCAGTTGCTATCACCATACCATAAGTTTGTCTTAGTCGGGATGCCATCACGAATGGCTTTCCAAAGGAAGAATTGGATACGGAAGGGCCCTGGCATATTCCAAATGTGGTCCCATGAAGGCCCCTCATTCGTCTCAGCATTACTCTCATTGTCTTGTCGGTATTGGTCAAGGATGGAGTAGTGGTGCACAGATCGGACCGTGAGAATGCTATTCATTTCCTGTTTCCATCTGAGTACATCCTTTGACGGGTATCTGCTGAGTGGGATGGAGGTAATGATGTCACCAATGTCCTTGTGGAACATGGCGTGAACCAGATGATACTTCAAGGTGCGGCTATTAGGACAGATGAGGTCAGCGGCCCGAGTGACGGAGCTGTTAAGAGGAGCTGGGCCCGTTGGCCGCCCATACAGTATGCCTGGAATCCAGGGATATAGCCAGTAGTCCACGCTTTTCCCATCGCCTATGTGCCATCTAAGCTCCGGCCAAATGTGGTTCCTGACCTTGATGATGCCTTTCTAGATCCAGGGGTCGGTTGATTTAGTAGTGGCAATCATAGGGGAGTTTTTAGGTGTGTACTTGGTGATCAGGTTATGATCCCAAAGTTTGTCTGGCTCTTTGATAAAGCGCCAGAAGAGTTTGGCCATCATGGCTAGGTTATGGTGACTGGCTTTGCAAATTCCTAGGCCTCCAAGCTTACGAGGTCGACAGAGATGTTTCCATTTGATGAGCAGGGGTTTGCTTTTTCCCTCCCTATTCGCGCCCCACAAGAATCTGGCGTTGATAGAGTCCTGGTTTTTGCAAGTCTTGACGGGGAAGGGGAAGATGGCCATCTGGTAGGATGGCATTGCTGAGTTAACAGCTTTAATCATGGTAAGCCTTCCAGCTTGGGAGAGGTTCTTGGCTTTCCAGCCTTCGATTCTACTAGAAACACGAGAGATGATATCTTAGAAGTTGAGGTTCTTAGATTGGTCAAAAGCAAGGGGAACTCCAAGGTACTTATCGCCCTTGGTGTCTTTTTTAATATGGAGGAGGTTTTGGATGAGCTTGTGATGCCGGTGGTGACAGTTCTTACTGAACAGGATGCATGATTTATCAAGATTTATCTCTTGGCCAAACACTTGTTTGAAGGTAGTGAGGGTGTCTTTGAGAGTACCAGCTTCGTTGAGATTCACTTCATAGAAAATAAAACTATCGTCGGCGAAGAGAAGATGGGAGATGGGAGTGCTGCCTCTGGCAATCTTGATACCGTGAAGGTTGCCTTTGAGCTCTTTGTTGAGAATGATGCATGAGAGGACCTCATAGCGTATAAGGAAAAGAGAAGGCGAGAGTGGGTCACCCTGTCAGAGACTGAGTCCTGGTTTGAGGATGTCGTACGGAGTCCCGTTGAGGTTGAAAGAGAGGGTGGTGGTGGAAATGCATTAATTTATCCAACCTCGCCATTTCTCGCAGAAGCCCATGGCTTTCAGGGTGTCATCTAGGAAACTCCATTCCATGCGATCGACGGCTTTACTCAGGTCCAGCTTGACTGCCATATAGCTAGAAGCCCCTTTCTTTTTCTTGAGGGTAGTGAAAATCTCTTGGGCCAAAATGATATTGTCAAAGATTTGCCGCCCCGGTATGAACGTGTTATGGGCAAGGGAAATGAGTTTATTAAGGAGGGGTCTAAGTCTGGCACCTAGAATTTTGGTGATCAGCTTGAGCTTAACGTTACAGAGGCTGATAGGCCTGAAATGTTTAGGAGATTCAAGATTTTTTTTCTTGGGGATGAGCGTAATATTGGTGTGGTTGAACTCCTGAAGAAGGTGGCCTGATTGGAAGAAGGCAAGCATAGCCTTAAAAAGGTTGTGCTTTACCGTATCCTAGGATTTTTGATAGAAGAACGGCGTGAACCCGTCCGATCCAGGGGATTTGTGAGGGCTCATAGAAAAAAGGGCATCTTTGAGCTCTTCCATGGTAGGCTCCTTCGTGAGTTGGCCGTTATCCTCATCCGTGATCAGATTGTACATAATGTTGAGGTCATGGATCTGGAGGGGGGGTCCAAGGGTTTGAAAAGGTTGGCGCAAAACTCAACAAAGGTGTCCCCAACATCTTTCCTGGAAGTTCCCCATGTGTCGTCGTTCATCCGGATTTGCTTTATCGAGTTGTGCTTACACCGACTGAGAGTGGAAAGGTAGAAGAATTTCGTATTACGGTCCCCTTCCTTAAGCCAAAGCTCGCGAGACTTGTCGCGCCATAGAGTCTCTTCTTGATTAAGGACAGCCTCAAGATTTTGCTGGAGGTTGTGCTCTTGATTTACATTATCCTCGGTGGGGGGGGCACCTTCTGGACATCCCTGATCTGATCCTTAATGTGCTGAATTTGGTTTGGAATGCTCTTAAAGACATCCTTGTTCCAGATAGAGAGTTCCTTCTTTGTGTGCCGAAGCATTTCGCAGAGTCTCAGTTGACGGGAACCCGTCTGCTCCGCAGCTCAAGCATTGTTGATAACCTCCTTGCACCCAATGTGGTTCATCCAGGCGGATTGGAAATGAAATTGTTTGGGATGTGACGGTCTACCCACGTCAGTATTCAGGATGATAGGGCCGTGATCTGAACCAATGATAGGCAGGTTGCGGATCGTGGCGCCCAGAAATGTGGTACGCCATGGGACAGAAACGATGGCTCTGTCCAGGCGCTGCTTGATCAGATTGTTCCCCCTCCTCCTATTAAACAAGGTATTCTTGTGTAACCCAGGTCAATCATAGAGGCGTCGAAAATAAACTCCTTCAGGAGTTCAGCGTCGTGTTGTCGTAAGGGATTTCCAAATTTTTCCTCCTGGCAACTAATGTCGTTCAGGTCGCCAATGATAATCCACAGGATGGTGATGGAGCGTGCCAGATTACCAATGGATGTCCAGTAAGCATTCCGGTGTTGAGTGTCAGGGGGGCCATAGGTGAAGGAGCAAAGCCAAGGAATAGGGGCTTCTCCCTGGATTGGAGGGGGGTATGGGACTGGATGAGTGCATCGATACCATTTGGGGAGGAAGAGAGGATGGTAAGGTCGATCTCGTGGGTCCAGGCCAGCCAGAGCCTGCCTGCGTGCTGGTGGGTGGCATTGACAGAGTGTGTGTGTGTCATACCGAGGGTGTGGAACTTGGTCAGGGTATCAGGGTCGGAGGCTTTGGTCTCGGATAAAAAGATAATATCAGGATGGTATTTGTAATTTTGTAAAGTGAGCTCCCTATGGGTGGACTTCTTTGCGGTCCCCCTACAATTCCAAGAAAGAACAATCATTGGTAACCGAGGTCCGGTGTCGGGCCCTCTTCCGAGATTTTGATAAAAAGGGTAACAGTGTGGGTGGTTTGGTGGCGTCGTTGGTTGGGGGTTGTGTGATTTTTGTTCTGTGGGTTGTGAAGGAGTTTAGTGATGAATTTAAATTTGTGTTGTAGAGGGTTACATAGTAAGGACCGAGCAGTATGTGCAAAACGGTGTCGCCCAGAGGAGGTATCTCTAGCTATCCCTCGCTGCCCTGGCGGCAGTCTTTTTTGGCAACTCACAAAGGCCTGGGAGTAACGTTTACTCCAGAGTATCTTGAACCACTCTCTAAGGTGTTTCGGGGAAGTCGTTGGCTTAGCCGATATGTGCTTATTCTGTGTGTGCCTCCTAGCAAGGTGCTCATGTGGATTGCTGCCAATCGTGGTGTGTGTGTTATGTATTTTCCTTAGTGTTCTATTGAAAGTATCATGGCAAGTTCATCGTAAAGGTCTCGTGTGTTTCAATGTGTAATGTTTTGACCGCCATCTTTCAAAGAGGACAGTTTTGATCGTTTCATAGTCGGGCATCTTAACGTAAAAATTCAGAGCACGCATATGATCCTCACTAGAAAAGTGCGTGTGTGCTAAACGTGGTAAAATGCGCACCTTGGTGGATCCTGAATGTTCTCCAATGCTACTATCCTCATCATAAATGTCACTGTTACGTTTAAGAGTACCTCTACCTTGAATTTTATGCGAAGTGCTAGAGTGTTCCCCACCAATTCCATCCTCAAAGAAGTCTTTGTATACCGGTATGTGCCAATCTCCGCTCTCGGATGTTGAGTAGCCATGCTCCGATGGCACGGGGTTGTCCTCGGATGATGAGGGAGGATGGGTCTTAGGAGTGGTTTGAACACGGCCTGTCGCGATTCGGGGAGTGATGGAGAGTTTGAAGTGGGTGGGTCGGGGTCTGCACGGGCTTGGATGGGTCGACGTGGGCTTGAAAACCAGGCCCTGCTTTGGTGAGTCTGGGCTGACAGTGAGATCGATAACCATGGGGTTTAGTTGAAGGCGTTTAGGCTTTGAAGTGGCTAACAGCAATTCCTCGAAGTTTAGCGTTTTAGGTGCTATGGACTTCATTCGGTTAGGGCCCGGTCCTTGCTATTTCAGAGGCGTATGGGTATTGTAATGGTCCAGAGCAGGTACGTGCTGAGCTTGAGTGTTGGAGTTGGCCTCGTAATGCTGTGTGTTGGCCTTTGTTGAATGGTGAGTCTTACCTATAAAGTTACCCAACGGCTTGTTCAAACTCGTCAGTGGCGTCAGCTGTGATTGATTGGAGGATCCTGGTTCAAGTTTGAAATAACTGCCAAAACTAGCTGGCAGGTGGTTGGAGGGTCCCATATCATAAATGCGGTAATCAGCAAAAGTCTTTGTCGTACCTACAGTTTGGATTCGGAAGCTTCTCGAGGAATTTGTCGGCTGAGGTGTCTCTCTGCATGCAGCTGCCTTGTGACCGTTGGAAATTTTCGGCTAGGCTTTGTTTAGAAACCAAGCAACTCAACAGTGTTTCCCTTTCCGTCCTTCCGGTCTCTGCTCCTGTCCGGTAAAGGTAAGAATGTGCGGGAGGGTTCGTAGTTTTGCCTGTCGTGCATCTCGTTGTGCAGGTATCTCGAGGGGGCCAATTTTGGAGCTTAACCAAAGCTTGTTGTATCATACTTCCTACCGGTTCACTTCCTTTGCTTTGGTGTTGGTTTTGTCCAGTTGTTTCAGAAGTTGGGTGAGTAGTATTTCTTTCCCAAGTATGTTGCTGTGTTTGGTTTCCGAGGTCGCTGTTTTGTGGTGAGCCTCTCGCTGGGTTGACTTGTATATGTTTGCCAAAGGGAAACACAAATGTATCCGAGGCGTTCCGGTGGTTTCTCTCCTGCGAAATACGGCCAAACTTGGTGCACATAGCGCGCGTGTGTGAGATAATTCTGCATAGTGGACAAAATCCTTCGAGGCGTTCATATTTGATGTTGAGTAAAGCTTCGCCATATTGCCCCGGACGCTGAATAGAAATGGTTAATATAAGCGGTTTGTCCGTGAAAAGTTGCACCTGTATACGCACGAAGCTAGCTTTGGTTGGTTCTGTTTTCCCCAGGTTGTAGTCGGCTTTGATAAATTCGTCGAGTTTGTTGCCAATGATCTGAAATGTGTTATTGTCGAAAAGGCAGCATGGTAGGCCGTAAACTTGTACCCAACACAGGTACCGCGGGAATGTAATCTCAGATTGGTGGAGTAAGGGATCAAAGGGTTGTTGAACAGCGGAAAAACCGAAGATGTTTGGTGTCGGCATAGCGAGGATGAGTTGATAACCTTCTTTGTTCTGAAAATTAACGGTGAACACTTTGGAACTTTGCTCGAATGAAAGAGGGGGTATATTGGGTAAAATCTTGGCCCATTCTTTTTTAATACCATCGGTGATCACGTTTTCCTTTAGTGAGGGAGAGATAGAACGGAACGCAATAGCGTATTTCCAGGCGTTGTTGGAGGCTCTCCCAACGTTCCTTGTCAAGTCGAATGTTTGGGTCGAGGTCGTGTGTTGAGCATCTACTGAGAAGCTCGCAGATATTTCTATCTCTTGAGGGGTGATCTTCGTTCATTTCGGAGCTAGGAATCAGACAGTAACTGAGAATATAGAGGAGAAAAACAAGAGACAAGAAGAGGGCAGTGCTGTCGAGCTTGTGGAGGTAGTGCTGTCGGATTGGTTGTGGAGGTAGTGCTGTCGTATTTCCAGGCGTTGTTGGAGGCTCTCCCAACGTTCCTTGTCAAGTCGAATGTTTGGGTCGAGGTCGTGTGTTGAGCATCTACTGAGAAGCTCGCAGATATTTCTATCTCTTGAGGGGTGATCTTCGTTCATTTCGGAGCTAGGAATCAGACAGTAACTGAGAATATAGTGGAGAAAAACAAGAGACAAGAAGAGGGCAGTGCTGTCGAGCTTGTGGAGGTAGTGCTGTCGGATTGGTTGTGGAGGTAGTGCTGTCGTATTTCCAGGCGTTGTTGGAGGCTCTCCCAACGTTCCTTGTCAAGTCGAATGTTTGGGTCGAGGTCGTGTGTTGAGCAGGGTTAGGGTTTTGGTCAGGGAATGGGGTTGGTTAAGGTGGTGTGCATGAGAGTTAGGGTTTGGGGGAGTGGAGGGTGAGAGGGCTGGATGGAGATGGGGATGGTGGGTATGGGTTGCTGTAGGGTAGAGAGGAGTAGAGAGGGCAGAGCAAAAGGGGGAAAGGGGAAAAAGTTGGGAACTTGAAAGTTGAAACTGTCTTATGAAATTCACGTCTACTAATAGATTCGATTTCAATGGGAACTGAGGAACAAGCTGTTCAAGCACTCTTTTTGGAGAGTGATATTTTATCAAGGGAATTTATGTTAACTTCCAGGAGATCAGTTGAAAGTTGCAGGTTCGAACCCTTTACATAATAATAATACATTACTGTATGGCACTAATCTCATTAAGCCTCATAAAAGAGACTGATTCAACATTAACTTCACCCATAATAAGGCCATAAGTACAAGTTTTAACTCTTTATTTCATTGCCCTGTCATTAAAAAGATCAGAACTAATAGTGTGGGACAAGAAAAAAATAATGAAAGAGTGGCATGCAGGGGCAATGAGAAAAAAAAAATGGAAGGGTTACATGCAGGGGCAATGATTGTCATAGTTCCTTATCTTTCTGTACTTACATTGTTGGGGGCGTGCGCCACTCCGAAATAGTCACAAAATATCAGACAGCAAGGATGTATAACTATGCAATTGATCAGAAAAAAATACATAGCTGGGGCAGATCATATCACCATGAACACTTATTCATCAGAAGCAAACAGATAAGATAGATACAGGATCAGATCGAGGAGTGCTTCATAAACTCAATCTATCCATTTCCATCTTAAAGAAGACACCTGAATATTTTTTTTGGTTTTTTTTTTTTCTCAGACAAAGTAAACCTTAATATTACCAAACTTTTAAGTACAACTGTTTGACAGATCTATTGATCCAGTCAGGTATAGCCACAATATCTTTAAGAAGACACCTGAGTTTTAAATGACACTACTAACAATTATAGCACATATTGCATACAACATCAGTTAACCAAAAAACCAAAAGATACTGCATATATAAGTAATCTCATAGGATAAGTAATCTCAGACACCACAGTCATCCTTTCTTTTTTAGTTCTTACAATATCCTTAATCCTTGACCTACTTTGGCTTACTTAAAATATTATTGCCACCTGCTCACCTATTTGACTTCAACCCAGTTACTTCTCATCGTCTTTCCAAAATTCATATCATTTTAAAGATGGAGAGAAGTAATAATTTAAGATGTAGGAACAAGCACCACATTAGGCCCCTTTCTGCACAAGTTTAGACATCATAAAAATGCAACATTTCCAAGTTCGGGGTAGGTAAGATGGAATTTCTGGAACATGGGCTCAAAAATCACAGGCCAGTGGATACATAGAGTTCTTGGAGATCCTACAAAGACATGAGCATGGGATAAATATCTTTTGGGTACATCGTGAACTTCATTACCATTCAAATACCTAGCAACTATACGCTTACAAGTTACGCACTCAACTCTGAAATCCAGCAAAATTAATCACTTCAATCCCTAGCATTACACAAAATTAATTTCACAGGGGAACAGAAGAGGAAACACCAAGTGCCTTCCTCTTTATAGAACCATCTTAAGCCATTTTCCTACTCCTTGTGATTGTTTTACGTTCGTCCTGTATCTCTAAATAGGGTCCCCTATTCTTTCACATATTCAAATATATCTTTAATATCTCCATATTTAGTCACCCACCATTTGCTTCCAACCCCTTGACCACTTCCCCATCTCTGTGGTTTATCTTTCATCCCAAATGCAACACAGTTTCAAAGCAAAACAGGTGCCTAGCCCTACTCAGTATTCTCAATACAACAATTTAACAACAATCCAAAACACCCTTACCTCATAGTGAAGCATAACCATAACACAAAGGGTATTTTTCTCAAGTTAAATTGCGACTACAAATGAAAGTTAAGGCAAAATAGACAACAAGGGTATCAACCAAAATCTAACACCATCTGTAATTGAAATCTAGCATTCAAATGGCATTACCCACTTAGTCAATTACAATAAACTTGCAATTCTAAAACCAGTCAATTACAAAGTACATAACAAATACCCCTCGAAATGAAGTAAAATAAAAAGAGGGTTGAGGGAAACTGAATACACCTTAAAACCCAAGCTTGGTTCTGCGCCAATGTCTGCGCTTCGCATTATACCTAAAAACCAACCACAACAATCACAGTAAATCCAATGGGGTCGACCAACAAAGAGAAAGAAAGAGGGTTTAGATGAGAATCAGACCTGATCTTGTTGTCAGTTCTCATACGAATCCAATTGGGGATTGGCCTATTTTGCCTCTGCTTCTTCGCCAACTTCTTCTTGATGATGAAGGTCTTGTGCGATGGCTAAGATCACAAATCAAACATCAACAATCAAACAATGAGTGTAACAGAGAGATAAAAGTATAGAAGAGAGAGAGAGAGTCACCATTTTCGATCCTGGTTTGAAGCTCGGCAACTGCGCAGAGTACACAAGGGAAACCCTAATAGGTTTCTCACTTTTATAGCTTGGATTCTTCATATGGTCCAGGGGTAAATTGGGCAAAATTTAAATTGGTGGATTGGATCAGGATAAAATAGGTAAGCTTGGATTCTTCATATGGTCCAGGGGTAAATTGGGCAAAATTTAAATTGGTGGATTGGATCAGGATAAAATAGGTAAGCTCGGGCCGGGTCGAGTTTTACTTTTTGTTGGAGCTTGGAGGATTGACCATTTGGTTGATTTGAAGCATAGCCTTGTGACCCGGGCACTTTTTTTTTTTGTAAGCAACGATATATTAAAAACTAAACCACAACAGGCAGTACAGAAGTAGCCAAGTCAACGAGGTCCGATGCCCCTAAGGGCTCAAAAATGGAAAGTGTTGGGGAACATGCTCCCAAGGCAACTAACGCATGCGCCTCAAAATTAAAGTATCTACTAAAAAACTGAAAGCGAAACTCAAGGAAACGGCCAGCAAGAAACTACATCTCTGGAGCAAGGGTGAGGGCTCCCCAAGAAAGGTCAGTAGATCCTGACTCGAAAGCATTGACAAGGCACCGACAGTCTGTGAGAACCATCACTCACTCCATACCCCTCCCCAGAGCAGCCTTCATGCCTCTAATCACTGCAATCGCCTCTGCCTCTTCAGAGTCTGCTGTCCTGGAGGTGTCGTGACCTGCATCCAAAATGGATAAATTATGAAATTTTAGAACAAAACTTGATCCCCCCCCAGCAAGTCTTTTGTCCTCCAGGCTCCGTCAACCAGGATGAAGAGCCACCCTTCTCCGATCGTGGGAGGAGGGTAGGAAGTCCCGACCCAGACCGGAGGCAGGAGGCAGAAGGTGGTATCACGGGGGGGGGGGGTGTAGTAATTTTTGGCCCTGTTCACAGAAGAAACTAGATTAGGATTATCATTGTTAAAAGAAAGGTCATTTTTGCTCATCCAGATAACATAGAAAACATAACTTATTTTGCCCTACAGAGAGAGGTCAGGGGCAGCCGTTCCCTGCCTGACAATCTTGCCAATGATGTCAGACAGGGATTCGGAATAAGGCCATAAAGAAACATTGAAAGAGTGGTTAGAAGCATACCAGAAATCATGAACTTTCTTACAGAAGAAAAAGGCATGTGTTGTGGTTTCTTCTTCTTTGCCGCATTTGGGGCACAAAATGTCAGAGTCAGCGCCCCGTGCCAGAAATTAGTCTTGGTGGGGATACTATCCTGGATAGCTTTCCAAAGGAAGAACTATATTCTAAAAGGGACCGCCATCTTCCAAATATGTTGTCCGTTATCATGCGAGTGCTCCAGATTTGTCTGATATGATGAGAGGTAGGCTGATTGCACCGTAAGCATACCATTATGGGCGTTTTTCCACCTGAGCGTGTCTTTTGCCGGATACTTGCTGAACGGGATACTAAGAATAAGGTTAGCCACATCAGGATGGAATAGGTCACGAATGAGCGTCTCTTTCCAGCTGCGCTGGGTGGGGCAGATAAGAGCCAAAACTTTGGAGGTCGTCCGATGAACAGGGGCTGGTCCATGAGGGCGACCAAGGAGGATACCCAGAATCCAAGGCTCAAGCCAGTAGTCGACGCTTTTCTATCCCCGATATGCCAAATGAGCTCTGGCCATATGTTATTTCTAGCATTTAAAATCCCTTTTCAGATCCAAGAATCGGAGACTTTAGCAGTGGAGAGCATAGGAGATTCTTTGGGCGAGTAACGTTTGATCAGATTGTGAGCCCAAATTTTGTCGGGTTCTTTTATGACTCTCCAGAAAAGCTTTGCAAGAAGGGCTTGATTGTGGGTGAGGGATGTCCTGATGTCCAGCCCACCTGTACATTTGGGGTGACAGATATTCTTCTAGCTAATGAAGTAGGTCTTGTTAGGGGCGGCACCATTGGTCCCCCACAAGAATCTAGCATTAATGGAGTCAAGCTTCTTACAAGTCTTGATAGGGAAAGGGAAAACGGACATGTGGTAAGAGGGAATTGCTGAGTTAGCAGCTTTTATGAGGGTAATTCTACCCGTTTGGGAGAGGTTTTTAGCTTTCCAACCATTGATACGATTCGAGAAACGATCAATAATCTCTTGGAAATTAAGGATTTTCTTGCGGTCGAAAGTGGGAGGGGATCAGAGGTATTTGTCCCTACCCGAGTCCCGCTTAATGTGGAGAATGCGTTGAATAAGCCTGTGATGCCGTTGGTGGCCATTTTTGCTGAATAGGATGCAAGATTTTTCTAGATTAATCTCTTAGCCCGACACTCTTTTAAAAGTGTCAAGGGCATCTTTAAGAGTGCCCGCCTCCTCCAGGGTAGCTTTGCAGAAGATGAAACAGTCATAGGCAAAGAGGATGTGAGAGACTGGAGTGCTGCCCCTAGCAGTCTTGATGCCATGAAGATCTCATTTACTCTCTGCTTTAAGAAGGATACACGAAAGAACCTCCGTACAGATAAGGAAAATGAAAGGGGAAAGAGGGTCGCCTTGTATGAGACCTCTTTCCGGTTTTAGGAAACCATAAGGGGAGCCATTAAGATTAAAAGAGATGGCAGTGGTGGAAATGCATTGATGGATCCAAGTGCATCATTTCTCACAAAAACACATGGCTTTCATGGTGTCACCCAGGAAGCTCCACTCCACTCTATCAAAAGTTTTGTTAAGGTCAAGTTTTACTGCCATGCTGCCGAACGTTCCTTTCTTTTTAGCTAAAGATTGGAGGATCTCTTGGGCCATGATGATGTTGTCAAAAAAAATTCAGCCAGAGACAAAAGCGTTCTGAGTGGGGGAGATGAGTTTTTTAAGGAAGGGCTTCAGTCTACCGGCCAGAATTTTGGTAATGATCTTAAATTTGACATTACAGAGGCTGATGGGACAGAAATAAGCAGGACTCGTAGGGTTCTTGATCTTAGGAATAAGAGTAATGTTGGTATGGTTAAATTCGCCCAACATGTAGTTCGTCTGAAAAAAACTTTGGATGGCTTGAACGAGGTTCAATTTGACAGTGTCCCAGGATTTTTGGTAGAAGAGAGGCATAAAACCATCCGGTCCTAGAGATTTTTTGGGATTCATGGAAAATATGGCTTCTTTAACTTTTGTCATGGAAGGGATCTTGATCAGGGTGTTATTGTCTTCTGTCGAAACGATCTTTTCCATAACCTGGAGGTCTCCAATCTTAGTGGGAGGGGTGGAGGATTAGAATAGGTTTTTATAGAAGTTAAGGAAAGCCTCTCCAATGTCTTTTCTATCATGCGCCCAGGATCCATCAGCTCTGTGGATGTTCTAGATATAGTTTTGACGATGCTTGCAGAGTGTAGCCACATGAAAAAAATCTGGTGTTACGATTTCCTTCCTTGAGCCAGAGCTCTCTGGATTTATCTTTCCACAAAATTTCCTCCTGGGTGAAGATGGAGTCCAGCTTAGTCTGAAGAGAACTTTCCGCCAAGGCAGTCTGCTCAGTAGTAGGTTCAAGCTAGAGCTTGCCTATTTCTTATCGGAAATCCTTGGCCAAGTTAGAATTTGCGTTGATGTCCTCTTTGTTCCAGGTTTGTAACTCCCGCTTAGTGTGTCAAAGCTTCTTACACAGCCGGAGCGACCAGGAGCCAATCTGTTCTACCTCCCAGGCTTTCTTGATGACCTCTTGGTAGTCAACGAGGTCAGGCCAGACGGGGAGGAAGTGAAATTGCTTGAGGAGTTGATGGGTGAGAGGGGCCGTATTAAGGAGGATGAGACCGTAGTCAGACCCAATGATAGGGAGGTTCCTGATGGTCGCCTCAAGAAAGTTGGTTCTCCACAATCCTGAGGCATGGCCCCGATCTAATCTAAGCTTAGTCTAATCCCTCACTTTTCTTATGTTGGACCAAGAAAACGGGACACCCGAGAAGCCCAAGTCAATCATAGCCGAGTTGAACATGAATTCTTCTAGGGGGTTAGGGAGGGATCTGTCGAAGGGAATTTTCCCAAAATTTTCTTCTTTACAGACAATACAATTGAGATCGCTGATAATAAGCCAGGGGATAGGGATTCGGGTAGCCATTTGCGAAATAGCCGACCAGTAAGGGAAACGATTTTGGGCTTTCGGCGGACCATAGGTAAATGAACACATCCATTGAACCGGCAGGGACGCCGGAGAAGGGCTATGCCCAAGAGAAGAAATAAGAACGTCAATGCCTCTAGGAGAGGAGGCCAGAATGTGAATATCAATGTCCTTATTCCACGCAAGCCAGATGCCTCCCCCGTTATTGATAGTCGCAGCCTCCATATGTGAGTGATCGTAGCCCAGCTTGGCAAACTTCTTAAAAGAGTCAGGGTCGGAGGTCTTGGTTTCAGACAGGAAGATCACATCCGGGTTGTACTTACTTTGAATGTTAAGGAGTTCTCTAAGGGTGGCAGGTTTTCCGCTACCCCTGCAGTTCCAAGAAAGAACTATCATTTATCACCGAGGGCCGATGTTGGGCCCGTTTCTAAAGGATACTAAGTGTTGTATGGACGATGAGTGCTGGTAGGACGAGTGTATTTACCGGTGTCAATTATTCTAATTTTGCCAATAGTGATGGCAGCCACAAAACGGGAAAAATCAGAGGGATGCGGTGAGGCAATGAGAGCCTGTGCTGAAGCACAGAAAGATCTACGGATTTCAGCAAAGCCCCTCCTCACCCCTGTATGCGACGTAGAGGACTTGCCCCTTATCGCTTTCAGAGTGGTCCAGGCCAACTTGATACAACGATGAAGGGCTACGCTAGTGTTCAAACCATAAAGCCTCCTAATATAATCCAAACCCGTAGTCCAATAACCCCTCTCCGCAGACTTGGCGAACCAAGTCGTGGGGGTCTTGATTCTAGTGTGCACATTTAAGATTTCATTTCGAAAAATAGGTCTGGTAAGTCTAAAGCCTGGGGGTCTACCCCGGTCAGGTTGGGGTCTGATATGACAGTTACCTTGGGGCCTTCCCCGGTCAAGTTGTAAGGTACGGGGAACGTAAAATCTAGATTTGTGTCGTCTATGCCCAGGGGGTCAACCCCGATCAGGTTGAGAGATTGGGGGAAAAGTACATAACATAGGAAATAGTGAACTAACATGTATAGCAAAATTTCTACCATAATCCTGGAAAGTAACAACAAAAGTGAAAGGAAAAGGAATAATGGGTACTTTGGCTGATTTAGAGTCTCCCGTACCTTCCGCTGCGTTTGAAGAAGCTATGTGAATGCGTTTCCTTTTTCCTTTATTTCTTGTATTGCTTCCAATTCTGCCTTAATCCTGAGCGGTCTGATTGGATTTTCATCCTCAGCTTTAATCCCGAGCGGTCTGAGGATGAAAATCCAATCTCAAGTGGTGAAGGCTCTCCGTGGATGAGAATGCCGGCGTTAAAGCTGAGCTAGGTAAAATATTAACCGGAACAGACAAGGGAGTCTTTTCGGTCGGGCTGAGAAGAAAGAGGAATTGTGTCGAAGTCGGTCTTTGATCGGCCTTTGGTCTGATCGGCCTCTTCTTGAGGGGTTGGAAAAAGGGAGTATTTTGTAGTGGGGAGGTAAAACTATAATAGTCCACGATCTTTTGGCCCAGGCCCATTACTGAACTTGGCCCTAGTAGCGAGATGTTCTTTGCGAAATCTTAAGAGGGTACGGATCAAGTATGGGTTTATGAGCAGAGAAAGTTGGGCTTCCAATGATGAGCTTTGGTTTCTTTGAATCTAAACCGTAAGACTGACTTGAGCTCAACAATACTGGGCTTTTCAACTTTGGATCAGTTTGTTACAGAGACTGCTTGTGGCCCAACTCAGAATGACTACCGTTATGATGGTTTTGAAAGTGGGTCCTGAGCTCGATCAAAAAGTCATACTTAAAAGATTTGTTTGCCCAAAAATTGGCTTGGTTAGAAAAGAGATGTGACGCTGCGGGCCCAAGAGCCAGGTCGTCATGCCGTTCGGTACGCTGCTGCCTCAATGCATGTATACTATTGATGAGATAGAGATGTGATGAGGTGGATCCCTCCAAAAGAAATGATTTGTAATGAGTGGGTGAGGGTCCCATGTGTCCCATGTGCTCCTTTCCATGGCGATTTTGGCATAATTTTATGGCGGGCTCATCAAAGTTTAGAATTATAGCTGTTTCGGGCCCACAAAAAACTGGGACGGACGAACAGCTGCCATACTGTTCAGCTTTCTTGCTTGATTTATATAGGTTTCCACTGTATCGAAACTGTTCATTATCTGTTTGTGATTCCGACCTGAGCCGAAACTGATGGTGCCAATCCGAGATATGTTGCTGATTGTGAGTCAAATTGTAGAGGTAGTTCTGCTGGAGGTTATTGGAGGGTTCTGTGACGGATGGTTGTAACTCTGTTTCTGTCAAAATTAGGGTTTCGTCTCTTTGGTTATTCTGTCGATTCATCGTGGTTCTTTGGTCATCGTTCATTTCCTGTTCATGTTGGGAGGGGTCTTAGTGTTTGTTTGTAGGGAGATGATTGTCATAGTAGAAATTCTTGAAACGTGGAACGGTGATGTTTTTCGGAGGGTTTATTTGGATGTGCAAACCGTAATGAGACATGAATTTATCGTGTATATTAAGGCTTTTCCTCTCTTGTTTCACCTTCGCATACCGATTGCAAGTGAATAGAGTATGGGTAAGAATTCCACAATACGGACAAAATCCCCCTAAACGTTCATAACAGACTGTAATCCGGGCGTCTCCGAACTGAGGCGGCAGCGATATCGGAATGGACAAAACCAACAGGTTTTTTGTGAACAGATTAACCTGGATGCGCACAAAACTGCCTCAACAGTTTTCGGTAGCGTCTTCTATCCAATCATCTCTAACATAGTCTCCAATTTTGTTACCGATGATACAGAGCATCTCTTTACCCAGCATGCAGCACAGAAAACCTAAAATTTGAACCCAACACAGGAACTTTGGGAATCTGATTTTTGACTGGTGTAACATCGGATTGAAGCGCTGTTGAACAATGGAATACCCAAACACATTCACCGGTTGGGAATGTAGGATGGTTTCCAGGTCCTTAGGGTTGTCAAAATTTGTAATAAATACTCTTGATTCCCGTTGGAAAAAGAAAGGGAGACACGTGGGATAAGCTTCGCCCATGCTCGCAGGACTCCATCCATGATAATGTGTTTCTTTATATCCAGTAAAATTGACTTGAAAGCAATGGCATTTTCCCATTTATTTTTGAGATATTTCCAAGTCGAGTCTTCAAGGTGAATAACCGGAACGGGGTCGTGTGTGGTGATTCCTTTCATGAGTTGTGTAAGTTCGTTTGCCTCCTCAGACTTACTGTGAGTGGTCGGCGTTTCTCTTGTGTTCATCGGTGGCTGTATGAGGGAGTGATTGGTGGAAGAAGGGTAGTAGGTGACCGTAAAGGTTGTTGGGTTTAAGGTTTAGTGTGCATTTTGAGATTTGCATGGATTAAGGCTTAAGGTTTGCGGCTAAAGAGGGAGCGTGAAAGAGAAGGAAGATGTGGTGGGGGAGAGAGAGGAGAGTCTAGAGGAGTGGTGGGGGGTAGGCAGTGGACACAGGTAGGATGAAATGGGTGGGGCGGAAGCTAGGAGGGAGGGAATGGAGGGGAAGGGAGAAGGGAGAGGGGAAGTTTTTTGTAGGTGATCAATCCCCGTAACCCGGGCACTTGGATTCACTTGTGTCCGCCCTTGTCTAAATTTTTATATTTTATTTTTGTTAGGAAAGGTTTGGCGTGGAACCCGAACCGGGTTGGGGTATCCTCACCGACTCCTAACTTAGCTAACAAGTTAGGTCTTCTTGGAGAGAGTTTTAGGAAGAGCTATTTAATATATTTTAGGGCACTACCCTCCATAACACCAAATTTTGATCATAATAGAAGCTTTATTTCTCTCTCATATTATTGTCTCTATATTGTGTGTGTTTGATTGATTGCTTGTTTACTAAGGAGATTGAAACCTAAAACGTTATCTACTACGTGACCAAGGAACTAGTGGGATTCTAAATTGGTTTACAATTTTCCTTTCTCTTCAAGATCAAGGTATAAAAACTACAAATCTTAACTATTTCAAAGTTCATATACTCTTAGATCTACATGATATGAGCCTTTCTATCTCTTTGTTATAATATATAATGTTTGTGTTATAGTTATGCATGATTAGATTTGTTATGATATATAATTGAGATTTAAGTGTTGATTTGAAAAGAAAAAAAAGGGTATTAAAAAAGTTTATTTTTCAATATTTTCCCTATTTTAGGGTTTTTGCATGTTTTGGCCGCTAATATTAAAAAAAAAACCCGCGTGATTATGTTCTGAAATACCATCCTGAGAGGAATAGTATTTTTTGCCATTTTCTATGCTCTAGGGGGTCGGAACTGTCAACGAAAATAGGTTGGTGGTTGTTAAGCTCTACTGGCACAAAGTTGCTGATATCAGGCTAGGGTTAGACCCTGGCGCTAAGTCACAACTAGGGTTTCCTCATGTTGTTGACGTCATACTTGGGTCACTACCAGCTTATATCACCGGTTTAGACCCGATGTTATCGGGTCAACCCTTGATGACATGTCACTAGGACCGCATGCGGACTATCAAGGACAACTACTGCTGATGTAGCATGTGGGGACGCATGCAGACGTAGAGAGGCCAATCACGCGCTAACCTGCCTACTGACACACATTGCTAACGTGGAAAGGTTAGCCAAAGCTGACAAAGCAGTGTGGACCCATAGTACTAACGTGGCGAGGGCAGTCAGCGCTGACTATCATAGTGAACCCACTGTTGACATAGCATGGACCTCACCATGCTGACATAGTAGTGGACCCTACTGCTGATGTGTCAATGTGGATCCCACTGATGGCGTGGCAGGGACCACCGAAGATGTTGCAATGAACTTCACCGATGGCGTGGCATAGCCCATATTTGACGTAGTAGGGCCTACATCTGACCTGACAATGAACCAATAGATGATGTAGCAAGGCCCATGTATGTCATGGCTTACTAATGGGTTAGGGGACGCATCACCACCACAACCAGCAATGCAGCAACATGTGTCAGCCAGCGAATAGATTAACATGTCATACCACACGGATCACACGTGTCGAGGGCACGATCGGACGTGCCAAGGCCGGACTACGAACGAAGGCACGTACGAGGGGAACAAACCCATGCTACCATGCCAACGTACCTACTGTGCCAACCATGCCACCGTGCCAGTCGTGCCTCTATGCCAACTGTACCTCTGAGTGTCAGGTGCATACCAAAAGGGCATGCACTTCACATGCTGAGGACCCATGGACTGTACGGCCAGACATGCCAAGGGCATGTGCACCCCACGTGGCTTGGTGCTGGACCTGAACCAGATATGTCATGATTCAGTTTGTCATATTTGAACTGATCTAGATCCGATCATATTTGGTTCAATTTTGAAAAAAAAAATTCTTTCTTTTTCTATAGGACTCAGTCCTGAGGGGGGGCCCAAATTTTTTTTTTTAAATTCCATAAAAAAAATTAACTTGAGAGGATGTCTACTAGTTTTTATATGGCTTAATATATATGAGATATATGTAACACTCGTTTAATAGCTATCTATAGTATCTTGCGATAGCTAACTAGGATATTAAAGTACCCTATATGTGACCCTAGATAACACCAAACCAAAGACTAATTCAGATACGACTGAGAGTCATAACTTAATAACTCCAATACTTGGAGATTAATTGAGAATTGATATTGTCTTGTTTCTAAGAACATGGATTTTGAGGAACCATTTTTTTGTATCTAGGTATAATTAGATGTTACTTGATAACGTATAGAAGTACATATATACTTATAATAATCTCTTGCATCTTTAAATCGTTAGTTGAAGGCAAGCTTAATCTGTCTATCTTTGAAACTCAACAAACTTTGTGGATAAAACCACTTGTTTGTTAAACATCTAATAATCCCTATATTCATCACAAATGGGTCATTCGGCTAGAATATACAAACCTTATAAAGCTATGGGACTTAAAATACCCTAGTAATTAGATAAGGATCCCAACATCGAGTTGTTTTAATTATTAATATTGGCTAAGAATCTATTAAAAAGCAAATTTAAGGTTAAGATCACCAATTTTTATGGTAAATATAGGATTTAACACTTAGAAAGAATTTCATGAGTTTTAAAATAATGAACGAGGCTCAACCTAATAGTATGATTGAGAATCATTTATTTTTCTTCAATTCTAAGTACTATTATTTGTCTTATATGCATCTAAAATATTTATCAAGAATTATTATTGATTAGATCTACATTTTAGCGTAACAGATGTCTGTGATGCTTCAAGGCATTAATTATCCTCAATTGCAGCTAGACGGCTCTAACTATCTCATTTGGTGTATGGATGTTCAAATCCAACTGTGATCAATGGGTATATCCCAGACGATTTTTCTTAGTAACAACAATTCTAAAACTTATAAGGCATTGACCATGTTAGTTATTCTCCATCATCTTCAGCCAGAGCTAAAGTTTGAGTTGTTCTCAAGGAGAAATAGGCTATAATGGAATTCAAGATGTATACAGATTTGATTCAGGCCTTGCTCCTTGTTGAGTAAGAAGGTAAGCTAGTTATGAAGAATAACATTTTTACCCTCCTAGGAGGAGGCTTGTAGCTGTTGCTCAGAAAATCATATCTGATTATCAAAAAAACCTTGAACGAGGTTCTGGCACGTAATAGGCAGGCAAATGACTGTGAGGGACAAGGATCCTTAGGCCCCCATAAGAAGATAAGGTTTAAAACAGTTGGCAGGCCTAGGAAAGCGGAGAAGAAATCAAAGCAATATCAGGGATCTTCCTGCTATAAAATAGAATAGGACATTGAGCGCAAAACTATCTTGCACCGTGGGTGACCACAGGCAAATAAGTCTTAACTCACCACCGTAATTATGAAGTTCCTTTGGAAATTGTAGCAGCTGAGTTCTTCGGTGATACTAATGCAGACATGGATTATCGTACGGAGTGATCAACAATAGTTATATCTCAGTAGATGATCAGTGATGTCACATTAAAAGTACACTAGTAGTTTTATAAATGTTGGTGGCATACATTATTTTAGTATTCATCTTTGAGATAGTTATATTTTTTGTATGTTTATTATTCAAATTATTGCTTAAGATAGTAGATAATTTGATGCATGATAGTTCCTATCTACTATATATAAGTAGCCCAATGGATTTGTCTACTCATAGAATTCTAATTGAAAATCATATGAGTCACGATAATTGTTTGATAGACAGTGGTACCATGCAGTACTTGATTCTATGGGATAGAAAGTACTTCTCGTCTTTGACCTCGTTTGTTGGAGACATCACAACTACGATTGGGTCGGTTAGTATCGTAGAGGGCTCGGGGAGCGTCACGCTATTATTTCCTAACGGCACAATACTAGGTATTAAATCCACTTTGTATGCTAGTAAGTCCACCAAGAATTCACTAAACTTTAGGGATATACATGATAAAGGTTACCAAGTAAAAATAATAGGGGACGATGACAGCCAGTTCTATGCATTACTTATTCGGCTAAATTTCAAGAAATTAAATTGAAGCGGTGTCCAATATATGCCTCAGGGTTTATTCTACAACTTGTAGGCATGTTAAAACATATACAATCACTATTTATCTCTGTTACAAGATAAATCATTTAGGATTTAGCATAATCATTTCAGATATCCTGTAGCACGAATGATGAAGAAGGTTATCAATAGTACCTCTGGACATTTACTAATAGGATAAAAGATCCGAGTACTGCAAGATTGCCCGTATAACGCCTACTTTCAAGGAAAGTTAATTGTCCAGCCTAGCAAGACCAAGGTGGAGTTGAAGTTTCTAACCTTTCTCCAACGTATCTATGGAGATATATGTGGACCTATCCATCCACATAGTGGTTCGCTTAAATACTATATGGTCTTAATTGATGCATCTACAAGATATACAGATGTTTGCCTATTATCGTCTTAGAATATGGTATTTCCACGGTTACTTGTTCAGATTATATGATTGCGGGCACATTTCCTAGATCACCCAATCAAATATATGTAATTTGACGGAGCTGGCGAGTTTAACCCCAAAGCTTTTAATGATTATTGTACTGTTAATGGGATAGATGTCGAACATCCAATACCCCATGTCCATACCTAGAATGGGATGGCGGAGAATCTAATCATGTGATTGCAACTAATCGTTAGGCGACTTTTATTGCAAATAAAGCTTTCGAATATTGCGTGGGGTCATACTATTTTATATGCTGCCACCCTGATTAGGATTTGTCAGACAATAAATAATTAATTTTACCCAAAACAAGTAGTAACTGGGACCGATCCCAGTGTCGCTCATCTTCAAGCATTTGGATGTTACGCATAGGTGCCGGTCGTACTGCCTCAACGCACGAAGATGGGAAGCCAACATCCGTTAGGCATATACGTGGGTTATGATTCTCAATCAATCATTTGATACTTGGAACCCATGACCGGCGATGCATTTACTGTGAGGTTCACAGATTATCACTTTGATAAGACGATATTCCCAGCATTGTGGTGAGATATGACAGTCAATACTGAGAATATTTCCAAGTTTAATTGGAAAACCCCTTCATTATCTCATCTAGATCCTATAACAAACCTGGGTGACAAAGAAGTTCAGTAGATTCTATACATGCAACGTATCATCAATGAATTGTCGGACACATTCAGTGCTGCTGTAAAAGCAATCAAGGTGTTGTAACTAGAAGTAATGCATTTGCATGACTGGATGTTCAGGGAACAAGTGTATGCCCGCAAATAAATCTAAGTCGCGCGTTACGAGAAGTGGCCCTGCTATAAAGAAGGACGTTGAGCCCAGGGGCTAAGAAACAACGTATAGGAAAAGAAAAGACTAATGGAATCTATCCGGTTCATCGAGGATGGAACCCCCCATTGACAATACTAAAATGGCTACGTATCCACTTGACACATTAGTAACAAGCCCGTTGAGGCACATGTACATGATAATAGAGAAATCGTAATTAACTTTATCAGTAATGACATCACGTGGGATCGTTCAGAAGTAGTTATTGACAACATATTTAACTTCACTGCCATACTTGGTGATGCACTGGAATTATTGCCTCAATGAATTCCTGCTACTGTTATAATATATCGGTAAGTAGGGTCGAACCACGCTGGGGATTGGTGTCAATTCTTCAGTTTATGAATGGGGGTTTTGGCTATTTGCTAGAGAGCTGGCTAGAGATTATTTTGTGAGGAAATGAATATTCTAGTAGAAAGACTATGAGTTCAGAATTTTATATCCCCTACTCGAGCCTTTCTTATCTAGATCTACCTGTGGGGATATCTTTTAAAATTCTCTTTGAATACCCTTCTAAGGGGCTACTACTCGTGGTTGTCCTGAATCGGGGCTCTCCTTATTCAGGACAAATTTTAGACCTTTCTTTTTAGGGGCAATGTCTCACCATCAGTATTTGATCTAAAGAAAAAGGGATAATTTAGTCCTAAGCTTATTAAGAATCAGGACCTTGTAGTGCCCTAGTAGGCATTGCCAGAGTCCTGCCACTTTTAAGGCTTTAAACCCTTCTTATAGTCCACCTGGGTCCTCAGATGTGATCTTAATAAGGACCTACACCACTACCTCTTAGTTGAGTAAGCTAGGACATGGCTAGTCTACAAAGAGCGCCACCTACCCTAGTCTCTACCTCATAAAAGATTGAGGCCTAACTAATCCTCCAGGAGCACCCTCTTTGAGTGACGTACACCTATCCCTCATTAGTCATTTGGAGGAGATTAAGAATAGGGATTAGTCTCACTTAAGAGTGTTAATCCTTCTAGTCCCTCCCTCAGACTTCTGAGGAGGAGGACTTTCTAGGTCTCCAAGTGCACATTCTCATAGAAAGACAGACTGATAAGCCTCTTAAGTCTTAAGGAAAGACACCAGGAATAAGGGATTGACTTAATTAAAAGCATTAACCCTCCGAGACCATCCCTCAGACCATTGAGAGGGAGACCCGAAGGCGACCCAATAACTAGACTCAACTAATGACTACTTAGGTAGGTTGACTTCCTTTCTAGCCATATAACTAAGGAGTTTAGCCGGCCATACCAGGGTTTCTACCCAAGAAAATCTAAACTAATACACTTAACACTTAAACAAAAAGCTTTCTCTTGAATTTTATTCCTTTGAGAGGTGATGATTACAATTGAGGGGAGGTTTCTTTTATAGCTGAAGAAACTAATGCCCTTTTATTACATGAGCAATATAGGAATAAACTAAACTGAGTTTTTTTTCTTTTTCTTTTGCCTTTGACGTATAAAAGGTTTAAAAGTCAATTGGTTAAAACTTGCATACAAAGCCACCTTGTTGAAACACCGACCTCCTAAGGCATAGGGACCCGTAATCGCGGGTTTATGGAGGCCCAGGCCTTGATCTTTGGTTGGACTTCTCTTGGGCTTTTTTTAGATTTAGAATTATACCTAGATCTGGCCCTGTCATCTTGGAATGTGCAAAATATATTTTGGTTACTCCTTGGAGACTAGGGAACTATTTAAACTATTAGGATTAATATCTGAGTTTTGGTGTAGCTTTAGGCTTGATCTACTATATTTCAGCAGTGCTTTGGCTACTCATATTGCATCTGGAATTATAAATGCATAAAGAAGGTTTTTTAAGGCTTTTAACTTCTATTTTATACCAAGTTCTCTTATGAGGGTCTATAATCCTTAAAATTGAGAGCATAGTCATTTGTCACACTTATTAGTAACTCAAGACAACCAAAATGACTTGGTTTAGGTGCTTTAAAATGTAAGATTTTAGTACTTATCGCACCCCTAAAACTTATCATTTTTGCTTGTCCTCGAGTAAAATAAAATTAAATGAAATTACACTAAGTCATTTTTGCAGTACTCGCGATTGCATTTAGTATATGCAATAAGCCGTTAAACCCCCAAGTCTCTCTGGTTGACGAGTATTGTCTCGTGAGGGTTTACAGTATATATTCCCATAAAATTATGATGCAACCTATCAATTATAATTGTTCAACATAAAAGAGTGTCTATAATGGTAATACATGTACTAGTGCCAACTCTGTGAAATATTAAATAAATTATTCATGATAATCTTAGTACATTGTCGAGTTGTCACAGTAAATTCAGTAAAATTTCTGAATTGGTGTGTGTATGTGTGTGTGTGTACTCAGTCAAAAAGGTTTTAACAAAGAAATGCCTAAAATTATTTCCTCAGTTTCATATGGTATCTTTTTCACCTCAAAAAAAGATAAGGGTTTATAGTATTTTTAAATCGAATTTTATTTCAACATCGACAATCGATAGTGCAACGATTAATGAGATCATGAATTTAAGGATGTTAAATTTGGAGAAAGTTTATATATGATACTTGAAGGTTATTCGAGGCTCGGATATCTCGTTTAGGTCTCTATAGTTATCCTCAAGTTTTCTAATTATGACCAAACTATTCATCTAGACTAAGCAGTAAATGACTATTGTGAGAGTGTTTTAACTGAGTACTTTTCTAGTGAATTAGTGTAACAAGAGGACAATGCAATAATCTACTCATAAATAATAACATTACTATGACAAAGTTTCAAAACTAGATGCATCCATTACTTAATCTGAAATATAAATGCATACTCTTTAGTTTTAATGTAGGACAAAAATAATTATGCATGTAACATTTTTGTTTTATTTTTCCCTGAAAATAACTTTATTTTTCCCAAAATCAATATGTAACCCCATACCCCCAAACTTGAAATGAACATTATCCCCAATATGTTAGATATTCAAGAGAAATAAATTAATTGCTAGAGATAAGGATGATATTACCATTGTTGTGCAAAAATGAAATGATGTGAAAGACAAGATATATTCTTAAACAAACATTTCATTGGGGAATCACAAAGTAAGTAATAAAAGAAACTACATGACAATTTTTGTTTTTATGATTTTCACTTCTTTTTTTTCTTTTTTATAGACTCAAATAAAGTGAGAATACATAAATAGATAGATCATAAGAACTAAGGCTAACGTCCTCTGATGTTACAACCAGTGCGGCGGGTACTAGACTCTTTAAATCTAGCTGAGAATGACATCTACAGCTCCACCTGTGTTGCAGCGGACGCGACAGATCATTTTCCTTTCCGCGTGTAGAGCAGAACAAACTCTTGATCACTCCCCCAAACATCTTCAGAACATCCCTTTTAGCTAGGGGTGTCTTCAGATCGGATCGGATTAAAAATGAGAGGGTTCAGAATTTTTCAGGTTTTTTTTCGAAAGCCAAAATTCCATTTCGATCGGATCCAAATTTTTTGGAATATTCGAAAAGAACACTCGGAAATAGGGAATATTTGTGGTTTTCATATAAAAACTCGATCTTAATATTTTCAAATCATTATATCTTTGCATTATTCATACTATATGTTACATACTATCATCACAACATCTCTAACAAAAACTAAACCATTAATCTATAAACAAAAGGTTAAAAACTAATAAGAAAACTCAAAAAATTCGAATCGGACATTGTTCAAAAAATTCGGAATCATAAACCCATATCCGATTATTTTTGGAAAAAATCAGAATTCGGATTTTTGGAAATCGGAATATCAATATAACGATCCAAAATCGGAAAAAATCGGATCGGATTTTGGAAAATTCAGTAGTTTGGAAAAAAAGATGCAACCCTATTTTGAACATATTAGTGTGAAGCCCGTAATTCATATGGATTAGGACTATGAATCCTAGTATGTATAGGAAACCTAAAGACCTACATCTATATGAAGGGGAGCAACACGAAGTGCAGGAGATCTCAAAAGCAATTGGAGGTACAGTTATGTGTCTTCATCAATAGGATTAAGCTATCAGCATGTTAGTTAATGTTAATTGATTTACATACTAAATCCTCAGTATTGAAAACGTGATTATTTTGTTAGTTTTCCAAGAACAACCACCCAAACTTATGGAAAATCTCACGCCAGAAGATGAAGATTTCATATTGGCATAAAAATAGTGGAAAGGGGCATCTTAAAAGTTAACCTTCAATTTGCAATGGATGCTGCTAAAATCCTTAAAAATAGTCCATGGCATGTGCTAGGAGCTATTGTTTCAATTCAACAATCCCCAAGACCTCCCCAAAGATGTGGAATTTCATCTCATTCCCTTATGGGTCCAGGTTCACCAAATCCCCCCAATTATGATAAATCATATTGTAGGTGAAAAAAATTGGTAATAACATTGGTATTTTTCTCGAGTATGATGAAGAACCTAGGGTGTGTTTGGAAGCCAAAAAAATGAAAAACCAAGTTAGAAAATTAAAATTTTAAAAATGGTTTCTCACTTTGGGTGTTTGGCAACCAAAATAAAATGAGAAATGTGTTTTCTCATAAAGAAAATATAAGCCAAAAAAGTAGGAAACAGATTCCTATCCATTTAGATGATAAACATTGTTTCCTCTTGAGAAATGGTTTCTCAAGAAAAAAAATTAAGGTACAAAAAATTCTTATAATCAAAGTTCTCCTGGACAAAAAAAAAAGCTTTTGTTCAAGAGAGGACTGAGAGCTACTTGAGGTATTAAGTTCAAAGGCCAATTTAAATATGAAAATCATCATGGTTTTTATTACTTTTATGAAAGGACCGATGTACAAGGAAGATAGATGCAAAACTTTTATATCCTCGGTAGATGGCATTGATCCAAAAACTGGTCCCAGAAGAAGAAAGTTTTCAAGCGTTATTTACACAAACATGGAGTTTGAGAAATTTAAGGTGCTCCATAACCAAGTCCTAAACTGGAGAATGCAGACTCCCAATATGATCAACGAAGAGTCTTGCTCGGTGGTTCAGGTCAACAATAATCCACGAGATCTGAGTTACTAGCCTAACATAAGCCATTTGTCTAATTTATCAACACTTAGAACTAAGGAGCTCATGAAAGTTGACACATGGAAGATTAAGTACATGCAAATGCAAAGTGGTGAATCCTTTACTCACAAAAATCAAGTGGCACTTCATATTTTACAATTAAATTTATCTCCTCTTTTGTAAGAGCATATACATCAGTAAGGTCGTTTTAAATAGACTAAAATGCCTCAACAGTAACCCACCTTGATTTTTACACAGCAGTGCAAAACTGACACAGGGTTGCCTGAGCCCAACACAGTTTAGAACTGCATGGCAGTAATGAACGACCAAGATGTAGTCGCGTGGTTAAATCTTAATGAGCTATATCTGCTGCTTAGTTCAGAACTGTGCAGCATAAGAGCCAATCACAAGCAGTCATGTGGCCATAATTCATATTTTTAATGTCGCACAGTTCATAACTACGTGGCTTGGTCTGTAAGAAAAGAGTACATCCTTTCCTTCTCAACACTTAGTTTTTTTTATCATTCTACATTTAAAAACTCTTCCCTCCAAAGCCCAACACTCAACCCAACCTCATAAGTTAGAGTTTTCTCTACCAAATATGTTTTATAAACTCCAATCATAATGTCAGGAGAATCATTATCGCAACCGCGCAACAAATATCCCAAAAGCAAACGCAATACTTATATCGAAGTTACGTGGATAGGTAAAGAACATTTATGAGTGCCATTATTGATCACCATTAATAATCCCTTCCTAGCTCTTGATTATTTACACCGAGTGAACGTTCTTCAGGAGAATTGGGTGCATATTAGCATTGGATCGGAGGACAAACCCGTAACATTTCTTTGAAATTTTTGTATTAAAATATGGTTTTGCAAATGTTTGATGAAATTCCCGAATAAAATTCTAATGTATTTTTTATGTTTGAATGTAGAACCAAGATAATATAATATGTCGTAGATCACTAGACAAAGTATTGAAGTGGTACGAGCTTATCTCTGACTATCCATCGATAAAGAAATTGATCGACGATATAGGTTTTTAGAAATTTTTATCGATTAAGGTAGGGAATAGCGATAACTGATTGGTTCATGCTCTGGTGAAGCGATGGTGGTCATCCACCCATACATTTCATTTCCCTTGCGGGGAGCTTGGCTTTGTGCCATTAGAATTTGTAATGCTAATGGTTCTCCCTTGTGGAATAGGAATTGATCTCCCTTATGACGATAAGTATTCGAATGTCGATAAGGCTTCTAAGTTGTTTCTTGGGATTACAAGCAATGATATAAAGTACAGGAACATCACGTTAGTATTTTGGAAGTCACATATGAAGGATTTGAATCCAAGAGAAAAGAATTACCCTTACATATATAAAGGACTTGATTATTGTGTATGCGAAGGCTTTTGTTGCATATATGATGTGAAACCTATTCTTTACAAATGGTAGCACCTCGCTTATTATGGGTTATCTTGCCACTGTAGAAGTTGGGCATATTTTAGGTAGGACAAAGTATGATTGAGGATCCCTGATCATGGCTCCATTGTATCGGGGACTGGACCTAGCATCAGTAAAGAAGATTGAGCATGATATGAACTCGTTGCTTGGATTCTAGTCATTTTTGGAGTTTTGGCTCTATAAGTACTGCAGATTGGGGATGTACATTATAAAGAATCTTAACTTCTAACATATTTATCCCCGTATGGGTGCATGGGTGAAAACTGAGAGTAAATCGAAAGCTAAAATTCACCATTTATTTGAATTGATTAGGAACATGATTTAGTGGAATGGCAGAGAAAACATTGATTGGCAACTGTGGTTGAGGTCCATAAATAGAATCCGTGGGGAGGTAAAATACACAAAAATTCTTAGTGCAAAAAGGGTTCCATACGTATCAGTCATGTACAAGAATAGAATTCTTTGGTATTTGGGAGGGAGATGTTCGTGTCAAATCACCGGGGTAGACGGTGTTCCCTATGAACCCCCCCTCCCCTCCCGCACCGATATTATGGAGTTTCCACATTTCAATCTCACTGTATGGGCACAATTAAAGGAAATCAAGCCATTGTATTCTTGAGGATATCTATTATATGACGTATTGGAGGCACGTTCACCCAAATCCTAGGATTGGTTATACTTTAGTGAAGAGGGTTGGAAATATGTGGATGCTCGAGCGTGATCTCGTTAGACCCGATGTACGTGTGCCACAAACTTCAAATTTAGGTAAATCGTCTCAGGTGGAGAACTATGGAGTGGACGTGATGTTAGATTATCAGGATATTGGATGGTTCATAGATATGGTGAGAACCGACAGAGAGCGTAGTCGAATACCGATCCCAGCCATCGAGGTCCAACAACCATGTCCAACCAAGTATACTGTGAATAAGTTATAATAGTAAAACATTGGAATGCGGCAAGTAGCATATGAAGATTTAAGGCAAGATATTGATTGTATATATGGGATAGACGAACAACTGAGACGGCCACAGGAAATTCTCTAACTCACGGGAGAGAGGCTATCTGAGATGTCTATTATGTATGAGACAGATCTGGAGGTGTAGTGTACCTTAGATGATAGCCTCACACGTGGGCGTAGAGTGAGGAAGGGTGGTCATCATGATTAGGTTTATGTTTATTTAGTACATTTTCCCTACTAGTTTAAACAATGTTTTATGTTATTTGTGTTAAATTTATTTTAGATGATGTTAAGTTTAATTCGGATCGTGTTAACTTTATGTAGAATGATGTTTAAATTTATGTTATTTATGTTAAGTACCTAGTGTTATGTACATTCGATGGATGAAAGGTGTTTGATTAAATGCCATCAGAGATTTCAAGAAAAATAACTAATTAAGTGTTGAGTATATATGCCACACCTAGGAAGGTGTTTGATTAAATGCCATAAGAAATTTCAAGTAACAAACTAAGTGTTGAGTATATATTGCACACCTAAGAAGGTGTTTGACTAAATACCTCTAAGGTAAATTTTCCAAAAAAATTAAGTGTTGAGAGAGAGGGGAAGCCTTTGTTCTTGTAGACTAAGCCGCGCAGTTTTGAACTGTGCAGAAAACATGAGGTCCACGCAGCATACAGTTCCTTATCTTTAGATTTTGATAAATTGAGACCAAATACATGCGAAGATTACTAAGTCATCTGCCATCCAATGACTCACATCCTTATTTTTATCTTTATCTATTAGAACTCCATCATCAACCTCCTCCTCAACATGATCTTCAACCATATTTGGTGTTGGTGTTGGTGTCGTCATCTTTCTTTTAGCTTTCGCCTTCCCTTTTGTACGCGTATTACTTGGTGTAACAATTGGAGTGAGAACCGAAGTGGGTGGTGTATTGAGGTTTAAGTCATTTAAACCCCATGAAGCTTGCATCGATGGGATAGAAAAATTTCCTCTGCCAAATTCCATTTATGATGAAAAATATGGATTTCTCGATTGAACGTTGAATTGGTGGTAGTAGGGTTGGTAGTTAGAGTAAGAATTGGTTCTTTGGGAATCAAATTGTGAGGGACTAGGAAAATCGAGTGTTAGGAACAATTGTTGAATGTGGTGATGGCGATTGCGATATTGGGAGGGATTCGGCATTTGTGATAAATCAATCAAATAAGATGAATTGGGAGGGATATTAGTTAGGGTGTTGGCTTGGATAGGAGGGTTGAGAGTGGCTTTAAGAATTGGATTGGGAGCTTGCTTGTGAGCTTAAAGACATGCATGGCTTTTCTTTAGTTTGATTGGGCTATTTTCATGAAGAGAAATGAGGTGTGGGGATGGTTTTATGAGGGGAAAAAGAGTTATTTTAGACCAAGTCGCGCAGTTTTGAACTGCGAGGCAAGTAATAGTCGTTGTTTCCCTTCAAATATGAGCCATACACGTGGTAACATCACAGCAGTTGGTTTGCCGCACAATTCAGAACTGCGCGGCATATTTAGTTAATCAGAACATGATACGTGGCATCCCCTTATTGGTTGCCTTGCGTCGCACAGTTCCGAGCTGTGTGACATGATTATTTTAACAACCTTCCCTATGGCTCTCTGAACTGACCCTCAGGTTGGGTTTTTTGTTCAGAAAGTTACTAGCTAGGCAAGATGACCCAACTAATGGGTGATAGGTTGGTAAAAAACAAGGTCGATTGCCTCCACCTAAGTAACCGGCCTTATTATTATGGATGCTCTTACCTAATTTTTGAGTGTATTTTTGTTGCTTCTCAAGTTTGCTGCTTTTGCTCCTTGCTAGATAAACTTTTGTTGGTATTTTTCTTCTTCTATGTTATATTCCTTTTATAGACCTTACTCTCAGTTTGTTTACATGTATCAACACGTTCTCCTGAATTAGGGGTAGAGTAGAGGTTATCTATGTAACTATAAGTTCATGGGAGATAGGTGTCCTTGACTTATTATGTTTTACTTAGAGTGCTCGAGCCACGTTCTTCTATAGTTTATAGTCTACGCATCATTGTTGATAGCGTATGTCACATATATGTTACATGAATATGGCATGGTATTAGGTTGATGATATCCCAGCTCGAGGGATAAGTTCCTATAATTGCCCCCTCTGAAATGAAAGTACGTGTGTCTTGAGTTGAGAAGTTTCAATCGAGCTCAGTAATGGAATATGAAAAAGCGGTTGTCTGACATTTGGTGATGTAGAATTTTTCCTTGGAAGTATAATAAACTATTGGGAACTGGAATGTTGTTAGCACTGTGATTGTGTTTAATTGGCTGTTAGGTTTCCCATAAGTATTCTTTGAATGATGACTCCTTTGTAAATCCTTCCTACATTGAATGTTATGTCTCTATAAATGTTGTTGTTGTTATATTGCCGGTTCTTCTGCAAGTTTCTATCTTTTCAAATCTTCTGTAGTTTCTTTGTAGTGATAATGGTGAGAACCAAACGTCAAATGAATGAATCTAGGGTTCTTGCCAAAGTATCGGAACTCCAGTTTCTTACTTTAGGATGCAGTCCTTAGATCTCCTTACTCCCATTCTAGTGCATCCTACCTATTATGGTATGACATACGATAAGGTATAATGATTATTGCCAAATGGCGCGGTTCTATTATTTGGTGGTAAAGGGTGAGCATCGCAGGGTGTGTCTTCGTCTTCTTGCAGATGATTCCATTACTGAGGAGGATGAGGAGGCCGACGTCCATGTTAGGAAGTACCACCGTTATCCTGTGAGTGATTGGGTTTTGTAAGTGGAGGCAGTGGTAAAAGATCTCTATAGCAACCATCTTTGTTTTCTAATGGAGGTGGTGGTTTCAAATTAGAAAGATCTCTGTTACAACCATCTTCGTTTTCTTGCAAAGTGATGGTTTTAGAGGTGGACGAAGTTGCTAGTGCTCGTACTTGGAAATCTTGTCGATATCTAATAGTGATTGTAATTTGTAGAACTATCTGTAGGAAGTATTTGTAACTTACTGCTTCATGTAAAGCTCTATATATTATGCATTTTTGAAATAATGATATTTTTTGTTGTGATATCAAACGTCTTAAACTTTGAATTAGTATATGAAAGTGGTTATATCGAACTATAGAATAGAGTATGATTAGATCGAAAGCAATATGTGTCAAACTGTAGGTGCAGGGGCTTATTCCTCGACCTTACTCGTGATCGAGCTCACTCAGTTCGAATTACCTCCATCTCAGGCTCGCGCAATTTCAGCACACAACATTGTAGTCAAACATTCTAACCAGCCCCACGAACTACATAAGATACTACATCGAGCTAAACTTGGAAAATGCTATTCAGTCAAAGACACCTGTCTCCCATGAACTCGTCAGTTATTCAGTTAACCGCCACTAACCACATTATTCAGAAGACGTGCTCCAGCACGACGAAGAGCTGTGGGAAAAGCTTATAAAAAGGAGAAGTTCCTGAAGAGACAGGGACTAGAAAAATTACTCAAACTTCTTACTTATGGGATCAAAGGCATTTCTATATTCTAGAGATTACTTGTAATAAAGGTATCCACTCAAAGCTATAAAAAGAGTTTTACAAAAATTCTCCATACGAGGTCGTGGTTTTTTACCTATTAAGAGGTTTTCTACGCTAAAAACACATGTTTCAATTTCTTGTTTTCCATTATCATATTGTTACTGGATCATTGGTGTGATAGCTAATTCCAAATCGTATCGAGCTACGAAATTTGGCCATTACATTTGGCGCCGTCTGTGGGAAAGATTGTATATACACGATATCTTATGGCAGTCTTTCATTAAAATTTTAAACTACGGTTTCTTCTAGACGACAGGCCGCAGGAACTCAGCTCAAAAATTTTGTGGATCCGGGACAACTCACCGAGTTACGGGCGAATCTCCATGCCGAAGTAGAGAAACGCGCCGAGCTTGAACTCCAATTGGCTAAAGATCGTGAGCTCCAGGAGAAAGGGCTCGATGCTGAATGGCAAGCACGTTTGACAGCACTCAAACGACACGAAGATCAGATGACAGCGATGCGGACTGCACTCGAGGCTCTACAAAATACTCAGCAGACCTCTCCTGCCAGAGGCCACAGTCAACTTCCATAGACCTCCCGTATCTTGGCAAGGGAAAAGTTGGGACCAAGAGGGGTCACCAGTATAGCAATTTCTAGAAATCTACCACATGGGCCGCAACCCTCCATCCATTTAGGAGGAGAAGTCCAATAAGAAATCAGTCAGGGGCACCTGATTCCCATTCATTAGGAAGAAGACCAGCGACCTCTTCGTCAGATTCCAGTATGAGACCATTTGAGTGAAGGTACGGGGACTCATCATCCCTTGCCAGTACGTCCAACAGTTCAACCAATACGTCATTATGTCATAAAAGAACATATGGATCAACGAATTAAGGAGCTAATCAAGGCGTATGCTTTGGGTACTACCGACGACACCACAACTTTTCAAGGAAGTCTGATTGCCAAAGAACTGTTCGATATGGAAATACCGAAAGGTTTCCATACTCCCCAAATTCACAAATACAAAGGTACAGACCCGAAGGAGCATATCCAGCAATACCGCGATTGGTTGGGGTTGTATTCCAATCTCAACCACATTCTTTGCCGACTATTCGCTACAAGTTTATAGAAAGAGCCACTCTGATGGTTCCACTCTCTTCCTAAGGAATCTATCTACACATTCGAGCAGCTGCAGAAATAGTTCATCAAAATATATGCCCACAACAGAGACAAAGAGGAGACCTTGTATTCTCTAATAAGTCTTAAGCAGTCACAAGGGGAGAAGCTTAAAGATTTTTCAAAGAAATTCCTGAAGCTTGCACGAAAGGTAGATAACCTCGACCAAAAGACAATTGTGACCGTGTTCACCAATGTTCTCCGGCTCGATTGTAAAGCCAAGGAGTACCTATTCCTTAACAAACCTACGACGTTAGAGGAGATGATCATCAAAGTCAACGGTTACGTCGACTTAGAGAAGATGATGTCTGAATGAAAAAAGTCTACTAAGTTTGTCCTCTCCACCTAGTCCCCACCTGCCGAACGGACCAGCGAGCCGAAGGAGGAACAAGGGGATCATAAACGTACCAAGGGAAATGTTTAGTACCCTCGAAGAAGTGGTCCACAGAACAAACCCGTACTCCCGAAGCTGAACGTCCAAATCTCTGCACTTTTTCCACTATTATTAAAGGACCAGCTCTACCAAGTTTCTCAACCGCTGGAGCCCATTGAGGGTCAGCCATTTTTCTTACACCACAAGGTCAATCAGCATTCTACTGACAATTGCTTTACTATACAGCGGATGTTCGAGCCCATTTTTAAGGAAGGACGGATGCTCGAATACATTGTCAACCTAAAGTCATTCCAGGATGGCAACCATAAGAAACAACTCGAGGTTGTTCAGGTCAATGACAAGGTTGAGGAGAAGCATCTCTACTACATGTACCTTAACAACATGATCGATAATTCCAGCCGATCAAAGTGCAAAAGGCTCTCCGAGTGCTGTAATCTTACATCTCAAGATAAAGAAGCCAAATCTCTTCCCGAGTCAAGCACTCGCAGACTAGGAATCTCTTTCAAGAACTATGATACAAGTCATGTCAAATTACCACACCATGATGCGTTAGTCATTATGCTCAAGATGAAGCAGTTTGTCATCCACACAATGATGATCGATACTGGAAGTGGTATTGAAATTCTTTTTTAGAGTACGATCGACTAGGTGGGATTGGCCGACCAAGTCATTCAGAGCGACACCGACATCTGCAGATTTAACGGTTCCCTAGAAGAATGAGTAGGCAAGATTATCTGACCTATTACCACTGGGCCAGCCACTATCGACGTCATTTTCTAAGTCATCAATGCCAAGTCCAGCTATCTTGGAATTATGGGTCGCTGCTGGATACACAACATGGAAGCAATCGCTTCCACTTATCATCAAGCACTCCGTTTCAAGCACGACAACAGTATTTATGAGATTCGAGGTAGCCAGAAAATTTCTCGAGCTTGTGAAAATACTGTCTCAGCCATCCATAATACTTCACACAAATTTGCCGCGTAGCAATTACAGAAAAGGGTTCACCTCGATGACCAACCACCTAAAGAGGAACCCACAGAATACGTCAATATTAATGGACCTAGAAGAGGCACATTCATCGAAACTAAGTTGGTTCAACGCGAGAAAGATGCTTTCATCCAATTTCTGCAACTCAAACGAGGCATTTTTGCTTGGTCTTTCGAAGAAATGCCTGGAGTCGATCCAGCTATGGCTTGCCACAATCTCGCCATCAACGACAATGCCCCGGTGGTCAAACAGAAATAGCGACGACTCTCACCACGTCTTCGAGATGAAGTTAACACAGAGATCGTGAAATTGATCAAAGTGATATTCATTCGAGAAGCCAAGTATCCAGATTGGATATCCAGCATTGTCGCTATCTCTAAAAAGAATAGAAAAGTTCACGTTTGCGTAGATTTCACAGATCTAAATAAACACACCCTAAAAGATAGTTTCCCTCTTCCCAACATTCATCAGATCCTCGATTCCATTGCAGGCCATGATCTCCTATCTATGATGGGCGCAACCTCAGGATACAACCAAATACCACTTCTGGAAGAAGATCAAGAGAAGATAATATTCATCACCGAAAGAGGCCTTTACTGTTAGAAAGTCATGCCCTTCGGGCTCAAGAACACAGGGACCACATACCAAGGATTGATGACTTTTATGTTTAAAGTACACCTGGGAAAAATCGTCGAAGTATACATCGATGATCTCCTGTACAAAGGCATATAGTCAGAAAATTACCTCTCAGATCTCAACATAATATTCAACATCCTTCGATCTTACAGAATGTGTCTCAACCCAGATAAATCTCAATTCGAAGAACATTTTGGCTACTTTCTAGGCCACCTCATCAGGAAAAAAGGAATTGAAGCCGATCCAGATCAAATCCGCGCTTTCCTCGACATACCATCTCCAAAGACAACGAAAGACGTCCAAAAACAAGCCGGCAAGATTGCAGCGATCAACCATTTTGTCTCCAAATCTTCAGACCACTGCCATTGGATATTCCTATTACTCCGAGGATATACCAAAAGAGGAAAGGTCTAGCCAACCGCGGAAGTCACATGGACACCAGAATGTGAAATAGCTTTTCTGGATCTTAAAATCTATTTGGGGAGGTCTCCCATAATGAGTACCCCAGTAGGTAATGAGGAACTGATTATCTACCTAGCAGTCACCGACACCTCTCTCAACTCGGTTCTCATTCATCTGGAAGGGAAAATCAAGAAACCAGTCTTCTTCATCAGCAAAACACTTACACCAGCAGAAATAATGTACTCCAAAATTGAGAAACTTCTTCTCACCCTTGTTTATAATTTGCAGAAGCTCAGGCACTACTTCAAAGCACATTCTGTCAAAGTGATGATGAACTACCCACTTCGTGAAGTTTTATCCATAAAAGAGAAGTTACAAAGAGTGTAACAGTGGTCAGTCAGTTTGGGTTAACATGATATAAAGTTCGAATAGAGTCATTCAGAGAAAGGTAAGGCCATTGCCGATTTCCTCACAGATTTTCCAGTAGAAGATCCCGAGTGGGAGGATCACGACCCAGACCTTACTAAAAGCACGCCAAAAAATCTTCCTCCCAAGCCATTCGATGAACGAGCTGATTGGATCACCACGTCAAGGTGGCGGCTTCTCACCCATGGATCAGCAGAACCCGCAAGGTCAGGAATCGGGATCGTTTTGATTACCCCTTCAAATAGCAGAATTGAGAAATCAATTTGCCTGGATTTCGAGGCCTCAAATAATGTCACCAAATATGAAGCTCTCATTCATGGACTCGACCTCCCTCTTGAGCTCGACGTCCCCGAACTCTCAGTTTACCCAGATTTATTACTCATCGTTCATGATTATTCCGAGCAGCACAAGAAGAATGGGAAGATGATTGAATGCACGACCCTCATTGCAGATAGGATGAGTAAGTTCGCAAAAGAAACTCTCGAATACCTTCCTCGAGGGGAAAACAGACACGCCGATTCCTTGGCGCATCTAGACGGGGTCTTGGATACGAAAGCTCGATATCTCCATATCGAAATCATTTCAACCCCCAGCATTGATCACATATCAGTATGCACGATCAATACTGGGGACGATAAAGGGGGAAACAACGATTGGCGAAAGCCTTTCTTAGATTACCTCGGTGTCAACAACAAATGCAACGGACCACTTCCAACAGATCCGAAAGAACTCAGACAGCTGATCAACAACTCAAAACGTTACATTACTCAAAACAAAATACTTTACCATCTATCTGTTACAGGGCCCAACCTCAAGTGCCTCTCAAAATCGAAAGCAGACGAGCTGCTCTACAAATTAGATGAAGGAACTTGTGGCTCCCACACCGCAGGTAGATCATTAGCAAACAGAGCGATAACTTCAGGAGTAGTCTGGCCCGGCATGTGCAAGCAAGCAGAAGAGTATTCCCGCAGATGTGGCACCTGCCAAAGACATGGAGATATGATACGCGCCCCTGCGCTCGATCTCCATGGAAGCAAGGTTTTCTGGCCATTCAAAAGATGGGCACTAGACCACGTCGGCGAATTCCCTAACTCTCTAGGTAATCGCCACCACTAACTCATAGCTACCGATTACTTTACAAAATGGGTAGAAGCAATCCTACTATGTCGAACCAGAGAAGAAGAGGTCATCTCTTTTTTCTGGAACCACATAAACTCTCGATTAGGGTGCCCCTACCTAATTCGTATCGATAACGGGCCCCAATTCGTAGGAGAAAAGGTCGTAACCTTTCTAAATCACCACAATATCATCCATTCACCATCAAATCCATACTATCTTCAAGGCAATGGCCAAGCCGAAATCACCAAAAAACCATCTTGGACGGACTCAAAAAATGGCTCCATTCACAGAAAAAAGGAAATTGGGTCCGTGAACTACCTCACGTCCTGTGGGCATATCGAACCACTCCCCGACAGTCCACAGGGTGTAACCCATTCCTCATTGCTTATGGCATTGAGGTAGTCATTCCTTCTGAATGCCATCATCTAGTTCAAGATCACGCGCTAGCTGACGAGGAAAATGAATTCAAATTGGCTTGCAACCTCAATATGATAGATAAAACTAGAGAACGCGTCATCGTTAACCTAGGTCGATATTATCATATGCTGGCCAGGTCTTACAATAACCAAGTCTGGAGCCACACCTTCCAAATCAAAGATCTTGTCCTACGAGAAATTCCTCAACATCACAAAGAGCCTCACGCTGGAAAATTAGCCGACAATTGGGATGGTCCATTCATTATCGCAGGCCTCTCAGGCCTGGGATCATACTATCTCATGACAGAAGAGGGAATCCACATTTTAAATCCTTGGAACACTAGGCAATTGAAGCGATACTATCATTAGTCGCCTCACTACTCAATTTCCATGTTTCGCTGTTTGTTATCAATTCCAAAAGTGAGATTTTTATCTCCATCCAATGTAATTTCTGAACTTATCAATGAAAGTTTTTTTTACATAATGTCAATCTCTTTACAAAACAGTCGTTCACATTCCACAGACTCATACATAGATAATACTAGCTTACAATCCATATTCCATAAGTTTGATCGAGGAACTTTGTTGGCTTCTGCCACTACATATCGGCGAGGAAGTCAAGTGTAAAAACTTGTCCAACTTTAAAGAGCTAATCAAGAGATAAGACATAGGTAATACTAGTCTTCATCTTTTATAACTTGTTTGGTCTACACCAGTAGACTGGATCGAGCATACAACTTGGTTCAGCTGAATCTCTACATATCGGCGAGGGAGGCAAGTATAAAAGTTTGTCCAACTTCAAAGAGCCAAGCAAGAGATAAGATATAGGTAATACTTGTCTTCATATTTTACAACTTGTTTGGTCTACACCAGTAGGCTGGATCGAGTATACAACTTGGTTCAGCTGAATCTCTACAGCTCTGTAATTGTGGCAAGTATAAAAGCTCGCCTCACATTAATGGCACAACCAGGCATAAGATAAGGCAAAGGTCATACTAGCTTTCATCCCTTTCAATATGTCTGCGACATTTCTATATGCCAAGGTCAAGGATAACATTTGGTCTTGCAACCCCTCGGCATTTCTACAAATAGAACGAATGTAAAAATTTGTTTTATATCAAGGATCCCACCAGATACATCATAAAGCAATGGTCATACTAGCTTTTATTTATAACAATGTGACTGCAACATTTTTACTTATTTTCAGATCAAAATCATATTATAAAAGATTCTTTTCTGCCGATGGAGTGTCAGCAATGCTTTCCCCCACATCATCAAGTAGTCTATCTTTTAGTTTACGAGCCACAACAATCCTACCTCGTTCAACTAAGTCAGTAGTTCGAGGACCCAGTTGGGTCTCCATGACACCCAGACAGTTACCTTGATCTATCTCAGCTCCACAGGTGCATCCTTTATCTGACAGAGTTGTGAGCAAGGTATCTCATTCTGACTCAACCCTTTTAACTTCCTCTACAAAATATTTAACGATCACACTTAACAGGGTAGATCGAGCCACATCAGGTACTATCGCTTTTGCAAATTTCTCCTTTAACCTCTCGTGAGGCACCTTTACACTCGCATAAGTATCCTTCCAAGCATTTATATCCGCATCAAGCCTATCATGGCGTTAGAATTACATAGCGAATGGCATCTTCTTCCAAATACTTTTGGATTAAAAGTTTGAAGTCCATCCTCAGATGAGCACTTCACTAATATTCTTTAGACATACAAGGTACACATTTTTGATATCCTACTCGGTATTAATAGCGTTAGATTTTTACTATGCATTTCTATCACATTTACTTAAATTAGCGTTGGTATAACACAAAGATTGAGCGACCTATTTCAAATCTAACCTGCAACTCCACTTGCACAGACAACAGGGACTTTGAGGTCTCCATTTCCCTGGCAAGTCCAGACTCTAAGTCATTTATCCTAAGACGCATCTCTTTAACTACCTACAAAAGATTTATAAACGAAGCCAACATACATCAGTTCCTTTCCCGCACAAAAGTTTACAACTTACAAATATCCAGAAAACACATGTCTATCCTACCTTCTCACTCCCATCCTCAGGGAGCTCAACATCATCCCCTTGGTTTTCAAGTACTGTTTGGGGGGAGACACCATCCAAACCGTCCACAACCCCCAATACTTTTGCTTCCTCTTCTTCTTCCTCGGCATAGGTATCAGCCTTAATAACATCCTCCTCCTCCTGAGAGTAGCCCTTCAACATCAAGTGACGACCTAGTCTGCTACCCTCCTCAGCCGTCTCATCTAAATTTGCCTTTGCCTTAGTCTGTAACTGGCCAATTGCTGCGGCATGAGCTGCCTTCAGCTGCTTGATTTCTTTCAGGGGATCAGTCTTGGCTCAAGCCAAGTTTTTCTCCTGCTCTCTCTTCACCTTTTTCAGGTCGGATTCCTATTCTTCTATACGGAGCCAAATCCCCTTGACAAGGTAAGCAACCTGCAAAAATTATATCGACCTCAATTACTAGTTTGAAGTATATTAAACATTTTTATCTCATAATATAAACTTACCATCTGGCTTGTATCTTCCTTCCCTTGTAGAATCGCTAATCTAGCCCTTTCCTCGACCTCTTTGAGGTCATCCACTGAAACAGATCGCCCCTCAGAGACTTTCTCTCCTCAGCCCCCCAAAGGCTCTATCATCCTCCTCCTCCCTTGTGCGACCTCACCACTGCCTGTGGTACCAGAGGCCGGCAAAGCCTTTTTTATCCGTCTTTTTAGAAACTTGTGGGTTATCTTACTCGTCGTAAGGTTCAATTGAGCTGAACTGCCCGACCCAAGAGATTTAGCTCGAACCTCATCCCTGCTTGTTTGCCTTGTTTCATCATCGACACCCGTCATTGACCTAGCAGACTGAGCCTTTGTAATATTTTTCAACTTACTTTCAACTCTCTTCTTTTTACTCAGGCTGAGTTCCCCCAAGACCAGTTCGAGTTCAGTCTCCTCCTCTGTGACCTCGTCCAACAGAGACTCTTTCCATTCCACTGTAGACTTAACACCTGCAATAAGCACATTTTTCTATCAACTATACTTATCAAAGATACATAACAATAATTCTATCTATGCATGTTTTTACTTATTTTGCTTTACAGATCAAAATCGGAGGTCCAAAAGTTCCTCGTCATCTCTTTGAAGGCATTTACCCTTCACCCATATGATGTTATCATTCCATATTCGACCTGCTAAATTCAGATCGAAAAAATAATACCGAGTAACACTCGAACGGAAGTACGACCCCCCACTAGCCTTAAAATTCTTTACCCCATAAAACTGCAGAATGTGCTCAGGAGTTATCCTCCTCACTTTGTTCTCCCTTTCCCACCTATCATTCAGATGGTCACATACAGTTATGACCTCCCAGATATTCCTGTTCATTTGAACAGGACATGCCTTTATTGTATTCATTACCCCATTCGCCAAATTGGTAAGGGGGAGGCACAACCCATACTCTAATTGAGATAGGTAACACAAAAAACTCTTAGTAAGGTCACTCTAGATATCTCCATCGAAATACTCTAACGAGATCGATTTGTCTATACCCCTATCTTATTTTTTTGCTTCTAAATCTGCCAAAAGGTAAAAATACTCTTCCCCTTCCGCTACCGTACAACCCCTAAACTGCATGGTGGCAAACTCTACATATTTACCCCACTTACCTCTTATAGCTCCCTTGGCTTTACAAAATTCTCTAAAAGCTTCAGAACCTGGAGGATAAGACACCAACCGACCAGGGAAACCCATAAATTGTTCCAATCCACCTTCCCCTTCGCTATCAGACTCATTCGTCCTACCAGAGGTTGAAACCTCATTGACAGATGACATACCCATCTTAAAAACAAACTTTACTGGACTATTTCGACCTACACAGGTGCCTCTCACGTTCGACCTACATACAGGTTAAAGTATTTATCATTCTTCCATCTATGTATACGTATGTATCTATATATTTAACATATATCTCTGATAAGTCAGTCATACATAACACATATATTTACGCTATAGAATATTAAAGTATATTGCATACGTATCTTTACTATCTGGATACGAATCGGCAGAAGAGTCAAGCTTCCTCCTCACTACACTGCTATATTCCCATCTACGGGATCCCAAACCTTTTCCCCTTTTTAACCTTTTATCGTCCTCAAAAAATTCTAGATTTATTTTCCTGATCTTTCGGCTTTCCCTCAGATTTCTCTCCAAGTCTTTAGTGGTAAAATGATTATTTGGAAACGAAGAAGAACTGTTTATCTTTTCTCTCTCATGCGGCTGGCATTAATTGCCCCTCGCATGAACCGTCCTCGATTCTAGAACCGAGACATCCTTTCCACTTTCCATGTCAGACGCCTTATACCTTTTCGATAAAACCACTTTCCCACCATAACAACCCTCCTCATTTATTAAAGTGTGTTGTTGCCTTCATTCCATATCTTTTCTTAACATCCCCTCACTCATGATGACTCTCACTGTGGGATGTCAGAACTATATTTTATTTTCTATACAAAAAAAAATTAGAAACTTTTGCACTCATCTATTTTTGTTTCACAGAACTTGTTTATCATACTTATAGTGATTGACATCAATTTCAAAATCGTACAACTGTTCAAATTTATTCAAATTGCTTGCTGAATAGTCTCAAAATAGATTCCCCCTATTGAGGATCCAATTGACTTATATTATTTCTGTTACATTCCAAAATTTAGTTTATTTATAAGAACATCTAAACAGTATCCATCGCAACCTGTATTTGATCACATCATTCACCAATCCTAATAATTTCAAAATCAATCACCACTTAAGCGATTAAACCTACCACCCTTTCTCGTTCAACCAAATTCCTTATGAATACACGAAAAAATGACTCATAAAAGTAACGAGCATACTCAAGTTCTTTACTCCTTATATTTTACCCTACGAGCTGGCACACCCTCATCGGTAACTCAGCATCGTAACTGACCGAGCCAAAAATTCTCTCCCACACCTTAGTAGTTTTTATGGCTAATCGACCTTTTGCAGCATGACGAATCCTCTGAGATCGAGTCCGTACCATCCTAACCTTTCCCTAAGCTTTTGCAGGTCATCCTATCAGTATTTATAAGATTTCCCAATCACTTCCTTCTTTCACTCAGTTGTTACCTAGTATCGCGTAACAGAATCCCAAGATCTTTGACTCACTTATTATAACTTATCACCTTATTAGTACACTCACTGGTTAGTACAATTGACCTTATGAGTGGTATCTCTGTCGACCTTAAAAACACCTCGAATTAACATATTTCTGCAATTTCTATTTCATTTCCTGTTAAAACATAAATCTTTTATTAATCTCAGTTCGAACGTTGTTTCAGCACTTATCAAATTGTTATTCAACTAACACATTTCAGGTCGATTCAAGGAAAAAAATTCTATACACAAGATTCGTGAGAATCAATTATTATTCATATTACTCATAGCATGATTTACAGATAACAAGTTTTCACACAGTATAACAGCATGTTATCCGTCCAATACCGAACTTCAGGTACTTTACAGATAACAAGTTTTCCCTGCTTGTTTAAAGCTAAAGGTCAACCAGACATGGCAAGGCATCATCTCTTCCAATTTTTCTTACTTTAGTGACGTTTCGCCCTGACGCGAAGAAAATAGTAGAACCAACAAAAAGCCCTCCTCACATGGCTCGGTTGAAGCACAGTCAAACTCCAAACACAAATTATGTAAGCAGTAGACTCAGTGTGGCTCCCACAAAACAAGATGGAAGATCTTTAGAGAATAAAACTACGATGGAAATGCCTTTACAAAATCTTTCTACCAGTTTTCCTCCTCCACTGCCACCACCGCCTCTTCTATAACCACCACCACCACAGAGTTAGTAGAGAGGAAGAGGGCTCAACCTTAGAATACCTGGCACCACATAAAATCAATGCATAGGCCCCGCAGATGCACCTTTCCCTGTATATGAACCCCTAACCCTATCTTTCGCGAAGGTGCGGAGACAAGCCCAACGTTCCTCACCCGTCAAGACGAAGACATAAAATCTCCACTTACAGTAGAAATCTTCCTCAGCTTCAACCGCTTCCTCTCCTGATAAGCCTCGATATATCGGTGGAACAGGCGTTGGGATAGCTATTTCCAGGCATTGGTCACCAAAGTACTTCAACTTTAACCGCTACGCTTCATACGCAATTCTCTCTTCTAGGACCATACTCCGAGTTTTCACCATTTCAGAGAGCGCTACACATACAAGAATTTGCCCAAACAAGTGATCAAGGAAACTTTATATAACTCTAACTTCATTGTACAAGTACATTTTCCCCAGCGCCGTCATTGATTACGGACGCGACTATTCAAACACAAACCGTCACATGCATCCGCACTAACATTTAATAACCATCACTTCCAAAAACCACATAATTTCTACCCAATCAAACGCCATCATTGCTCCATTTTGAGATTATAATTTTTTACATGTTCTTTCCCAACCAAATCCACCCGTGACTTCTATTACGAGGGGGCGATTGCAGGGGATTATTCTTCAACCTCACTTGTAATTGAGCTCACTCAGTTCAAATTACCTCCATCTCAGGCTCACGCAATTTCAACACACAACATTCTACTCAAACATTCTAACCAACCCCACGAACTACATAAGAAACTACATCGAGCTAAACCCGAAAAATATTATTCAGTCAAAGACACCTGTCTCCCACAAACTCATCAGTTATTCAGCCAACCGCCACTAACTGCATTATTCAGAAGACGTACTCCAGCACAACAAAGAGCTGTGGGAAAAGCCTATAAAAAGGAAAAGTTCCAGAAGAGACAGGGACCAGAAAAATTACTCAAACTTCTTACTTACAGGATCAAAGGCATTTATATATTCTAGAGATCACTTGTAATAAAGATATCCACTCAAAGTTAAAAAGAGACTTTTATAAAAATTCTCCATACGAGGTCATGGTTTTTTACCTATTCAGAGGTTTTCCACGCTAAAAACACATATTTTAATTTATTGCTTTCCATTATCATATTGTTACAGGATCATTGGTGTGATAGCTAATTCATAATCGTATCGAGCTATAGAATTTGACCATTACAGTAGGGTTATGTATTCTGCGAAAGATGTTTGAAAAAATGTGTATCGAACTGATGAAAATAGGAATTTTGCATGACAAAAATAAGCAACCATAACTCGAAATGGTTTTTAGAAAAGTACACTTTGAAAAGAACGTGACAAAAATTAGGCAAATAAGGAGGTACTTTCCGAGCTGAGGGGGAGAGATAAATATCTTTTTGTTAGGGTAGATAACTATGGCAATTATAATGTTTATCAGGGAATATCTGAGCAACATAAAAGAGTAGATTGGACGATATCGTATTCTGTTCTTATAATATGGCTGGAAATAAAAGTTTGGAATTAGTAAATATGGTGAGGACTCGTTCTCAGAGAGTTCATCATGCAAGAGAGGTGCGTATGGCAATAAAGGTCGCAGAAGGGCGCGAACGGATATTCAGGCTTTGTGAATATGAGGACGATCTGCCGGTTTTTGTATAATAGCTTGAAGGTTTGACTGTAAGAGAAAAAGATGAGTTAACTAATGGGGGCGAATTGATTAGATGTAGAGTTGTAGGACATTTACGATATTTCAAATGTAATTACTTTTGAGAGATTTTTTGTATGACAGTTCAAAATATTGTAAAAAAGAAGTGTTGGATTTTATGTATTTTAACCTGTTTTTATGAATTCAGTTTGGATTTTGATTTTTTGAATCTGTTTGCTCTGGAATTATCATTGAAATGAGTACAAATACTCTGGATTTTCAATGGCAAAAATCTGAAAATTGTGAGGATGAGATGAAAAGTGGAGTGTGAGTTTGAATTGTCCGCAGTTAGGAGTTATGGATGCGGAGAGGTGTGAGAGAAAAATGAGTAGGAGAAATAAAATTGCATTTAATGATAGGTGTGGTTGTAATGATGAAAGAGTGTAACTCTCCAAAAGGTCTGATAGAACTGACAGGAATAGGGGAAGGGATACCTCGGTTGAAAAATTGAGGATGGCTAACACGAGTTCCCATAACTGCCAGCGGTTTGAAAAGAAATCTATAAATAACCCCACCCTTTCTTCTTCAAAAAGTTTACAGAAAATAGAATGACGAACGTCTAGAGAGAAAATAAAAATATGATTGCAGAGGCAGTGTTGAGAAAAGCCCAGAGTTGAATCATCGTTTTTAGAGGGGCAAGGTGATTGGGATCTTTAAGGAGGAGGATAATCGGTTGTTGTCTATTGTTGTGGTAAAGGAGGAAACATTTGGTATTCCAAAGTCATCATCTGTTGTTAAAGGTGAGTATTTTGGCACGAATTTCTTAATATTGTATGATTTGATTGATATTTGTGTTTGTGGATGATGTAAAATTTTGCTTATTTTGAATTTTGAAAAGTTTAATATATGGAGAAATTTTTGCTTTTGCACTGTTTGAGGAAAAAGTGATTTTTGAAATTTGTTTTGTTTTTGAGCAAAGTACTGTAGAGATAATATACTATATATTCTTCGATTATATGAAAAACAACAATTAAAAAAATATAAATTGATTGAAAACCTTGAACTTAATGTAGGTGCAGATGCGAGTAAATGAACTTAAAAATAGATGTCCTTCTTTCTCAAGTGTTTCGTTCGAGATGGAGCCTTCCACCTCGGGTGGTTTGAAAGTTGACAAAAGTGTAGGATGTGAGGCTATTAATTCTGGGGGGGGAGCTTATTAAGAATAGTTCGAATGATGTCGTTCCAGATGCTGAGGAAAAGATTAGCTCAGAGAAGAGGGAAGGGGAGGAACGACTCGGGTTTCCAAATTTCCCTGGTAATCTCTATCGATATCCTATAGGGTCAGATCTATTTAAGGAGTTTTGTAAGTGTAAAGTATTATAGGTGGTGTATGGAGGGATGTGATGGAGTATGTTGGGAGATATTTTAGGGGGTGTTTTGAGGAAAAGGGGTGTGATAGCACATTTTTCTTGATGTCTGGCTTGGAGCATGAGAAAACTCGTAGAAAAATTCTAGAGGCCATTTTCCTTGAGTATTTTAATGGGAACATGAGAGGTGATTTGAATGAGGGTTTTTTGTGCTATCTTACCCAGTTCGAATATGGGTTAGTGGTGCCTTTAAGCAACCTTGCTAAAGGCATCATGAAAGTGATCAAAGCGTGCCCTGCCCAGCTAAATGGTAACATATTGCAGGTTATAAATGTTTGCGAGAATTTAAATAAGAGGTGGGCCCGTGAGGGGAATCAGAGAAGATTAGCTCCTTCAGTTATTTTGAAGTATTATACTTTAAAATATTTCACTTCTACTGGGGTTGCGTACTTCTCTTCCAACTCGGCCCGAGCCTAATTTTTTGACCTTAATTATGCTGGAAAAGTATGGAATAACAATTTGATTTGGGTAAAAAATGAGTGTCTTCAGCGAGCTGACGAGGACTCTCTGGCCCTTACATATAAAACCTTTAAGAAAAGTAAGTAAATATTACTAACTTTGAACAATATATGTTGTTAGTACTCTGTTTGTTTATGACAATATTTTGTTCTATATGAAGACCCTCGTTCTGAAGTGAGGAGAGAAGAGTTTTTGATCGATACAGTATCCCGAGAGGGAGTCGAGCTCAAAGCTATGTTGGGTGAACTTTAGATAAACAGGCATAAGCGGGTTAACTGTAAGTCTATTAAAGTCCAGAAGTCACAGGCCAAGAGAAAAATGACTAGAGTTGGCCCATCTTCTGGGTTGGAGTTGAATCATCTACGAACATTTGGGCGCTACCTGTTTTGGCGAAAGTTACACCAATAGTTTTGAAGTCGAAGGTTACAACTTCAACCTCTAGTAGAGCAAGCCAAAGGACATCTAAGAGGAGACTCTTGAAGGATGATGGTTTGAATGCAGTCTCTGTGAGTACGGAGTTAGAGAACCCAGGAGGGGAGAAGAACGATATGGTAGAGTAAGAGTGTGACAAAGTATCTGTTATATTAGAAAGAGAATACTTGTTGTAGTAACCATATTTGAATTGAATTTATGAATTGGTTTATGATGTATTGATACATAAAAATTGCTATTTGTAGGAACTTAAAGACTTGCGTCGCACAATTGAGGGCTTAAAGAAAAAGCTCGCTAGGGAGAAAAACTCTTTATATGCAGCAGCTCTTCTGACTCCATGTACGGAGGTTCAGGTTAAAAAATATAGAAAACCTAGCGAAAAACATTAGAGTGATTTATGCGCAGCTCATTTAGGATGGGCCAAAGAGAAAATAGAGAAAGATGAGGTTGTTAGAAAAGATTGGAGTAGGTACTTAAAAATTGATAGATAGTGAGATAGGGTTAAAAGAGGTGTACCTTAAAATACTAGAAGATCGTAGTATTCAGACTGATTCTAAGATTATAGAGTGTAAGGCCACCAAAGTGAGAAATTTTCATAGCTTGAAAGCGAAGGAAGTATCAGCTCATTGTGGTGTGTCTATGATATATATAACTGACAGTAAGAAATGTGAGTGATGTATGCAAATTGTTATAGGTACGAACTATTTATATGAAAAATATATATTAGACAGTTTCAATGTGTTGAATGTGTAATCTAACTATTGTGCAGGCCAAGATAGAAGTTATATGATCTTGTAAAGAAGATGTCATCAAATGTAATCAAGAGTTTAAGCTTGAATTAGATAGGACCCACCAGGAACTTGAAGAGACTGCAAATCAGTATGTAAAATTGGAGCTTAAGTTGACTAAGTTAGAAGTTATAATTAGCGAGCTGAATAAGCAGATTGAGAATAAGGAAGATGAATTGAGTAGCGTTCAGGGTGAGTTGGTGAGCGCTCAAAGTAAGATGGAGAAGTTGAAGAGCACGGTACAGAGATTGGAAGAAGATGTATTAACAGCTCATGGGAGTTGAACAGAGGTAGTAGAGAAATTGAAGGGGAAGAGTAAAGATATGGAACACGTGCAATATCGTATTAGAGGGTTAGAGGCTGAAGTAATGGAATTAACAAGGAATCTTAATAATGTGAGGGAGCAATTGAGGAAGACAGAAGTGAAATTGGTTAGTGTACAAGCTGAGTTAGCGAGTACTAAAAATGAGGTGGAGAAGTTGAGTGACACTGTAAAGAGAAAGAAGGATTGTATTGAGAGTACCCAGAGTTATTGTGATAAGCTCGTTGAATGAGTAGAGAAATTGAAGGTTGAATTATCAAGTGCTCATGGCAGTAAGACAGAGGTGATGGAGAGATTGAAGAAGAAACATAGGGATGTGGACGATTTGAGGGAACAATTGGGGAAGAAAAATTGCGAAGTGAAATCTCATATGGAATAGAAAACGAGGCTAAAGGCTAATTTGAAACATGTTCGAGCTGTAGTAAGGAATTCCAATGAGAAAATAAAAAATATGGAGGTTAAGCTAGCGGATGTAAGGACTAGGGAAGCAGACATGAGTATAGAGACTTAAAAATTTGAGGAACCCTTGCGACATCGGAGCGGTCACTTGATGGAGGGGATGTTGAGAGAATGCATAATCAGAAGAGAATTGAAGAATCGGTTGCTATGCTGGGTTAGATGGACGAATTTATGAAAGTGATGGAGGAGCATAATGTTGACTTATCTTCCGAAAATACGAAAGAAAGAGATCATTTTAAGAATTTAGAAAAACTACTAAAGGATTCTCATGCAGGGTTTGTTGAGCTCATTGTACCTAACATAGATAAACTTGCAGCTGGTGTGGTACATGAGAAGGAGATGGCAACAGTTCTCACATTCTTAGTAATGGAGATTACAAAATTAATGAATAGAGAGATACTTTGCATGATAAGATGATTGCAAATGGTGTAAAGTGTAAAATGAGGTTAGTATGCTTTGAATATTTGGAGTGCTGCGAGAGTACCAAAATTTAGAACTTCTGAAGTTGGTGGAAGTTCGTCTGATGCTACAAGAAATCGATTTGTATAGAAATATTCGTGAAGTATTTTTGTTACTATTATAGTAGAGATTTGGATAGAGTAAAGCTTGTTCTACCATTTGCTTTATCTTTTGAGATTTAGTAGATGAATATATTTGAGATTTAGTAGACAAATATATATGTATGATAGTAGAGAGTAAAAACTTGAAAGTTTTCATTGAGTAGAAAAGAATGTACATACTGTTGGAGATATTAATCTCTTTTATAGAATATGAAGAACAATAGTAAATGTATCTTGTGTGTGGAAAAACTAGGGATTTAGCGATGATATTGCTTCAACCTCTTAGTATACCAAGCACTTGGTATCCTGATTCTACCTTTTGTAATGAGGTAGTAGGATCCAAGGCCAGTTCGTCCCACTACCAGAAATGGACCTTCCCAATTCTCTGTGAGCTTCCCCGTGTTTAACTTTTTTCTGTTCTTGAGGATTTCTCGGAGGACTAGGTTATCGATTTTAAATTTGTGACTCTGAACTTTTCTATTGTATGAACTAGTTAGCATCTGAGGATATCAACCAAAGTTGGCAATAACTCAAGCTCGCATTTAATCGATATAGCAGGCTAACTCGAACTCATTTTTTTCATCAGTGAGCTTGTGATCTTTGAAAGGATGACGATATTATGTTGGGATGATAGCTTCGATTCTATAAGCAAGTAGGAACGGGGAACATCCTGTTGATTGTTTCAGTATTGTACGGTAGTCCCACAAGACGTGTGGCTGTTCCCTTATCCAATTTACCTTCTTTTATGACTTGAGCTTCTTTTTAATCCCATCAACTATAATATTCTTCATGATTTCAACCTGCCCATTACCTTGAGGGTTGTATGGATTGGATGGTGAATGAATGATATTGTGTTTATTTAGGAATGCCACTACTTTCTCTTCAACAAACTGTGGCCTGTTATCAATCTGAATTAGGTAGAGGCAGCCAAATCTTGTGATGATATGTTCCCAGATAAAGGAGATGACTTCTTTTTCTCATGTTCGACAGAGGGGAAATGGCCTAATTCTATAAGCTCGAAGTGACTTGGAATTAACTCTAACACCAATATACTTGTGACAAAAATCTAAATAGAAAGCAAGAAATGACACAGGTACTTAGCGTAGAAAACCTATGAATAGATAAAAAAAACTGCGATCTAGAGTTGAGAATTTTTGTAATAGTGACATTTTATTGCTTGAGGCTGATATCTTATTACAAGTGATATCTTGACTTAGAAATGCTCGATCTTGTGAATAAGAAGTTGGAAGTTTTGAGAATCTGGAAAATATAACTTTCATAATGATTTATCGTACAATTTTTTGGTCCTTGTCTCTTCTAAAAAAAATTTATATAGGCCTTCCCCGCAGTTCTTCATCGTGCTGAAGCATTCTCTAAACTATATGATTAGTGGTGGTTGACTGAGTAACTGCTAAGTTTGTGAGAGACATGTGGCTTTGACTTGTTCAGGTTTTTCTATTTGAGCTCGACCCACGTCTTTTATCAGTTCGTGGAGTAGGTAGCAATATTGACTGAAGGAGTCATATGGAGAATACGTGGATCTGTCATAGAGGTAGTTTGAACTAGAGATAGCACGATTTAGGTAAGATTGAGAGGTAGGCCTCTACAATTGCCCCCTCACAACCGAAGCCACGAGTGGCTTGGGTTGAGAAATAATTTTTGGGTATATGGGTATTCGGGTTGGAAATTTGAATAATGATGGTATTTGACTGCACGGAAACTGCACGTATTTTGGAGGGATGTACATGCATTGAATGTTTGATGGGACTATTGATGTACATGACGGTTAGGGTTTGAAGAGTTTTGTTTGTTTAGTGATGACGCTTTGAAAAACGTTCTTACACAATAAATATAGGGATATATAAAAGTTCTTGTACCGAGGTTTGTGGAAAAGTATATTTGTTTAGTTACAATATTCTCTGAAGTTATTAAAGATGGTGAAGACCCATAGAAAGGTTCTTGAGGAGAGAATTGCTTCTGAAATGGGGAGGTTAAAGTTGAAGTATTTTGGGGATTAGGCCTTAGAGAATCGTACTCCAGTTCCTGTTCCTTAGACGTATCAAGGAATGTTGGAAAATAAAGTGGTTGAAGCAGAGGAGGAGTTTTACTGCAGATGGAGGTTTTACTATGTTGTTTTAGCTGGCGCGCGACATTGGGCTTGTCTCCGCAATCTTGCGAAAGACAAAGTAGGGGAGACAAATGCAAGGATAAGCACGACTGCAGGGCAGTTGCACTGATGTCTTGCGCTCGAATAGATTCTAAGTTCAGGCCCTCTTTATCTCTACCAACTTTGTGAGGGGGTGGTTATAGAAGAGGTGGCGATGGTAGTGGAAGAGGAAGACAGGGAATGGAAGTCACATCTGTACTTCTATTACTACTTTATGCTGAAAAGACCTTCTGTTTAAAGAGTTGGTTCAAGCACTGAGTCTTCCGCTTTCATAGTTTCTATTAGATGTTCGTCTGGGCTTCGACCAAACTCATAGGAGGGAGGATACTCGTTGTTTCCAAAGTCTGCTTTGCTTCAGGATGAAAAATGACTGAAGTAGAACGAACTGAAGGATTTGATATTTTGGAGTATCTGACAAACTTGTTAGCTGTAAAAGCACTTGAAAAACTTATTATTTGTAAAATACTTGATGTTGAATACATGAAAGACTTGCTATCTGTAAAATACCTAATGTCGAGTTCTTGAAGACTTGCTATTTATAAATACACTTGAAATTTGTTTCGTGATAAATAAAATGTTATTATCCAAACTTTGTGCTGATATAGAATAGAATAACTCTAGAAATCGAGTTGTATGATCCAAAGATTTTTTAATATTGTATGAAATTAAATGCATGAGATCAGAAAGTTTTTTTTTTTTTTTTTAAATCGAACTGTAGAAATTTGCTTGAAAAGTAAAAATATATGTGTAAGTGTTAAATATGATTCGACCTGTATGCTTAAATTGTAGCGAAGAGAAAAGTATAAAAGTTTCGGAATTAAAAATCGATCTCGGAGAGGTCGTTCTAGAATATTAGATTTAGAAAGAATAAGCTTGATTTGGAAAATGAGCAAATGACAGAGGTCGATAGGGAGAGATATGTTCAAATAACTTTTCCCAAGATATTAGGGTTTATGTTACGAGATAATAGGATTATATCACGAATTGTGGGGGATTGGTAGTAAAAATGTAAAAATAAGGGGGAATGAATTCTAAGTAAAGGGAAGAAAATAAAAATGGTTTGGACTCGATCTAAGTTAATTCGTTATGCCGCTGAGGGGCGGTTGGCGATAAAAATGGTCAAAGTGAAGGAACAAATTTTTGGATTGTTGGATTATGACGCTAAGTTGCCAGTGAAGGAGGTGCAACTAGAAGGTTTAGATGGGATTGGGAGGGAACGCGAGTACGAACGTTGTTTTTATAAAGAGATGTTCCAAGAAAATGTGGTGGATCCTGTATCTCAAAAAGTTTATGTGAGAGAGCTTGTTGTAGAAGAGATCATACTGGGAAATGTGAGGATTACTGGAGGATATGTGATCGGATGTGGTTCCCCAGGTTATCAAGGTTGTTTTGGGCATAATTATATGTGAAGAAAAGAAAAGATGTAGGAGTAGAATGAATGTATATAATCATATGAGTTGAATAATTTCAAAGTGGAATGAGAATAATAGTTTAATAGATCCTTTATTGTTGCGAATGCTGTTTGTGACTGTTGTAAAAAATGAATTTGAAAATATTTGAAATTTGATTATTGAAAATTTGTTATGAGAGCTTCGGAAATGATGTCATTGCTGCTATAAGTAGAAGAAGCAAGCATAGAAAAAGCAGGGAGCTTCTAATTTTATCCCTTGTGTAAAAGTAGTGAAAACCCGATTGCGTGTAAGCGTGAGTCATCATGAGTATGGTTAGGTCAGAGGGACATTTAGAAAAGAGAGATAAAAATATATTAAAATATAAGGCAAATGGCGATAATGGGAAAACGTTTTTACCGAAAAGGTACAAGGTGTCTGACACGGATAGTGGAAGGGATGCCCTAGTTCCAAAACCAAGGATGGCTCGTGCGAGGCTCAATAAATGCCAGCAGTTAGAGATAGAAAATATAAATACTGCTTCATCTTCGTCATTCAAACTTTTTGCAACTTCTAAAAACTTGAAGAATAGTGAGAAAGGAAGGAAGAAGAAAGGCAAAAATTGCAGAGAAACTCGTGAGGAGTTAATCAAAAGTGATCAACAGTTAAAGTGTGAGAGAGTTGTTGAGACTGAGTGACTAAGGTAGTTATACAACGGCGTTGTAAGGGAAGGATTTGGCGCTACCTCGGATTCGCATTCTGATATAAAAGGTTAGTAAAAGATCTGTGTTGTAGGTATGTATTTTTAAAGATTACATTCTGTATTTAGGCAAATCTAAAAATTACTATTTATGGTAATCTATGAAAATTCGTGTGGTATATGATGTATGAAAGATATTTGAATGTGAATTATGTATATTCAAAAGATAATGATAGATACCTGGACCTGCATGTAGGTTGAACATACATGAGAAGAGTTTGTACAGGATAAAATCATTTTCTGTAGTTGATATGGTGAGTTCCCCTATAAATAAGGCGTCGACCTCAGGTCGGTCGGCTAAGTCTGAGACTGAAATGTCTTAAAGTGATGAAGAAATAAGTATTGATCAATTTCCAGATTTCCCTGGAAGATTGGAATCTTATCCTTCTCGCTCGAATGTATTCAAAGAGTTTTGCAAAGCCAAGGCCTCTTTAGGAGGTAGATGAGGTAATAATATAGAATACACCGGTAGGGAATTTAGGGGTTGCACTGTAGCAACGGGAGAGGAATATTTTTATTTATTAGCTGATCTGACGAAGGAGAAAAGGGATAGAGGCATTGACGAATCGATCGCTTTGGAGTATTTCGATGGGAATGTTCAGAGTAAACTTTTAGAGGGTTTTTAATATTACCTATCTCAGTTGGAGTATGGGTTGAGTCTTCCCCTTAGCAATCTGGCGAAATGGATTATGAATCTCATCGAGGCATGTCCCATTCAGATGAACGGGAGCATGTGGGAAGTGATAAGTATTTCTAAATCTCTGATTACACGGTGGGAAGGTGATGGGAAAAGGAGAAGGATATCCTTTGAGGATATTTTGCAGTTTTATGGGGTAAAAAACTATTCTACAAGTGGAGGGGTGTATTTCTTTTCGAGCTCGACTCGGCCTTGCTTCTTCGATTTGAACTCAGCAGGTCAACCAGGGAATGATAATATGATATGGGTGAAGGGTGATTGCATTCAGAGAGATGATGAAGAACCCATGAAAATTATGTTTAGGACTGTAAAACAAAGTAAGTATAATAATATATAATGTATGAGATTGATAGTTAAAATTGTATGATGCTCTGCTGATGATAATGTTTTATGAATGACAGCTCTTAAATCTCAGGTGGTGAGGAAAGAGTCATTGTTGGATATATTTTCTCAAGAAGAGACAGAGCTCGAGGCTATGATGGAAGAACTAGGCACTAGCAGGATGAAGCGTATTAACAGTCGGGTAAAAAAAGTTTAAAAATCTCAGTCGAGGAGGTTAATGATGAGTACTGACGGTAGTAAGAATGGAACTGATGGGGAAAGGCGAGTCAACTTGCCCAAGCCCTCTAGAGTGGACTGTACAGGGTTACCAGAGTCCACTATGTCGAGCAAATTAGCTCAAACGTTTCCCAAGAAACAAATGCTGAAGCGTCCTTTGACCTCTGGAACAACAGGAAGTGGTGAGGCCGTGAAAAAGAGAAGGGTTGAACCTTCTAACATGTCGGGGGTGAAGCTCGAAGAAGATCGTAGAAGATCAACCTATTGTGCATGAAGATTTAAAAGAGGTGGAGGAAAAAGCCAGGTTGGCAGCTCTCCACGGGGAGGAGGAGATGAGCAAAATGGTAGGTTCATATGTTTGAGTATGTATTGTGATGACTTTGGTATTATGATTCATGTTAATCAATAAGGTTAATTAGTTTGTTTTTTTTTGCAGGCTGCTCATCTGATGAAGGGAATATGCCTTGGGGTCGAGGAGGAGAGAACTGAGCTGAAGAGGAAGAAGGTCGAGCTCGAAAGGAACGTAGCTCGATTGAAAACTGATATGCTCAATGAGGGAAAATAGATGGAGGCTCTGAAGGCTTCGCAAGTGGTAGAGATCAACAATCTACATGCGGAAGCAAGAGCGAATTTTGAGGAGGAGATAGCTGAGTGTGACAGACTTGGGTGCCACCTTGTGCCAAAAGGATTTTCGGGGATGAGGTAGATGCCATTAGGGCAGATACCTATGTAGAGGAGGAGGAAGATGATGAGATTTAAAATGTTGTTGTTGGCATTGTAGATGGCCTGGACGGTATTTTTCCTCAAACGGTGAGAGGTATCCAAGGGAATGACAACGAGCGTCCAGAAGGGGAAACTAAGAAGGTAGAATAGTGCGATAGTTTTGCTATTGTATGAATATTTGAGAATGTTTGTAAACTGATTGGATATTTTTTGTTAGATAGAATTATGTAGGCTAAGTTTCTTTTGTAAACCTTGTTGTAGGAACTTAAGGGCATACACCTCAGAATAAAAGATTTAGAGGCTGAGCTTGCTAAGGAGAGAGACGCCTCAACGTCCCTGTTATCTTTGCAAGCGGAGCTGCAGGTTAGAACAGAGAAAGAAATATTTGATTTATATGCTTCATTAGTATAGAGCTACAAAGTAATAAATAGAGCGTAGAGATGGACAAAAAACCTGTTATCGGCTTAGGGGCAATGGCACTAAAATATCGCATAGGAAATATCAAAGCATTGACAAATTTAAAATATAGAGAGTGTGTACCTTAAACTTGGAAGTATATGTTATAAAGCATCCATCTGAGATTGTACTTCGACCTTAAGTTTAGAAGTAGTCTTACACAGAAGATGTCAAAAATAGATATCTTGTTAGAAATGGGTCATATATGGTGACTGAGTATTCTAAATCGAACTTGATATAATGTATATGTAATGTACATGTCAAATTGGAGTCAGCTCGCTTGCGCGAAGGTGATACAGGCTAATGTAACCAAGAATTTGTAGAGGAGTTTGATAGAATGAGAGAGGCGAATAAAGACAGAGAAGATCAACATGTAAAGGTGTACTTCAAGTTTGTCAAGGCAACGCAAACTGTTATCGACCTAACTCAGAAAATTGAGGAGAATAATGCCGAAATTGGGAAAGGGCAAAAAAGCTCACAGAGTTAAAAAATCATGCAGTAAAACTCAAAAGCCTGAATAATGTGTTGATGGTAAAGAACAGGAAGGCTGACATGGATCGTTATCGTATACAGGTACTAGAAAAATCGAAGGAAGGTTTAAATCGGTCGGTGGCCGGTTTGAAGAATGATTTGATCAAGACAACTTACAATCAGGGGCAAACTCGAGTTGATCTAGCAGGAACGAGCTGGAGCGATTCAAGAAGAAATTGGTTTATAAAGATAATAAGCTGAAGAGAGCTCGAGACGATCTATCTACGTCTGAAGTTGCAGTTGAACAATTGTCTATAGCTTCACCGACAAAAAAATTTGAATTTTGGATGGTGCAGCGTCAGTATGATGAGTTGAACGAAAGAGTGGCACAATTGAAGATCGAGTTGGCACAGGCCACTTCACGTCCTCGATACGCCGAGGCTGGAGAGCGCTCGAGGAAGAATAAAAACAATGCCAAGGTCTCTCTTATGCAAGGAGATGTAGTCATCCTCTGAGCTCGAATAAGAGAGCTGGAGGGGGTTATCACTCAAATTCAAGGTCATGTGCGAAAAGAAGTCGAGCAGTTGAGGGAGAGTGAAAGGAAGATGGATGCTGCTCTTTCCAGGGAACAAGGGTTAGAGCAGGAAATCAGAGGAAAGGATATTTTGATATATCAGAAAGACAAAATGTTATAGAAGATTCTGGATGTGGAAGAACTAAACAGGGAGATTGAGGTACTTCGTGCTCAGGTGGCCGATTTAAAAGCGATTAATCAAGCTGAATCAGCAAAAACCGATAAAAAATTAGAAGAGAACATTGCTTTCACAGATTGAGCAGATAGAGAAATAACATGGCTAAAAAAATGGTATGCGAGGTCGGAAGAACGCCTTCAGAAGGCTAGAGAAAATTTATATATGTCGGTTATAACCGAGGCATCGCACTCAGAATTGTTGAGGGCAGTCATTGCCTATTTTGTAAAGAAGGTAAAAAGGATTGAGTCAGAAAGAGATAGCTTGTTCAACAATTTGTTAGACATTGGATGTATTTGCAGAGCTGATGTAGATCAAGGAAATTGTATGTAATCCATAGACACGAATTTAGGCCCTCGACCTGCTAAATTGATAGAGCATGGTAGGATTGTTATGACTGCTCGAGCTCGAGAATTTATGGCTGATCGACCTCCTGTTACAGGGGAAAGTGTAGCTGACACCCCAAAAGAAAAAAAGGATCCATTGTAGAGGTTGTATATGTAACCAGAAATAAAAAGTAGTTGTTACAGACAAGATGAGAGTTTTTTTTTTTTTTTTGCGCAAATTATGATTTTATTTATGTAGATAAGAAAAAAACATAAGGGGGGCTTAAAGCCTGACGTATGCACCATGTCTAATAGCAACAACCCCTAATTTTTTGAGAAAATACTAGGCTCTTATATGTTTAGGTAACGTAGCAGCTGACCAGAATAGGAGGTTCTGTTGTGCACTTCCCAACTTTGAGAGACCATCAGCAGACCCATTTCCTTCTCTGTACGTATGCACCATGGTGATTTGTAGCTCCTGGCTAATTTGGAGGACCATCTTCCAGATGGCTTGAAACCTGCTAGGGCAGAGTCTTGTTGCTTGAACCAGTTAACTATGACCTTGGCATCCATCTCTACCACTAGTGGAAACCAGTGATTCTCCTTGCAAAGTTGGAGGCCATACAGGAGCCCATATAGTTCAGCTGTCATGTTAGTGTCGTTCCCTAGTGCTGCACTGTAACCGAGTTTCATTCCTCCCTACGAGTTGTGAATGATACCTCTAGCCCTAGAGAGACCATTGAGCATATAGGATCCGTCAGTGTTCAGTTTAAACCACCCTGGCGATGGTGTTTGCCATTTGACCCATGAACTTGCTTTGTAGTTTATTCAAAGCTTATGCACTCGTAGTACCTGAAGAGACAAAGTACCTTCGTAGTTGCAACCATGAGTTACTGAAGTTTTGATCATGAGATCTTGAAGCCAACGGCATGTTTTGATGACAATTGCTTGTGCATTCATGAGCACGTCGTCGAATTGATGCTTGCGTCTTGCGTTCCATACTTCCCAACTTATTATGGCCGAAAGTACTCCCTTAATAATGCCCATTTGTGTACTCTTGCTTGCTGCTAGTATCCAAACCCCTTGCCGAGCCCAAAAACTTTCAGTTGGAACGTTGAAAATGCCACATGCCATCGATAAAAACTGCCAAACTTGTACGATCTCTCCCTTAATAATCAAATGGTTTAAAGTTTTGATGTTACCCGAGCAACAACAGCTGCATTTGGATGTAAATGGTATCCGGCGCTGAAGGAGAGCAGACCGTGATGACATTCTTCCATATTTTCCAGTTGAAGACCTGAATTTTGGTAGGGATAAGATAAGAGATGAATTCTAGTATTACCTTTGTTTTATCTTATGTTTGTTAGAGTCTTTGATGTAAAACAAGTGTTACCTTAGTTTTAATCGCAGAGATTTAGTAGAGTCAGCCAAACCAAGTATTATCCTTAATTTAAATGGTATGATATCGCAGCCATATTGAGGTAGATGAAAGTTAGCTTTACATTTGCTTTATGTTAGTCTGGTAGAGTCTTTGATGTAAAATAAGTGTTACCTTAGTTTTAATCTCAGAGATTTAGTAGAGTCAGCCAAACCAAGTATTATCTTTGATTTAACTGGTATAGAAGTCGATTGAAAGCTAGTATTATCTATGCTTTAATCTATGTGTTGCCTACGAAGTAGAGAGATATATGGGAGAAAAACATGTAAGTTTCATTGAATAGAAAAGGATTTACATTGGATGGAGATGAAAATCTCATCTTTTGGAATAGAAAAAACGAGAATTTGAAATAGAGTAGTGAGGAGACTTAACGATAATACCGTTTTAGTCACATAGTATTCCAAGGATTTAAAATGTGAACTCCCTCTTCTGTCATGAGGTAATATGATCCCAGGCCTGAGAGACCTGTGATAAGGAATGGACCCCCCCAATTGTCTGTTAGTTTCCCAACATGAGGCTCTTTACGGTGTTGAGGTATTTCTCTGAGAACGATAACATCAATTTGGAAGGTACAACTTCTGACTTGTTTGTTGTACGAACTGGCCAACATATGGTGATATCGACCCAGGTTAGCGATGGCGCATTCCCTAGTTTCATTGATCCAATTAAGGTTACAAGCCAATTCGAACTCATTTTCCTCATCAGTTAGCTCATGATCTTTGACTGGATGATGATATTCGGAGGGAATGACGGCTTCGGTGCCATGGGAAAGGAGGAATGGAGTGCAGCCTATCGACTGGCGTGGAGTGGTACGATATGCCCATGAGACATGAGGAAGTTCGCGAACCCAATTCCCTTTTTTCTGTGTGTAGCCATTTCTTGAGCCAATCCACGATGGTTTTGTTGGTATTTTGGCTTGGCCATTACCTTGAAAGTAGTAGGGATTGGATGGTGAGTGGATGATGTTGTGTTGATTGAGGAAAGCTACGACTTTTTCTCCAATAAAATGGGGCCCTTTATGGATACGAATTAGGTGGGGGCACCCAAACCGAGTGATGATGTGTTCCTAGATAAAAGAGATGACCTCTTCTTCTCTGGTTCGACAGATTGGAACTGCTTCTACCCATTTTGAAAAATAATCGATAGCTATGAGTAGGTGGCGGCGGTTACCTAGAGAATTAGGGAATTCGCAGACAAGATCGAGTGCCCATCTTTTAAATGGCCAAAACTCCTTGCTTGCATGGAGTTCGAGCGCGAGGGCACGGATCATTTGTCCATGTCACTGATATGCATCACATTTGCGTGAATACTCTTTTGCTTGCTTGCGCATACTGGGCCAGAAGACTCCTTGTGTAATAGCTTTGTTTGCCAGTGATCGACTTGTGGCATAAGAGCCACAAATCCCTTCATGTAGATTGCGGAACATCTCGTTCGCTTTCTACTTGGAGAGGCACTTGAGGTAAGGCCCCATGACTGAACGGCGGTATAAGGTACCTATAGTAGTACGTTTCCCAGATTTGACAAAGATCAGCCGGTATAACATAATCGAAGACAGTCAACTTATATATAGTCGAGGACAGACAGTAGTCAAGAAGTTACAATAAGTCCTCGGCCTACCAAAAGTAGCCATTGTGCCTGGTCAAGAAAGAGTTGTTAGAGACCCGCGATGTTCGCCCACTCCCCCCGAAATAGAAGACTATTTCTTTCTTTTTGTAAAACTGCATGTATATACAATAATTAGAGGCAGAGAATAGATTATTCAGATCCGCAGCCCTACTAAATTTATTTCCTTGCCCTACAGTTACTCAAAACTTGTAATAACTAGCAACATATTGGATTTTACATCAAAACCCTCCTCGAGGTCGTGGTTTTTTTAGCCTTTACTGAGTTTTCCACGTAAAATCTCACTTGTATAGCTTATTATTACACCTTCCTTACAAAAAGTATTGGCAAAGATTATCCATCCGGAAAACACGCCATTACAATTGCTGCCGTTTATGGGAAATTACAACATTTTTCTTTACCACCCCCGATCAAAAAGAGTTCGATGACAAATATGAATCTCCGATGCCATTCCAGCACAGTAAGAGATCATGAGATCAATCCGATACCAGAAATAGTCGATCACACAGCGCAGTGATTGAACACCAAAAACAAATAGAATCAGAAAAAGCCAAAAGAATGGAATATCAACGCATTCATTCTCAAGATCTTCAAGTGGAAAGAGACGAATGAAAAAAAGCTTTGGACCAACAAAGTTGAACATATCAGAAGGAGATGGAGGGATTAAGGAGAACTCAAGATCGAATTACTAGCCATCAAGCGTCACCACCACAAGCCCGAAGTAACCATCGGTAAAGAGCAACTCGAAGAGATGATGAGTCTAGATAAGACAAATTATAGACTTCTAGATCCAGATCCAAAAATCTAGACAGGGCTTCTTAGCATTTTGGTTTGACATCCTCAATATCGACAACTCAGGGAAGTTGACACGTGCGTCATCAAACTCCCCCACCACCAGAAAGAAGACCAATCAGATATCGATTGGGACCAGAAGGACATGGAGATTTTGATTCACAAATCTTGACCTTACCATTTCCTCCTCCACAGTTCGTCACCTTGGATGACCTAAATAACATAATCTATGCCATACACTCTGATATCCCAGGCCAAAGATCTGTACTTGACAAAATCTAGACAAACCTTATCTCCCCTCATTTCGAAGTCATGCCCATTTCAAACAATTTCCACATGCTAAAATTCATTCAATATGCAAGCCATACTGACCCGCTTACCCATGTACAAAATTTCAAAGCCACAGTGGGATTATACTCCAAACATGACCAGATGTTATACAGGCTATTTAATATGAGCCTGAAAGAAGAACCGCTCAGATGTTACCATATAATCCAAGATGGCTCCATCACCATGTTCAGCCAATTGTAACATCTATTTGAGTCCAATTTTGTTCACGCTAAAGAGCAAAAGATTATTGTGGATTCCATGTTCTTCTTCGAGTAGGGCGCAAAAGAAACCTTAGCAAGTTTTTACAAGCATTTCTTACAAGAAACACGAAAAATTGGGAATTTAGATCCCAAAATCGTTATTCCAACCTTCACCTAGGCCCTACACGTCGATTTTAAAGTTTGAGATGAATTAACTCTGCACAAGCCAAGAACGGTGACAAAGATTATTGATGTAGTAAATAACTACATCGAACTAGAACGATCCAAGAAGGATAAAATAAAGAGCACCTCTGCCATTCATTCTTAGGAAACAACTTCTTCTCCACCCGAAAAGTAGACTACTACTGAAGTACCCAAACAGCGCGGCAGAAACGCCGACACTAACAGGAGACCCGACAAAAAAGATAGAAGACCTGACAGACCCGTCCCAGTTCAACCTCCAATGTCAACGACTCTCTCTGCTATCTTACCAACGATAAAGGGAGATGAGTGTTATCGAGCACCACAAATAATACCAGATATCCCCAACAAGCCTCTATGTCAATAACACAATGTGTATAGACACGAAATTGACAATTGCTACTCCCCCATTCGAATTTTTCATCGCATCCTCTTGGCAGGTAGGCTTGATAATTACATCTTCGACATTCAAAAGTTCCTCGAGGATGAGACAAAAAAAAGGCGACGAACAAAATCAGGGCCAGGGGCAATCTCGCCACCTTTATCTTATCAAGATTGAAAAAGGAAAGAAAAGAAAACAAGACGATCAGATTACATCTTGTTACAAAATGACCTCCTTGGATAAATCTATGGAACTTCTTCCCAGCTCGAGCAAGTCAAAACGCCCATACCAAATTACCTTCGAAGACTGCGACACCACCCATGTGAAATATCCTCATGATGACCCTCTAGTCATTATGCTCAAAGTTGGATAAGACTACCTACATACGCTTCTCGTCGACACAGGAAGCGCCACAGATGTATTATTCAAAAGGGTAATCAAAGTTCTAGGACTCTGATATTTTGTGAAAGCTTCAACAACAAAAATCACCGGCTTCAACGGTTTGAAAGAATCAACTACAAGAGAAATTACTCTGCCAGTTCAGGCAGAGTCAGAAACCACATTCGTTAAATTCCTAGTCATCGATGTTGAGTCCAAGTACTTGGGAATTTTGGGACGTAGTTGGCTACATTCGATTAAAGCAATACCCTTTGCATATCATTTAGCATTAAAATTTCCAAAAGATCACGGAATATACAAAATCAAAGGTAGCCAAGCAATTGAACGTATATGCGAGAATACCACCACCAACTCTCACACAACGAAACTTCTCAAAGCATAGCAACTACAGCAGACAACACCCCCCCCCCCCACCACGTTCGAGCAGCATGACACAGAATTGGTTGAATCCATTAAACTTGATGGACCTGGGAGTCACACATTCAATTGCTCCAAGTTGTCAACCGACGAGAAAGAAGGCATGAACCAGCTACTTAAGAAAAATATTGACATCTTTGCCTAAAATTTCCAAGAAATGCCTGGCATTGATCCATCAATCGCGTGCCACCGACTGAACCACCTTCCAGAAAGCAAAACAGTCATACAGAAACGTCAGAACTTAGCTCCCCGCCTCCGCGAAGCTGTGAATGAAGAAATTGATAAACTCTTTAATGTAGAATTTATTTGAGAAGCCCAATATCCAAAGTGGGTTCCTAACATTGTGGCAGTCCCAAAGAAAAATGGGAAGATCAAGGTTTATATTGACTTCACCGAACCCAATAAATTCATTCCAAAGGACAGTTTTCTGCAACCACTGATCCTACAACTCCTCGACTCTGTCCCAGGACACGAACTTCTTTCCATGATGGTTGCAACCTCTGGCTACAATCAAGTTCCACTCGCCAAGGATGATCAAGAAAAAGCAACCTTTGTTACTTAAAGAAGTCTCTACTGTTACACAGTGATGCCTTTCGGACTAAAAAATACAGAAGCTACTTACCAACATCATGTCATTAAAATGTTCAAAGATCATCTAGGCAAAATCATGGAAGTCTACATCAATGATATGATCTGTAAAAGCTTAAAGCATGAAGATCATCTCTGCGACCACCAAACCATCTTCGATATCCTTCGACAGTACCAGATGAAACTCAACCCTGCGAAATGCCAATTCGGTATAGCATCTGGTAAGTTTCTGGGACACCTGGTCAGCATAAGAGGAATCGAAATTGATCTTATACAAATCTTGGCATTCATCGCAATACCATCTCCTCGAACAAAGAAATATGTCCAAAAATTTGTAGGCAAGATCGCCGTTTTTCGCAAATTCAACTCTAAGTCATCTGATCGATAGAAACTTCTTTACCTCCTTCATAGAAATCCCACTATACTGTCAAAAAAACAAAACAAAGAGATCATTTGGACTCCTGACTGTGAGTTAACCTTCCAAGAAATTAAACGATACTTGGGGCGTCCTCCTATAATGAGTACTGAAGTTGATGGCGAAATACTCACGATGTACTTATCTACAACTGAAGACTCCATTAGATCCGTCCTAATTCGAGAAGACGAAAGAGTAGAAAAACCAATTTACTTCTTCAACAAGACCCTCATGCCCGCTGAAAAAATATACACAACAACAGAAAAGCAATTTCTTGCCTTGGTCTACAACTCTCAAAAACTTTATCCCAACTTCCAAGCTCATCCCATCAAAATCATTACTACATACCCCCTTAAGCTGGTACTCTCCAAAAAAGAAAAATCTCGAAGAATCTAACAATGGTCAGTGTTCCTTGGCAAATATGGCATCTCTTTTGAGCCCCAGATCTCTGTCAAAGGACAAATAGTTGCTAATTTTATGGCAGACTTTCCAATCGAAGACCCTGAAGGGGAAGAACTTGAAGAAATCTTCACAGATGACTCAACTGCCAAACCAGATGCATGGTCACGAAGTACCAGATGGCGACTCTTTACAGACAGATTAGCAAGATCACGAGGGTCAGAAATTGGCATCGTTCTCGTTACACCTTCCAATAGTCGCATCGAGAAAGCTATTAAATTCAACTTTTATGCCACAAACAATGAGACTGAATATAAAGGTATCCTTCATGGAATCGATCTCGCACTATTACTTGGTGTAGAAGAAGTAGCAGTCTACATCAATTCTTTACACATGGCCAATCATTACAATAAAATGTTCTGCACAACAGGCAAAATGGTCGATTATGCGGCCCAGGTAGAAGAAAAAATGAACAAATTCAAAAAAGCATCAATCTCCTACATACCTCGAAAAGAAAATTGCAATGCCGACACATTGGCTTACATAATCGCCATGCTAGGAGACAGTGAAAAATGATCCTTAGATATCGAAATTCTCGAAAATTCGAGCCTTGATATACCGTTCACAATGCAAATCACTATTATTGAAGGCGAAGACCCTTATGACTGGAGAAAATGGTTTTATGCATACCTCAACTCTAACATCCTCCCGAGTAACAAAGAAGAAGCCCATTTACTTTTGGCCAAAAGCCACAGATTCACAGTTCAAATAACGTCTTATATCGTATCACAGGAGGAGGACCCCTGATTGAATGCATCTCCCAAAATCAAGCTTAAGTTAAAATCAAAGAATTTCATGAAGGTATATGTAGCACTCACATTTCGGGATGATCATTAGCCCAATGGGCATTCACACAAGAATTATACAGGCCCAGAATGAGACAGGACTATGAAGATTTTGTACGAAAATGCTACAAATGTCAAATCCATGCTCAAGACATCAAAAGTCTAGCACTTGACTTGCACCTTAGTAATATCCTCTGGCCATTCAAATGATGAGGAATCGACATCATTAGACCTTCCATCCAGCATCAGGAAACTGAAGGTTTGTCCTTGTAACCACTGACTACTTTACAAAATGGGTCGAAGCAGTTCCTCTATGTCATACCGATAAAAATGAAGTGATCAAGTTCCTTTGGGAACACATAATAACCAGGTTTGCCTGCCCACAAATAATACGCTTTAACAACGGCAAGCAATTTATTAGTGCTAAAGTCCTCGCTTTCCCTCGCAAGTACAAAATTTAGCTATCAACTTTCACACCATACTACCCTCAAGGCAACAAACAAGCTGAAGCCATCAATAAGAGCATCAAATCAGGTCTACACAAGCTCCTCGATGATGAGAAAGGCACATGGGTCAAAGAACTACTTAGTGTTTTATGGGCATATCGGACAACTCCCTGAACTTCTAGTACTCGTTGTACTCCATTTATGATGGCCTTCGGTACTGAAGCGGTCATACCCTCAGACCTCGATCTACAAAGAGCCCGAAGAAAAATTTCAGATGAAGACAACGAGTTGGGTCTCCTCTGAAACCTCAACTGGATAGAAGAAACATGTAACAAAGCCATTACAAACTTGGGACGATACCACGACATATTAAAAAAGGCTTACAACAAACGAATTCGAAAGAGAAAATTTGGTATTGGCGACCTTGTCCTCCGACGAATCCAAGATAGTATTCGACCTAAGAATTCCGGTAAACTCTCTAAAAATTGGGAAGGGCCCTACATTGTTAGACAAAACATATAGCAGCACTTATTGGTTGATGACAGAAGATGAAGTCCAACTTGAATTCCCATGGAACACTGCTCAAGTAAAAAAAAATTACAGATAACAACTGTAACACTTATCGTCGATTCAAATAAAGTCATCTTTACTATCTTTACTTATTCTCGATCCATACTTGATAAGTATGCACCAAATAAAAATGATATTTACTATCTTTACTATTTATCGATCCATACTTAAAAAGTATGCATCAACCAACAATCATTTTTACTATCTTTACTTGATATCGATCCATACTTGAAAAGTATGCATAAACCAACAACCATCTTTACTATTTTTACTTGTTATCGATCCATACTTGAAAAGTATGCATCAACCAACAATCATCTTTACTATCATTACTTGTTCTCCATCCATACTTGATAAGTATGCATCCGGACTATCATTCTATCTAAATGCGAACATTATCCAATCATAGGATACTCCCTTTCGCAGTCCTTACTTATCAAACAAAATATAACTATTTTGTTACTTTCTGAATCTAAATTCAGATATCCTACTGAGGATGCACATCTGGTAATCCTTCATATTACTTGCCATTTCATGGCCATCGTTTACTTTTCACACCAACAGGCATTCCTTCCTTATCTGCTACAAGTTACAATCACATTCTACAAATATCATTCTTCTCGAATTTAACACTTAGCATGATTTATCAAATATATGCATCACAAATTTTCAAACAAAACTTTCTTCGAAAATAAACATTCATCATTCAAAACATAGCATAGTTAAAATGATTTTCGGTCCCATTGACCACTTTTACATCTCTCTTTAAAAATAAATAATGTTTACACACACGTATTTAAACTACAGGAGGAGACACGATACCATCAACCTTCACTAACCCCTCTAGAGCAAATACTTCCCCTGATTTCTCAGGACGCAACCTATCAGCTTCGATCATCACCACATCATCGATGACTTCCATTCCACTCGGAACATCGGGAGTCGCCAGAATATTGTCATCTGGATCTGAATCCTCGAAGGTAACGCCACCAGACTTGGCAAACCACTTATAAAGATGCTTCCTCACCTCCAGCAACTCGTACGGCCTTACATAGTGGGCCCTCACATTCCTGCATGTATCAAGCTTTTCCGCCATCAACTGATCACTAACCTCATCCAAGATCTTACCATGTTCCAGCTTTATTACCTTTCGCGCATCGGAATCCTGCTCCCTTACATCCTTCTCAAAGTTTGTTCTAAGCAATGCCAAAGCCTCTTCTTTCTCTTTTTCCCACATTTTCTTCGCTTCGCGAAGAGCAGCATCCTTCACCTTTTGCACTTCGAACTTGTAGGTATTTAGTGTTACATTCAACCCCTTCTTATCTTTGATCAGCACTTCTTTTTCTCTCATCAAATCTTTCTCGATGTTTTTGTACGCCAGTACTTGATTTACAAGGTCACTACTACCGACAATGCGGTCTTTTGCCTCCGTAACCAACTTCTTAATATGCATTATATTCATAAATTGAGTATTCGATTCACATACCAGTTTCTTTAATTGAAGTAAAGCAGAAAATTTTCTCACCTTCGACATGTTGCGGTGGCCCTCGCTGAGAAATTTCATCAAGCTTTCAGTCCCCTCTAGACAATTATCGACTTCCGCTTGCAACATATCCATCCTAGACATATATGAATTTATTGTCCTCTAGACTTCAACCTCGGATTCCTCGACGAACTTGTTCTTCGACGACTCTCCACTCCCTTTTTGCTTCGGGAGTACACTTGTCGCACCATGGGGAAGACGCATAGCCAACACTGCAACTAGCTTATCACTTTTTACCTCCTCCTCTATTGTTGAGCGTCGAGTATTCTTCTTAGGAGGAAGTAGCGGAGCAACTGCTTCACTCGCTGCCCTTTTCTTTTTACTCTTCCCTAATATTTCTGCAAACATCGAGTCTATCTCAATGTCAGTCGTATACCTAGCCAAAGAAGGATTTTCCAATGGCAGACTAGACTATACGGCCCTCTTGTTTTTCACCGACATCTTACCGCCGATGATAGACACTTCAGAACCTTTCGCCCTCGACCTCTTTAAACCGGCCTCTTGAAAAAGAGTACTCACACGATCCTGGTTGATGACAAGGTTGTCTGTCCTACCAAAGAGCCCCTTCATGATCTTGTACAATTCTTCTTTCACCTCTGACTTCCTATCGACCTCCTTCAAAGTTATACATAAATGAAATATTGTTACAAACAATTCAAATCACATTCAACACTTTAAATATCGACATTTAAATTACCTAACCACAAACCTAAATGAAAAGTCTTTCTCTTTAAGGGCTCCCCAGGGTCTTTCTTGTCGAACTCATAATTCCTGGACACGAGTAAATGCTCATCACTATATCGCCCACCTGTTGACACCATGTCATAGAGCAGCGGCCTTTTCAAAAACCTTACCAAGTAGCGATAGCCTACTTTCTTTGGGTTTATCTTAAGTGTGTAGTACACACATAAATCGTCAATAGTGATCAACTCTTCCCCCCTTGACTTAAGTTGACCATTTATCGCCCCACATACCCAAAACAGGTCATATACATTTGGATTGAACTGACCAGGTGCCACATCGAAGAAGTTCATTAACTTCTTCTAGACAGCTCAGAGGGGAAACATCAACCTCTTTTTAATTTGTACTCGATGAACGAGAATCCCTCCCAATGGTACTTCATGGTCAATTATCTCATATTGGTACTCCTCTAACCTGATATTTCTAGGAATACCATACTTTTTCTTAAAACTCAATATCTCCTTCGTCTCCGGACCCTCACCATAACAAGCTTCCTCACCGTCCTCCACATCGTCTTCCCCACCCCCGCTACCTTCTCGATCACTAGCCTGTAGCTCGTGGCCTAAATCTGTATCGGTAGCCTCCTCATCTGACACTTCGAAAATCCAATGAGCTACCCTAAACTGGTCCACACCATCTAAGCCTGCACTACTCAACCCAACCCTATATTTACTTCCTAACTGTTGTACACAAATGGATACATCAATCATAAAAGGCTCTACATCTGGAAGGTTCTCGTATATATCTTTATCATTAATTTGAGTTGGTTCAGCCATTTTAAAGAACCTGAAAATCAGATTCCATTTTCTCCAACAATTAGTATCTATCATATCTGATACATATATATGTTCATATATACATACGTTGTCGAGTTTAATCTCCAACATATCATTCTCACATTACAATCATTACTATCTGCTACTATCATTTTTGTCAGTTATACTTACTACAATCAGTTCTCGATAAGATTTAACTATTAATTCCTTAAGTTTTAAAAGCCATAGACTACTTTACTAATTATCATTTATGTCGATCTTCAGGTGATCATGAGTTCTCGATGTTAACTTTGCCTATTTCCTGCCAAAACTACTACACTTCAAAAAATAAAATTACGGGATATCACCTTCTCTGGCATAAAATCTGGCCAAATCAAAACTAACAACCATCATTTCCGACAATATCGCCAAAATTTACACTAATTTCCTACAGTCACGGCGTACTCATCGCGATACCAACCAATCCCTCTCTCCACTCCTCGCCACAAATTTATCACATCTCTCTCACCTAAACACCTTTATAAACCGCCATGACTATATTGCCTTTGAAAAGACACCATTAATGATCACCATTCACCCTCTGTCATTCAAGCCCTAAACACAGCCGAATTTCACATAGCTTCTATTCCATCTAACCCTAAAAAAAATTCTTCTACCAATAACCTACACATATCTACATCTACTCCTACTTACAAACAACCATCAATGAACATACAAAATCAAAACAATTACTAACCTTGTAATCACGCTGCTTTGGTATCCCTTTGTTTCGCCCGTTTTGCTCTCTCGGTCAGAACACTGATCTCCTCCATCCCAATTGTTAACAATAAATCCAATGAAGAACACAAATAGTTTTCACTTGAGAAAAAAAATTATAGTTTGTAAAATGCGAACAGTTGCCCACCTCCGAGCTATTTATAGACCCCACACGACTGTTCATCGCACCGCTTCGCGGCCGTTCGAATATTCAAGCATAAAGCCATAAATGTCTTTTCTCAAAGTTTTTGACTCTTCACCATCTCAAAGCCAGCAAACTCCTACATTGTTACTCAAATCCTTCCATATCTTAAAGAATTTCTTCTGACATATTCATATTTAACAGAGCACAACCTATCTTATCACAAAGATATTGTACATCAACTTCCTTATACTTCAAAATTTTACCTACAGGACTACACCTCGCCATGTTTAATCCTTTCATTACCTCCACACATTTTACCTTATTTGGAATCCATATATCTACGGCAGATCTTCATCAATCCGATCAATTTTCTAAATTTCATTCGACATTATAAACACAACAAGTAAGACATTACTACATTCCACAATTTCAGTAAGTCCAAAATATATTCGATAATAATTTAACATAACAAAATATTGACAACTTCATTCTGACATAGAATTCTATTATCATTTCATTTTCAAAAACAAGTCGACCATTACATTTCCTACATTTAAATATTCAATTCACAAACTCCTAACTGCAACAGCATCTTCTTTCCTAATCAACATCTTCGCACGAGTATACATGTAACTAGCACGTTTAGGAAAACTCTAGAATTACAGTTGACAGCGAAACTGAAAGTCCTCTTCAGCATCGTTCGCATCTGCCCCGCTCAACCCTTCATAATTTGGCTCAACAAGATCTTCCAAGTAAATGTTGACATTATGATTACCAAAATACCGACTGTATAATTCCCAATATTTTGCTTTGACGCGGCTGAATACCGCATTTCGAACTTGAGGCCTGGTTTTCACCATTTTTTCTACACACAACTCTAAAATTCTAACATCCAAAGGATATTTATAGCCCTCCACAGTCAACACCAACACAACAAATATTTATTTCACCTTAGAACTTTACATTTTCAACAGTCAAATCAATCATCCTATAAATCCGTTTTTGGCCCCACCAAATCAGCTATACTTCGAGTTGTTTCAAAACCACTAAATCTGCTATAATTCGATAACTTGCATATTAAATAAATCACATATATATTCGACACAAAACAATATATAGAGGAAGTTGAAGCAAAAAACTTTATTCATTGAAATAATAGTTATATATTACATTCGACAATTCCCTCATTCGTTTACATTACATCCAAAGTACACTGTTCTATTTATATTCGACCTCAAAGACTAGTTGCTCTATGGATCTCTTTAACAGGATCTGATATTATTGCTTCTTTTTACCAGGATCTGACATTACTGCTTCTTTTTACCAGAATCTGGCATTATCTCTGGAAGCAAGGCCAACGATATCCTAAGAAGCTCAATGAATAGTAGGTCAGGGAACTTCTGAACAAAACTGCTCTACACGGTAGGAAAAAATTATAAGAAACCTCCTTCATTCAACAAGATCATTGGATGCCTAACAAGCCTTCACATCCTCATCTTCAATATCAATAGTACCCCATGCCCCAACACCGTATTTAGCCTCCAAACCTCCACCAACGCCAGCTGCACCCAACCCAAACAGATACCCCACATGAATATACACTCTGACTCTACCTCCTACAGCTCCCCACAGCTTGATAACACCGATTACAAAACCATAACGAAAATCCTTGGAATAACATCTTACCTCAGCTCGACCTTCCCTAATCCTACCTTCATCCTCAGGCGACTCGCTATGCCACACTTGGGGTGGCATCCTTACTAACCACCACCTCTAAACCCTTCTTCACACCATCCTATTACACCCTGTTTGATTTTCCCAAGTCTAATGTACCGTATTAATTACTCCTCGGGAATAAAATGAACAGGTTCACTTCACTTTGACCTCGGAAATGACAACATGCAAACTTTCTTAGACATTCGGCAACCTTTTGAATTCCAACTTCTTCACGGCACAACCACAAGTACTTATGTCGAGAATGGGGAGATTGTAGTAGCACATTTCCCATATTCGACAGGGATCAGCCGGCATAACATAGTCGAAGCTAGTCAGCTTTTACATAGTCGAGGATAGACAGCAGTCGAGAAGTTACCATAAGTCATTGACCTACCAAAAGTAGCCATTGTACTTGGTTAAGAAAGAACTGTCAGAGATTTGCAAAGTTTGTCCACTCCCCCCGAAATAAGAGACTATTTCTTTCTTTTTATAAAACTGCCTATATCTACTATAAATATAGGCAGAGAATAGATTATTTAGATCCACAACCCTACTACATGTATTTCCTTACCCTACAGTCACTCAAAACTTGTAATAACAAGCAGCATATTAGATTTTACATAAAAACCCTCCTCGAGGTCATGGTTTTTCTCAGTCTTTTCTGAGTTTCTTACGTAAAATCTTGCTTATTTAGCTTATTATTGCACCTTCCTTACAAAAAGTATTTACGAAGATTATCCATCTGAAAAACATGCCATTACAGTACCGTTTTGATTAGTGTAGCGGTTTGAGTTTTTGATCAGCTGTCGGCGCTCCTTCAGATCTGTTAGAAGTGGTCCTTCGCATTTATTGTTGATTCTGAGATAAACTAAGAAAGGCTTTCGCCAATCGTCGTCTCCCCCTTTATCGCCCCCAGTGTTGATCGTGCATACAAAAATACGATCAATGCTGGGGATTTAAATCACTTCGATCTGGAGATATCAAGATTTTGTGCCTAAGACCCCGGCTAGATATACCATGGAATCCGTATTTTAATTTTCTCCTCGCAGAAGATAATCGAGAGTTGCTTGCACAAACTTGCTCATCCTATCTGCAATGAGGGTTGCGTATTCGATCCTCTTGTCGCTCTTCTTGTATTGCTCAGAGTAATGGGGGACGATAAGTAGTAAATCTGTGTAAACTGAGAGTTCGGGGATGCTGAGATCAAGAGCGAAGTCGAGTCCGTGAATGAAAGCTTTGTACTCGGTGACATTGTTTGAGGCATCAAAATTCAAGCGGATTGATTTCTCAATTCTATCATTGGATGGGGCAATCAATACGATTCCAATTCCTAACCCTGCGGGTTCTGCTGATCTATCTATAAGAAGTCTCCACACTTTCCTTATAATCTATTAAGATCGCTCGTTAAATGCTTTGGGTGGTAGATCTCCTGTAACTTCCTCTGCAAGGTCAAGATTGTGCTCCTCCAACTCGGGATCTTTCACTAGAAAAAATGTGAGAAAATTGGTAATGGCCTGACCCTTTTCGTAATAATATTATTCGAACTTAATATCATGTTCTCCTAAACTGACTTACCACTATTGCACTCTCCTTGATTTTTCTTTCTTGGACAGAACCACCCGAAGTAGGTAGTTCATCATGACTTTGACTGAATGACCTTGAAAGTAGTACTTGAGTTTCTATGAAGTATAAACAACAGTGAGATGAAGTTTCTTAATTTTAGAGTACCTCGCTTCCGCTGGAGTGAGGGTTTTGCAGATAAAGTAGACTGACTTCTCAATTTTCCCTTCAAGTCGAATGAGAAGTGAACTAAGTAACGTATCTATAACTACTTGGTAGATAATTAGTTCCTCATTATCTATTGGGGTACTCATGATGGGAGACTTCCCCAAATAGGTTTTGAGATCCTAAAAAGTTGCTTCACATTCTAATGTCCATTGAACCTCCACATTTGGCTGAACTTTTCCTCGTTTGGTATAACCGCAGAGTAATAGGAATAGCTAAAGACAGCGGTCTGAAGATTTTGAAATGAAACGGTTGATAGTGGCAATCTTGTCGGCAAGTTTCTAAATGTTTTTCGTCGTTTTTGGAGATGGCATATTGAGGAGAGCCCAAATCTAATCTGGATCAGCCTTAATCCCCTTCTTGCTGATGAGGTGGCCTTAAAATTGATAGGAATGTACTTTGAATTGACACTTAGAAGGATTTAGACGCGTCATGTAAGATCGAAGAATATTAAATATTATGTTGAGATCTGAAATGTGGTTGATGGACTATATGCTTTTGCACAAGAGATCGTCAATGTAGACTTCCATGACTTTCCCAAGTTGTGTTATGAACATAGTTGTCATCAACCGTTAATAAGTTGCACCTTCATTCTTGAGTCTGAAGGGCATGACTTTGTAGCAGTAAAGTCCTCTTTCAGTGATGAAAGTGGTCTTTTCTTGATCATCATACAAGAGTAGAATCTAATTGTATCCAGAAGCAGCATTCATCATAGATAAGAGTTTGTGACCTGCTATGGAATCAAGGATCTGTTCAATGTTGGGAAGAGGAAAACTATCATTTGGAATATGTTTGTTTAGATCGGTAAAATCTACATAAACTTAGACTTTTCCATTCTTCTTTGGTACATGACGATGCTGGATATCCAATCTGGATATTTGGCTTCTCGAATGAACCTCACTTTGATCAATTTCTCGATCTCCGTGTTAACTTCATCTCGAAGTCGCGGTGATAAGCGTCACTGTTTCTGTTTGATCGTCGTGGCGCTGATGTTGATGGCCAATTTGTGACATGCCTTGGCCGGATCGACCACAAGCATCTCTTCAAAAGACTACTCAAAAACGTCTCTATTTAGTCGTAAGAACTTATCGAAAGTATCTTTTTCGCGTTTAACTAGCTTGGTATCGATAAAAGTACCCCTACTAGGTCCGTCAATGTTGACGTATTCTGTGGGTTCCTTCGTAGAAGGCTAATCATCAGGGTGATCAGCTTTCTGTAATTACTATGCAGCATACCTGTCAAAGGTATCTAAAATAGCAGAGACAGTATTTTCACAAGATTAAGAAAGATTTTGACTACCCCTGATCTCATAGATACTATCGTTGTGTTTGAAACAGAGTGTTTTATGATAAGTGGAAGCGATTGCCTCCATGTTATGAATCTAGCATCGGCCCATAATCCCGAGATAACGAGATTTGGAATTGATCATATAGAAAATAACGCTGATTGTGGCTGGTCCTGCAGTAATAGGTAAGATGATCTTCCCTAATCGTTAATCTTTAGAACCATTGAATCTAATGATATCGGTGTCGCTTTGAATAACTTGATCGGCCAATCCCATTTGGTTGATAGTGCTCTGAACGAGAATCTCAATATCGCAGCCAGTATCGATCCTCATTGTGTACATGACAAACTTCTTCATCTTGAGCATTATGACTAATGTATCATGATGTGAAAACTTGACATGGCTAGTATCGTAATATTTGAATGAGATCCCAAGCCGGTGATTGCTCGACTCAGGCAGAAGTTTGTCTTCTTTGTCTTGAGGTATGAGATCGCAGTATTCTGACAGTCTCCTGCGCTTGAATCTATTAGAGTTGGTGATTATATTGATTTTGATCATGTTGTTGTGGCGCATATGGTAGAATGCTTCTCCTTAGCTTGATCGACCTGGATAACTTCAAGCTGCTTCTAATAGCTGCCATCCTTGTATGATTTCAGGTCAACAATATATTCAAAGATCCATCCCTCCTTGAAAATGTATTCGTGCAACCACTGTAAAGTATAGCAATTATCAGTAGAATGATGGTTTACCTTATGATGCATGCAGTACGGCCGGTTCTCGATTGGTTCTAATGGTTGGGAGAGACGGTAGAGCTTATCCTTTGAGAGGATTGGAAAAATTGTGGAGATCCAAACATTCATCTTTGGGATAACCAGTTTAACTTGTGAACCGCCTTTCTGAAGGTTGCCAATATTTCCCTTGGCGCGCTTTTGGTCACCCTGATCCTCCTTTGGGTCAGTGTTTTGATCTGTAGGTGGACCTTTTGTGGTAAGGAAGAATTTAGTAGATTTATGCCTTTCGGAGATCATCCTTTCAAGGTCGATGTAACTATTATCCTTGATGATCATATCCTCCAAGGTTACAGGTTTATTGAAGAAGAGATGTTCTTTGGCTTTGCAGTCGAGCTGGAGTACGTTGGTAAAAACAGTAACAGCTATTTTCTGATCTAGATTGTCTACTATATGAGCGAGCTCCAAATATTTCTTCACAAAAGCCTCAAGCCTCTCTCTGTGTGACTGCTTGAGATTGAAAAGAGAATATAAATTTTCTTCTTTATCTCTGTTGTGAGCATATGTCTTGATGAATTATTTCTGCAGCTGGTCGAAGGTGTATATGGAATCTTCAAGTAGAGAGTGGAGCCATCGGAGCGGTTCCTCCTGCAGACTTGTGGTGAACAGACGGTAGAGAATGTGGTTGAGATTGGAGTACAACCCCAATAAATTACGGTATTGCTGAATGTGCTCCTTCGGATCGGTAGCCTTGTATTTTGAAATTTTTAGAGTATAGAAACCTTTCGGTATTTCCATATCGAATAGTTCTTTGGCAATTGGACTTCCTTGCAACTTGGTAAGGTCGTCGGTAGTGCCCAAAAATTGTATTTTGATCAACTCCTTAATACGCTGGTTCATATGCTCTTGTGTGACATGTTGGGTGTTCTGTAGAGCTTGTAAGGCAGTTTGCATTATTGTCATTTGATCTTCATGTCATTTGAGCACTGTCAAACAAGCTTGAATTTTGACGTTGAGCTCCTTCTCACGGAGTTCTTGATCAAGTGATAATTGACGTTCGAGGTCGTTGCATTTTTCTATCTCGGTGTTGAGATTCGCCCGTAGCTTTGTAAGTTATTCTGGCTCAACTGAAAGATCGAGCTGGATTCCAATTGTTGGTCGCCAGGATGTGACAATGATTGGAATTTGTAGTAGAGTAAATGAATGCCTTAGGATATCGTGGAAATGATTTCTTTCCCACAGACGATGCCAAATGTAATGGCCTAATTCTATAAGCTCAAAGTGGCTTGGAATTAACTCTTACACCAATGTACCTGCGATAAAAATCTAAATATAAAGCAAGAAATAACACAGGTGCTTAGCGTGGAAAACCTATGAATAGGTAAAAAAACCACGACCTCGAGCTGAGGATTTTTGTAATATTGACATTTTATTGCTTGAGGCTGATATCTTATTATAAGTGATCTCTTGACTTAGAAATGCTTGATCTTGAGAATAAAAAGTTAAAAGTTTTGAGAATCTAGAAAATATAGATTTCTTGGTAATTTTTTGTGTAATTTTCTGGTCTTTCTCTTATGGAACTTCTTCTTTATATAGGCCTCCGCAGTTCTTTATCGTGCTGAAGCACGTTCTCCGAACTATGTGGTTAGTGGCGGTTGACTAAGTAACTGTTGAGTTCGTAAGAAATATGTGGCTTTGACTTGTTTAAGTTTTTCTGTTTGAGCTCGACCCACATCTTTCATCAGTTCGTAGAGTAGGTGGCAATGTTGACTGGAGGAGTCATATGGAGAATGCATGGATCTGTCATGGAGGTAGTTCAAACTGGAGATAGCCCGATTTAGGTAAGATTGAGGGGTTGGCCCCTACAGGAACTGCTTTTACCCACTTCGTAAAATAACCCGCTGCTACGAGTAAGAACCTTCGGTTACCCAGTGTGTTTGGGAATTTACCCACTAGATCGAGTTCCCACCTTTTGAAAGGCCAGAATACTTTACTGCCATGGAGTTCGAGTGTAGGTGCTCGTATCTTGTTACCATATCATTGACATACATCGCATTTACGTGAGTATTCTTCTGCCTATTTTCTCATTCCTGGCCAGAATATTCTTTGTGTTATTACTCTATTTGCAGGAGATTGACCCGCGGCATGGAAGCCACAAATTCTTTCGTATAAATCTTTCAGCATTCCATCAACTTCTATCTTCGAGAGGCATTTGAGGTATGGTCTAGTGACCGACTATCTATATAAGCTATCTTTCTGAACTGTGTAACGCTTCGAGTTTCAATCAACTGTCGGCACTCTTTTGGATCTTCTGGAAGTGGCCCATCATACTTTTTCTTTAGGCCGATATATGCGAGGAAAGGCTTCCTCTAATCGTCATCCTCCTCTTTATTGCCCTCAGTATTAATCACGCATATTATTGGGAGATCAATGTTGGGGGTTGAAATTACTTCGATTTGGAGGTACCTTGCTTTTGTACCTAAGACCCTGACTAGGTAAGCCAAGGAATCAGCGTGTCAGTTTTCTCCATGAGGTAAATAATTGAGAGTAGCTTTTTCGAATCTACTCATCCTGTCAGCAACTAGGGCTACATAGTCAACCATTTTGTCATTCTTCTTGTATCGCTCGGAGTAGTGATGGACTATCATCAAGGAGTTTGTATAGGCTAAAAGTTCAGGAACTCTGATCTCTAATGCCATGTCTAAACCATGAATTAATGTTTCATACTCTGTGATGTTGTCCGATACTTTAAAGTTTAATTAGATGAACTTCTCGATTCTGTCATTTAAGGGTGTAATCAGTACGATTCCAATTCCTGACCCTACGGGTCCTCCTGGTCTATCAGTAAGAAGATGTAAAAATTTTAAAACAAATACTTTAACAAGGCTCTTCCCAAATCAATACTAAAATTCCAAAATAGATACTGGCCCACACCTATTCCCTATTCTGACTACCTACCTCTTAAAATTAACTTTAAGATTTTATATTCCTACATTCAATCATTAACAAAGACTTTTAGTAATAAACAATGTCACAAAAGTAGGTAAGATTATTAAACAAATGAAACAATAAATAAAAATTGGGTTGGTCTTTTATAAGTTGCCAAATAGGGTTTAACAAACACATTTGTTTAGTTTAACTTAGATTTTTAGTGATTTATCACCAATATTTCTCTCTAAGCTTTGGGTATGATAGTAAGTATTGTAACCTTAAATTTATCTTTAATCAGAGATTAGTAGATTGTTATCATTAAAGTATCATACATGCCGCGAGAGATACAAAGGTAGAAGAAAGTGTGAGGAACGACATTTTTTGTCACCTCAAACAACAAGATTTGCCATATGTTAATGAACTTTACAACACTGTCATTTGTCATTTGTTTTAAAGAAATTGTCATGTGTTTCTGGAAAAATTATCATCTGTTTTAGTAAAACATATCATTTGTCATTCGATACAGTTATCGTAGCTCTATAATGTAAAGTATTTTATGAAATAGTCACGAAAGATAGAAAGGTTGACAAAAATTAAGATTAGAGATCTTCTTTTTTGTCTTCAAACAACTAGATTTGTCGTATGTTATTGAACTTTACGACACTGTCATTTGTCATTTATTTTAAAGAAATTGACATGTGTTTTTGAAAAAATTATCATCTATTTAGAAAAACCTATAATTTTTCCTACGATACAGTTATCTAATTTTTACAATATAAAGTATTTTATGAAATATTCACAAGAGATAGATGTGGAAGAAGGTGAAAGGATAAATCTTCTTTTGTTACCTCAAACAACTAGTTCAAGCACTTGGTTTCCATGTAAAGTACTTTAAACTACAAAAATTATCATGTGTTTACATTTATGGCATTTGTTTGTACAGAATTTATCATTCCCAAATCCCCACCATTAGTTCAAGTACTTGGTTTCTATGGTTTTAAATAATGCACCCAACAAGTAAATATTGATTGTGGTTATTAAAGCTGCAACAAGTAAGAATGATTTTTATCATTTGTACATTGATTTTCATCATTCATATGAATGATTTTTTTATCATTTGTATGACTGAATGAGAGAAAGACTGAGAACAAAGTATCAAAATTGAACCTTATGAGAAAACTCGAAGAATATCAGATATCTCGACGCCCAATAAGTAAATAAAAGGAAGAGGAGAGAGACCAAGAACACATCTCAAAATTGAAACCCTAAGTTTTCAAATTAAAACCCTAGGTTCTAAATTAAAATCTATTAGATTTAAATCATATCAAACCTCATGAGAAAAGTTGGAGATTTTTGGATATCTCGCTTACGAAGAAAACATCTCGCTTAAAAGCTTTAATGGAGAAACATCTCTCTCTCTATCTTTCTCTCTCTCTCTCTGTCAAAAAGTCACATGAGAAGACATTTGTACTTCTGTTGGGACCACTATCCTGCAAAGTCAAAGTTTTTAGGCTGGTTAATTACTGTAAATAGCAAACTTTAATAAGGGTACAATTTTTTTTTCAAATCTCTAGTATCGATTTTAGAATTTATTGTTCCTTAGGTCCAATTTTGGAAAGTATGCATCATCGAGTATTTAATGGGTAATTGGAAATTTAAGATTGTGTAGGGTATCCTGTTATTTGCTCTGTTAGAAAATACAAGGAGGGTTTTGGTTTTCCTTTTGTTTGAATGGTGGAACTAAGGATTTTTAGTCCCACATTGGATATGAGGGAAGCTCAACTCTACTATATAAGTAAGTCTAATACTTAACTTGTTGTGATATGTGTGAGAGTTGGTGGGTCACACGCGCATGTGTGGCTTATGTGTGCAAACTAGCTTGGGTGTATGGGTTACTCATGGACTTGCTCGACGTAGAAATCCTGTTTATTATTGTAAGCCTATGATTCGACCTTGGGCTCATGGGGATTCCTTGGAATACTTAGTTATATTTTTGGGTTTGAAGTGTGAGTTTTGGTGAAGAGGCACTAACTTGAGGTGTGACCCTTGGTGAAGAGTCACATATGCTCTATATAACCCAACTTCCTTTTTATTTATTTTTATCAGTTTTTAGAGTTTTCTTGAGTCATTTTTCAAGAGAGAAAGCAGACGCAATCAAGGTTCGTTTGGCAAAAGAAGTGTTTTCTTCTCTCTGCGACTGATCGTTGTATCTTGGGAGACATGAGCATATATTCCTGCAAAGTACTGTGGCAGGAATATACTAGACTCGATCATCTCCTTAAGAGGTGTTTTGTGTTCATGCAAATTGTATTACATCCTCTGCTCACCCAAAGAGACATCATCATATTGGCTCTCAGCAAGTTGGGTTTTAGTAGGGCTGGCAATTTGACCCAAACCCGTTAACCCGACACGAACCCGACCTAAATTTTGTGGGTTTGGGTTTAACTTTCATGGGTTTCGGGTAAAATCAGGTTGACCCGGCAAACCTGTTTAGGAAACAGGTCGGGTTCGGGTTCACTAGTCTCGGTTCCGGGTTGACCCGTAAACCTATTTACTTAAATGTAATATTATATAAGAATATGGGTAGTTTAGGAATTTTATACATGATGTAAACCTACTACTTTACCTCCAGCCTCCATATATATATCACATAACTCTTCAAAACCTACTTCTCTATTCACCTCCAGCCTCTCTCTACCTCCGATTAAACCTACTTCTTTGATGAAAACCTCTCTCTGCCTCCATTACCCAAATCGATTAAACCAACTTCTTTGATGAAAACCTCTCTCCCTCCATTACCCAAATAGATTACTCCATACATGATGAAAACCTACTTCTCTTTGAAGAACACATCTTTGTAACTTGTAAGTTTCTTCTACAAAAATCAACCCTAAATCGATTTCTCTCTCACTTCTTCCTCTTTATCTATGTTCATGATTTAACCCACAAGTTTGTGTGTTTTTTGTTGCAGATTTATCCAACAAGTTCAGATTCAATTTATCTTGTCTTGGTCTCTCTAAGAGGTACTTTCTCACTCTTTCTTAAGTTTTACTGATTTGGGTATCTTGAGTTTTACTAATTTTGGGGTATCATCACTTTATGGTAGATTCATCAATTTGGGTATCTAAAACTTTTACTAATTTGGGTAGATTCATCAATTTTACTGATTTGGGTATTATTGTGATGGATTATTGAGATGTATTTTTTCAGTAGTTCTACTTGTTGGATTATTACTTGTAATCTCTCATTAGTTTTACTAGTTATAGATGTTAGATTGTTAAGCGATTGTTGGATCATTACTTGTAACATTCACAATTGATGTCAGTTTTACTAGTTGTAATCTATCAGTAATTTGTTAGTAGTTTTACTAGTTCTACTTGTAATGTTAGATTGTTAAGCGTATAAATTCCCTTCTTTGCAAGTTGCAATGATGGCAAGAGATGTGTTGTCAATCCCGATATCAGCAGTCGCTTCTGAATCAGCTTTTAGTATTGGCAGTAGAGTTATAGATGCTTTTCGTAGTACACTAATTAAGGCCCGTGAATGCTGAAACCTTGATATGCTCTCGTGATTAGATATTTCATAAACAAGGTACAATCCTTATGTTTCATTATGGTTTATACTTTTTGTTATTATTCATTTTCTAGTTTTCTGTTATCAACTATTGCTGATTTTCTGTTATCAATGGGCAACGATTGCTGATATTTACTGCTTATATTTTCTGTTATCAATGGGCATAGCCTTTATTCATTTACTGCTTATATTTACTATTGTAGTTGTTGATATACTGCTTATATTTTATGTTATCAATGGGCATAGCCTTTATTCATTTACTGCTTATATTTACTGTTGTAGTTGTTGATATACTGCTTATATACTACTTATATTTTCTGTTATCAATGGGCATAGCCTTTATTCATTTACTGCTTATATTTACTATTGTAGTTGCTGATATTATGTTGCTTCCTCAATGATTATGTTGCTGATATTATGTTGCTTCCTCAATTATTATGTTGTTAATATTATGTTGTTTCCTCAATGATTATGCCTACTCATTTCATAGTAATACATTTTATTACTTTTCATCTTCTAATGTGATGCTAGTAATTGTTGTAGGTGATCCAATTATAGATGATTTTGAAGCAAAGCTCGAAGACATAACAAAAGATGTCATGTTGTTAGATATTGAGGGTAAGAAGTCCAAATTTATAAGCCTTTAATTTCAAATGAGTTTTATATCTATTGTTACTTATAAATATTTTTTATGAACAGCTCAACAAGAGAGTTGCGAAGATAATGTCAAGGGAGAGGCGAGCGGAAGTGGATTTAAAGGTTGATGAAAAGAACTCTCAAGTATTAATTAGCTAGTAGACAACTAACAACCTTAACTTTGAAGGTCTAAGCTTTTGGGAACCACTTTTTGGCATATATTATCTTGTTTTTGTTACTAATTATATAGTATATTTGTAATATATGGGTTTGATGAGTTTTGGCATGCTCAAATGTTGTAAAATTGAATGGGTACAACAAGTTTTTGTAGAAGAATTGGTTATGTTTGATATTGAACTGGTATTATTTATTGTTGAGCAGGTTAGCTATTTTTGGTCAGTCATGTTTTGGCCTGGTCAATCTATTTAAAAGTCTTAAACAGGTCAAATGTAAGACAGGTCAACCCTGTTTATGATCCGACCCAAATATTTTATGGGTCGACGGGTCGGGTCGTGTCAACCCGTTTATTTGCAGGTTGGGTTTGGGTTCACACATTTGACATATTTAAATGGGTCGGGTTTGGGTTTGATGTTTCCCAACCCAAACCCGGGTTGACCCGACCCAACCCAATTGCCACCCCTAGGTTTTAGTCTATTTAAGATTGTGTAAGCTACCATCACCCACAAATGTATCATGTTGTTCAATTTACTCTCCCAAAAGACATCATCACATTCGCTCTCAGCAAGTTTGTTTTTGTTTTTTTGAAAGGCAGGCCGGTTTTATATAGGGATCCGTAACCCTGAGTTTCCTAAAACTCATGTTGTGCCCCCCTTGTCTTCAATGTTATAATTATAACAAAATACCACAATGGGGAAATCATGCTCCGGAAGATTTGTACATTTTCATCCTTGCTGCAATCTCTCCAAAGCCAATCGTGAAAAAGCGAACGACAAATAATCGTTGTACTTGTACGACTATAAGTTCATATAGGAAAACCAACCAATATAAGGATGGAGAACATAAATACATAGAGGTATACCCCTTCAGTAAGAGATAAAATACAGATCCAAGTACAAGGTAGGGAAAAAGGGTGTTTCTACTATTATAACTAATTTAGCGCGTGCACAATTGCTCGTATAAAAATAAAAATATACTAGAAAAGAAAATGTTTGCTTATCACAGAAGCTTTACGACAAATTTTCAGTTAAAACATATTAATTATAGCATTCTGGGCTAAATTTCACAGCAACAAATTGAACCAGAATAAAATTTTGATATCAACTGTTAAACTTGAAGTTTATCAACCAGCTCTTCTAACAAATTGCAAACAAAATGTGAGGCACACATAGATAAGGAACATGTCTATTATGTTCTGAATGCGGCATCCACTAGACTATAATCATACAATGTTGCAGTTTACATGCTAATATCTGCAGAATTTCAGAGGATGGATCGAAGGTGTATCGCCACTTTTGAGGAACTGAAAATACAGACTTGTTGCAGCAGACAAATCAATGGAATAGATAGATAGTAGAAGATCAAGCTTTGCGGACGATAATGCGCCTTTCTCGCTTGTACTCTACTTCTTCTCTTTGGTGCATTATTAGAATAGCTCTTCTCACCTGCGAACAAATGTAGATCAAAGAGAGTATAAAGGAATGAGAAACTGAGTTACTGATAAGGGTACCTCATGCTACTGCTTCGAAATTCAATATTTAATAAGAATGATCTCAAAATAAGTCAAGAAAAATATAAAGGAAGACATAGGTATGCTATATATACTTACAGAGGATTCATTCAACCCCATTCTAGTAAGATCGTCAATGAGACGTCTCTCTGATATGTGGCTTCCAATTCCCATTCTTCTCTTTATCTGCGCCTCAGCTTGCTGTTATACAAGATTGCATTAGTCAAGAAACAATTATTTATTTTGCTGTGATATGGAGAAAAGGGAAAAGGAGAGGGAAACTCGAAAAGGGAAGGTGTGATTGTTAACCTTAGTCTCGTTGTCAGGAGTTAGATCGTGATTGATTCCTGATTTTGAAGCATCAATTGTGGACACATTGAAGAGTCTGATTGCTTCTCCAACATTATCCTCCGTCACAATATGAGACCTAAGTCATGGTTCAAAAAATACACACTTCACCACCACCATACAATCAATTTATTAAGCAAAAAAGGAAAAACGTATCCTACAAATATACTGATGGAAAATATCTTTTCCCCTGATTTTCTCACAAACCAAACACTGGGAAATTGGTTCCTTTCCGCTTTCCACGAACCAAACAAAAAGTACAAATGTACAATTGTATCTAAAGTCTTGAGAATTACTACTTACAGTCTCATCTTTGCAAGCGACTCGCTTAACCTTATTATTGCTTCCAGTTGCCTCACAGTAATTGGTATTGCAGCTGCCTCTCCAGATTCATTTGCCCGCTGCCTCATATCCTGTGAAAACCAGTAATAGGAGCAAACTCAGTAGCAGAACATATCTCAAGTTTTTCAAAAATGAAAAAAACAGATTAAACACATTACTTGATCCTAATAACAAGACATTACTTTCTTTTTTCTAGAGTAAACAATTTATATTTTCTGATTGTTTAGAGCAACAGACACATTTTATGATTTGATCACTCATCAGTCAAAAGCTTCCCTATATCTATGAGATCCCAAGACCAAACAAATACTGGATTTCAGGACCTTGTCTATTGTATTATGATACGAGTGCTAAAAAGGAAATTTTGAAGCATGAGTTCTCTAGGAAGGATAGCCATCTGTAAAGATACCTGTCTAATCTTTACATAGTGATTCTGCAACGTGGTGGCTGCAGACTCAGACAGCCGGGGATGGCATTGCGTTCGGCAGTATTGTATGTACCTGAGACATTGAAACTTTAATACAATTTGCATGAAGATACCTGAGACATTGAAACTTTAATACAATTTGCATGAAGATACCTGAGACATTGAAACTTTAATAAAATTTACATGAAGAAAGAATTGATTCTTGTGTAGCTGCAACTCACCTCTTCAGCCAGTTGTCTTCTTTCGAAACTCTATTATCATTAGAAGCTGCATCGGCGGAGGCATGGATTTTAATGATATGGTGAGCAATTTGCTGTCGAAATAAACATACAGTCAATATTCTAAGAGAATGAGATTTGATTTTGAAGCAGAGTGCAATTGTTTGTTTGATTACCTTATCTTGCTCATACATTCTAATATCCTTCACAATAAAGATCAAATCGAATCTAGAGAGAATAGTTGTCTGCAAATCAATATTATCCTGCGTCGTCTGAAAGGTACATATTTTCTTAGTTCTTCCATGTTAAAGTATTATAATTACAATCTAGAAAATAAAAGGTAGAGAACGGAGGTGGACCTTAAGATCATCATAACGTCCAGATGGAGGGTTCGCAGCAGCAAGCACTGCTGTTCTAGAATTTAGAACAGTTGTTATTCCTGCTTTTGCAATGGATATGGTTTGCTGCTCCATGGCTTCATGAATAGCAACTCTGCCAAATTAGAAAAAGTAGATATTGTTACTTCTTAACAATTCTGTAACTAAAAGATGTGAAGTTCAATTTCAAGACAAAACAGCAGCTATTTTACCTGTCTTCGGGTCTCATCTTGTCAAATTCATCAATGCAAACAACTCCCCCGTCTGCTAAAACCATGGCTCCTCCTTCCAGATAAAATTCGCGCTGGAGTTGTATAAAGGGAATGAATTAGTAAAATCCAAGTTAGATTAGAAATTTGGTATGTTTATTATTTTATTACATCTCCAAAAGTGTGCTAGGAACTTACAAGATGAAAAAAAAAAAAAAGGCTCGAATGGTTTGCCAAGAAGTGAAGGGTGGTCCATAACGATATGTATATAAATAATTACAACCAAATCACTTTTCAGGTCTCAAAGCTTGAATGCTATCCTGAGGGCTAAAAGTATCTTTTTAGATGGAGACGCTAATTTTTAGCTCCAAAATGTTTCACATTTCAAATTCACCAACAAATGAAGCTCTTTGACCTGTTGAGTTATGAAATCGAATTGTAATTCTATTGGTGTTCATAGAACAAAAGGAGTCAAAGAAAAGAAGAAAAAATAATTTGGCCATTTTTGGAGTGCCCGTTCGAACTGAGGCAGTTTCAGTTCTAACCGAAAATGGAAATATGGCCAGCAAGTTTCAGTTCGAACTGAATGTTGTTTTCAGTTCCAGCCAAGACCTTCCCAGTTCGAACTGAAAACGTGTTTAAGCTAAAATTTGGTTGTCTGGGCACCATAAACTTGCCTCTTGATGCATAATTCAACTCCTACATTCATGTAATGCCCTTTCCACTATATAAGGGATACTTAGGTGTTTCTTATGTGTATTATCAGTGATTGAGATAATCCTAGATTGTGGTTTCTAAGGTTTGGGAGAACTCCATAAAGATTTTGTGAAAAGTTTGAGAGTGTGAGTGATTGTACCTATTTGATTGAAGTGGATTGTTCGCGCATAAGAAGTGTCTTTTTACCTGTTAGGGCTTCCCACTTACTCTAAATCTTGTGTTCTTCGTGTGTGGTTGATTTTTCGTTCTTGTTTGATTTTTTTAATCCAGTGAATCCATATATCGTTCTAGGGCTTGGATTATGTTTAGCTACCCTAGTCCTAAGAGTTTCTTTGCTATTTTTACATATCAAAGGCAGGTGTCATTAATAATGCCGTCTATCCATTTGTTAGCACTTCGGAGTGATAAAAGTCAGCAGATATAAAATATCTTAATTCTCTATTACTTTTATGCTCTTACAAAATTCAGATATTGTCACCTAAACTGATGCGAGCTTCATTGTTTACAAATGAAGGATAATTTAATTGAGACTAAAAATCATGAATACAAGAAAATAATATCTTATCTGCCTGTTCTCAGCAGAAAGTTTCGAAAACTTACCGAGCTGCTATCACGGATCACAGAAGCTGTCAGACCAGCAGCAGATGAGCCTTTGCCAGAGGTATATACAGCAATTGGAGCTGTCTTCTCAACAAACTTGAGAAACTGCCGTTAAAAACTACTTTCAGAAACCAATAATATTGTAGAAAGAAAAAGATAACAAGTCATTAATCAATAATCTGATTCAAGGTGTCATAAAAATGAACTTGACAACAGAATGGAGAAAAAACCTGCGACTTAGCAGTAGAGGGGTCTCCCAAGAGCAAGACGTTGATATCACCTCTTAGTCGTGCACCATCTGGTAACTCCTGTACTTAAAAAGGTGATAATGTCATTGATACTTTACGTCTAAGATAACAAAATCGACATTCAGAACATAATGATAACGAGATCGAGGTTCGCAACATGCCTTACGAGAGCCTCCGAATAACTGGCAAGCCAAAGCTTTTTTCACATCCTCATGGCCATAAATGGAAGGAGCAATCTTGAAGCATATATTCTTATAAGAATCTGCTTCTAAAGCAAACTTTTTGAATTCTTCTACCTACAAAACGGAAGCAAATGAGCTTGAATGAATTGCTCAGATAATAGCATGAAGGAAAGGCAATCATCAAAGGCGCCTAATTTTTTTTTTTCTTTTTAAACGAAGGAATTATATTAAGCCTCGAGGGGTCAAGCAGTAACGACAAAGTCACTAAGGTTTTTTGCCTCATCCAGCATATTACAAACTAAGGGCTAAGAAAAGGCTCCCCACGCTGTGAGAGCGTGGACATCATTATTACACTATCTATTGGTAAATGCAAACTGGAATTCACTAAAGCATGACGCTAAATATAGCATGTCAGGAGCCACAGCCTGACTAATAAAGGCGATTAAAAGCTTAAAAAGGCATGAGATTGTTTTCGTATCGGCCAGCTACAACCCTCTTATTCATTTTTGTTTTTTATTGGAACCATGGATCTGGCTTCATGATTGTGAGCAACTACTCCCTAAGGTCCCCTTACAAACCAGAGTGTGCTGAGGCATAGAACCTAACCATTGCACCAACCCCCAGGTAAGCCATTTTAAAAGAGATCGGTAAATTGATGCTAGCAGGAATCAAAACAGGTCTATGAAACAGCTTCCGCAGACTTTACCAGCAGAGATAGCTGGTACCTGTAACGAAAGCTCATTAATTAAGTTGAGGAGAACAAATTTCATATCCCGAATTGTCCTTAACCGTATTATTTAGTAGTTTACGGTCTAACATATGCTTTCACAGTTCTTAATGTCCCCAACCATGAAATCATCATTCCTTGTACTAGTTATTCAGGAAATAATGATTGTGAGATAAGGAACTTGGCGCTGATACCAGTACGTGCAACAGAGAGACGACTCTTTATTTTGCAAAATATTGGACAAGGATACATATGCGAGTACCCATCCTTTTATTTCAATACCATACGTCTAGCTAGTATTACTCTTGAGCATTCGTTCTTATTCTTAAATGAAACTAAGTGCAGTAGCATTCTTTGTTATGAAGATGGAATGGTAATGAAAGAAAGTTATCAACTAACGAGTAAGATATCAAATAATATACTAATAATATGCATCAGCTCTGAAATAAAGGTAAGAAGCTGAATAAACTAGCAATATAAAATTAAAGAGACAATTGCATACAGAATTACCAGGAAGCATCTATGAAGTACTGGCCTCAGTATTGGTAATGTTCCGCTTGGAGATGCGGTACAACTAGCATTTTAGCGCAATGAGGTATCATAGTCAGGTAGCAACTAATAATAGAAATGCATGTTCACAAACTGTTGTGAGCCATAAATACAGGATATTCATTTTACCAATTGAAACGTAAACTCGAACTCTACCTAATCTTAACACAGCTGATTTCTCAATGTGTCATTTTTTTTCATCCGGTAACTCTATTAAATAAACAAGTAATTATGAAACCCGCATGGTAATCAAGGTTATGGTGAAAATTTGTGAGTTCATAAGGCCTTACATCTTCTGCAGTAAAGGCAGAGGGACCTCGCAAATTGGCATCGTTAGCTTCTTCTATTCCCACAACTCTAATATAAGGTTGTCTAATTGCAATCGCACCTTTTTGTCTGCAAAAAGGTTCAACATATTTTAATTTACATATATTGAACAGCAAAAAAAAAAACTATATATTTATTTATATCAAAGAAGGACACTTACGCTGCTGAATTAGCTGCTTGGTAGATACTATAAATTCCCATAATGGTCAACCTTGTTCCGGGAACGATTGTTTGTACAAGGTGACGATCGACAGAAAGCAGTATGTTCCTCGGGAGTTCTCCAGTAGGGACATCCTACAATCCCGAAAGATATACGCACCAATCAGAAACATATTTAGCATGGTAAAATCACCATTTCACTGGTAGACACCATTAGAAATAACACAAGATTCCTTTTCAAAATTTCCACTTCACGCAATGCACTTACCTCCGGATTCTCCTGCAGTTTCAGCGTTTGTTGATCGACGTACTTGCTTTTATCAGGAACCACAATCCAGGGATCAATCGGGCATGGCTCTTCACCCGCAGTCTAAACAGAATTATTCCACACTTTAAACAACAACCCATACCAACTTAAGGACTAGAATAATGAAAGATTAAGTGCGAGATGGATAAACCTGGGGGATATGGTCACAAGAGCGAGGAACAACTGCTCCACCGAGCCCCGGGCGACAAGGAACCGTCTTTACATTCTTACAATTCTTACACATAAGCGTTACATAAGTCGCCTTCGCCTTTGTTCTTGACGCAGCAATTGTGATCCCAGCAATCTTAACAAGCTTTGAAATACATTGCGCCTGAAAAGACCAAAATCCCAAATTCAACAAACACATACAAACAAACAAAAAACACAATTTATACTAACCCCAACTGCTCGCATCGAAATCGAATCCTCCTTAGAAGTCAATAAAATTTGGACTTCCCCAGTAACAGGTTCCTCCTTTCCTGCTTCTCCATCAACTCTCAATCTCAAACTTGCAAGAACTTCGCCGGCAGCAGTCTCAAACTGAAATTAAATCAAATTTAAGGAAAAAAAATAAAAATCAATGAGGAGAAGATAATGCATACCAGGGGAAGATAATCGACGGGGTTAGAGCGAAGCATCGAGGGGAGATCAATGTCGAATGCACCGAGATCTTCAAAATCAATGAGGAGGAACTTGGGATTTTGAATAAGGCTTTCTCTGTAAGGAAACACATGTCGGGATGTCTCGAAACTACGAATGAATTCTTTGAATTTAGTAAGGATGGAATGACGGGTTGTGAGTGAGGCTTGATTGGCGTCGCCTGCTCCGCGAGGGAATTGGGCTTGGTCACTGTAGAACACCGCTCCTTCGTCCCAACCTGACATCTCTCTCTCTCTCTCTCAGATGGAACTACTCTTTAGTCTGCAATGGAGGAAGGTTTTAGCTTAGGAGGTATTTTGGCGGGAAGGATTTGGCGGGAAATTGTGCTACTTAGTTAACACGTGTCAACTAACAGCTGTGAGGCATGTCTGCTCTTTGTAAGTAATGTTGGAATTTCGGCTTTACAAGCCAAGCTGGATTTGTGCTCTAATATATAAATATAAAGGCTTTGTTATATGTTATAATCACATCATTTCATCCCAAGTTTGATCAATAAACATTTCTTTTTTAGAGTTTAGAATTCTGTTTTCAACATCTGGTATTTTAGAGCTAGCATGTTCTCTGGTTCGACAACTCGAAGGTGATGACATGAAGAAAAATATAACATTTTCTAGTATTCCGTCGAGATATCGTTCATTCGGTCAAGGTTATTGATTTCGTCTATTTTTCGCAAAAATGACAGAGAGTTATGTTCAAGCGGCAATTCCTAAATTCGATGGTCACTAATGGAGAACTTCTTGAGGTCCAAGTAATAAACCACTAGATAACAGATAACTAACAATTGTACTTACTCTGTTATAATTGTAATTAACTTTAGCCAGCTGTACATAACTGTAAACAATTATATCACCGACTATCTATAACTGACTCTGTAATAAATAGTTCTCTTTACAAAGCTTGTAAACAATAAAATCACAAAGTATTTTCTCTCTTCCTCTGTATTCTATCATGGTATCAAAGCGATCTATCAAACGATGAAAACGATCCAAAACCCTAGTTTTTTTCTCTCTTTGAAGATTAAATCTTCATCAAAACTTCAACAACCTTCAGCAATCATCATCAACCAAGGCCTTCTGTAGATCTCTAATGGCGATTCTAACCTCCTCAAACTCAATCACACCTCAAGCTTTGCCAATCCAACAATGGCGATCAACAACATTGCCCACTTGGTCCCAATTAAGCTCACCAAGGATAATTACATCTTGTGGAAATTGTTGTGGCTTCCAATCCTTCACAGTTTCAGTTTGCACGGTGTAATCGATGGTTCAAACATCGCTCCACCTAAATTTCTCACAACAACTGATGAATTAAGGCATCAGGTACTCACATCTCACCCTCATTACTTAGAATGGATGAAACAAGATCAAACCTTGCTGATTTGGTTAAATGCTACTCTCTCTAAGAGTCTTCTATCGTATGTTATTGGTTTGCCAACAATAGAGATATTGTGGCGTACATTGGAACGAAGGTTCTCCTCTATCTCAAGGTCTTATGTGATGCAACTTAAGTCAAGACTGTAATCTCTCAAGAAGAATAGTAAATTTGTCACTGACTATCTACACATCATCAAACAAATTGTGGATAATCTTGTTGTTTCTGGTTCTATCATCGATGATGAAGATGTTATTTTTCACATCTTAAATGGACTACCAGTTGAATTTGATGCTTTCTCCACCTCCATTAGAGTTAGGTCAACACCTATAACCACAAATGATCTACATGGTCTTCTTCTCAGTGAAGAACTATCTTTGGAAACAAGAAACAAGCTTAACATTCATAGTGTATTTTTAACACAAGCCTTTGTAACATATAGAACAACAACTGTTCAACAAAATACTAACTCAATAATTTCTCAAAGTTATTGGGGCAGAGGAGGTAGATTTGGAAGAGGTTCATCAAGAAACTATAATTAAGGTCATACTACAAGTCAGATTTGTACCAACAACTACTATAGACCTCAAAGTTCAACAAATGGTGATTATGCCAGAAACTAGAATCTGCAAAGTGACCCACGACCCGACCCGACCCAACCCTGCTTTTGGCGGGTTTGGGTTTGGCCTTAATAGGTCGTGGGTCATTTGACCCGAACTCGTCTAACTCATTTAATAAATGGGTTGGATTAGGGTGTACCTTAAAAGGTTCGAGTTGACCCGTGACCCGTTTAAGTTTATTTTAGGCCAATTATAATTTATTATTTTTATGCTTGACAATAAACGAGGTACCAAGCGAATTGCCTTATTGTAACTTTACATGAACTTTATGTTTGAGAATTATCTCGGTGTTGCCAAAAGTTAATACCTTTCGACTTAAAGCATTTATGTAAGTAACTCAATACAAGAGCTTGTCAAGGGCGTTTGGGACCGGAAAAGCTCAATAAATGGTCATGCATTACCTTCTTTAAAATGGAGATAAGGCGTGCATAAGACTTGTATATCTATCTTCTTTAGAGTTAAAATGAACACATTATGTGTCTATCACTTCTCTTTAAGAGAGACGAGCCTAAGAATCATGCACTGAAAGCCTATTTCTTGGTAAAAAAAGAAGAGGGAATAAACAAAAAATATCGAAAAGCTAGAGCTAGGACCTTCGGGCATGTGACTAAGGTTGTTGGATAGACCCAATTTAAGGATGCTTGAAGTATTACTAAAGCAAATTTATCCTACATAGAGCTCATTTAAGGAGCATTAAACATTAATTAACTTAGAACCTCAAGCATTGCTAGAGATAGTCAGATATTGGCAATATTTCTTCTTCTTCTTCTGAACATACACAAATGGTTAGCCAGATAACGTTAAATCTTTGCCACAAATTCTCTATTCACCCATATATCAATACACGCTTAATTAACGTAGATATTTCATAATAATTTTAGCGAACTGCCTGGGGAAATTTTAAGAAATTTCGATAATATTTAAATCTATGACCCGACTCGACCCAAACCCGAATTAATATTTAAACAGGTCAAAAGGGTCGAGTTGGGTTAACCTGCTTAAATTAGGGTCGGGTTTAGGCTTATATTTTTGGCCCGTTTAACTAAATGGGTCGGGTTTGGGTTTGCATTTCTGACCCATGAACCCATTATGACCTGACCCGTATAACCCAAACTCGACCCGTTTGCCACCTCTACCATAAACTTTAACAATAGGTCTCAAACTCAATACTACAATGGAAAGACCAGCAATAGTTTTTAACAAAGGCTAACATGTCAGATTTGTAACAAAGTTGGTCATTCTGCGATTGATTGTCATAACAGGATGAACTATGTTTTCCAAGGAAGGATTCCTCGATCAAGATTAACATTAATGGTTGCAAACAGGGATACCTTCATAAATGAACCTTCAAGCTCAAACTGGTATGTAGACACAGGAGCATCTAATCACATAACTGTTGATATCAACGATCTCCATGAACATTCTGAGTATGATGAACCAGATATAGTTTTGTGGGAAATGGACAAGGTTTGCACATTTCTCATACTGGATCTTCTTCATTTCATACTCCTAATTGTAGTTTTCAACTTAGAAATATCCTACATGTTCCTCACATTGTTCAAAACCTCTTCTTTGTCCACAAATTTGTTAATGACAACAATTGCTCATTAACTTTTGCATATAATTAATTTTTTTATCAAGGACAACAACTCAGGGAAGTCTCTTTTCCAAGGACATCATGAAAATGGTCTCTACCCTCTTCCACTAAAGTCGCAATCAAAGACAACAAAGTCCAAAAGTCTCCAACTGCCTTTATTGGAGTAAAGTCTTCACCAACCATCTGGCATCAAAGACTAGGTCACCCTTCCTCACCTATTTTACAAGTTCTTCTTACTCAAAATAAACTGCCTATTACTAGTTCAATAAAGTCTTTGTCTTTATGTAACTCATGTCAATGTGGTAAAAGTAAGAAATTACCATTTAATTCTTCTCAATCAAAGGCTATAGCTCCTCTACATATAATTCATACTAATTTATGGGGTCCTTCCCCTCAAACATCAATCTCAGGCTTTTGATATTATGCTAGTTTTGTGGATGATTGGTTAAAATATTGTTGGATATATCCCCTATATACAAAATCTGAATTCTATAATACTTTTGTCACCTTCAAGACACAAGTAGAACATCAATTAGATAGAAAAATCAAAATCTTGAGATCATTTGCAGGAAATGAGTTTATAAGCAATGTATTCAAAACCTTTCTTTAAAATCATGGTATATCTCATCAATCTTCTTGTCCACACACTCCTGAACAAAATGGTATAGTTGAAATAAAACTTAGGCATCTAGTAGATCTAAGCAGAACCCTATCCTCACAAAGCAACATACCTCTTGCATATTAGGTAGAAGTGTTTAACACTTCTATCTTTCTAATCAACAAACTACCATCAAAATCACTCAATAATATCTCCCCTTGGAAGAAAAAAAATCAAACATACATCTGACTATTCTTTTCTCAAGGTGTATGGGTGTGCATGTTTCCCATGGCTAAAACCTTATACTAGCTATAAGCTTCAAGATAGAAGTAAACTCTATGTTTTTATCAGTTATAGTCCACATCATAAAGGTTATAAATGCCTAGATTTACTCACTAAAAGGATCTATATCTCCAGACATGTTGTATTCAATGAAGAGTGTTTCCCTTTCAAAAATTGTCAAGACCAAAATACTTCATTACCATCACAACCGTCTTATTCTTTACCTTTTACATTTCCTCTATATTCCCCTTTCAATTCCAATATCCACACTAATTAAAACAATACACCTATTTCAACAGTTTGCCCAACTACTACTCTATCTCCCTCTACTATTCCTTCTCGTATGTCTAATTCCTTGGCAACAACATCCAACCATTCTTCTCCTATCCACACAACCTTACCAGTATCTTTGAATTTCATACCAACACCTATACCTACAGAGTCAACAACCACACCTATACCTACAGAGTCGACAACCATACCTATACCTGTACTTGTACATGTACCTAAACATGTACCTATCCCAGTCGCTCAATCTACTTCCCATTTAAATTCCCCTATCTCTTCACAACCTATATTAACATCTACAAGTACTGCTACACATCCTACAAGAGTATGGGCCATACCAAATAGTCATGGTATGTCCACCAGATCAAAGAATGGAATATATAAACCTAAAATGCTTCTAGCCACAAAGCACCTAATCTCTCAACTATCATAGTCATTTACAAAGGACCCTATACATGTTCCTACATGTTTCTCGTAATCTATTAAAGACAAAAAATGGAGACAAGCCATAGTAAAAGAATACAATGCACTTAAAACTATAGGCACTTGGTCCTTAGTGCCCTCATCTCCTAACACACCATATAGTTGGCTGTAAATGGATATTCAAAGTTAAACAACACTCAAATAGGTTTATAGAAAGGTATAAAGCTAGGTTGGTGGCCAAGGGCTATCATCAACATCAAGGTATTGATTTCATGGACACTTTTAGTCCAATGGTTAAACCAACAACAATTGCTATATAGTTTGACTGGACTATCAAGCAACTAGATGTCAGTAATGCCTTTCTACATGGTCACCTATAAGAAACAATGTATATGACTCAACCTCCTGGCTTCATTAATGCTGACTGCCCTACACATATTTGCAAATTACATAAATCCATCTATGGTCTTAAACAGGCACCTAGAGCCTGGTATGAAGAGCTTCTATATGGTCTTTTAGCTTTAGGCTTTCAAAAATTCCCCTCTGATCCATCACTATTTACAAGACACCATACAGGTATACTAACCTTTATTCTAGTATACGTGGATGACCTAATCATTACAGGAAACTCTTCAATATACTGTACCTCCATTATCAAATAGTTAAGTACAAAATTTGCAATGAAAGATCTAGGTAACTTGTATTATTTCTTGAGGTTGCAAGTTCAAAGGAACTCAAAAGGCATCTTCATCTCTCAGACTAAATACTCCCTTGAATTGCTTTAAAAGTTCAATATGGAAGGTGTCAAACCCTGTACAACACCAGCTTCTACTACTTTTAAATTAGAAGTGGGGAACTTCTTTCAAATCCAACATAATACAGATTGCTTGTGGGGGCTTTACAGTATCTCACTTGGACAAGACTAGACTTGTGTTTTATTGTCAATCAAGTGTGTCAACACATGCATGCTCCGAGGACACCTCATCTAACTGCAGTGAAGAAAATTCCAAGATTCCTTAAGGGGACTCTTAACCATGGCATCTCCTTCACCAAAGGTTCCTTATATATTGCAGCATATTCTGATGCAGACTGGGCTGGATGTCCTTATGACAGAAGATCAACTAGTAGTTTCTGTATATATTTGGGCAACAATCCAATTTCTTGGAGTACAAAGAAACAGCCTACAGTTGCTAGATCATCAACTAAATCTGAGTATAGATCATTAGCTCATACTGCAGCTGAAATAACCTGGATCTGCTCACTTCTTAAGGATCTTCAGTTTCCTCTTACTGCTCCTCCTCTCTTATGGTGTGACAATATTAGTACTATTGCACTAGCATCAAATCCAGTATTTCATGCTAGATCCAAATATATTGAAGTGGATTACCACTACATAAGGGGACTAACTCTCTTAAAGCTTATCTGCATCAAGTACCTCTGCAGCCAAGATCAGGTGGCAGATATCTTTACCAAAGGACTCTCGACAACAAGGTTTAAACTTCTTCAATCCAAGCTGTCAGTCCTATTATCTCCCTTCAACTTGAGGGGGTAGAATAAACCACTAGATAATAGATAATTAACAACTGCACTTACTTTGTTTAGTCTATTATAATTGTCATAAACGTAAACAGTTGTATCACCGACTATTTGTAACTGACTCTGTAATAAATAACTTTTTTTACAGAGTTTGCAAACAATAAAATCATAAAGTATTTTCTCTCTTCCTCTGTATTCTATCACCAAGGAGTATTGGCACCTCGTTGAAGTTGGTGTTTCTAACCATTCATAAGAAATGATGACCGCTCAAATATCCAAGATTAAGGAATTACGATTAAAAGACTTGAGAGTCAAAAATTATTTATTTTAAGTTATTGATCGTAACATCTTGGAGACGATCCTATGCAAGAAGATATCCAAAGATATTTAGGGCGCAATGAAGAAGAAATATCACGGAACTGCTAAAGTGAAGTGGGCACATCTACAGGTACTTTGTGTAGATTTTGAGACTCTTCGTATGCAACCGACTGAGTCTATTTTAGAGTATTTCTCTAGAACCATGGCAATTTCCAACAAGATGAGAACAAATGGAGAAAAAATAGAAAATATTACGATAATCGAGAAGATTTTTCGGTCAATGACATCAAAATTTGATTACATAGTATGTTCGATCGAGGAGTAAAAAGATCTTGATCAACTCTCGATGAATGAACTAATAAGTTCATTGACGATTCATGAGAAATGAATCAACAAACATGCAATAATGGAGGAAGCGCTACAATCTTAACTCTCAATCAGCAATCAAATGACAAAGGGAAAAGATGCATGTTGAGAAAGAGGTAACAACAATAACTGATTCACAAATTATCGCGGAAGAGACAAAGGAAGTGACAATCAACATAGTGGAGGCCAAAATTCAAAACTATTTGATAAATCAAATATCAAATGTTATAAGTGTAACAGGTATGGTCATTTTCGTTATGAATGTCATTCTCATTTTTTTAAGGAAAGAGGTAAAAAATCTAATTTTTGGGAAAAAGAAGATGAAGTTTCTCTTCTTTTGGTTTGCAAAACCAAAGAAGAATCTTGAATCGAAAAATATTTTTGTCAAAACATATGGTACTTGGACACAGGAGGAAGTAACCATGTATGGTAAAAAATCTAAATTTCACAAAATGGAAGATTCTTTTTGCACCTCAGTAAATTTTGGAGATAGTTTTACAATTGATGTCATGAGGAAAGGCGATATCAAAATTCGGGCAAAAAATAACACTCATCAGACTATCTCAAGTGTTTTTTATGTTCCAAACTTGAAGAGTAACTTTAAGAAAAGAGATATGTGATCATCATCAAGAATGGAGTCTGTCGGATTGAAGATCCAAATAGGGGTTTACTAATTGCACAGGTACATATTACTCCAAACAGAATGTTTCTGCTAAGCATCACACATGATGTTCTTCCTTGTTTTTCAATATGGTGAAAGATCAAGGCTGGATATGGCATCTTCGCTATGGGCACTTGAACTTCAACGGTCTAAAACTCCATCAGAAGAATATGGTAATAGGAATCCCTCAGATTAATCGACATCTGCAGGAATGTGAAGGTTGTGTTGTTGGCAAACAACACCGAGATTCATTTCCAAAGGGGAAAGCATGGAGAGCCAAATTGACACTGGAGCTGGTCCATACCTATATATGTGGGCCGATTGATCCACAATCCAATAAAAAAAAAAGGTACTTTATTACAATTATTGAAGATTATAGCCAAAAAAACATGGGTCTATTTTATACAGGAAAAATCTTAAGCTTTTTCAGTTTTTCAAGTCATTTAAGGCCCTTGTTGAGAAGGAAGTAGGGAAATCTATCAAAACTCTTCGATCGGATCATGGTGGAGAATACAATTCTCATTCCCAATTTTTTGTGAAAAATTTAAAATCAAAATACAATTAACGACATCTTACACGCCACAGCAAAACGGCGTAGCTGAGAGAAAGAACCATACTATTATGAATATGGTGTGAAGTATGCTGCATACATCAAATCTTCCTAAAAGATTTTGGCCAGAAAAAGTCTTGTGGAGCATCTACATCCTTAACAGGAGTCCCACCATAGCAATAAGGAATATAACACCAGAGGAGGAGGCATGGAGTGGCAGAAAACCAAATGTGAAGCACTTGCGAATCTTTGAGTGTATAACATATGCTCATATTCCGAAAGAATAGAGAACAAAATTTGACGATAAAGGTTAGAAATATATTTTTCTCAGTTATAGTGATAGTTCAAAAGCATATAAACTTTATTATCCTATAACTAAGAAAATCATCATTAGTCGAGATGTGATTTTTGACGAAGAAAATACATGGAAATGGAATGTTAAAGATGCGAGAAAGCCAGTACCGGTGGTCTTCGATGATAAAGAAAGTCATCCGCCAGTTTCGAACGGCTAAGCGCAATTACCACTCACGCCTGCACAGAGCTCAACCAACCCTTCTTCAACAATGGTACAATCGCAATCTGTACCATCTTTCTCAAGGCCTTAAAGAACCCACAGGAGACCAGCGTACTTGGAAGATTATGATCTAAGTGGAGTGAATCAATTAGATGATCCAACTATATACTTCATTTTTATTTGCTGGAAGTGACCCAATTGCTTTCAAGGATGTTATTGGAGAACCAAAGTAGCAGAAGGCCATGAATGGCGAGATCAAAGCAATTGAGGAGAATAAGACATGGGAGCTAACTAATCTCTCAGATGGATACAAGTTGATCGGTATGAAGTGAGTATACAAGACGAAGTTGAATGCTGAAGGAAAAGTTGACAAATACAAGAAAAGGTTGTTGGCTAAGGGTTGTAAGTAGCAACAAGGAGTCAACTACGAAGAGGTGTTTGCTCCAGTCGTATGACACGAAACTATCAGGATGATAGTTGCAATAGCAGTACAAAACTCGTGGCCTATTTTTCAACTAGACGCGAAGTCAACATTTTTACACGGAGATCTGCGAGAAACCGTATATATCGATCAACCACCCGGTTATGTACAAAAAGGTAGAGAGAAGAAGGTGTACCAATTGACGAAGGCCTTAAATGGACTAAAGCAGGCAATAAGAGCTTGGTATAGTCATATAGAGGCATACTTCATGAAAGCGAGATTCAATAAGTATCCATATGAGCACACACTTTTCATGAAAGTCGAAATCGATAGAAATTTTTTTGGTAGTGTGCTTATATGTGGACGACTTGATATACACTCGCAATAATCGTATGATATTCAAGGATTTCAAGCAATCGATGATGGCGGAGTTTGAGATGTCAGATCTTAGAATGATGTATTATTTTTTGGGCATAGAAGTAGTTCAGTCTGATGTGGGTGTTTTCATATCACAAAAAAAAATATGTTTAAGAGATTTTGGAATGGTTTTAAATGAAGGATTGCAATCTGGTGCGCACGTCAATTGAAGTTGGATTGAAGCTAATGAAGGACCCCGAAGAAAAGAAGGTTGATAACATATTATATAAGCAGCTCATGGGAAGTCTCATGTACTTAACCGCGACGAGGCTAGCTATTCAGTATGTTGTCAGCCTCATCAATCGATACATGAAAAATCTAATGGAGTTGCATCTAAATACTGCAAAAAGAATTTTACAATACTTGAAAGGCACGATTGGGTTGGTAATAATTTATAAGAAAGGAGAGAATACTGATTTAATCAAATATACTGATATCGATTATGGTGGAGATCCTGATGATAAGAAGAACACCTCTGGGTATGTTTTTATGTTAGGATCAGGAGCGATTTCATGGTCGTCAAAGAAACAATCGGTTGTTTCTTTATCTACCGCGGAAGCAGAGTATATCGATGTTGGGTCTTGTGCATGTCAAGCAATATGGTTAAAAAGAATGTTGGGTGAAGTAGAGTTTCATCAAAATAGGAAAACTCCTATTTATTACGACAATAGTTCGACAATCAAATTGTCGAAGAATTTAGTTCAACACGAGAGAATGAAGCACATTGATGTGCGTTACTTTAGTTAAATTAAAGAGATAAAGGACTTTAGTTAGGTTAAAGAGTTATCTTTGTATCTTTTGTTAACCACCGGAGCTTTATTTTGTATTCTTCCAGAGAGAATTGTAGTACTTTTTATAGTATCGTGGGAAATCTATATTGGGAAATCAATCAATGTAAGTTATTCTTCATCAATTTGCTATATTAATTTGTAACTTTCGGTACTAAATTTGATAATAGAAATATGATTTGATATATGCATCTCTGAAGAACTATAACCCTAACCTATATTACAATACCCAATTTAATACGGTCTATTAAATGACGTTGTTGCTGGGGATAAAATCAGTTTAAAATTGTGTTTCTATTATTAAATTATTGTTCCGTTTGACGAGTTTTTTGTTATTTTTATTAGTAATTTTTCTTCATTTTGCTCCGCTTGAAGTATTGTTTGATGTGCTGTGTATAGGAAAAGGCAGAGCAAGGCAGCAACAACAGGCAACAAAAATTATCGTTCCATCTCTAATTTATAAATCTACTATTTGGCTTACAATAAAACACCGACTCTCTCTCTCTCTCAAAATAGACTCTCAATTTACCGACTCTCTCTCTCTCTCTTTCTCCCAAAACAATTCACAACTCCCATGACTCTCACTCAAATTGCAGCAAACACCAATCTAAATCTCATCTCCCACAAAATTCTCAAATCAAAGCAAACACCGAATCTCTCTCAACTAGGTATTTCTTACTCTCACCTTCTTCACTTTGAATTTTATCCTCCAAATTGCTCATTCCAGCGAGATTAAGAGGGAACTCTTGTGTTCTTCACCTTCGATTCGATCGTGCGAGAAAGTTTGGGTTCCAATTTCACAGTTCTTGATCTCTCACGAAGGACATTCTTGGGTTTCACAACTCAACAATTACTTATTATTTCTTCTCACTCTTACCTTGGTTTGTGCTTGATTGAGGGTGCTGAATTGGGATTGAATTCATGGTTGAAGTTTCAGGGTTACCCCTTCAAGTAACTCTTCCACGAGATCTGCATCTATTTGTGTTTCAATTGATCATATTTTTATTTTATTTTTTAGATGATCTAAGCTTGGTTTCATCAATCTAAACTTGTGGAATCGTCGATTTAAGTTTGTTTTCGTTGATTTGGAGTTTGATTGTGGTTCGTTTGTGATTGTAGTTCGTTTGTGATGATGGTTTGATATCTTCTAAAAGATCTCAGCAAGTTTTTGATTTTTTTGATTTTTTTTCTTTGGTTTGTACTTTGATCATCTCTCTAAAATATGCATTTACATTTGTTTGATTCGTGATGATATTTGATCTTCTTCGTCATTAATATCCTCTTCAACGAAGAAGTCTCCGTGATCTTCAGCTTTTACAGATTATGGAATAACAGCTGCTACAGACTCTGGAATAGCAGCTCCTACAGATTCTAGAATTGTGGCTTTGTGGTAGTGTGTGATTCATTACAGGTGATAGGGTTGTATTGCTCTTGGAGAATATTGGGTTTTCTTCATTGGGGTAAATCGTATTACTATTTCTGTTACAGTAGTTTACTCTGGGTTTTACCTTATTTATGGGTTTATATTTTTGATTTATTTTATTGAAACTGCAAATTAAAGTTTAAATGTTATGTTGTTTTGGTATTTGATCAGGGGTTGTTATTATCATCTTCATCGCCATACAGTTTTTTTTGTATAACTTGGTTCGTATCCACCAAGTGTTATAGAGCTATTTCTTGCTAAGAACGAGTCAGGATCAACAACTGTTGTTCAAAAGCTCTACTTATGTATTCTTCTTGTGGGAACGACGACATCTATTGCTCGATCTAGACAGTTGGGTAGCATTTTTGCTACATACTTAGTTCACGAACACAGACATATATAAGTACGATTTTTCAAGTTTATTGAAGGAGATGGAAATGGTTGATTAAAGAAAAGCAACAAAGCCAACATCAAAGCAAAGAAGACTTCTAGTTGCTTAAATTTTTATATATTTTTAGTATTGTAAGGATTAAGGAAATGTTTATGCAATGATTATTGAGTGACGCTCTTTAAGGTGAGAAAATTGTACTCTGCTGCAGGTATAGCTTTGGAATCCCCACTCATGCCAAAAATTGTTTCAACGTGTACTTCACCAACGATCCTGAGTGGGCCATCCCAACAGTTTTACCAGGGTAACCAAATGCGCCCCTAAAAAGGCCACCCTATATAGGTAATCATCTTTTTACCGCACCCTCCCTGTCGCGGTATATCGTTGTTTAATTATTATTTGATTGATTAAATGTTTAATTTTTGTAACAACGCTTAGATAAGGGCGAACCAAAATGGGATTTCATCACCCGTGCGTGCCCACGCATTAGGACCTCAGGAGTTTATCACCCATTTTTAATCTTTTCGGTATCGATAGTCCCGACCACTTTAAAAGATTTTCAGATAATAAGCCATAAAAAACATAGTTAATCAAAAGGCTTTGCTCGGACCTGAAGCAATACGCTCAATAGGAAAAACCTGATAAGTGGCTACGTTTGTTGGAGGACGTACGCTCCCTAGTATAGCTAGTGTAGATAGGTGACTCTAAGCGGTTTGCCCTGCCTTCCAGCACAGGTGCTTCTAGGTGACTAGACAACATGCGAGCTATCGCCAAAGCAAATAAAAACAACTCAAGTGCGAACCGATCTACTGTTAGGAGTAGGAGCATTGAACCCTAAGACCGGGTTCACAACTTGACTTAAAAAAAATACCAATAAAACATTTTTAAGAGCTTTCATCATTCTTAGGTCTTTTAGTGTGTTCACATCTATTGATTGAGTTGTATGTTTAATTGGGGTAACACCCAAACTCGGACTTAGAACGCTGCTAGAATCAATATGAGTGGGACTGATGGGATTAATGGTCACAAACCTGTTATTGCTAGGAACGGTCCCGAACCTGCTGTTGCTGTAGAGAGAATCACTCTCTGCAATCGAATGCATCCTACAGTTGTTAGTAAACCTTCGTGTATTGTGATTCCCACAAATGTAGAAAACTTTAAGTTAAAACCGAGATTCTTGTCTATGCTCCCCAAATTTTATGGTAGTCCCACTGAAAACCCGTATAACCATCTTAAGGACTTTAGGGATCATATGCTTATTTTAAACTTCGAACGTATTACAGAGGATTCTTTAAAATAACGTGTGTTCCCTTTTTTTCTTATAGGAAATGCACGCGATTAGTTGTACACTCTTGAGGAGAACTTTGTAAACACATTTGAACAACTCGTTAAGAAGTTTTTGAAAAAGTATTCTCCTAACCATAGAACTCCTAAGATACGATAGAGTATTTATAGCTTCACGTAAAACCGAGGAGAATCATTATATGACTACCTACAACGGTTTAGGGATTTAGAGCAAGGATACCCACATCAAAGGATTCAATTGATTAATATACTTCAAACTCTCTATGAAGGTTTAGATTATGATACTAAAGCTCGTGTTCAGTCTATGTGCGCGGGTATATTAGATGAGAAAACTGACACCAAAGCTTGGACATTTTTAAATGATGTAGCGGATAAGACCTACCAATAGCAAACGATGAGAGAGGAAAGACTTTGTCAGAGTGCAAATGTGCACCAAGTGGACTATAATTTAAAGTATGTTACTCTTAAAACCATTCTTAATAAAATTGAGAACTTAGAGATCGGGAAAAGAGAGAAACACCATACCACTTCTTCTGTTAACCATATAGTGATGCCACTTTGTATGGTTTGTGAGTTCAAACCATCTGGTCCAAGAATGCCCTGACGTGCTTAGTTTAAAAGAAGTTAGGAAAGACCAGGCCAATGCTATTTATCAACGTCCCAATAACAATCCTTTCAATGGTAGATGGAATAATAATTCTAACAACTCCAATTCTCTGGGAAGTAGAAATTACCAAGGAGGTTCTTCTGGTAGTGCCCCTTATCAACCGCACAACCAAGTGAACCATTACCAGTTTACTTCCTCGTGGCAATAAAATCTGTCATACCAAGCTCCCCTTAATGTGCCTTATGTTCCTCCGCATAATAGGAATCTGCCTACCCCAACCACGTCCTTAGAATGTACTCTTAAGGCATTTATGTAAGTAACCCAGTCGCCTATTGCCAAACTTGATAGTCAAATTGGTCAAATGGCAATAGAGATAAGCACGAGAGATAAAAGAACGTTCCCCAGTCAAACTTAAGCTAATCCTAAAGAGAATACTAAACATCCTAGATCTTCCAATCGTGATGGAGTCAGCGCCATCATTAGAAGTGGTACAAAAGTGGATAATTTGGTAAAAATGCCTAAAGAACCCAATGAGGAAATTCAAAGTAAACCCATAGAAGAACCTGTGAGTGAGGAAGAAACTGCGATAACACATGTTCAGCCACTGGCTTCTTTTCCTCAGCGGTTAACCCTGGCTAAGAAGGGCAACGTCTATGAGGAGATTTTAAGGATTTTTAAGCATTGTGTGATTAACATTCCTATTCCTATAGACACAATGCATATTCCTAATTACAGAAAATTCTTGAAAGATCTTTGTACCTTAAAGCGGCGCATACATATCCCAAAAAAGGCTTTTCATGTTTACAAGAGTGATACATCTATTCATTTAGATGCACATGTTAGTTTTGTTCTTTTGTGTAAATCCCTTCCCAAGTACAAGGATCCGAGATGCCCTACAATTTCATGTTCAATTGGGACCCATAAAAAAGGAAGAGCTCTACTTGATTTAGGTGCCGCTGTGAACCTCATTCCTTACTCTGTCTATGAGAAATTAGATATCAGAGTACTTAAGCCCACAAATAGAACCTTGCAGCTAGCAGACCGATCCATTAGGATTCCTAGGGGTGTAGTTGAAGATGTCTTGATCCAGATTGAGCAGTTTATTTATCCACTAGACTTTATTGTGTTAGATACTAACCCAGTGACAAACCCTGAGAACGAGATCCCTGTGATTTTTGGTCTCCCTTTTTTGGCAATAGCTAATGCGGTAATCAACTGCCGAAATAGAATTATAAAGTTAACATTTGGGAACATGACAGTAGAAATAACTATATTTAATGCATCGCATTCCCATTATAATTCTGAACCACTCAAGTATAATATGATTCAAAGTCTTGTGAGTAGCAATTTTAAGAGGTCAAGTACCTCGGATCTTTTAGGGGCATTCTTGGCCCACTTTGATGGAGATTATGAGGACGATACGTACATCCATGAGGTGAAAGACTTATTGGATTCGGCTTTAGAAATTTTAGAGTTGAAAGGTGAGCATGAAATCTTAGATGTAAAGAAACCCATTCCGAAGGCTCAAGTAACCTCCCTAAAGATCAAGCTTAAACCTCTTCCTTCTAACCTTAAGTATGTTTTTCTAGGTCCAGACAAAACTATGCCCATCATTATTGCCACTGACCTAGAACCCCTTAAGGAAGAGAAGTTGATTCGTGTTCTTAAGAGAAATACGAAAGCTATTGGCTGGAGTATAGAGGATATTAAAGGAATTAGTCCCTCGGTTTGCATGCATAAAATTAAATTGAAAGATAATGCCAAAAAGTCCAGGAAAGGACAACGAAGACTGAACCCAACAATGGCCGAAGTAGTTCGAAAAGATATTTTAAAACTCCTTGATGTTGGGATCATCTATCCCATTTCTGATAGTCTTTGGGTTAGCCCGATACATGTTGTCCCAAAAAAGTCAAGAATCGTCGTTGTAAAGAACGAGAATAATGACCATTGGATGAAGAGTATGCATAAACTATAGAAGTTTAATTCGGTTACTAGGAAAAATTATTTCCCTTTACCCTTCATTGACCAGATGCTCGAGCGACTCGCTGGGCACAAATTTTATTACTTCTTAAATGGTTACTCCAGGTATAGCCAAATACCCATCGCACTCGAGGACCAAGTAAAAATGGCTTTTACATGTCCTTTCAGTACATTCGCCTACCGTCGCATGCCTTTTTGGCTTATGAAATGCTCCTGCAACGTTTCAGTGTTGCATGTTAAGCATTTTTTCTGACATGGTAGAGCGATTCCTTGAAGTTTTCATGGATAACTTCTTATTGTTTGGAAACTCATTTGAACAGTGCCTTTACCATCTTTCCCTAGTATTACTCATATGCCAAGAAAAGAACCTTATTTTAAATTGGGAGAAATATCACTTTATGGTGAAAAGGGGGATAGTTCTGGGGCATATCATATCTAAAAATATAATAGAAGTTGACCAGACCAAATAGATGTCCTTTCTAACGTTCCCCCACCACAAAATGTCAAGGACGTCCGTTCCTTTCTAGGACATGTAGGTTTTTACCGTCGTTTTATCCAAGATTTTAGTAAGATGCTCGCCCTTTAAGTATACTTTTGGCCAAAGATGTGGCCTATGAGTTTAATGCACCTTGTCTTGTAGCTTTTAATAAGCTTAAGACACAGTTCACAACATCACCCATTATTAGACCACCTGTCTGGAGTGAACCATTCGAGTTAATATGTGATACATCTGATTACTCTGTAGGCGCTATTTTGGGATAACAGATTGATAAACATCCCCATATCATCCACTACGCTAGTAAAATGTTAAATGATGCCCAATTAAATTACACGACCACCGAAAAAGAACTCCTGGCCATTGTTTATGTACTAAAAAAATTTAGATCTTATTTTATATGATCTAAAGTGATTGTTTACACGTATCATGCCACGCTTTGATATCCTTTATCAAAGAAAGATGTTAAGGCATGGCTAATCCGGACATCTTTTATCAAAGAAAGATGTTAAGGCACGGCTAATCCGGTAGGTATTACTTTTGCCTCGAGATTCGAGACAAAAAGGGGTCAGGCAATGTAGTAGCCGACCATCTTTCCCAAATAGTAATTGAGTCTATTGACGAGTCCTTAACGATTAGGGAATCCTTCTCAGATCAACAACTTATGGCTGTAAATTTAGTTCCTGAGTTGTTGTAGTTTGCAGACATTGCCATTTACTTAGCCACATATACCATTCCCGATCATTGGGCTAAACCTGACAAAGATCACTTCTTTAGTTAAGTGAAGTACTTCTTTTGGGATGATCCATATTTGTTTAAGTATTGTACTGACCAAATCCTTAAGAGATGTGCTCCCCAGTCTGAGTATACCAATATTTTATCATTTTGCCATACTTAAACATGTAGAGGTCACTTTAGCTCTAAGAAGACCGCGACAAAAAATTTACAATACGATTTCTATTGGCCTACCTTATTTCACGATGCGTATATATTTTGCAAAGCGTGCGAGAGATGCTAGAAAATAGGAGTCCTTTCTCGATGTAATATGATGCCCTTATCCCCTATTTTAGTTATTGAACCCTTTGATATTTAGAGCATTAATTTTATTGGCCCTTTTCCCAAGTCTTTTGGATAGTAGTACATCCTAATTGGAATGGACTATGTATCAAAATAGGTTGAAGCCGTCCCATCGAGAACGAATAACAGTGCAGTTGTTCTTAATTTCTTAAAAGAAAATATTTTTTTCTCGATTTGGAACACCTAGGGATATTATTAGCGATGGAGGGTCATATTTTAATAACAAAATTTTTTATGCCCTTGTCAAAAAGTATGGCATAACCCATAAGGTGGCAACACCTTATTATCCGCAAACGAGTGGGCAAGTGGAAGTTTATAATCGGGAGATCAAAAATATTCTTCAAAAGACGGTTAACCTAAATAGCAAAGATTGGTCTGTAAGATTAATTGATGCACTTTGGGCTTATCGCATTGCATATAAAACCCCGATTGGAGTGTCACATTACCGACTCGTTTATGGCAAGACATTTCACCTTCCTGTCAAACTTGAGCATAAAGCTTATTGGGCAATAAAGACACTTAACTTTGACACTTCAACGGTTGGGTTCCACCGTAAGCTACAACTCAATGAGTTGGATAAGCTCTAAAAAGATGTATATGAATCCGCAAAGATATACAAAGAAAGAACCAAGGTTTTCCATGATAAAAATATCTTGCGAAAGACCTTTGAAGTTGATCAAAAAGTTCTACTGTATTTTTCGCGTCTTCATCTATTTCCCATAAAATTTCAATCCTGTTGGACTGGGCCTATCATTGTCAAAACTATTTTCCCACATGGAGCTATTAAAATTCATGACCCTTGTATTGGTAACATTAATAAGGTAAATGGACAGAGACTTAAACTATTTCATGAATATTTTACAGGTTTGAGCGAGGATATGAATCTTCAAGACCTATCATATGCAACATAGGTACCTTTATTTTTACCTATAGTCTTATCTAGTTTAGGGGTACCTATCATCGTCTGGCTGAAGACGTTAAACTTAGCGCTGCGGGAGGCAACCCTTATCATGTTCAGGTAATTTTTTTAGATTTTTTCCTGTTCTTTTCATTTTTGGTAACTGTAGGGATACATGTTGATTCAGTTTGAGGGTGGGGGGTAAATAAGATTTTCATAACTTTTTCCAAGAAAAGTTGTTATTCTAGGCCATTCTGGTATTGTAGACACATCTTTTGTATACTTTGATCTTTAGACATTCTTATAATCCTAGAGTTGTACTTGGGATAAAATTATAAGGTTATGGTTTATTTTAAACTGTAAATTGTTAGTACATTAAGAATTTTTAAGTTTTTGGTACTACCATCCTATTAATTTATTTTAGAATAATATCACCCTTATAATTGCACTTCACGTAGTTATGCTATTAAAGTTTTGTTAAAACTAACTATCACATTTTGATTAATCAACAGTTTGGGTTAGGAAAAATCTGTAACAAGGGAGACAATTACCTAAGAATATTCGTTTCTCCTAAATTCAAACTAAGGGTTTGTATGTATTTTCATAAGTTATTGGCTCTTTCACGAAGCTGACATACTCGGGAAAAAAAAGACATTCACAATTCAAGGCCCCTCGGAAGATTTAGAACTGAAAGAGGGAGAATTTTTACCAATCTCAAGACAAACCATGAATCAATGTGAAAGTAAGAGACCAAAAAAGTAAAAAAAAAAATGAGTCTTTACGAGTATAGTTGAGAACTATATGAATGAGGACAAGTTGTAAGTATAAAAGAGCAAATTAAAACTCAAATGCAACGTCTTACCGTGAAAAGCTTGTGTGGATATATATTTTTTCTGAAAGATTAATAAAAGAGAATGAACAAACTAGGGAACTTGTCGAACAAACTTCTAGATTTCTTCTACCATACTCAAGATAAGGCGAAGTTTATTTGGAAGGATTATCAAACACCTTGATTCCAGAAACTAAATTCACTACACAAAAGGATGAAAATCTGAAACTTGATCTAATCTTATGGTAGTAAAATTGACTTGATAAATTATAAATATATCTAATAGTTAACTCTTGTTTAAGTGTTATATCTTTGAGATGAATTTAATGCATTTTAGATATACCATGAGCAATAATTATTAGTTGTTTATAATACCAGAACGCCTATGATAAAATTTTGTAGGTATATTCACTGAAAACCCTCACGAGACACAACTCGTCCTATAGGGGTAACATATAGGTTGAAAGGCTTGTTGCATACACTAAATGCAATTATAAGAAACCACGAAAGAGTTTAGTTGTATTTTCTTTTGCTAAGGGACTAGCAATATGTTAGTTTGGGGGTATTTGATAGGCATGAAAAATATTTATTTTTGTCCTTAAATTTGCATGATCTAGAACCTTATTTATTGTTTTACAGGGCCTAATTGAAGTATATTTTTACTATTACAGGTAATGAGACATTTGTAACCAAGCCTTTCTTAAAGCCCAACTCTTACAAGCTAAAAACTACTGCTGGAGATGACCTAGTTGTCAAGAGCTGCTGGAAGACTTGGTAGTCAAGACTTAGCTAAAATATCTCCACCAAATCTGGGTTGTTGAGAGAAAGAAGGACTTTAGTTAGGTTAAAAAGATAGAGGTAGAAAATGGGAAAATTATCTTTTTTATCTTTTGTTAACAACTGAAGCTTTATTTTGTATTCTTACAGAGAGAATTGTAATACTTATTAGAGTATCGTGGGAAATCTATATTGGGAAATCAATCAATATAAGTTATTCTTTATCAATTTGTTCTATTAATTTGTAACTTTCAGTACAAAATTTGATAATAAAAATATGATTTGATCTATGCAACCCTGAAGAACGACAACCCTAACCTATATTACAACACCCAATTTGATATGGTCTATCAGCAAGTGGGGGTCGAATCCACGGGGAGTAAACGTATTAAAAACTAATTTTATTGATATAACTAATAATGTTTATTAAACTAATTTTCAGAAAAGGTTTTATGAACTAAAAGTCAAATCTAAATTACTAACTTGGTAAAAATATAGAGAAAAAAATCTAGGCTTTGGATCACCTCCGACTTAGCTTACTAAAGTAATAATTATAATATAAAATTTATCTGCTCGTAATAGTCATTGCTAGGTCTATTTAGGTTTAGAATCTAGGGCTCATGGCTAAAACCCTACATAAGGACTTAATCGTTCTTAGATAATTGAATCTAGGTCTTGTACACTCCCTCCATGGCTATGCGGAGTATCTAAATTCCTAGTGATCTAGTAATCTCTTTGAATATGGAGACCACCAAATATGGCTAATTTGGCATCTCCTTCATCTTCATAATAGATCATGGTTATCATGGCTAGATCAACCCTTCCCTACTACAAGCCAGAATATTGTAGAGCTATACTAGATCTATTCTATTAAATAACTACTATACTTGGCTCCTAATCGCCTGAGGGTCGATCCTTAGCCTAAGCTAAAAAGACTAGCTCTCTATTAATGGCATTGATCACAACTTACACATAAAATAAAATAGAAAGAGAAAGATTCTGAAAAACTCTAAGCTTTATTCCATCCAAAATTGAGATGAAAAATACATAAAATTGTTATCCTATTTATAGAAGATAGAAGAGACTTGTTTAAATTTTTGAAACTTTATCTCTAAGTAAAGATAAACCCTATCTCAGATAAATCCTATCTCATTTATATTTTATCTTCTATCTAGATAATTCTTCTCAAGTTAATCATTATAGAGTCCTTCATCATCTTTATTTCTTGAAGTAAATCTACAAGTACATTGAATGTAAATATTTTCCTTATACTTGAGAGATTGTTGGAGATGCTTCAGCTCTTTGTACCTTCTATTATATGTCTTTTTCTACTTATTAGCTCCAGCAGTGATAAGTGCCTGAAAAAAAGAAAATGCTACTAACATTAGAAAATAATAAATCGGGATTAACAAAACGATACTTTTAGGCGTACTAATCCTACGTATTTCTACGTCTATCAAATACCCCCAAACTTACCATTTTGTTCGTCCCAAGTAAAATAAAATAAAATAAAACTAAGAAAGGAAACCATTTTGGCAGGACTCGCGATTGCATTTAGCGTATGTAACAAGCCGTTAAACCCCTAGGTGTCCTTGGTGGACGAATGTTGTCTCGTGAGGGTTTGCAGTGACTATACCCACAAAAGTTAATAATTACATTATGGCAATTCTAAATGACAAGAGTCATTTCCTATCAATTTATCCGAAAATTCTTTAAAACCTATTATTTTCTAAGTATACCATAAAAATATTGTACTTATCCGAAACTAGAGATACTACCTCATGATTAGAAAGAAATTTAAGTATTTTACCAGATATATCTGAGTGTATTTTGAAGATAGTTTTATTGCTTAATGCGTTATCTAGAATCATTGAGTTGGTGTATGGTAGTCAAGTACATACTGGAATAAATTTAACGGTCAGCTTGACAAGTGCCTTAGTCAATTTTACTTTCTGGTATCTTATTTTTTATAGCCTTTTTGAGTACATTATTCCTTAGTGAAGCCTCCGTAATAAGGAGTTTTCGGTCGACAATCCCCGCCAGTTGGCTAAGGTTGTCGTGGTTTGGTGCCCCTTCGTGACTAAGACTTAAGATTCTCAAAAGTAATATTTTTCGTACTCCTTTCACATAGTTTATGGTCATACTCGAGATTGGTGATAATTTTTCTTCTTTCAGTTCTTAATCATGCGAATAGCCTTGCAGCGTAAAAGTTTTCAGAGCAACTTTGGTTTTTTTTTTTTTTATTCTTTTTATACTTTAGGGAATGAACTTATTCTTAGACAGTTGTCTCCCTTGAAGCGAATTAGTCCAAACATAAATACTAGATTTCCCTAAAAGTGGTCAATAACTTATCAAATGTATCAATTACAAAACTATAATGAAGTGTAAGTTTTTAAAATATACCACGTTAACTTGAATTAGTCGTTAATTAAAAGATAGTGCATCTAACTTACGATGGTGTACAAAATATTTTATTGTATACTTATAAACTTTTAAGTTATTGGTTTCTTTTTAAATTTATTCGGGTTTCCCAACCAATATTTATGTCAAAATAAATTCAGTCTAAATGTTTAAAATTTATCAAAAGTTCATCATAAATTGCCAAGAGTGTCATTATTTCACTTTCTTCAAAAAATATTTTAAAAATAATTTTCCTACCCCCAAACTTGAATGAAATATTGTCCCCAATATTTGATAGCAAAAAATAAAAATGAAAATGAAAATTATAATTTCACACCTGAATGTGTCGTGGATTGCCTCCTAGAAAGTGTCAAGTTTATCGTCTTCAGCCAGACAAAACTCTTGTACCCCCAAACTTATGCGAAGTCAAGGAATTATTCGGGGATGGGCAATTTTTTATATTTGAGCTCGCAAAGATCTATATCAGGGAAATGTTCTAAAGGGATTGTCTCGAGATAAGGCTTAAGTCGTTGGTCGTTGGCCATTGACGTTAAAAGTTTTTCTAGTACAATAATTTTTTACTTCAGCCCAACCATTTTGGTGTATGTTTATGACTTCAAACGGGCTATGCCAAAGGGTTTGTAATTTTCTAGGAAAAAATACAGTTTTAAGTTAAACTATAAGACATTTTGTTCTTGTGTAAAGATTTTTTGGACTATATGTTTATCATAATATGTTTTAGTCTGATCCTTATAGATTTTAGCATTTTCATACGACTCTTGTCTTATTTCTTCTAACTTACTTAGTTAAATTTTTCGATGAAGTTCTGCTGCGTCTATTTGAAAATTAAATATCTTAATTGCCCAATAAGCTTTATATTCTAATTCCACAGGCACGTGACAAGCTTTACCAAAAATGTATATATAAGACGACATTCCAATCGGGGTTTTATAAGCAGTCCGATAAGCCCAAAGAGCATCATTAAGACGGGTGGGCCAATCTTTATAATCTGGTCGGACAATTTTCTTTCAAATTCTTTTTATCTCCCGATTTGAAACCTCTACTTGCCCACTTATCTATGAATGATATGGGGTGACAACTTTATGAGTAATGTCATATTTGTGCATAAGACTTTTAAAATAACGATTACAAAAATGAGTTTCACCGTCACTTATAATTGCACGAGGTGTACCAAATCAGACTAAAATATTATCGTTTAAAAAGTTAATTACGACAGCGTGATTATTTGTCCAACATGGTACAACTTCCACCTATTTAGAAACATAGTCAACTGCTACTAAGATCTACAAATAACCATTGGATACTGGAAAGGGGACCATAAAGTCAATGCCCCAGACATCAACAATTTCAACCTCTAAAATATTGTTAAGAGACATCTCATCTCGACGACCCATGTTGCTAACCCTTTGGCAACGGTCACATCGTAAACAATGGTCGTAAGTGTCCTTAAATAAAGTTAGCCAATAGAAACCACATTGAAGCACTTTAATAGCCGTTCTACGGGGCCCAAAATGACCACCATCATCATGAAGACTTTTTAAAATTTGTAGAATGTCATTTTCAGGGACACAACAACGAATCATTAGGTCAGCGCCAACATTAAACAAATAGGGATCCTCCCAGATAAATCATCTAAAGATTGTTTCAAATCTTTTTTTATCTTGTCTGCTCAAATCTTGTGGTATGTACCCTACGGCTAAGTAATTTGCAATGTCAGTGAATCAGAATGCCCTATAAATATTCATTAATTTTTCATTAGGAAAATACTCAAGAATTGGAAGGTCTTCGTTAATGTGGTCAATTATCAAACGCGACAAATGGCCGACAACAACGTTTTTTTCCCTTTTTTATCACGTATTTTAAGGTTAAATTCTTGGAGTAAAAGGATCCAACAGATAAGACGTGGTTTAACGTTTTTTTTATGGCTGAATGGTCAGAGTACACGATGACTTTTGACCCTAAAATGTATGACCAAAATTTTTCTAACGCGAAGACGATAGCTAACAACTCATTTTCAATCGTCATATAATTAATTTGGGCATCATTAAGTATTTTACTCGCATAGGAAATGGCATGGGGTACATTTCAAAAACATTGTCCTAACACGACACCCACTGCATAATTTGAGGCGTCACACATAATTTTAAAAGGTAAGGTCCAATCGGGTGGCTGAATAATCGGTGATGTGGTCAATGAGGACTTAAGTATTTCAAAAGACTGGTGACATTTATCATTGAAATCAAAATGAACGTCTTTAATAAGTAAATTGTATAAAGGTCGTGAGATTTTTCTAAAGTCTCTAATGAATCGTTGATAAAATCCTGCGTGCCCAAAGAATGCGCGAACGTCCTTCACTATTTTAAGAGGAGGTAGAGATGAAATCAAATCAATTTTTGCTTTATCAATTTCTATTTTCTTAGATGATATCAAATGGCCAAGTATTATTCCTTGATTTACCATAAAATGGCATTTTTCCTAATTTAGGACTAGGTTTTTCACTTTACACCAAATCAAGACTAATTATAAGTGTATAAGACATTCATCGAACGTGAACCCATAAATGAAAAGGTTATCCATGAAGACCTCTAATAACTTTTCTACCATACCTGAGAAAATACTTAACATACACCGTTGAAAGGTGGCGGGTGCATTGCATAGGTCAAAAGGCATGCAACGATAGACAAAAGTTCCAAATGGGCAAGTAAAAGTAGTTTTATCTTGGTCTTCGTGGACTACTGAAATTTGGTTGTATCATGAATAACCATCCAGGAAACAGTAAAAAGAATGGCCAGCTAAACATTCTAATATTTAATCCATGAATAGTAATAGGAAATGGTTTTTTCGAGTGGACGCGTTCAGCTTTTGGTAATCAATGCAAACTTGCCATCCTGTCTGAGTGCGGGTGGGTACTAGTTCATTGTCTACATTCTTGATGATTGTAATACTTAATTTCTTAGGTACCACATGGACTGGACTTACCCAAGAGCTGTCTGAGATGGAATAAATAATACCCGCATCAAGAAACTTCATAACTTTCTCCATTACTACCTCCTTCATTGTAGGGTTCACACGTCGTTGTGGTTCTCAAGATGTTTTAGATCCATCCTCTAAGTGTATCCTATGCATAACCACTAATGGGCTTATTCCATTTATATCTGTTATTGACCATCCAATTGCTTCTTTGTCGGTGTTTAGTAATGCAAGGAGTTTATTTTCCTGATCAAAGTCCAATGAAGATAAAATAATAACGAGAAGAGTTTTGTTAGGCCTGAAGAACCGATATCCTATATTATTCGAAAGTACTTTAAGATCTAACTTTGGCGGTGAAACAATAGAATGAACTGGGGGGTTAGAAGACATAGGGAGTGACTTGAATTTGGGAGTATACCGATGTGGTGGAGTATATACATGAGGATTATTTTCAAAAGCAGCTGAAATATCTTTTAGGATTGACTCGTGAATACTAACGATGTCCTCCTCTAGACAATCTTTTAAGAGGTCGTCCCTAGATTGTTCGGAGATAATGGTACCTATCATATTATATTCTTCAATAGATTCCTTATATTGCCTCATGGCATTGAAAATGTTTAGTTTCAAGGTCATGTTACTGAATGTTAGGTTCATTATTCCATTTCTACAATTAATTATAGCGTTGGAAGTAGCTAAGAAAGGTCAAACTAAAATAATGGGGATTTGGCCATGGACATTCGAAATTGGTAGTGTATCAAGGAATACAAAATCTACTAGAAAGTAAAATTTGTTCACTTTAGTTATCACATCCTCAACAATACCCCTAGTAGTTTTGGTGGATCTATCAACGAGTTGAAGTTGTATTTTGGTGGGCTTAAGTTTACCTAAATCGAGGTCCTCATAAACACAAAATTGAATAAGGTTTACACTAGCCCCAAGATCAAGAAGGGTATGCCGAATGTAATATTTTCCTATACTAAGGGAATGGTGGGACATCTTGGGTCCATTTGTTTGATCAGAATTTTAAATGGTAGGACGGAGCTAACCTGTTCAACACTAAAAGAATTCGTCCTAACTTTGGTTCTACGTTTCTTTGTACACAGTTCCTTAAGGAATTTAGCATATGAGGGAACCTGGTCTATAGCGTCCAAGAGCAGAATGTTAATCCGTACTTGTTTAAATAACTCGAGAATATCTTTCAGGCCTTCGTCCTTTTTGGCAGAAACAAGTCGGTTAGGGAATCGGGCCCTAGGCATATATGGCTTGTCTACTAGGTCTGGTAGAGTTTAAACATGTTGTGGCCTAGATGTTACTATTTCGGGCTGGCTAGATGCTATTTTTATGGGCTTTTTCTTGAGATTTGGGAACCAAATTGCTCTTAGTTAACGACATAGGATCTGGTTTGGTTTCTATAGTTCTCTTATTCCTAAGGGTCATAACTACTTGGGCAGTTTCAATGTTCTCAGGTGAGCTATATTGGGTATGAACCTCAAAGGCGGCCCTCGGGTTAGCAATTGGCTGACTAGGGAATTTTCTTTTTTTTCGTTCACTTAATTAGCTTGTTATTTTTCCTATTTGGGTGCTTAACTTTTGAGTAAAGGCTCGCATTTCTTAAAGTTCCCTAGAATTTTGCTGGGTTACCTCCCCCCCCCCCTAATCTCTGTTATAAACTGTTGGAGTGTAGATTATAAACCAACTAGGTGGGCTTGTTTGGTTGGGTATGTTTGATTCTGCTGATATGGTAGAGGATTATAATTAGATTGCCCTTGTAGTTGATTCCTCCAAGAAAATGCTGGGTTATTTTGCCAAGGAGATCTACAAAAATTATTTTGGCATTGTCTCCTTTCATTATCCAAGATAACATTAACGTGGTCTGGATTAAAATTTATTAACTCAGGGAGTTGTGGACATATATATGTGTGCATAATAGGTCAGATCCTTACATAAATTGCAGACTCAGGAATGGAAGCTGGTTTAAGGGCCGCTACTTTCGCTATGGCCATAGCCCCGACTTTACATGTAAGAGAGTCCAGTTGGTCTTTTAATTTGAGGCTTTCAGGTAATTTAAGGATGCCTCCTTTTCTAATGGGTTTACGATCACGAGAAGTAAAGTCTTATTGCTGGGATATCTCAGCGTATTTATCAAGAAATGCATATGCGGCAGTTTCATCCATATCTTGGAATTTTTCTGAGCTACGGGCTTCGATTGATTCACGGGTTGAAAGAGTTAACCCGTGCATAAAGAATTGGATTAGTCTCCATTTCTCGAAACAATGATGGGGGCACCTTAACAACTTTTTCCTTAAAACGTTCACATGCTTCGTAAAAAAATTCTCCGTCTTCTTGAAGAAAATCAAAGATATCACGTTTTAAAAGGTCAGTTTTTTGCATGGTGAAAAACTTGATTTTAAACTTCAGTTTAAGGGTGTCCCACTTGTCAATTGACTCGGATGGCCGAGAATTTAGCCAACGTTTTACCTTGTCTTTTAGAGAGAAAGGGAAAAGAAGTAAATAAATATACTCCATTGCTATGTTCTTACATCGAAATGTTTGGCAGATAGACTCAAATTCATCGATATGTAAATATGGGTTTTGATTATCGAGTCCATAAAAAGGTGGGATTAGGTTCAAAATCGAAGGCTTAATATCGAACTGGGTTGCCATAATTACTGGCAACTTAATGCATTTTGGCGAGTTTTTCGAAATGGAAGCAAAAGGCCCCCTCAGTGACTTGTCACCCATTGGTTCAGGAAGAAATTTGTTTTCAGTTTCAAGGTCATATATGGCCTGAAGGTCTTCCTATTGGAATTGGTTAGCCGTATTAGCTTCTTTTAGGAATCGGTGGTATATCAATGTGTTTCCTAATCCGATCGTACTTGGGCATGTAATAACGAAATAAAATAGAATTGCAAAATTCAACGGGAATTTAAACACACAATAAACACATCAACGGTTTTTAAAGTTAAATTAACTAAGTCAATCTTAATCTAGATGTTAATCAAACTGGGTAGGGCAGGCTGGTGTGTGATTCCTAACACGAAAGCTTCACTATGCTAGCAACGATTTTAGTGTTTGAGCATCAGTCCTCACACCTGTGTGCCTCGCCTTATCGTACGTGGCTCACACGGAACGGTGACGTTGCTTAACAATCGATGGTTCGCGGCGCTTAGTTGAAGTGGTTCTTATGAATCCGTGTTAGTACCCCGGTTTGGTACCTCTTAATTCCTCAGGTGATGAAATCCCTTGGAAATCTTACTAATAGTTTTTTTAAGTTTTAATTAAATTTAAAGGTCGGGACAGTTAGGAACGTGTGATACAAATTTCTCCGTATCTCTAGGTGGGAGGTCCACTCGCTGGAGATTACTTTGGGTGATGAAATCCCGCGGAAGAGCCCTAGCGGTTAAAGCCTTTACTATGTTAAACATGGAACGAAAATTGAAACACGATAACAGGTCAATCAAAACACAGTAATTTTTTAATTTAGAAGCGACGGGTATTTGAATAGTCCACACGACTTACTTTCCTAATGACGAGGCGAAGCGATGATGAACCCCTTTTATATGTCAAATTTTAAGAAAGAACCAACCTATGAGAAGTGTTTCCCGGTGAACCTATGGCCGCCCCTTCACTTACGGGGTGAAATAAGGAAATGCCCCTTCACTTAGGGGGCACAAGAAGGATTAGATAGAAGCTTGCCAATTTATTTAATGATTAGATCTTTGAGATTTATTTTATGATTAGTCCTTATTTATATTATAATTTTTACTTTAGTAAGCTAAGTCGGAGGTGATCCAAAGCCTAAGCTAAGAAGACTAGCTCTTTATTAATGGCGTTGATCACAACTTACGCATAAAATAAAATAGAGAGAGAGAGAGATACAAAAAAACTCCATGCTTTATTCCTTCCAAAATTGAGATGAAAAATACATAGAATTGTTCTCCTATTTATAGGAGATATGAGAGACTTGTTTACATTTCAGAAACTCTATCTCTAAGTAAAGATAAACTCTATCTCAGATAAATCTTATCTCATTTATATTTTATCTTATATCTAGATAATTCTTCTCAAGCAAATCCTTGTAGAGTCCTTCATCATCTTTATTTATTGGAGTAAATCTACAAGTACATTGAATGTAGGCATCTTCCTTATACTCGAGAGACTGCTGGAGATGCTTCAGCTCTTTGTACCTTCTATTAGATATTTTTTTCTACTTATTAGCTCCAACAGTGATAACTGAAAATAAGAAAATGTTACTAACATTAAAAAATAAAAAATAAGGATTAACAAAACGATACTTTTAGGCGTACTAATCCTACGGATTTCTACGTCTATCAAGCATCTTTTATGAAGCTTCTTGTATTAAACCTAAGAGTCGAGTTTAGCAATACAACCAACTTAAGGTTAAGGTTGGTTCTAACAATGGCTTTAGTTTAGAACTTATATAACAATGCCTTTAGTTTATAACTTATATAAGTTGAAGGTGAGGTGACATATGTGACGGTCGCGACTTAAGCTTGCCATTGTAAACTCAAACTTGGAATGGTTGTAAGTAGTTTCTTGGGTGATCTGGTACTATCCTCTTCAGCTGTGGATCACTATTTTGCTACGAAGGAAACTTGAGCCATCATGTCATAGTCGAGTTTCCTATAGTTCTACCAGAACAAACTTAGTCATGAGAATTTTAAGTACGGTATGGTGATGTTTACAAAAAAATTGATGGATACAAATATTTTTTTTACGGTAAGAGGTCAAGGGTTGAAGTCCCCAGCAAAAACAATTGTTTTTACAGCAACAACAACCATAAATAAAACATAGGCCTAATAAGAGCATCTCCAACAGAGTGGTATGTTGTTCCGGTTTACCATACCGGTATTTCAGAGTCCCATACTGTTTTGGTCCAACAGCAAATTACGTTTTTTTTTATTGGGCGCTTAACGGTTCAACGCCTAACACCAAAAAGGCAAATAAGATGTATTTTTCCTTGGGCGCTGAACGGTTCAGCGTCTAGCGTCTGTTAATCATTATTTTTCCCCTTGACCAAGTGTATTAAAAAAATTGTTGGGCGCTGAACGGTTCAGCGCCTAGACAGCTGTATTAAAAAAGTTGTTAGGCGCTGAACGGCGCTAGACGGTATGCGCATACTCCTCGTTAAGTTCAAGTTTCGCATACTTTGGAGGGGTATGGAGGTGAGTATGATGAACACCATACCCCTGTTGGATGGGTTTTTTAGAAGAATATAGGAAAACCTTAACAGCATACCACTATGTTGGAGATGCTCTAAGTATACCATTACAAATCACTCAATTCATTCTTCACTAATGCTCTCCAAGATAGGCTCCCAGTTATTCATAGATACATGCCTCTTAGGAGAACCTTTCATCTTTTTCCTTGGATAATCCCTGTTTCTCTCCCTATTTACGCCCTCCGGTTGTAAATTGTCTTTCGAATCCTCCCCGCCTTCTTCCTTAGTCTTAGCACGGCTGCTCAAGCACGTGAAGCACGTACTGTCCGAGAAACACCCTTCTCTTTCCAACTCACTCATCACTCGTGTACCACCAGCACCAATTCTCCTAGGCGTGAATAACCAACAAGCAGAGACCATCTGATCATCATCTTCATCATTGTCTTGGCAGCTTTGACTTGCATTAACATCCTGCGAAGCTGAGGGAGAACGTTTTAGTGAGTGTCTTTGTAACTTCCTAATTGTGCTTACTGGTACAACGTAGAATTTTTTGCCTAGCATGAGGGTCGTATCAGGTGAAACGATTGCCCATGGGTTTTGGAACACATGGGGGTATGCAACGCAACACTTGGGGTTCCGAAGCATGATTTCTGATGCGATAAGGGGGCGATCGTGGAGCTCAACGTGGCCTCCTGGATGAACAATCTTGACAAGCATGTTCTTAGTGCCCTGAGTGCAAAGCCATCTTGCCATGGTTCGATTCTGATATTCGCCTATCCAAAATTCATGACCACTTGATGTGTGAGGAGGCAAGACTTTCGTAGCATTCTCCGATGGGGGGCGAGGTTACCCATGATTTATATTGTATTAAAGGTGAGATTACAAAGATATATAGTTGTTGATTTTGTATTCTTCTCGTTGTCATTCGATATTATCATGGTAAGTAGCAATCAAAGCATTATAATATCCCCTAGAGTTTTGTAAACACATACACTGGACAGATGCAACCAAGAGTCTCTTGGCATCCAAAGCAACAAATTTCGTTTAATTTGACTCTTAACCCCTAACTTAAATTCGACCAAAAGATAAATATTATCAAGTCAATAATGCCAATTTCTAACTCGTAAGCAAGAATTGAAATTTTGGACACAAGGGTGATACTCGAAACAAACTTGAGAATGAACGTGGCCCCCATGCACACATTTAACATGAATATCTGCATCTTTGTACCAATTTCTGTAAGTATTTCATGGATCAACTCTCCATGAAATTCTCAGAACGAAACCAAAATATGGGGCATTACGGCCAATCCCAGATACACCGTGCTATTGTGACCCCTCCATATCACATGATAAGCCCAGAGTCACAGACCCTTGTTTCCTCATAACCAAATGCTTAAGACCCGAACTAATTCTAGGAAATATTTTATACGTTCACCGACACAGCGACTTCAAAGAAAATACAGATGCAGTTCTAGAAGACATGGACTTGAAATTGCACATGGATACTATTAAACATCTACTTATACTTCACCAAACACTGCAACAGCCTGTGAATTCCTGTCTCTAATTGTTGAAATATAAACAAAATGAACAGACCCCACACAGCCCATAATCACGCTATCAATGTATTGTTTTTGTAACTTTCAACTGCTCCGGTTACTCAAAGAATGTGCAGTAAAAAAAACCGCAGTTCATTTGGTTCTATTTACAACTGCAATGAAGAAAACAAGAATTTTCCCCTACAGTCTAACTTCCACGGGCAATAATCACCCTAACGAATAAATGGGTAAACGTGGAAACGTAGGACTATGACGTACAAAACTGCTAACCTGGCGCTGTGTGGAGTAAAACCATAAATGTAAATTTCCATCCTGCATGTGATCACTTAGATGAAGACTTGCGACCCGGAACAGGTGCAGATTCTGTAACTCGTAGTGTTCCTCCAAGTTCAGCCGGAACAAGAGGTATTAGAGAGTGTAAAACATCAGTAATTAACGGTCTGTAACTTGGTTCTGGTTGTACACAAAGGACAGCTACAGCTGCAACCTACACAAACAGCATGTTTTATGTCTATTAATTAGGAATAGTCAAGAAAAATCACTCAACGTAAAACATAATTACAAAGGTTACGGTTATCAAACTTGATATAAGTGTTTGAGATCCATTGTGTCTCTGATTGCAGGGTCTATGATATTTGGAAGCTTCGCTCTATCAGTGAGTTGTGGCATGGCCTGTTCATATAGACGACAGATACTACAGCAGTTATCTATCAATCATCAAGAACCAAATTGACTTTTGAGAAGAAGAAAAAAAAATGTTATTTTCGCTTTTGAGTTGCAGCCCCCATTGTATGATAAGAATAGATGTACCCCTCTACAGTTTCAGCTGAAACTCGAGAATGTGGAGTACAGTAACCCAAAAGTTGCGAACTTGGGGAGTCAAAATTAGATAACACAGTTGCAGTCTAAGTAAAAGTATCCTGGAAAAGGATATTGAAGGATTTAAGACGGTGTTTTACCCATGTCACAATAGATTGGCATTGAGATGATGTTAGTTTCTCTACAGGTTTTCTTCCTATTAGAAGCTCTAAAAGTACAACTCCGAAAGCATAGACGTCACTTTTCTCAGTTAGTTTACCTGAAAATGAAACAACTCCACAAATAAATAATAACCAAATCAAGAAAACATGTTCAACAAAATTAAATATTTTTGGGTGATTTAATTAATACAAAGAGGGGTCCAAAAAGAAATCGAAGTAGGATTCTTGAACAATAGAGATATTTAACAAGCAATCAGGTTATGCAGTTAATCTGAGTGTGGGAGTAAATGTACTAGAGTCACTATAAATACAAACTAAAATGGATTACCATCTAAAATGTATTCAGGAGCAACATAACCCAAAGTTCCAGAGAGCTTGATGTTGTTTTTGTTTTGATTCCCAACGGTCACAGAAAGCCCAAAATCTGAAAGCTGTATATATTTTCAAATTCATACAGAGAAACGTGAATACTTGCCAATATTAACCAGGGAACTATCAGAGGTGCTAAGGATTGAATAGATTCTTTTACCTTGGCATTGAAGTTAGAATCTAGAAGAATATTAGATGACTTTAGATCTCTATGAATCACAGTAGGATTGCAGCTCTCGTGCAGATATTCTAATCCTCTGATAGTGCATTAATGAACATAATTGTTAGTTTAAGACGCTTAAACTAACTAAAGATTAGTTGAGGAAAACAGAAAATTGTCGTTTAATATTAACCTTGCAGCATCAAGTGCAATTTTCATTCGGAGAGGCCAAGTTAAAGCCGATCCATGAGTAGACCCTGTAATATAACCATAAATAAGATTAGAAAGAAAGAAAAAAATGTCAATACACTTCATTTTTCACTTGGTCATAGTGTTCCTTACTCTATAATGGGCAAGGAGAGTAATATTACCATGCAATTGGGTTTCCAAAGATCCGTTCTGCATCAACTCATAGACGATAAACCTTGATTCCCTATGAATACAATAACCCAACAGGGAAATTACATTTGAATGCCGGATTTTACTCAACAAGTCAACCTCATTCTGCATTTCCAGATCAAATTTAAGAGCATAATCAGCTAATAATCACCACATAGAAGTATATAACTGATATGCAATCTCTCACAAATTTGGATTTTTATTAACTACAGACATGGTTAAAGGGCTCTGTAAAATATGATGAATTTAGTTATGCAACCATCATGTAGTCCAAACATGATACGTTTGCAATTAACTTAAACCCGGATTATAGTTAGAGACGAGTTCATAGCATATTCCTATTTTCTAATTATTAAGAAAAACTGAATTACTTCAAAGACAAAAAGGCAAATTGGTACCTCAAATTCTCTTTCTGTGTCCTGCCCTCCACCATCAAGTCGCTTGACAGCAACAAAAAAATCATCGTTCAATCGAGCCTTATAAACACAACCAAAACCACCCTTCCCCAAAACATTACTATCACTGAAATTGTTTGTTGAAGATTCCAACACAGAAAACTCAATCAAAGAAACAGATCCCTTTCTCCCATTTATCTTCATTGAGTTAAACTTCCTCAAAAATGGACTTAAAGCAACCCCTTTTGCACCACCTGCTAACCACATATAATTCCAAATCAAATCAAAAACCCCATAATAACAAATGTAATCCCATTGATTCCAAAATGGGGTTGTGGCTGGGTAAAAACATACCAGAGCTCTTTACACTCTTTGACTCAGCGCTCTTCGGATTCTTTCGTCGGACAATACAGATACAAAACAAACAAGACACAGTTGCACACAAGGCAGCTGATACAATTATAAGTGCTATAAGCATCTTCTTGTTTAAGTGATGTTCATGTACAACAACTTGTCCTGTATTTACATAAAATTCAACCTTTATAGAGATACCCTTTATAAAACACTGATCTGGATCCAAAACCAATTAAGTATAGATGAAAACAGAGACATATTTTATACCTGGGGAAAGTGCAGCCATTAGTGTTGCAGAAACTGGAGAAATCGGAGCCAAAGTGGAGGCAGAGGGAAGTAAAGGCAAAGGGTCTGGTCTGGCATCAATGAGGAATGAAAGAATAAATAAATAAAAAAGTAGCCAAATGGGTACAAGTGGTTTCATCTTTTTCTCTTTGTATGTGTGTGAGAGAGAGATTTACAGAGGTGGAGTAAAGGAAGAAGGATTGAAAAGCATAGATAGAGGAGGAGGAGGAGGTTCAGAGAGAGTTTTTTTTTAAATGTTAATGAGAAATAAGAAAATTTTCTCTGAGAGAGAGAGAAATCAGTCTTTAAGGAAAACCAGAAAGAGAGTGGGCAGTGAGGCGCAAGAATCATGTGGCAGTTATAAAAGGGGTAGCCAAAAAGCTTTGTTATTACAGTTGCGGAAAGTGGAGGGAGAAAATTAAGGATTTCAATATGACCAAACTACCCTCAGTTTTTCTTTTTTGCTAGAGACGCAATTATTGTACAAAAGAAAAAGTTTAGGAATAGTGATATGACCCGTGGAACCAACTCAACCTCCAAAGAAAAAGTTAAACAAAGATCCCATCCTTACCCACATTCTAAATCTAAATCTCATCCCCCACTCCTCACTTCTATTTAACTAATAAAACTATTATTTTTAATAAAAAAATTATTTATATAAATTTTTATTCATATATTTAAGGATAAAATTAATAAACTATTTAAATAGGGTGGGGCGGATACGAATTTTTTGAGACAATCTCAAATCCGCCCCACTTCCCCACAGATTTATGTTATACTTCACATACTTGCCCCTATACATCCCAAGCCCGCACAGTTCGGGGCTGGACGAAGCAAATCCCCAACAAGGCGGGTCAAATTGCCATCCTTAACGACCTGCATTTTAGTAAATTTTGTAAGCTCATCATTGGAACGCGGGCCAAGTTTTTCTTTTTCTCCTAGTCCTTGTTTTTAAATCCCTCCAACATTACAATATACAATATACAATATACAATATACAATACACATCAGGTAATCATATATTATTAGATTCATTTTTTTCAAAATTACCGTGGTCATATTGTATCGTTTATTTATTTTTACATTAAAGTAATAATAATAATGTGATTACAAGGACAATTGAGTAAATTGAGTATGTATGTTGAAATTTGAAAAGTTAAAGAGAGCCAAGGGGAGCGTTTAGAGGAGAACGTGGGTAATACGGACGGAATGGTGCATCAATTATGCTTGCCAAAAACTGGATGTTCTAATAAACACGTAATTGAAACTACAAATAGAACATGTACTACGTATATATAACACATGTTCACACCGCAAAATACATAATTTTAAAACCACTTAATCTGACCATGTCGCATTGCATGTGCGCACCGCTACGACGTAGGGTACAATTATGAAACCTGGGGCTGAAATCGAAGTCTCTCATGTGTTAGGTTAGTAGTAACAGCCGCAGATAACTGAGATTATTAAACTGTAACGCAAATTATTAACATTAGCTTAATCGAAGCACTATTGCCAGAGCCCAGACAACACTACATTCCTAACTCCCCATAAGCAAGTGATGGTAGATCGACAATGCCCAACATTAAGCCCCTTTCTGTTTGCCTGGATGCTATTCATAATATTTCTTTATGGGACACATACAAACACAAAAGGCTCAAATGATACAAAAGGGTTTGGTAAAGTGTCCAACTCACTCGTGAGTTCGTGATTTACATGTTGTACCAAAGAAAATGGCTACAGATTGTGTTGAAGGGGTTTAGAGCATCTGTAGTACTCAGAGATAAATAAAAATAGGGTCATGACTCATCAGTTCGTGCCTTTCGACGCTCTCACATTATTGGGGGTGGCAGTACCATATGGTTGTGTGAGTTCTCCGTTTTTCACACAACTCATTCCTGTAATTCAAAGAATTCTAAAGGCTGAAAGAAAAGAAAAACTATATTAGTTATTAGCGGGATAAGACTTTTTCTTACAACAATGGTGATCCGGATTCATAATTCATCACTATTTGCCTAATTATTCCCTAGGACACAGTGAGAATTCCGCCAAACCCACATGCCGGGTAAGTTAGGATAAATCCATGTCAGAGGCCCCGTTAGTGGGGATACAAATCTGTATGCTCAAACAAATAAATAAACTGGAGATCGAGTTTGTGTCTAGCACGCTTTCCTTAAGACACAAATATACAGGGTAAAATATGCCCTGTCAGTGGGAGGTGGGACTTGGGAGATGAGGTAGGGGAGGAAACCTCACCCCGGGGGAATTAACCCAGGGGATGTTTAAGCCTGAGTAACACGCCACTTTTTGAGCGAGGTGGGGGTGGATGTAGCCCTCCACTCAGCGAGGTTTTATGGTACTAGTGCATCCATAGTTAAGAAGATAGGATTGTGCAATTATCAGATCATGACATGTTTCATGCGAATATATGTATTTAGCAAGTAAAGCAGACATGCAATGATGCAAACAATGATATTTATTATATAAAGAGGCGTAAGACTGTATAAAAATCTCCTCACGGCCTCAATTCTTTTCTGAAACCAATTACCTTTAATACTGTCCACAATATACATCATCTGTTTTCAAGTCCATAAGAAATACAAAGCCTTATATGTTGTAACTCTTATTTGGAACGGTAGGCATAATTTTCTTCCAGAACCAGTGCTTTCCCCACAAGAGTATCATCTCTTCTATCGGAACTCCTTTTGTTTCAGGTAGAAATAGGTAGACAAAGATAGTCATGATTGTAATCCAACCGGCAAAGAACAAGAAGATTCCGTACTTAAAAGCACATAGAAGGGAAAGGAAGGACTGAGCAATCACGAATGTGAAGAAGAGGTTTACTGCCACAGTAATGCTTTGTCCCGCTGATCGGGTTTCTAATGCAAAAATCTCGCTCGGGACTGTCCATCCTAACGGCCCCCATGACCATCCAAACGCTGCGACAAAGAGACAAAATACCACTACAACGAGGATTGAAAAACCTTTGGAGAGTTCTACATTGTCACCAAACTTGACACCCAAGATTACTGCCACCGTTATCTGTTTTGCATCCATAAAAAAAGCTAACATGTTATAAGTAGTAATAGTAATAGATTTAGTGTTTAAAGGATTTACCTGACAAATGATCATCTGTATTCCTCCGCTGATCAGTAGAACCCGTCGACCCAATTTATCAACGAGCGCAATCGAAATAAACGTAGATAAAACAAGAACAGCTCCAGTTAAAACCGAGGAGTAAAGAGAAGCAGTTCCTTTAAATCCCATGCTTTGAAACAACACTGGAGCATAAAAGAGAATCGAGTTTATGCCCGTTAAAATCTGGAAAGTTGGCATAAAAATGGCCATCACCAATTGAGGCCTATTCCTTCTCTCAAGGATGTTTCTGAACGGATGTTTAATCGATTTTGCAAGCTCGCTTGCGTCCATCATGTCTTGAAACTCAGCATTAACCTCTTGAGTACCTCTAATCTTTTCAAGAACCAGTCTCCCTTTGTCTTCTAATCCACGTTCAACTAGACTATTGGGTGTTTCCGGAATAAAATATCCACCCACGGTCATAAGAAAGGCAGGTGCGGCAGCTAGACCTAACGAGAGCCTCCATCCCCATGGATGGATCTTTTCCGTTCCATAGTTGATCATGTTTGCCGTGAAAATCCCAAGAGTCGTTGCTAATTGAAACATTATATTAAGGCCTCCCCGGAGATGTGCCGGTGCCATTTCTGATAAATATAGTGGGATTGCCTTCAAACATAAAATTATACGAAGAATAAGTGTCAGAAGAATTGGCCTTACAAATCCTAAAATTTCCAATGACAACTAAAGTAAGAAAGAAATAAAATCAAACCACCGGGACATAAGACGGCTTAAAAATGAAATTGTATGTACATCTGCGGATCATGAACTTGACTACAACAAGTTACTGAAGAAACCCATTTTCTTAGACCAACGACTGTTTAGGCCCTTTTCTTTCCTAACTTTTCCTAATTAATTAACATTTACCAAAGAAGATTTCAAGGAGCACTTAAGATTAGGATTTTCATAAAGTACATGCAGCAGAGTCATTAAAGGACTTTATTACTACTAATCAAGAGTAAACCTTTGCCATTATTAATGAAAAGTAAGTACTTTTTAATAATATATATCTTCTATAAATACAACTAAGTCAAGTCAATGGATGATGCAGATAACTTAGAAGAAAAAAGAACACACTGGAGGAAAGTTAGATTACCTGATTTCCGAAACCAATTCCCACGCCGAGCATGATTCGCCCCATAATCAGCATTCCCAAATTAACAGCTAAAGCATTAAGAATAGCTCCTAGTAAGAAACTAATCCCACCACATATTATACTAGCTCGTCGACCATAGTTTCTGGTCACAGGCGACGCTACAAGAGATGCAACCAATCCAGCAAGATACAAAGAAGAGGTAAAAGCCGAAAGACCTTGATTATTGTACTTGCAATAATTATTCTCATGAGAAAGGGATTTCTTATGATAAACCTTTCTAAAGAACTTCCCCAAGAAATCATCCATTGATGTAACCCCTCCTACAGGTTTCCAATATATAAAACAGTGTTAAAAACTCAATATCATTTAGTACAAAAAATTAAAATCATATCAATATAGATTTTACCTGAAATACCAATATCATAGCCGAATATGGCACCTCCAACAGCCCCGAAAATGCATGCCATGATTACATAAGAGGTAACCTTCCCTTTGTAGTGTTCCGCCCTCTCTTTCGACACACCCGCCGGACCGAAAGAACCACCAGCCATATCTCTCAGAGGTCAAGTTTCAGTTTGGTAAAGAGAGAAATATAGTTATCCAGAGTTGTGATTGCTGACGAAAACCACTTGTCCGAATTAGAGTTGGAATTGAAGAAAGAGAGGAAGGGCATGCGCAGTTTAGTGCTTCATTGTGGTCCTTTTCTGTCACGTTGCTTATACATGGGACCTAATCACCAAAACGTCAACTTGCTTTCGTTGTGGAGTTTTTAGCTCTTCCAATAGAGTATTATTATGGATGGGCCTTTTCTATACAGGTTCCTTATTATAAAATTTCTCCTATTTTGGCCTAAAGACAAGTGTATCTCCAACAAAAACATTTTGATATTCAAAGAGCATCATCAACTTTGATGTTACATTACTACAACCAGCGCCTTGAGAACAACACGGACTAATTCTTTTTGTTGTAAAACCATCTAGATGAAATACCACATTCGGGATTCATCAAATGTATTTATTTATCATGTCCACCAAGGGGTGCAACAAAAATATCAAACACCTAACAAGTAAGATCCATGATGTCCATAGTTTCCAATGCCCAAGGAACCGTTGACTTGTTTAATTTAATTGCTTAAATAAAAAATTTGCAGTTTAGCTTAAGCGTCCTTGTAAGTCGTTGCCACTTTTTTCCTTTCTTTCTGCCCTATCCTCTTACTAGTTAGTCCGTTATTGTCGATCTGATCTACACGTTGCAGCCAGTTTATTCTTTTCCTTTGGACGCAGGCAAAAAATATTGGTGTTTAGTTTAGTTTGTCACAGCAACGGTTTTGTCTTGGTCTATCATAATTGGACTCGTACCTCAGCTAGATATTTAAAAATGTTAAGTGAATCACTTGAAATATTTGTTGAAACAAAGATTAATCATAACCCCAGGCCAACATCGCCTTGGTTAGTCAAAAAAACAAAAACCAAAATAAACATGACTAAGTAGATATGAATTTGATTTTCTTAAGACGCTCCAATAACACCCGACTTATTTACTATTTGTCTTCCTTGCGATTTTTGAATAAATAAATATTTAATTCAAAATCAACTTTTGATTTACTGACAAATAAATAAATAAATAAAAACAACCCTAATATGACATAGCATTTGATCCAATTGATCAAGTATGAAATTTCATTAAGGTGAAAATTGCTCACCCTGACATGATTGCAGTCCTGTATTTTCCCTCAAATATAAATTATAGCTAGTTTACATACTTGTAGCAGCAGCAATGTCCGTAAGGAAAATAAAAGGGACACATCTTCTCGTGCCTTTACAGTAAACAAATACACCAGCAAATCTGTACTTATTAAGCAGTTGTCAATGAAGAACTCTTGAGACTTTCTGAAAGAAGAAGAAATGAATAAATGGGTAATACAACCTTTTGTTCCAACAACTTCGTTCGCACACGGAGTTAAGCTAAACTGATTCTATACGCTTCAGAAAGGAAGCTTGCTTTAAGTAACTACAAATATTTTTTTCTGTGAGCATATTTATGTTTTTTGGTAAATAGATACACCTCACTCCCATCTGTCAGCTGCTACTCACCAATTTTTTTTACTCCTATGCATGTATAAAGAGACTGGAGACTTGATACGTCACAAATATATTTGTATTCACTTATGACAAAAGAAGCCCATTGTAAAAAATATTTTTTTCCTTGTGTAGCTCTCCAGCGCAGAGGGCATGGTTATTACCACTCTTTATAGTTTAGAAAAGAATACAATGAAAATAATATACTGTTCAATGAGGATAATTTGGTAAGAAAATGTTGATTAACACTATTTTATTTCTATTGATATATGGAAAGAAAATAAGAATAGATAATTGTGGAAATCTGATTAAATGAAACGATAATAATAACCTTTTTCTAGATATGGTACGAAATAGATATGTAAACTTGTGGGAAAATAATAAAAAATTATTATACATTAATGAAGATATTTTCTCAATATTTCGACTTGGATCTGCAAACTCTACCTCGATTGTTACGGATAATTTCTCATGAGCTCAAAGAATTCCACTCAAGAAATGCCTAAAACAGAAATAAACATTCAGGCAACTTGACAAGAAGGCATTTTCTTTTTTCAAGTTATTACAAATACAAATCTTACCAGATTCCAAAGGATTTCTTTTCTTGGTTTCTATAGGTGTAGACCAAAAAATAAAAAGAAAGAGCTCGTAAGTAGGTAAGCTCTAAATAATTGAAAGTAACGAAAATGAAAGCTACAACAATAACATTGAAAAATTTAGAACACTTGAAAATATTAAATTAAAAACATGAGTTACCTTGGCTTTCCTTCAAAGGTGTCGTTAATTTCATCAACATCCGGCTTTTCCTCAAATGTGGACAAAATTACATACTTTTCCTTACCAGCGGGTTCATCAACCCTCTTGTAGAGTTCATAGCGGTATGGGTAAGACATTCTGAAATCACGAAGGACTATTAGTCACAAATCCTGTTCTCAGAAAATATTTACCAATGAAAATCTTTTAACGGATATGTTATCATTGTTTTTCTCTAAAGTGAGTAAATATTTATCTGAGATGTTTACAAAAAATAAAAAGTAAGAACATATTATTGTTATTAACGAGGAACACATCCTACGCAGGGTTCAGGTCTTAAGGTACTTAAAATAAGCCCCGCTCTGGGATCCAAGTCTAACCACCGAGATCAATTGGGCGCACTTGAGCAAGATGCACACTAAGGTTGGAGACGAGCTGAGTTGTCAATCTTGAGAAAACAAGAGAATAATCGGTGCAAAACCGGTCCTACACGTTATCACTTCTCATGCTCTGTTTATGGCACTCTGGGGTGGCTCCCTTTGTATTGGCCCAAGGAGGCACTAGCAGTTCCTGACTGGTCAATCTTTCTGCTGTTCCGACATTCACATTTCAGTCAAGGGCAATGGTCCGCGTGTTTCTGTATGTTCAAGAGAGCAGGCCAGCCAGTTGGTGTCACCTGTGCAAGTATCGTGGCCTCCTTACCTTTATTTATTATCACCTCCGCTAGGGCATCTTGTACGAGCAGTCACCATGACTTGGTAATGCACGAGGGCTATTCACCTCAGCAAGGTCATCTATTACTTGGCGCCTTATGCCTATAATTTGCATGCTTGAGGTAGTACTATGTCAACAATATTGTATGTAATTAACCTACTTGACCATTTCCTGTGAACCTCCTGGTCGTTTCTTATTTGTCACATAATGCAGTACCTACAATTGCTAATAGTGTGGGTTTATTCTTTAAAATAACATAGGAGTTATGATTGAATTCTTTACTTCTTTAAGAGTTCAGCGTTAAGTTACTTCTTTAATTCTTTACTTCATATAATGTAGTATCTCACCTCAGCGCACCCATAATAGGAAATTGGGTGCCAGCATAGTAAAGAAGCCGAAATGAATAACAATTTTGGAATGATGCTGCATATTCCAATCTCTTATCTCTTCCCATTGTCTACAACATAAACATGATAGTTAGTATAAAATGAAATTCTATCAATATTCAGAGAATACAAATAAAACGTTAACGATTGCACTTACTTGCATAATTCCACTTGAAGCAGGTAAATCCTGAATTAGAAGAAATGAGAGACATACTGGAAACGTTAATTAAAGCTCAATCACAGCTAGAAGACAAGAATGCATAACTAAAGCAGTTTTAGCAACTAAGAATCAACGTGCAGTTAACTAGCACATGGAACACAGATACCCATGAAGTAAATAGATCAATTGTGAACAGAGAAGAGAAACAAGTTGATAAGAAGAACTCTATTCATAAATACAATCAACCTCCTGATCTAATCGACGTGTCTAACAAAATATGAAGCATGGAATGATGAGAAAGCTCTATTTTGCTGGTGTTAAGGGGCAACTTATTGATGACATCAGCAATATCATAGGCATGACTAAGTGTACTCTGCCTGTGAAGTATCTAGGCCTCCCTCTCATTACTACTAGGCTGAAGGAAAAAGACTGTTTATGAGATGTGCGGAAGCGTTTAACGCAAATCGTAAACGAAACAAACAAAATAAATCACTCTTAATAATTAAACCCTACTTAACAAAACTCAATTCTCACAAAACACCACCACCCTTAACACTAACCCTAACCCTCTCTTTTATAGAGTAAGAGTTTCTAAATCCCATACCACCTAGCTTTCCAATTGCAAAGATTCTAATCTATCTTCAAAGTTCCTAATATAATTAGGATACTAATTAAAACATAAAAACGTAAAATGGAAAGTTGGTCTTAGTAGACGGGAAGCGACCCAACGTGGTCGCCCACGACGATCACGTAACCCATCAATTTACCCCTTGTTGAGAACTTCTATCATAGAGTTAGCTCTTGGAAAAGTTAGTTCTTCTCCTATGCAGGTAGACTCACTCTCATTAAAGCAGTCTTGAGTAGTATGCAAGTATATTGGAGTGGGTGCTTTATTTTCCGCAAGTTCACTATTAAAACCATGACTTCAATTTGTAGGAAGTTTCTACAGAGTGGTACTGATCTAGGCAACAAATCTGCTATGGTTAGTTGGTTTAGTATTTGTCACCCTTTCAGTGAGGGAGGTCTTACAGTTAGAGACTTGAGAACCTGGAATGATACTGCCTGTGTTAGGCATGCTTGGTATATAGCCTTCAAGAATGAGTCTGTATGGACTGTTTGGGTTCATTCCAACCTTATCAAAGCTAAAAAGTTATGGACTTGTAAGACTTCCCTTGATTGCTCTTGGAGCAGAAGGAACATCTTAAGAGTTAGAACTATTGTCCATAACATCATTGTTTATTCTATTGGCAATGGTCAGGATACTAGTTTCTGGCATGACCAATGGCATCCTCAAGGAATTTTGATTGATAAGTGTGAAAATCCCTTTAGATATGACTCTACTCTATTTAATGATGACACTGTTTCTAACATAATTACTCATGGTGCTTAGAGCCCTCCTATAAACGCTAGATATCAGCTCCCTGAGGTTTGGTTTGCTTTAGATAATGTTGAGATTGACATAGGACATAACCAAGCTATATCGACAGCTACTCCTTCAAGTAAGTTCTCTCTTAAAAGTAAAAACTGCAACAATAGCATGAGACATGTTAATCCCATTATTTTTTGGCATAGTTTGGTTTGGTTAAAAGGGAATATTTCCAGTCACAGCGTTATTACTTGGGTTGCTATGAGGACAATGCTTGAGACTCAAGATAAGCTTCTCAGCTGGGGTTGTTCATAGATCCATTTGTGTTCTATGCTGGACTCATAACGAATGTGAAGAACATTTATTTTTTAATTGCCCTATGCAGGTTTGGCGGCTTCTTCTAAACTTTCTAGGTATCATCAGAACTAGGGTAACTGTGAGGAAGAGGTACAATGGTGCATTCACTATGCTAAGGGAGGCAAGTTAAAAGGTAATATCTTTAGATTGGTGTTCAATTGCTTCATATACTGTATTTTGAGAGAGAGAATATTAGAATTTTCGAAGATATTGCTGCCATCACTTCAGTCACCTATGCAAAAATCATCTCTCCTATAAAACTCAAGTTGGGCTACGAATTTGTAGACCTTATTGGCAATCCTGAGAACAGGTTGCTTGCTGAGATTTGGAACTTGCAGGTTAAGTGGAGTGATCCTAGCATCATCCAGTGCAGGTGGAAAAAGCCTGGTAGCAATAATGTCATGCTCAATACTGAAGGATCTCTCTGCAACCCTGGAGGTTATGGAGCTATATTGAGGGATCATAATGGGGCTAGTATTGCTGCTTGTGCAAAAAGAGTTCACCCTATAAATATTACCATTCATGAACTGCAGGCTATAGATAAAAGTCTGGAGCCATAAGAGAGTTGAAGTGGGCTGTGACTCCATGTGCTCCATGTGTGGTTAATTCTTCTTAGTTTCTCATACGTGGTGTGCGTATGTCTATGACTCGAGCATTTTATGCTTGAGCTCTTACACTATGTAACTCTATATAGAAAAACATAAAGTACTAGGTTATGGAAACGCAGATTCTCTGAGTTTTATTTAAAATTTCCATTTCACTTTTTAGAGGAGTGTTAAGGAAGGTGGAACACATCAGAAATGTGTGGCTTTTCAAATATTTTTGCTTAATCTGACATGATTTTTAATAAAAGAGATGCAGAACACTGTAGGTTCCTACAATAGATATCAGACTCAAATAGAGGAAACTAAGATATACAAATCAAACAGTATGATTTCAAATTTGAAAGTGGAAAAAAAAAATGTAATTTTTCTTTTCCACCTCTTTCTGGACTTGGTTAACTCTCACCTTCTACTTTGCTTTTCATTTATACATTTGAAAGTGTTGCTTCCACGGCGAGGAAAGTGTATTCACCTTAAGACCACTCGCGCAAACTAACCAAAAATAGAAATTTCTAGGCTTATAAAAGTGGATGATAAGTTAAAGCAGTTCTGTCTCTTCAGTATTGCCATTAGCTTAAACTCCAAGCTTGATAGGATTAGAAATTGTGCAAAAAATTGGTATACGTTGAGCTTAAACTGGTGAGACATCATTCTTTGAATTCACTTTTTAGTATGTAAGGTCCAAAAATAAATGTTCCAATTCTTTTTGGGTCCGGTAGGGGTTTGTGACCAATTTCAATTATATGGTGGTGGCATTAATCCTGATAAGATAATTTTTTTAATACTAAAATCACCTCTAAACTGATCATAGTGTGGGTTTCATGAGCATATATCCATATACATACACAAGGAGATGTACACATATAACTCCATGAACACAATCCAGGTGCTTAAATTTTGTGTAAGGAAACATAACCTTGAGCCGAGGGTTGATAAGAACTACAGGACGGTTACCAGCAGCATCTGTCATAGCTTTCAGATCCTGCAAGTTCACATCAGATCTAGTAAATACTGAATAGTGACTATGGGTGTCTAGTAGACTGTGGCTACAAAATATACTTTGCAGGATCCTCACATCAATTATACAATTCCCAACAGCATTTTGAGGAGCCACTAAGATAAATATATCATCTTGTTCATCGACCTCTTTGGCACCTACAATTAAGAGGAGGAATCATTGAACTCCGAGGTCTATTACAAGACTTACAAGGAATAACTTATATATAAATGATATTCAAAATTATAAATCACGAGAGCCCAACACTCTTTCTTCTTCGTTTTGAATAATCTATTGATAATAAAGATACCCATATTTTAGATCCAATTTCAATTTTCAAATATATCTGATAGGAAGATATTTTAATTGATTGGTACAGCCATTAGCAGTTTAGTACATTCATTAACATTTCAAAGCCTAAAGCAATATGGGTATATTTGTAAGGGGTACATAGAATAAAACTGCAAATTATGTTATTAGACTTCTCTGTTGATGTTACACTCGAACTACATAATATAAGCTAGATCAGAGTGGAAAATATTATGGCGTAAGTTTAGTTACTCAAACCAGCTGATTAAAAAACACAGGAATTTGTTCAACACTGCTCCAATTGCAAATATTAGGAGGATGCTAGAACTGAACAATTATGATATAGGAAAAATAGTATTATATGTGAAGTTATTTGATGTCCATTGGAGGAAAAAATAGGCTGGAATAAAATAGTTATGGCTATAGAATTGCGTAGAGCTAATGCACAATTGTACATATAAAAGGCTTAATAACTCAGTAACCAACCTATAGAGCCAATGTTGATAAATGTTCCCATAGCACCATAATCCCCCCAGTCCATGAACTCCAAAATCTTCCGAGTTCCAGCGAGCTGGAGCGGCATCCCAGCAAGTGCACCTTCTCCCATAGACCCTTGAACACAAACCTAGCAAAAAAGAAATCGCAAGCTTACCTTCACATAACATAATATGAAGAGGTTTTTCTTGGTTATAATAATAATATAATACCTTCACATGCTTTCCATCTTCAGCGAAAGAAAGAGCAAGAACTCGGACAAGTTCCATCAGAGTACCTATTCGATAAACATCCTGTGCATCATAAGACTTAGTTAACTCCAATAAAATCTGAGAGAACTGCATAACAGTCGCTTACCATTTCTGGGTTCAGCTCTGGAATATTGATCTCAACCTGCCATATTCGACAAAAGAATCAAACCAAATAAATGTTCTTTCTTATTGACTGAAAACTAATGCTACCTGATGTACATTATCAAGTAAAATGACTTTAAACCTTCAAGTGAAAATAAATATCAATATCAAACCTTCAATAGCGTTCTTCCGTCATTAACAGCTCTTTCAGTAGCAAGTAAAACATCTTCATAGAAATACTTCCTTATTTCTCTAGAATGAGGAATGTTATTCAATCGAGTAGGAATTCCTCTCCACTTATCCTGGAAATACCTTCTCCAAGATAAGAAACAAACATAATTGTACTAGGTTTATGGTTTCATTTATCCTAGATACTCAATTTTAAATAGAAGAGATCCAATAACATAGAACATAGCTCTTACCTTCCAACATAACAGTAAATTACATACCTTGTTTGAAGATGCCACCATAGAAGGAACGCCACATTTATCTACAGATTTTCCTAGTAAGAAGTAGAGAAGCTTGATAGATCACACATTCATAGTTTCGTTATTGACCAAGAACAATATATGCATAAAAAAATTACACTTCATGCAGGAATTTGAAAGGCTACAACTTTGTCCTGCATGGCTATAAGAGTCTCAACAATGTTATAGTCGAGTTGGCACTCAACAGACTTTGAAACAATATATTTTGCTTGGACTAACGGCGATATACCACAACTTCCCATTTTTTAATTGACGGAGATAGCCATGGTTTAGAATATACTCGATGTCAGACCCACTAAAAAAAAGGCAATATGACATTACGGTAGATATATGGGCTGGATTTTTTGAAGTCTCGAATTAAAGACATATTAAGATATAGCGGATTAGTTGAAGATGTGATAAATCGAAAAGTTGATTGTTTTATTTTTGTATAGCAATTTTTAACAAGTTAATCTCGGCAATGATATTTCTTGTAGGCGGAGCTATGAGTGATGCATAAATCACGGAAAGGGTAAAAAGAAGGTTGAGATTCAGAAGTTATTGTTTTGGGAGGATATTAAATGAAAGCAATGATCCAGGGTGAGAAGTGGCTGAAAGACAGAGAAAACAATACACAGCTTTTTTTCCTTTCGGCAGCGAATGGGAGACGGCGGATCAATAGCTTGTCTAAGTTACAGATTGGTGATCAGCTATTGGATGATAATAACAAAATCAGGAAACACGTCGTTGAGTGTTATTCGGGCCTATATAACGAACCTCACCATTGGAGACCCAGATTGGACGAGTTGGAATTCGACGGTATCCGCTCAGAGCCGACAAATTGGCTTGAGAGGGAATTTGATGAAGAAGATACTTTAGAGGCTTCGAAGAGTTGTGACAGGGAGAAAGCTCCAGGGAAGATGGTTACCCTATGCTATTCTTAAACGAATGCTGGAGTATTCTTGACGGAGATGTTATGGGTACAATGAAGGAGTTTCATCATCAGAGTTTATTTGATTAGAGACTAAATACAACTTTTTCGTAAGCTTATACCTACGTCCTTTGGAGTTGGAAAACTAAATAATTTTAGACAGACCAGTCTTATCGGTGGTATTTACAAGATTTTAGCTAAGACTTTGGCCAGGAGATTGAAAGTAGCGATGAGCTTTATAATCTCAAGATTCCAAGTGACTTTTGATTCTAATTGGCAAATCATGGATGGTGTATGTTAGAAACTACAAGCGGAAGCCTTAAACTTAGAACAAAAATTGAATAACTTGATTTACTGGAAATTAAAGACAAAAGAACAAGAACAATCTCTCTCTAATCTATACTCCCTTTATAGGGTTTCTCTTCTAAACTTTTAATGACTCAAACTATCCTCCAACTTTCCTAGCTAGGCCTCATTAAATAGAGAACCCTAAATTCCTACTAATCCCACAGCTCCCCCCAAAATAGCAATTACTGAATAAAAGACCTACTAAAACAAGAAAATAGAAAGTACTAAAAGTAAAAAAGTAGACAATGTAGGAGTCGTAGTCAACTGTGGGGACGATCCACAATTCTATCAACTCTCCCCGTCTTTGAAAAATTCGTCCACGAATTTTGAAGGTAGAAGGAGTAATCCGGAGCATAGGACAACTACAAATCCTCCCACAGTACTTGCCGTACACACTTGATTTGCCTACAAATATAGACAATTTTTTGGCTGAAAACCCCGTGTGTGACTTCGTCTTGAATCCCCAAGAACTGATTAAAAATCTGACTTGGACATTCTTCAAACTCTTGTAAAAATGGATCAATAGACTTTGAAATAATTACCTCATCGTTGTACTCATCAATTATAGGGGGTTTGTCCCAATCAATGAATGGGAGAACCTCATAATACTGTGAAAATGTAGGATCTCCAAAACGGCAAAACCCAAATTTGATGTTATTTCCAGGCTGCTTGTTACTGCTGGAGTTGTTTTCTTTAATGAGTGAAACACGTACCCCTCACTAGCTGTTGGAGTTGCTTGTTGTGGTGGTTGTAATACACCCGGGTGTATCAAATCACCCACTATTATTTCTTTCATACGAGAACAACTCTGCAACTTTCCTTCTCCTTTTGCAAGTCCCTCTCTGTTATGATATTCATTCATGTTATTGTTGATCTTTTCAGTATCTCCTGCCCCTTCATACCAACCACCCTCTTTCCAACAATCTCATTTCTCATGCCAACGATGTCCTACCATCAAAATCGTGGTTGTAGAGTCCTCGGTATTTGCCTCTACAGCAACGTTAGCCGGGTTCACAACCTGTATTGGGGTTGGAACACTGGTTGATCGTAGAGAGTTGACCATAGTCGTACCCAACTTGACTAAAGTTTTGTTTCGGCCTGGGTCTGGTAGAGCTAGCTGGTTTTGGCTGGTTCCTGGTCTGTGTATGGTTAAACTGGCTGGATCTAGCTTGTTTCTGGGCTTGGGCCTGGACCAAAAGAATTTAAACTACTTAGCATATGTGCAGCATATGAGTTGGGTATGGTTTGTGAGAGGTACGATGCACCTGTTTGCACCGGATCACTCCCAGCTCTTTCTCTTTTGCGACTACAACTCGATTCAAGTGGGTTTGAGGGATAAAACCCTAAGCCTATAGTTTCTAATTTGCAAAACTTGTTCCGGTGCCGACTATCCTCGGCTCGAACCCACGTGAGCAAGCACTTCTCTTTCATCATCAATTTTTTGCCAATGTTACCCCCCTTGTCGTGGGATCTCGACGCTACTCCGTTCCCCGCGGCCTACATACCTTTCTCGTGTGGGGTACCTGCACTAATCGTGATCCCTGCACCGTTTATTACCATTGTTGATTTGTATAGGACGCCGATCGAGACTGCAGCGGCGTTGGTTTTCTTCAGTTGCACTTCTTGATGATTGGGGGTTTCAATTGGGTGGGTTTTAGGCACCAAAGTCGAGACCCCTTAGTGGGACTTTGATAGTGAACTCCCCATAGCCTTATCGCCTCCTCCACTCACAATATCGATCACACAACGAGTTTCTCTCTCCGTTGTTCCTTTGTGGTGGTTCATCTTTAAGTTAACTCTATCGATTATAGGGGTGAGCAGAAAACCGCAATAACCACAAAACCGAACCGAACCAGTTTAAACAAAACGGTTCATTTTTGATGAGGTCGGTTTTGGTCTCGGTTTCGGTTTACCAAATAGGGAACTGACAAAAAACGGTTTGGTTTTCCAAAATAGGAACCGGTAAAAACCGAACCGAACAAAAACCCAACACAAACAAAACCTAATTAGATCTTTAATGTGAGATTTTTTAGTTCACCAAACAACATCTCCTCCAAACAGCGCCCTCTCATGAAAGATTACTTTGAAAGGTATGAACTATGATCTATCTCTCTCTTCCTTCAAACTATCTTCTTTTCCATTGGATTCTACTTTGAGATATCAATCACCAAGAACACCATCTTCAACCCCACTCACAAAAACCTTGAATCATGGGTTATCCATTTGAGAACTCATTCACCAAGAACACCATTTTCAACCCCACTCAACAAAACCCCCAAAACTCCAACAAAATCCTTACTAACTCTTCACCCCAATCTCATCAAAAGCATTCATAACAACCCCATACCATCATCAAAGCATAAACCCATAAACCCCAGTACCCATCTCTTCAAACCCATAATTTTGAACATGATTTATTTGAAAGGTACCCATAAACCCCAATACCCATCTCTTAAAACCCATCGATTGGCGTTAGATTAGCAAACGGTTCCATCAAATTGTATAAAAGAGGTGATTTTAGTCAAAGGAGTGAAATATAATTTATGGGTATCTCTAAATTCAACGAATAAATATTATTGTAGCATTGCCTTTAAGTTTTAGTTAATTTTAAATCAATAATAATTTTACTCTTAATTGGGTTTTTGTGTGATTAGAGTTGCCACTCCTACGGGGGAATCTCTAGTGCAAAGACAGTCCATGACCATAAGGTACCCAAGTTCTTCATCTAGTTTTTCTATTAGGATTTATAACCTGCAAAAATTCATTTGAGAATTATGTTTGCAAAGTCAAGATGTCTGAATCTCTTGTCTCATTATTACTGATTTGCAAATGGAACAAACTCTTGCTCAATATGGTGAACAAACCACTCAAGTTGGACGAGGAGGCAAATATTTGAAACCCGATATTTCATTATCACCCAAAAAGAAAAGAAGTACGAAGCGTAAAATCTCTAAAACGTGGGAGCACTTTACTATCATAGAAGGTACTTATAAAGTTCCTAAAAGATCATAATGCAATTATTGTCAAACTAGTATCGGATGCGATTCTAAAAGTAATGGAACAAGTACTATGTTAAGTTACTTGAGCAATATTTGTAGAAAGTATCCGTATGGGAAATATGGGAATGTTACTAAAAGTCAACAAACATTAGCTTTTAAAACAAAAGGAGATGGACAAAATGATGTTGTGGGAGTTACTTGGAGTGTGGAGGCATGCAGACTAGCATTAGCTAAATGATCGTTATGGATGAATTACCATTTAGATTTGTTGAAGGTCTTGGGTTTAAACACTTCTGTAATGTTGTTATTCCGAGGTTTCCGGTCCCATCTCGTTTCACGATAACTAGGGATTGTCTCAAGTTGTATAAGGATGAAAAACAAAAGTTAAAGACAATTCTTAAGGATCAAAGAATTTTTCTTACCACATATACATGGGCATTTATTCAAAACTTTTGTTATATGTGTCTCACCGCACACTGGATAGATAAGGAATGGAAATTGGAAAAAAGAATCATAAACTTTTGTCAAGTTACAGATCACAAGGGAGAGACCATTGGAAGATTGGTTGAGAAGTGTTTGATTGATTGGGGGGTAGATAACATTTTCAGTGTTACACTTGATAATGTCAATTCCAACAACACGACCATTGATTACTTGAGAAGGAATACAAATGGCTGGAAAAACGCTATCTCAAATCATAAATTTTTACACGAGGTGTTCTGTACATATCCTAAACTTTATTGTATCTGATAGATTGAAAGAATTAACTGATGCAATCTTAAGAATAAGAAATGTAGTGATATTTCTGAGATCATCTCCACATAGGTTGGAAGGTTTTATAACATGTGTTAAAGATGCAAAATTGGAGCATAAGAGCTTGGGGTGCTTAGATGTTCCAACTCGGTGGAACTCAACATACTTAATGTTGGAGGCTGCAAAAAAGTTTGAGATAGCTTTTGAGAGATTGCATGATAGAGAGTTGTCATATTGCTCATACTTTAAGGATGAAGAAGGAGGGAAAAATATTTTGGGACCTCCAACTTATTCAGATTAGGAAGATGCAAGAAGGCTTGTGAAGTTTCTTAGAATTTTTTATATTGCAACATTAAAGTTTTCAGGATCCTTGTATGTTACTTCAAATGCTTTTTTTCAAGAACTTGTCACTATTCAAACAAAGTTGATTACAAATAAGAGAAGTCTCGATGTTGGCTTAATGTGTATGGCGGGGAGAATGCAAAAAAAGTTTGACAAATATTAGGATGTGAAAAAAATCAACTTGTTATTGTTTGTTGCATTAGTTCTTGATCCACGATTCAAGATGAAATATGTGAGATTTTGTCTTAGTTTGAAATTGGAATTTGAGACATCGAAAGTAGATCTAATAGCATTGAGGGCGAAGGATGCATTAGTTCGTCTACATGATTGGCATTTTGGGAACTTAAACAACTTGATAGAGGTAGATATTTTTACATAGTTATTTTTATCTTGATATTACTTTTTACATTTTGTTTGCAACTAATTATAGCATGTGTTTTCTTCTTATTTAAATTTAGAGATGCTCGAAGGATCATTTTTGCATCCTCCTTTTGTTGAAGATTGACGTTTACCCACCAAAAGGTAATCTTTGGATTTACTTTGTTTTCTTTTGATGTGTCTGTTTTCCTATGATAATTATGATACTCATAAAATGTTAATGACGAAAGATATGAGCCATCCTTTTTACCATTTATTCCTTTCCAAATACTCCTGGATGTTTCTTAATGATTATGAAGGTATGTTCGGAATACTGATTATGAAAGTATGTTCCCTTGTAGTATGTTCCCCTTATAGATATCAGACCATCCTTTTTACCATTTCTTCCTTTCCAAATGTAAATGGTTGGATGGACATTATAGATATCACGAAAGTGATTACAGTAGAGAGCCATGAAGGTATCTTTCCTTACTGCCAAAGACTTATTCTTGTATAAGGTGTATCAATGGACATTATAGATATCACCAAAGTGATTATAGTAGAGAGCCATGAAGGTATGTTCCATTATCGCCAAAGACTTATTCTTGTATAAGGTGTATCTTTGAGATGTCTTTTCTGGTATGATGGTGTTTTCTTTTATGAAGTCTTGTTTGAATCAAAATGGCAGTAGTTATGGACTGCACCTAAATAAATATAGTTGTATAACAATTGATCCGCATGATCCAGAACCCATCACTCATTGCATGCCTATATTCCTTGAAAACATCCATGTCAGAGCTTTTCTCTAGCAATATACCTTGCAGTTTTTAATCATTCTAGAACTTGAATATGTTTTACATTGTGTGCTAACATTGGTATTTACCATTTGTAAATCGTGAATAAAAAAGCCATTAATGTTTTGGAGAAAAAAAGGTATGTGCCGGATATTAGGACATGAGATATTGTGCAAATTAAATTGGAAAATATGGCTAGAATTTAAAGATATGTCTAGAATTTTGTAAGTGGGGATGATATAATTTATTGGAATGATTTTCAGGCAATCACAGTGAGATAGAGCTTTTTTTGGGGGATTAATAGTAAAATAGTGTGGCCTGGGTTTGCAAGCATGTAAGCACTTATAACTTGTATTAAAAATAGCATTTGTAATAGTGCTTTACATGTAGGCCTTGATTAATATTTGGTACTAATACTTCTTTTTCATGTTGGCAGGAATAGCTATCCTTTTGCTCTATGTTACTGATTAATGCATGGTTCGAATTGTGAAGAGGGGGTGATTATTATGATTCATTAATGTAGTTAAATTTTGTGGTTAGTAATGGGAGTTTGTAAGGAATTACTGTAAGCAAGAAATTGTGAAACTCTAAATATTATTGTGGTTATTATAGATCATTATGCTTTTAATTAAATTTGCCATGTTTTCTCTAAATAGTATGCAGCTTTATATCATAATTGTAAGCAGGAAACTGAACTGAACCAGACTACATACCATTTAATGGTTCAGGGTTATTTTCGGCTCGGTTCGGTTTTTACTATATTTTGCGGTTTGGTTTCGGTTTCAACCATTTCTCAATCGGTTCGGTTCGGTTCGGTTCAGTTTATGTTAAGCTTCGGTTCGGGTTCAGGTTCGGGTTCGGTTTGATAATTTGAAAACCTATTATTGCGGTTTCAATTTGGGTTTTGGCATAAACCGACTCATGCTGACCCCTAATCGATTCCTATCAATTCCTCGGTCACAATACCCATGTCAATCTCCGCAATCCTGACGATCGCTCTTATATACATTCCGTCATGAATCGTCTTCTATCCTACTTCTACTACATATTCAATGGCGTCGACAAATCTTTTGTCACCATCGAAATTTGCGAGGGCACGCAATTTGGCAAGCATCGCCTCAAGTTGTTTAGACATTATCTTGTTCGATTCCGTAAGCTCCTTGTTAGACTCCATAAGCAACTTGATATACTATTCTACCGTTTTCAATTGCTCGCCTTGCAATTGTTTTTTTGGCGTTTTCTTCCCCATCGTTTGTAGTAAAAGAAAAAAATTCTACAGAATCTTAGTGGCTCGGATACCAAGTTGTTATAAACCACATTGCGAAAGCTAAATTAATCGCAATTAAAACTAAAACCTCTCAACTGCATAAAATAAAATGTCGAAGACCTAAAAATTTTAAATTTACCCCAAACTTTACATCTCTCTAAGGCTAAGCCTTTCTTTCTCACTCAAACCAATATTGAAAATAAACTAAGCTTAAGCTCTCTTTTATAGGAAAAGAGACCTAGCACAAATAGAAACCCTAATACTTATCTAATTAGGAAACTAGTCTTATTATTCTAGGAATAAAATAAATAGAAATAACTAAATAAAAAGGTGCGCACGCGACGTACGGAGCGTGCTACGCGTGGTCATGGTTACGACCACGTGACTTCTCAGTGCGAATGGTGATCTGATTGCCAAATGCCAACGATTCTATCGATTTTAGGACGAGGGAGGGACTATCGGGCGTGGTTTGCAAAATTGATTTGGAAAAGGCCTACGACCATATTAGCTGGAACTTTATTTTATATGTATGTCTTGGAGAGAATGTGATTTGGAGAAAAGTGGATGAGGCGGATAAAAGTTTTTATATCAACAACAAAGTTTTCAGTCTTGGTTGATGGAGTTCTGGAAAGTTTTTCTTTCTTTCTTTTTTTGCAGCTTTAAAGGAATTTAACAGGGCGACCTTTTATCACCTTCATTGTTCATTGTGAAGCGCGAGGGGGGGGGGAGCTTTTGAGCAAATTGGCATGTAGAGCTAGAGACATGGGCCTGAATCATGGTTTTAAGGTGACTGAAGAGGCACCAAAGATTACTTACTTTCAAATTGCATATGATACTATCTTCTTTGTAGGACAAGATCAGGTTAAGAAATCTTCGGCTTGTGTTATTAAAATTTTACGTACAAACTTGACAAAGAGCAAACTTGTAGGAGTTGGTAGTAGTAACGACATTGAGCATTTGGCTCTTTTGGGGTTATGGTATAAGAATTCTACCTACAACTTATCTTGGTATACCTCTTGGGGCATTTTCTCGTTGTGCTGAGATTTAGGATACGGTTCGGTAAGAAATTAACTTTGCACTTGTCAAGAGAATACTATCAAGTTTACCAATTTACTATCTTTCCTTATTCCATGTGCAAGCGTCTGTTACATTTAAGTTGGAGATGATTGTTAGAAACTTCATTTGGGATGACACCAAAGAAGCTTGTAAACTCCATTTACAAAGATTGAAATATATAGAATAAGAAGTTGGCGGATTGGGACTAACATTTTTCTCTAAGATGAATACGACGTTACTTGGAAAGTGGTTATGGAGATTTTGTGATGATAAGGATGAGTTATGGGTTAAGGTAATTAAAGCCAAGTTTAGGATTAGGAATATTGCTTGGCTCCCAAACAAGCCTACCACTTCATATAACGTAGGGTTATGGAGGTCAATTTTCAATATGCGGGACAAGTTTAAGTAAGGCGTCGATATTAACATTGGAAATAGGCAGAGAGTTAGCTTTTGGCACGATGTCTGGTCTGATTCGACGCCATTGATTCTCTTTGTAATACTTGTGATTTAAAGTTTGGGAAAGTTAATGAGTTACGAAATATAAGGGGACACGGTGAACTAGAATTTTCATTTTCGAAGAGATCTATTTAATAGGGAGTTAGATGATCTCGGTGTTATGATTCTGAAAATCACATCGGTTACTATTCGGGTGGGTAAAGACAAATGAAAGTGAAAGTAGATTAAGAATGGGAAAGTTACGGTGAATTATATGTATAACAATTTGGTGAAAGCTAAGAGCACAAGATGTGGGTATTGAACTAAAGGTTTTCTGAGACGCTTGGTATGGAAGAGATGCATCCCATACAAAGTAGTTTTCTTTTATTGGGGATGGCTTGAGGGCAAGCAACTATTAACGATCAATTAAGACGAAGAGAAATGAACGTGGAATTCTTGTTCCTTCTTTGCGGTGTTTCGGACAACTCCATTGACATTTAATATTGCATTGCCCGATTGCAATGAAGGTGCAAAATCATTTCCTTAATCTGTCGGCGTATGTTAAGTATTTGAACGGGGTTTTATTTCAGCGTGGTGGGGTAAGCCATTTACAAAAAAAGATTGGGAAAGTTCTTTGGGATCTTACTCCATATGCAATTGGATGAATTTTATGGAAGGATAGGAATGATAGACACTTTAATGAGAATGTTAAGACTGTGAAGGATATCATCTTTGATATGTATGCGACTATGTTATATTAATCCTCATCATTTATAGTCATGAAGGGGCCGGATTTGAAGATCTTGTGGCACTATGAAAATATTTAGTTACCACGGATCCGGTGTAAGGTCGAGTGTCATGTTTTGTTTTTTATTTTCCTTTGCCTTCGGGTTGCAATATTTCAACCTCAGAAAGTTTTCTTTTCTTGATCAATAAAATAATTTTTACATTCTCAAGAAAGAAAGAAAAAAAATCTCATTGCCTCATATTACATATGTACTCCATTAAATAAAATAGTGTGATCTTTGGAGTCAACATAGTGCAAAACTGCGTATTTAACAAAAAGTACTTTAAAACTTGAAAGAAATACCTAAGTCAATAGGCATTGCTTTCTCCTTCTGGATTTGCAGCAACAAAGTGAGAATATCTTCAAAAACTACTTCTTTGGACCGATTCCCATCAATCTATATAGGTCAAAGATATGAATAAATGAGACAGTAACGCCGGAAAAAGAATCCTTTCGGACTTAAAAATGAGAAGAAAAACCTTATTCAATATGTCCGAGTATGTTGATGATACAGCTTCAGCATTTCGCTTATATGTGTCCAGACGTGATTTGACCTATCCACAAAGAAATGCAATTCATGTCCTATGCTAAAAAGATAAATATTTGAAAGAAAATAAAATATGAATGCTAAGTCTTATATTCCATCAAGATTATTAATATTTTGTTTACTACAATATATACAACCTATAGCATGCTCAACAAAAATACAATTCTCAGCCTGCAAGACAACATGCTTATTGTTAGAGAGGTGCATACAATACATTAGAATTTCTACATGAATCTGTGATTTGAGGGGCATGTGGTTGTTCAGTTGCCCTGAGAGATATTAATAGATAGCGGATAGGTTGAAAAACAAAAGTAGAAATTATATAAAAAGTGTAGTCGTTTGTACCTTTTCTTGGGTGTCATCTGGACGAGTTATAAGTCTCTCTTTAACTTCTTTTGTCTCGGGAGGAAAGTTTTTTAAATGATATATTTTCCCAGTCACAGGATCCAACTTTCTTCCAATGCATCTTTCGACAAGAGTTCCATCAGGAACCTGAACAAAAAGATGTGAAAGATGATCACATGATCATATGGCTTATAGCAGAGATTCAATGATAGAAAATGAGAAAATATTCGAAGTAAATTGAGCATATTTATACTAGCGGTAACCGGCCCATGACAGTCCTTGTCAAACTATATCCATTAAAGGAGTGTTGTTCGTCACACCACTAAGATCAACATGCATTCAACACTCAAAACTACCCCCCTTAAGATAATCCTCATTAAATTAGTGTTTTCGTGGTTATAGTACGCCATTAAATGGATTCCATTGGCACCAGTTAACGTGTCATCCATATAAAATTGGTCTCCACTGAAACCAAGCACCCATAATCATTCCATATGCCTTAGACATTTAGCCCTCCTCCCCTCAATTCCTAGTAAACATGTGTGTTGAATAACCAACCAAACATATGTTCTTCACATTAAGGGTGTGTTAGGTTTACTAAATCCAAATCATATAATCGGGAAGACAATTTTCCTTTTGCTATTTCTCAAACTTTAGACACAAACTTTCCTAGCTCAAAGAGGGGGAGAAAACAAGTGAATGAAAAAAATCTAAAGAGATAAAATCTGGAGAGGGAACGAGAAGTCTAAAACATGTATAGGAACAAAATTAGAGAGGAAATATATGTTTTCATAACGAAACTCAAGCAATCCAATAAAATTATGTATTTATAACCAATTTTATCCATGTAGTATGTGATTGGACACATACCCTAAGACTACAAAGTACAATGATGATTCATATTTATTAATACATACTAGCTTTATATTCCCGTGTTTCGCACGATTTAATTCAGAACTATATCAAAGGGCGTTTGTAAATACAAACCAAAACCAATTATACAATATAATCATAACCAATAGAAGTAAGAAGAAAAACTCCATAAAGCACACGGGAGATGTTCCTTCAATAGTTACCAACAACCCAAAAACCTGATAAAGATTCTTCGAACCTCCATATCTAATCTTCCACATTATTCTATCATCTTTGGCCCATCCAAATGCGGAAGTGCATGAACAGAGTAATAAAATCGAGCATAGAGTATATCGTATTGTTATCGTGGAAATTGTCATGAGCCATGGAGTTAGAAAGAAAAATGTGTTAATATGATGTGGTATGGGAATACGAAAGAAGGAGATTTTATGGCATGATGAGGTGTGGGAAAAATAGCGGGGTTGCATGGTTTATATAGAGATTGAGTTAGAACAGTTACATGGGACATGAAGAGATCAATATGTAATTATGTAACTTGGGTGCTTCAAAGTTATTTAGCCCACTACCCTCAACTTAATTAACATAAATAATTATGCAAGTAATAAATAGATGAGGCATTAATAATCCCAAATAAAGTCATTACTAATTTCAAAAAAAGACATTAATAGTCATTAAGTTTGGTGGACTAAAATACACTTTAAAATCTTAAAAATAACTTCATGCTCCAAGTGCCACATAACGCTCTATATGATGAGAAAAATGTGAGGAGAGCTCTCCATCCTCCAAATTCCTTACATTTCATATAGAAGTATAGATAAGGTGATACAATTTTCCATATTATCAATTAAATACATACTCAAAAACCATTTTGACAGGCTTATTATATACATTATAATCATGTAAATCTTAAGTAATTTTATAAATATCATCTGAAAATCCAATATTTAATTAATCTCCTTAAGGATTCTTTTGGGATAACTTCTTGAACAATTAAGAAAATGTAAAACTGAGAACACATGCATACATCTAAGACAATGTATATATCTGGCCTTATATTGAGCTTCTCCAAACTTTGTGCTTGGGCAGAACTTCGTGGGTAACCATCAAGAAGCCAGCCCCTCTCTGTTGTATCTTGTCTAGATAAGCGTGATGTCACCATCTGGTAAAAAATAACACTAGTCTCATTTATTATCAGTGAAAATATAAAAATCTCTTTGAGGTAATGGAAAATGCTATATACAGCTGTGACAATCTCATCTGGAACCAAACGGCCACTATCCATATATTCTTTTGCTTTATTTCCAATTTCTGTACCCGCTGATACTTCAGCTCTTAGAAGATCTCCAGTAGATATGTGGACTAGTCCAAACTGAAAGAAAAATGACAAAAAAAAATGAAATATCAGCACAAGAAGTTAATTACATAATATTGCATAAACTAACCCTGCAAGTGGTCATTATGTGAAAACTTGTTAAATTTATGTCTAAGAAGATAAATAGTAACCCTGGGTGAGAGAAATGAATTCATAAGGTACATCCTAAGCATTTCACCATCAAACTACTTAGGTTTTGACACTGCAATAAATCATACTTTGCCTTCGTGAGATGGAGATAAGAACTCGACCTGTGATGCTAATTAAGTGTTAAAGAGAATTTCATAGCTAACATAAACCGATTCCTGTTGTTTTCTTTCTATTTCATGATGGCATATCCTAAGCATACAAAATTCGACTTTTTTTCTTCTTCTTCTTCGAATAACCTACATTTGAGTATCACGGAATCATCAACTTCAGAAATGATTACATATTCAACTATTTGAGGGTTTCATGGAGCTGTTAAGCATTTAAATTTCAATCAGTCTCTAACTAGCTCAAGCCATGTGGCCCATGCCAACAATCTATTTCACCGATATTTAATCCATCTTTAGATTCCGTATGGAATTGTAAAGCCGAAAGTAGGACACCAATGCACGAAAGAACAATAGAGGTAAAATGTAAGCGGGTGAATCAATTAGGCGTACTTTGAGTTTAAACTTTGTCTTGACAAAGAAAATCAACAAAAATTATAGAAATTCGACAACAACAAAAAACCTAAAACAACAACTATGATCAAACGACCAAAGGGAGTGTTCCTACATTAGACACAGTTTTACAAATGCATGGGACGCTCAATTTTTCCCGTCTTCCCCAAAACCAAAAACTTTTCAAAGCTTTATCCTCCCCTCCTTTGTGAGTGACGATTTCATTTGTTGGTTTCGCTTTCACACTTGAAGGCTTCTCTCCTCGTCAGTTCAATCTCCCTCTAACGATTTCAATTTGTTGGTGCTGCAAAGCTTTATCTCTCGATTCAAGGTGAATATAAATGAAGATTAGAAACCCTAATCGGTAAATCTCACTCAAGGGCAAACTGATTACTGAAAACTTCGTTTCCCGCTTCGAATCAGGTAAAATTTTCACACTTTTAATTGGTTTCCTACGAGATTCCATCAAATTTAAAATCAAAAAATTTAGATTGTGCAAAGGTTAGGGTTTGACCAGTCCAGTAGATTAATAACGGTTGTTGTCGCTTTTGTTGGATTGTCCGAACATGCAAAATTGAATGGTTTATTTCATGATTTAGGGTTGAGTGGTATTCAGAGAGGTGACAATTGGAGAAGAACGGTCGTTCCTTACCGTGTTGCGGTTTACTAGTTAAATCTAATTTTAACCAAACGAAATCAAAAGACACAACGAGCTTAAATGTTCAAAAACCTCACCTTCTCGACAATCATCTCACATTGAGTTCCTTTCCCTGATGCAGGTGCACCTGATATCATCACTCTCAAAGGTTCCCTACCAGCATCACAACTCACTCTCAATCCCTACCAATCAAACAAACACGCATTAGCACTAGCAACATTTCAAAACCTAATTTGAATCCCAAAATTCGAAAATCAAACCTTAGATTTAGGGTTTCTCATCGACGAATGAGGTCTCGAAGAGATACATTGAGGAAAATTGTATCTAAGAGAGACGGAACATGTAAAAGAATTGGGGGAGAAAGAGGAGAGACGAGAGTGGGACGAAGAAGTAGAGAAAAATGCTGTGTTTTTGGAGTGAATTGCTGTAGATGAGTGTAGCGACACCATTTCTAGAAAGAGAGCAGATATGTTATGGCGGGAGGAGATTTGCTTGCTCCATAAACTACCATATATTTGCTCCAATAAACTATAAAATGTGGTCCCGGTTTGCCTACCGTGTAACTGTCTCGAGATACTATCTATTTTCATAATGAATAATTGCTTCGTAGACAAAGTAATTATGGAGATCTAATGCCAAACAGTTCAACTTAGCTTCAAGGATTATGAGCAATGTTGTACTGGTGATTGTTATTGGAACACAAAGAATACTAATGACGCTTCATCTTAAATATTTGTGTGGCAGCAATGAAGCAAATTAAAGATTTTTTATTTCAAGATTACTAGAATAATGAACTTTTTGCTTAGGCAAGGAAGAGCTCATCTTATAGCATCAGCACGCTAGATATCGCTAATATAGCTATCCAAATGATGTAAAAACTCTTTTTTCATGGTCGTTATCGCTCAAATAGCACTCCAATTCATAAAATCAGTGGCTATATGCGGCTATGCTCTTATGCTCATAGTTTGTCAGAAGCACACAATTTTAATGCTAAAATTGGTTTTATTGTGTTTGTGTGCCACTTCAATTGGCGTACAAATTTTTTTTTCTTCCCAAAACCAATTTAAAATAATAGAAAAAAGGGGTTGTGCGCCAATTGAGTTGGCGTGGTATTTTATTTTTTTTCCATGTGCATCTCCACCCCTGAAAAATATTAGTTCTCTACCTCTCGCTACATGCCAATTTTTATTTTAAGCTTATGTGGCTCTCTAAATTGTTACTTGTGCTCTAACATAAGTATTGACAATTTAAGGGGTTTTTTTTGGAGTTGGTATATTGTTGAAGTTGTATCTGAATATTGAACAACTTTCTCTTGCAATAAAGTCCCTTATCATATGTCAACAATCACAAATCTCTAAAAGCCTAATTTCTCAAAGGCTTCATTGAAGAAAAGTAAATTTTGGTGTTGATGTTTGTGCCACGAGGGCTAGCTCTTTGTAGTTTAGCAAGGTTTGTTAATTGCTAACTGCAAGCATTTTTATGGCTTAGCTTCTTTCCTTTTATATATAGATTTCCTAATCATCAATAATATTGAACAACTTATTTGCAAAAACATAGTTCCAGTTGGTCTATCTAAGAGCATCAATAGGAGGCTGGATAAATTAGCCAGCCATGCAAGCTTAAAATCAGAGAAAATATGACTTATAGCGATAGGTATAAAATTCTTCTTTTTCAGGGTAGGGATGCGCTAAGATTTGTGCGTCAAGTCAGATGAATAAGCCAAGTCAATTGGAGTTTTATATTATTCATTTAAACTTAAACCAAAAAAAAAAAAATTATCTTTCTCTCTCAGGGTACATAACTTTTTTTCTCCCAACGACTACTCTTCCGAGTCTCTTTTTTCTTCTTAAACAAAAATTGTTCTCTCTCTAAATTACAAAAGCTATCTTCTGAATCGAGGTACTCTCTCTCATTGATTAGTTAATATTCTTTGATGGGGTTTCACTTAATCTTTTAACAACGATTTTGTGTGTGTGTGTGTGGGAGGTTTTGAGGGGTTTGGTCACAAATAAGGAAGAACATTTTATTTTATTTTGTAATTGAAAATTTTGGAATATTGGTTAAACATTTGAATGAATTTCGGTAAGATTGGGTAAACCTTGCGCTCAATTGGTGCACAATTTTTTTTAAAAATAAAATAAAATGTAATATATGTATATAGTGTGCCACTTCTGTGCCAATTGAAGTGGCATACAAACACAACCAATTTAACAAACATTAAACTTGTGGGACTTCTCACAAATATTTTGAATATAGAATATACTTAATATAGGATATATACTAAATATAGAAATCTCTAAATATAGGATATTCTTACTTAGCGCCCAAGTAATTGTAACTATACAAGGAGAATGTCTTCTTCTATTGTAATGATAGAATAATAATAAAGTTAGTCATTCTCGAATCTCTTATTTTTTGTATTAGTTTCTACATGGCATCAGAGCGGGTTCGATAATTGAACTTAGTTCTTTCGAATTGAATTCAATTGAATTCCGCTATGAATTGCTATCACGAAGCTTAATTATATTACAAAGTTCGAAGTTATTGTAGCTGTAGCAGTTCGAAGTACTGTAACAGATACCAGAAAATCAATGTAGCAATAGTGTTCAAAGTTACTATAGCAGTTACCAGAAAATCACTGTAGCAATTTGAAGTTACTGTAGCAGATATCAGAAAATCACTGTAGCAGTTCGATCAATGGGTTCTAATGATGATACAACAATGGTATCATCAAACTCAAACCCTAATTCTTACATTGCCCAGTCAGGTATGAAAACTAAAGGTAGTGTTTTAGTTGTAAATTCTTTTAATAATACTTGGTTAATTGATACTGGTGCATCAGATCACATGGTAAACGACTTTAGCATATTATTATCCATTACACCTTCAACCCAAACCTCTATATACACAGCAAATGGTGGTTCATCTTCTGTAATTGGAGAAGGTTCCACTGACATATCTGAATCCCTGACATTAAACTCTGTCATTATTGTTCATGCTCTAGAGTAGAATATCTTGTCTGTCAGTAGGATCACTGTTGCACTTACATGTACTGTAACATTTTGGCCTCAATTTTGTATTTTTCAGGACATAGTGACTAGGCAGGTTCTTGGTAGTGGTGTTAGAAAAGATAATCTCTACTATTTGGATCTGACTAATAGTGAAGAGCAGAGAATTCATCAGGTAAATAAAGTCGGAGGAATTGAATAAGCAAAAGCTAATGTGTGGTTATGGCATCGGCGACTGGGTTATCTCTCCTTCGGGTATCTTCAGAAATTAAATTTGTCGTTATTTTCGAATTGTAGTATTTCAAAGTTTAAGTATAATATTTGTGAACTCGCTAAGAGTCATCGTATTACATACTCTCCAAGTTTTAATAAAAGTTCAGAACCTTTTAGTATTATTCACTCTGATGTATGGGGTCCTGCACGTATTCCTTCATTGTCTCGAGCTAGTTATTTTATAACTTTTATTGATGAGTATACTCGTATGATGTGGATATCCATAATTACCCATAAAAGTGAAGTCTTTGAAGTATTTTAAAAAAATTATCAGATGGTTTTGACCCAATTCCAAAGGAGGATACAAGTGTATCAATCTGATAATGGAGGAGGATTTACTAGTAATGACATGTAGAAGTTCTTGACAAATAACGACATTCGACATCAAATCTCTAATGTTTATACCCCACAGAAAAATGGGTTAGTTGAACGAATGAATAGACAACTGTTAGAAGTTGTTCGTGCATCTCTTTATGGAATGAATATGCCATTGAATTATTGGGGAGAAGTGTTAAAATCTGTTGCTTACTTGATAAACCGCACACCATCTAGGGTCATTGAATTTCAGACCCTCTTCCAAAAACTTCATGATCTTATCACCATCCCTGCAATGCCAAACCTAGAATCACGTGTTTTTGGATGTGTTGTCTTTGTTTATATACCTAAACATCAGCGAGGAAAATTGAATCATTGTGCTCGAAAGTGTGTGTTTCTTGGATATGCTGATTTTAAAAAGGGTTATCGTTGTTATGATCCTGTGGAGGGGAAGGTGTATATCTCTTTGGATGTTTTGTTTTGAGAATTGGAGGCGTATTTTATAGGATCTTCTCTTCAAGGGGAGAAACATAATGATGGTGAAGGAAAATTCCCTATTATTGGGGATATGTTTCAGGAACTAGAGGATTTGACGAGTAATTTGAACAGGCGTAGTAACCTAACTGATGATGAAAAGGAAAGTGAAGCAGAGCAGATGACATGGGAAGATCAGGGTATTGAAGATGAACTTCATATGAATGGAGAGGATCAGACGACAGGGGGAGATCAAGCTGAAGTAGTAGAAGTTGCCCGTGACTTCAACATTCTAACACCATCTACCGAAGCACTACCGCAGAATGTCGAACCTCAGGTATTACCTAATCCTAGCACTGTTAATGATATTAAACTTAAACGTTCAGAAAGGCCTACTAAAGGTATTCCAAAATCTACTTATGAACCAGATATCAATTCTAAAGCCAAATACCCAATTTTTGATTATGTGTCCACCCATAGGTTGGCTAAGTCGTTTAAATGCACTATGAATCAATTATTCTCTGTATCTATTCCTAGTAATTTTCAGGAAGCACTATCAGATCCACGATGGAAGAAAGCCATGAATGAAAAGATGAATGCATTACAAAAGAATTCCACTTGAGAACTTGTTGATAAACCCCACAGATATCGTATTGTTGGGTGTCGTTGGATCTTTACTGTAAAGATGAATTCAGATGGAAGTATTGATAGGTATAAAGCCAGACTAGTTGCCAAAGGGTATACGCAGACGTATGGTATGGATTACGAGGAGACCTTCGCCCAGTGGCAAAGATAAACATTATTCGTGTACTCATTTCTCTTGGAGCCAATCAAGGTTGGCCATTACAACAGTTTAACATGAAGAATGCATTTTTCAATTGAGACTTAGAAGAAAAAGTATACATGGAGTTACCACCTAGAGTCACGAATTCTGAACGAGGAAAAGTGTACAAATTAAAGAAGACATTGCATGGGTTAAAATAGTCGCCACGAGCTTGGTTTGGACGGTTTTCGAAGAGCATGAAGACATTTGGATATAAACAAAGTAATTCTGATCATACCTTGTTTATAAAATGGAAGTCAGGAAAGCTTACTGCTTTTATTGTTTATGTTGATAATATGGTTGTTACTGGAAATGACTCAGTAGAAATGGAGGCACTGAAGAGCTATTTGTCACGGGAATTTGAGATGAAGAATTTGGGATAGTTAAAATACTTCTTAGGCATTGAAGTTGCAAAATCAAGTCAAGGTATTTTTATGTCTCAACGAAAGTATATATTAGACCTTCTTGTAGAAACTGGGATGCTTGATTGCAAACCGGTAGATACATCGATTGATGCAAATCATCACTTAGGAATGTTTCCCGACCAAGTTCCATGTAACAAAGGAAGGTACCAACACATATTGGGAAGACTAATTTATCTCTCCCATATTCGACCGGATATTGCATATGCCATTAGCGTCGTAAGTCAATTCATGCATAATCCAAGTAAATAACATATGAAGGCGGTCTTTCGAATATTAAGGTAGTTGAAGAAATCTCTTGGAAAAGGTCTCTTATTCCGAAAATGTGGTGATATGGAAGTAATGGGATATATCGATGCAGATTGGGCATGAGATATGGCGAATAGGAGGTCAACCTCAGGCTATTTCATATTTATATGTGGGAATTTGGTGACATTTAGAGCTAAGAAGCAAAATGTTGTTGTTAGATCAAGTGCAGAATTTGAGTTTCGGGGTATGGCTCATGGAGTATGTGAAATACTATGGATACGAAATATATTGAAGGATCTTGGATTTAAACTCATGAAAGCAATGGATCTACACTAACAATAAAACAGCGATTATGATTGCACACAATCAAATTCAACATGACCGTATGAAACATGTTGAAGTGGATCGGTTCTTTATTAGAGAAAATATTGACAAAATGTGTATATCTTTTTCATTCGTGAAGTCGGAAGATCAAATTGCAGATATTCTTACGAAAGGAGTTTGTGGACGAATATTTAACGACATGATTGACATCTATGCTTCATCTTGAGGGGGAGTGTTGAATATATAATATATGTTGAATATAAAATATACCTAATATAAGATATATATTAAATATATAATTCTCTAAATATAAGATATTTTTACTTAGCGCCCAAGTAATTGTAACTATTTAAACAGAAGATTTTCTTCCATTGTAATGATCGAATAATAATAAAGTTAGTCATTCTCGAGTCTCTTATTATTTGTATTAGTTTCTACAATAAAGAACAAATAAAAAGTTTGGTTGAAATTGTGAAGGCTTGGATGGAATGCGTAGAATTAGCCTCACAAGGGAAAGGAGAAGGAGCAGGTCGCAACGGAAGGGATTGAGATTATTTACTGAAAGATGGAGTACAATGTACTCAACTAGTAACGACCAGTGAGGGCAGCGCTTCAATATGAGTTGTGAAGCACGCGAAGTGGAGACTAAGTCGTACGAGTAAAACTGATCTGACGTGGAGTTTGACAGAAGCCATGAAGTCTCTCTCGGGAAATGGTGGCACATGTACTTTATTAAGTGGGTCCCTCGCTATATAAACCGCTGGAGATGCTTTCTTAGACGCTGTAGTAGGAGATCATAAGAAGGGAGGCACTCACGCTCTTTCCGCGGTGCGAAATCATAATCAACCCTAACCAAACCAAAGCAGCATCAAAAGTACGAACCAACCCTGCCACGTTTAATCAAGTGGAGCCCAGTAGAGTAGAAAGAGAAAGAGACAGAGAGAAGAAGAGGAGGAGGGAGGGAGGGAGGGTGGCATGGCATCTACTCCTCCAACGCCACATAAAGCCCACAAACCGGATATATAAATACACAACACACATATCTCTCAATTTTATTTATCATTCTATTAGATATTAGATGAAGACTGCTTTATCATCACCCCCAGATACCAGCGATGACGACGACTGGGTCGAATTCGCTTTTAAAGACGATTTAATGGTGGCAGAGCTCTTGATGCAACTCAGCCAAACTCAGTCTCTATCAGTACCGACGCTTATGTGGGGGCAACGGATGCCACGGTCGAAACAGATTCAACGTTGTTCTGATGCTGTTCCGATTATTAAAAAAGAAGGCGATTCCACACGAGCGAGTCCCACCACGCCTCTCTCGTGGAGTGGTTGTGGTACGTCGCATAGTGGCGGCGCATCTGGTGGTGGTGGTGGTACTGCTGCTGCTGGCGATGGTTACGATGACTCCAGAAGAATATCTATGGGTCCCACCACTCATCGGAGATCTAAGGTTAATTTTCTCTCTCTAAAACTTCCACTCTTTCTTTTCACTGTATCGAACTCTTGGGTCAATTACCAGAAATGCCCTCGACGATAAAGTTAAGTTGGTTGATGTTTGTTCTAGCTTTTATTTGGACTAAAAACTCCTTCAAACTCTATCTATTTACTTAGATAAATTTGGAAACAAAATCTAATTTTTACATTCTCTCTTTCACCAGTTTTCTCCTCTCTCTTTTTTTTAAGCAGAAAGACAGTTTTTTTTCTTCTTTGAGGTTACTTTCGTCATTGAGTAAACAGATCTGATGGTGACTGGTTTGGTCTCTGTTCGTTATGTCTACGCCGGTAGTTCGTCTTTCTTAGTGTCACCATTTTGGTGATTTGACGTTTATACCCTTTAAAGGAGGTGGATTGAATGTCTCTTCACGCTCATCTCGCCTAATATCCAGTCATTTGTCGATTGTGTTTAATCTTTCACATAAACTGACAAAAATGTCCCTACTTATGTCTCTATTAGACGTTTGAAATTTCCAGACTGTTTTGGTAATTTAACAGCTCCTCATCTGATCTTCGATTCTAGCTATTTATTCTTCTCTCTAGGGTTGCGAGGCACGTGAATTCAAGTCATTTACTTTATTTCAAATGACTGAAATACCCATAGAACCTCAAGTGGTTTATGGGGCATTTGTGTCAGATGGTTTTATTGTGGAGACTGTTTTTTCGGTGGCGCGTGGGGTTCGTGTGGGTCCTACCAAATTAGTTGTAGTTAGGTTTGGTCATTGGTTGTAGTGGTGCTATTGATTTGTTGATTGAGTTATGATTCCATGCATCTATGGTCCATGGCTTGTTTATACACCTCGAGCGATTCGATTCCAGGCAAATACCGGTTGCTCGAAGCGTAAAGAGATGTTAAAGGACCTACGTTGAGTATTTGGTTCTATGGTCTAGAAATACTTTTGGGAAACAAATATCATGGTTGTTGACTATAATGGTTTTTTCTTTGTTTAATGAGCACAATATCCGGGCGCTCGAGATTAGGTGGAGAGGAGTGACACATGTTTCACAATTGCAGTCGGTCTTTTGGGTGCAGCAATGGATGGTGTACATTGTTGTAGGTTAAGATTAGTTAAAGAATGACTTTGAGATCCTTCTCTAAGAAGACTATTTCACGGTCTTTCTTTCAAAAGAAAATTGACTAGAAAAGGGGGGTTGATATTCTATATTACAGTTGCACACCCACTGAAACTTTATGGTGTATTAAGCGTGTCATATACTCCTGGGTGTAGCAACCTGATGGTTTGATCATAACATGTAATCGTTTTTTTATTACTGCGAGTCACCTTATGTTGAATTTGAACGATGCCCACATATTTTATTTTTCACATTCAAAATAAAATGTTAAGTAACATATATCTTTATTTTTTATTTGTACCCTTATAGTTAAGTTAGATTACTAAATTATTTGGGTCATTGAATTATTGTTGTACTTTTGATAATAATATTGTGATATGGTGTCTTCTTTCAGGTTATTCGTACAGGGAGATCAAAAAAGAAAAAGGTGAGAAAAATAACATTGAAGGACTTATGTTTATGCATGCTCTTATAGGTCTTTGGAGTTTCAATACATCGGGAAAAAAACAAACAAACATTGCCCTTAGTCAAAACTTACCGTTGCATAGCAATGTCTTTCTCTTATAGGGAAGAGAGTAATATTTGGCGTGATAGATGTAGTTATCCTGGTTTTATCTATTCATACGCATCTGAAGTTTCCACCATGTAGCATTATCCGTCAGCGGGATGTTACGATATATAGTCTTTAGAAATCTGTTTTTGTACCATGTTTACAAAAATTACTTCCAATTCACAAATCTTTAGTACGGGACTATAACATTGTTGTTCCTGTAAAAATTCCCACTCACCAACTACTCGTAATCAAAAGTGAAGGTAGTAATTGCTCATGGAAAATTAGTATGTCAGAGGGAAATAAGAGGGAAAATAGAAAGAAAGAAAGAAAAGTGACATTGAGCCTAAAGTAGGGAACTAACCAGGATCACCATTAGAAGACTCATTTGAGTGCCTTACATACAGTATTTGTCGTTTAACTGACATTAGAACTGCTCCCCTTTTAAATGACTGTACCATATTTTGTACAGTTTTGTAGACCAGTTACTCCCTGGGGTCACAGCGCACCAATATCCAATAAAAGGAACATTCATAGTGTTGTTGTTCATGTTGCCTATGCTCGATCTTCTTCTCAAACCACATCCCCCATACACAGGCTTCAAGAATTTGTCAAGTTTAACCGAATTGCCTTTTTATTCTTTGTCAGCGATCTTGTAAAGCTTTACTTTTTCATGCCCAGCTTGAGGAAAATCTCGTCGTTGCCCTCTTTGTTTAAAATATGTTGCTTATATTTAAAGTCTCTGTCTTCCCGCTTTCTTTTCTTCAGTATTTGCTTCTCTTCTCGTACCTTCTGATAATCGTAATGAGTCATCTCTTTGTCTCAAGGTCTTTTTCCTCTGACTCTTTCACAGGAACATCTTTTTCCCCGTTTAAAGCCTCTCCTTCAGTTTTTTTTCGCCAGTAGTGGAGATCTTCTGGTTTGTAATGCCTAGGTGTTCTCCCAATTCCTCTGACCAGCCACTTTCCTGTTTACATCATATAAATTTAATGGTTACGCTCATTATACCATGGTTCAAGTTCATAACTTCTGTCAGAATACATAGTTTGTAGTTTTATATTTATCCTTATTCTTTTTGACTAATGGTGTCTATTTAACTGTTTGCAGAAACTCACTGATGTCAAAGAGGAAGAGACTTTGTTGTTAAAGGAAAGGATACAATTGAATAAGGTATACACCGATATACCTGAAGCTTCTTCTTATTTTGAAATTTTGATTCCTAGATTGGGCTTATTGAGAGTTTCTTAATCCGGTTTTTTGTATCTCATTTCAATCAGGAATTAACTGCACTAAAAACGATATGTGAGGAACAAAGGGATAGAAACACACGCTTAAAGAGAATTAAGGTGATTCTTCTCCCTTACACTTTCTTTGCCTCTACTTATTGTGTAGAGAGATATAACTATGTGGATTTTCTTGTAGATATGATAAATTCGAAAGTAAATGAAACCAAGTGGTTTTTGTTTGAGAGTGCTGTTACAGACTCAAATCAATTTAATTAAATGCAGTCTTTATCAAAACTCCTATTATGGGTACCATATAAAATTATTCTCTATCATCCAATTAGCGTATTTATGACTAGCAAAAACCAGATCCTATCTCAGTCAGCAAACACGCAGTTCGTCTTACGAAGTTTTCGCGCAACTGCTAACCACTTCCTAAGAACCAATTGTGTTTTCATGTCTTTTTCGCTTGGTGGGGTAAATGTGTTCTTGAAGTGTTGACCGAGTCTTTTATATGTAACTGAAGAAAGGCCATACTTCAAGCCTGTAAGTATCTTTAATGAAATCCTAAGCTCCACTTAACGTAAAAGTAAAAGGCCCAATGAGTGCTTTATGAACAAGAATGGCCACCTCTAGGGCCTCCTGGAGATAAATTAAGTGGAATAAAGCCAACTATTTCAGTGGACATTACTACATCATTTTGAAAAAAATGACAGTTGCGAATTGAATATAAATGGGAACTAAAACATGTCGACATATGTGAAAACCCCAAGTTGTATGCCTTCGTCACAATGGCATTTAGCAAGTTAAATTGATCTTCTGCAATTGATTTACACATTTGTTTCTAATGTTGAACATATGGCTCAAGCATGCTTAAAAAAGTATGACAAGAAGAAGCGTTGACCAAGTCAAGTTTCTTGTGCCTTTTTATCTTCCTAGGAGTTATCATTATTCCCTAATTTAATTAGGAGTTATATCTTTTTAAACTTCTTAATTAATTTGGAGTTATAATCCTTGTAATTTCCTAATTAATTTAGGAGTTTTAGTTTTTAATAATTGAGAGTTAAGTGTGTGACTTTATTGCAAGAGTGTTAAAAGACCATCCTCATTAATATCAATATCCAATTTCAACCTTATATTTTATAGTTTAATTTAGCTTTTCACGCTTCCGCCTACTTAGTTTAGTTTTTGTCTAGAATTTTGTTTAGAAGTATCATCAGCTGATGAACTATGAATGAAGGAGTTCCTCATTATTGCTGACTTTATCTAGAAAATCAAAAGCAAGAAATTTATGCTCAAATGGGTGAACTGACAGAGTACATGAACAAGGGGTCCACACATCTGAACCAATATGGCATTCATAAATATGTTGGCATGTGTCAACTTGGGAACCTCATACTAGTAAATGGTTAAAAAACTAAAGATGAGTTCTTGGAAATCTCAAAGTCCACCTAATATAGGAATGGGAAGGGAGCCGTACTACAGCTTGCGTCATTAATGCCTGAGTTCAGTCCTTTTGGAGTTTAGAAAATTTCTCTTCTACTTCTGAAGAAATAGAGATGTACTTCAATAGTGTATTCCTTATTGCTCAATCCTCTGTGGAGTATATTTACTGTTCTAAGAGTTCTGCAATACATAAATATTTTCTTGTGCTGGGTGTAAACATAGAGTAAATTTCTTCACAGCCTGGAGTAAAAAAAATATAAACTACCCTATTCACGGAATTGCAATGTAATTAACTTTAAATCAGAAACTGTAGTTAAGTACTATGTGCACTGTGTAATAGCCATACTGTAAAATGTCTCCTAGATAATCTATAATGGATGAACTCAGCTTAAAGTTTCATTGTGCAGTTCGATTTGCAATCCCAATCATCAAAGCAGAAGTGCACGACAGAGGTGCCTAAAGAAAGGGTATGTAATCAACTTTGTTCTACAGAAGGCAATGACCATCATACGATTTCGCAACATCCCAATTCGTACGAAGTTCAAAGAGATGTTGCAGATGGTGAGAATTCATTTTTCTTGCCTGATCTAAATTTGCCGTTGGAAGAGGAATCTGGTTCCGAGGAATTATATGGGATGAGCTGAGAAGGAATGAATGGGCACACTGGCCTTTCTCTTTCGTGAAGGGAGCTCACCGTATAGTAAGCAAAGCTTTCTATTCCCATGAAATTAATCATCCTTGGGGGATTCTTTGTGATTGTACATACCAGGGATCCATCATCACTTGGAACCAAAGGTAGAATAACAGCACAACAAGCAACTACTGCTGATGCTTGAACGAGCAAGGATAAGTTTGTTGTGAGTTATGAAATGTAGAGATCCTAACCATTGGAGGATAGATAATTTTTTTCGAGGTATCTGCATTTCTCCGTAATTTTGAGGTACCCAACTCTTACTATTTGTTTTCGCTGAAATTTACAGAAACTGTAAATTAAAGATAATGAGCACTTGATATCTAGATGTCTGAAATAGCATTTTAAGTTTGTTTTCGTCGAAATCTACAGAACTCTAATTTTGATACCTTGTTCACAAGTAATAAGGTTTTATAAGCAATTTACTGTTACTATGCGATCATTACCTCCCAGAAAATTGGGAATACATCTCTACAATTTCAAGTTGATATAGACAATTATGCAACTTTGCCAGCACTGCAGCATATATAGGGAAAGCTTTCCATCAATAAACCTCTTGTAACAAAAAGTCTAAGAAGCTGAGCAAGGAGATACGGTTCGAGGATGTATTTAATGTGCGGCTCATAGTAAATGGATTTAGAAATTTGACGAGGTCCATAACAATGTTGAAATGTATGTGTATCTACACATATACTAGTTTAGTTTTATATTGAGTAAGAATAAAAGTAGTTTAGAGAACCCTCTTATTATATAAATGGAGTCTAAGGTGTAATCTAATTATCAACTTAAGAGTGAATAGACTTTCTTTTATTTATTTATACATGGTTTCAGAGCGATTTCGTTCTTGAAGACGACCTAACGCTTTGTTGCTTCCACTAGCGGCGACAGGGTTACTCAAAATTCGGCAATACCTTTTCTTTGTCTTGTTTATTCTCTTTCGAGTTTTAGTTGTCAATCACTATTATAACTATTATAGCCCGTTACTTTTTTCGTTTTACACGTCGCGACTTTGATTGCTTCTGAATTTTCCGTTCTTCACAATCTATTTGGATTTGAGATTGTGCTTGAGTTGTTGTAATCCACAAAACGATTGAGAAACTCTAGTTAACAGAAAAATACGAACAAAACCAATTGGTTTGGAAAAATAGAGATTCGATTACTTAAAACGAAGTAATTACAATGAAAAAACTCTCAAATCCTAGGCTTCTCTTAGAACTCTTTCTAGATCTAATATCACCCTAAAAAATAACTTAGGTTCCCTTTATATACTAGGGGACTCGAAAATCATAAAATAACGGATCTCGAGGCAAAACAACGTCTAAAAATCACAAACACCGCCAAAGTCGTTAAAACGAAATAAAGAGTCGTTCGAACGACATTACGCCTAATTGGTCTAAAACCTTATAAAGTTAACTCGTTCGAACGAAATATGGCTCTGGGCAAAAATTTTAGTGGGACAAACTTTGGTCGTTCGAACGAAAATATCAGTCATTCGAACGACTTTGGGTTCTTGGGCCAAATTCCAGAGAGGTAGAATTTGGTCGTTCGAACGACTATCAACCTCATTCGAACGACTTTGGCTAATTTCCAAATTACCCTAGATCTTCCTGGATCATGTTGCAGTAGGGTCTGATTTGATTACACGAATCAAAATCATTGATTTTGTTATGGTGGGTAGTTGCTTATGTTTCTCCTTTTAATTATTTTATGTTTGGGTTCATATCAACTTTGGCGATTGTGGGTTTTAGTTTCTTTCTTTCTGATAGGATTTTGAATCTTATCTCTATACACTATACACTGGTACTTGTAACCCCAATTTACCTAAATTTCGATTCCTCATATGTTGAATATTGGAGAAAGATGGAGTTTTTCCTTGCTTGCTGCAAACCCATGTTACAAAGAAGATTGAAACAAGCGATCCGATGTTGATCCCAAATCAGCTAATGGAATAGATCCCCTATTCGTCTTTGTTTGTTGCGAACCTAAAGGTGTTTGCTTTGATCCCAAAACTGGTTTTTTTTTCTTCATAGTTACATCGGAGAAGAAGAGCGTTACTGGGATTTATCTTATGGTACTGCTGCAATTATTGTTGCTGATTGTTGCTTGAAGTATATCAATTCGGTTCACTTTTGCGATTAAATTATACTTTCAATTAACACTTATTCGTGATGGCTTCAAAGTTAACGCATAGAAAGAAGAAACTTTCCTGATTTTGAAGAGTCGTTATGAATATGAAATTGCCAAGTCCATATTTGAATCAAACAACTCTTTTACTAGTACCAAGTTCTGGTGAATATATTCCTAAAGGTTTATCTTTGAGGCCCGTGACTTTACCAAAGAAGAGTTTGTCTCTGCCAGTGAAGCATCTGTACAAAAGATGTGAGCTCTTTTTTTGAAAACTTAAGTGGTGATCATCTGTGGTGTTTCTTCTAAAGTTATTGTTAGAGATTACTGTGGTTTTGATTTATGATTTCCATTGCGCTCTAATTGGTAATGGAATATTAACCTCGTGAAATTGATGAGCGGTGAAGCGTGTTCTTGTGTAATCCCCATATATTCTCCAACACCGTCATCTCGAGAGTCGATGTACTCATTTTTTGTACTTCAATAGAAGAACAATACAAGGCCTTCAAAATTTCGGTGTGGTAATACATTTTTAAGTTAGGTAAACAAAACTACATTTTTATAAACAAGCCTTAAAATTTGGGTGTGGTAATACATTTTTAAGTTATGTAAACAAAACTGTTGAATAATAATCTATTCTACTTGGACAATCATACACACATATAATATGAGAGAAAAGTAGAGAGTTATTATTGATAGTTGTTTGTGTTTCTTTGTAGTTAAAAATATTGAACCCTTAATATATACTCTCTCTCAAACTCTCCCGTAAACCCTAATGTTATATGGGCTTGTTAGGAGTCCAGTAGGATACCCCAACCCAGTTGGGTTCCCACCTTGGGCCAGACCCAACTCCTAAAAAAACATTACTTTTTTTTGTAAACAATTTAATTGGTTATTTTATACACAAATACAAGCCTAGCAAAAAAGAGAAAAAATACACAAAATTATAAAACCTATCAATGGTTATCATAAAACCTTAAACTATTATTAACGTAATAGGTATTCATAGTAATTTAGCTAAAATCAAGTTAAATGCCAGAGTAGAAGGCTGGGAAACTTGAGAAAAATACATTAACAACAAGCAAATCAACGTCTCTCCAAAAATTTGTTGTTTGGAACTCAAACTAGGGAACAAACCCCCATGAATAACCAAAAAAGCCATAAATACTTATAAGGTGGGGACAACTCCCCCCAACCTACAGGAAGGAAAGGAGGAGAGCCTGAACACACGAGAGGGGAGGATTTATACTACAATAGGATCCTTGAAGATATAAAGTTGAAGGATTATATGGGGGAGATGACCGATCAAGACCTCCCCATTCAGGGTATTCTTGTTCATCGAAAACAGATAAAGAAGGGTTTGAAGTTACCCCTTCGAGCTGACTAGAAGAAAATTTTGAATTTCTTCGATGTTGCCCTTGGTCAGTTCAGCCCAAATGTGTACGACCTATTTAGGGTAGTGGCAGTATTAAATAGTCGACTGCAGGTGAGGGGAGAGCAGTTGATCTTTGTCGATGATTTGTGTGTGTATTACACACTAAAACATAATCATCAGAAAGTGGGGTATAGATACTTAGCCAAGTTTCTCAAGAGGCCCTTACTGTATGATATGGTCTCGACTGGGTGACAATACTTTGCTGACCGTCTTCTTCTGTCGGGAAACTACGAGTTTGACCCAAAGGACCCTGGGGAGCCTCTGAAGAGAAAGATTTTTCATCTAGGTTAGTGGTATATATGTTTTTATGTCTAATTTGATGCTATAATATTTGTTTGTCGAACGTTTGTTGTGTTGATGATGTGCTAATTGAATGTATTTTTGTTTGTGTAGTTGCAAAGGAGATTGACAGAAACTTGAAGGTGAAGGAGAAGTCGTACAATTTGCAAATAATCTTTTTTGGGCGAGTCGACTTTCTTGTCGAAGATCAAGAGAAGGTGGAAGGGTTGTTTAGGGAAGCTAGTTTTAAAAAATCCCAAACTAAAGGGTCCGAGGTTCCTATTATCGACGGTAAACTGTCGGCAAAAAACAATGAGTTGTTGATACCAGTCTTCCTCTTAAGAATCCTTCTCTTAGTGGGTACACCACTGACTCTTCTACTGCAGAGAAGGAGGCCCTGTTAAGTGGGGTCTTCAGCAAGAGCAATAAGAAGAAGAGAGCTGCAACTCTTCCCCATGCTCCTACTCAACTGACTAAGAGGTTGACTCGACAACCAGTCGAGAAGAGGAGCAATGTTGAAGTAGTCGAAACGGGGATTGAAAGCGCCCGTGTTAGTCGACCATCGAAGACGACTACTGCAACGCAGCAAAAAGCTGCAGCTGAGAAGAAAGGCGCTATTGACTCTCTGAAGTTGAAGACAGCCGGGAATCTGGTAGATTTCGAAGAGGAGACCCAGTGAACCATCAAGTTTTATGCTTTTGGGACAAAGTTATTGGAGGATGACTTTGCCAATTGTTTGGTGGGAGCAGAGAGTTTTCTACCTTCTTTATCGAGGGTCATCGAATGATGAACCAGGTGAGGAATTTACATGCCTTATTTCGATTAGCTTCGTTGGTTCCTTCTTTGAGATCTCATGTTTTGACTCTAATACAGATTAAGAAGATTCTTCTCGATGGTAAGCCTCTAAAAACCTGGCCAACGAACTCCTTGCCTTTAAAAACATCGAGAAGGAGTTGGTGGCAGAGAAGGAAGAGTTGGTGGCAAAGCTGGGGAGGTTGAAACTTGGCGCAGTGAAGTAGAAGGAGGCTGCCATCCATGACGCCAAGAAGATCTGGGAGGGGGAGAGAAGGAAGGAGGTCACGAAGATCAGGGCTGATCTGGAAAGGAGAGGGAGGATGCCCTGGCTCTCCAAAATTCAAATTTTGAGGACCATGTTCGTGAACTGATTCTGGCTGTGCGATGGTCGATGGAGGCGGAGAAGACTAATGCTCTTGCTGAGGCCGCTGCAAAGTCAAAGTTATCTGAGATGGACTCTTTAAAACAAATGAAGGAGAATTTCTCTGCCCAATTCAACATCTTGTAGGAGAGAAAAGACTTTTACAAGGGTCTGGCCTCTGTTGATGGAGCGACCTTTGTAGATTTTGATGCTGAGGAGGAGGTTATCCAGGTTCAAGATCTTACTCCTGCTCTGCCCTAGGGTATAGTCCAAGAGGAAGTTCTTGATGATTTAACACCTGGGTTACCATTGAAGATCGCCACTCTTACCCCTCCCCCAAAGAAATAGATATGAGAACTGTAGTACTTTTTTTTTTGTTAATTCTAAAAGGATTTTTCTTTACAATTGGTCGATGGGACCTGACAACTTTGGTTTTTTAATATTTGAATGATTTGGTGAACAGTTTTAATTTTGCAAATAGAGTATTTTGAATTGTCGATAAATGGTGGAGAGGTACTCAACCTTAATGAATATGTTATTGGATATGTTTAAGTGTTATATTCAAAATGATTTATTTGAATGAAGTACAACATACTTTTTGTTAGACTTTCAGAAATTTCCCATTTAAGGGATATCTGAATGTAGTGATAGGATAGCCATGTTATGACTTTTTCGAGTATAGGAATGAATGTCAGATATATTTCCTTTATGGGATATCAGGTTTGATTGATAAGACAACCATGTCATGGGTTGTCGAATTGAGTAATGATGGTCAGATGGAATTTTCTTTAGTTTGAGATCTGTTTGTCGAAGAAATAAGATTGAGGTTGACAAACACTTGTTAAGTTTTATCAAAAGAAAGAATGTAGAATAGATGATTTATTGATGGGAAAGATAACTTCTTTATTGAAGAAAAATAAAATAGATTACAACTCTTATATGTAGAATATCTTCAAATGCGATGTATTCCATGAGAATTCAAGCTGTAATTCATCTTCGGGCATTAAACAGTATATGCCACTATCTGTTTTGTCACTTACAATATAAGGACCTTCCCAATTTTTTTATAATTTTTCCTGAGTTTTTTGATCGAGTACTGTCTTGAATTCGTCGAAAGACAAGATCGCCGATGTCGAATGTGTGTTTCTTCACTTTATTGTTGTATGCTTTACTTAGAGTGTCGTGGTATCGGCCCAAGTTTGCAATGGCATGGTTTCGAGTCTATTCGATCCAGTTGAGGTTAAATAGAAGTCCAATTTAATTCTCTTCATCTGTGACTTGACTTCTAGCGGTTAGGAGATCGAAGTCTAAATGAATAATAACTTCTACGCCAAAAGCCATCATAAATGGTGTGCAACTTGTAGAGGTTCGAGGTGTTGTTATATATGCCCATAGAATACTAAGTAATTCTTCGACCCATCTATCCTTCTTTTCATCGGGTCGTTTGCACAAGCTTGACTTGATGCTCTTATTGATAGCCTTGGCTTGGCCATTTCCTTATAGATAATTGGGTGTCAAAGTAGTTAACTGGATCTTGTATTTGTGGAGGAATTTAAGGACTTCACTACTGATTAATTGTTTGTCATTATCCGATCTTATCATTGTGGACAACCAAATCTAGTGATGATGTACTCCCATAGGAATTTGATAGCTTCATTTTTATCGGTGTGCCAAAGTGGTATAGCTTTGACCCATTTGGTAAAATAGTTTGTAGCTACAAGGATAAAATTTTTGTTTCCTAATGCAGGGTGGAATGGACTAATAATGTCGATGGCTCATCGTTTAAATGGCCAGAGGACAATTCTGACATGTAAGTTAAGGGCTGGACTTTTAATGTCTTGAGCATGGATTTGGCATTTGCAGCATTTCGAGCAAAATCTTCGCAGTCTTGTCTCATCTTCGGCCAATATAAACCTTGTGTGAATAACTCTTTGCGCTAGTGATCGACCTCCTTCGCGAAGTTCCTTAATTTTTATTTGGGCTTGTTTCTGCAATATACATTTGATTAGTGGGCCTCCGCCGATAATTCGGTATAGTACTCTTCCTTAGACTTTAAATTTTGGACATTTTATTAACAGAGATCGAGGTTCTTCCTTATTCTTGGGGAGGGTATTAGAATTGAAATATGTGAGAAATGGTTTTCTCCAATCTTCAGGATCGTCATCTTCAACAACTTGGATTTGCATGGCATAACTTGTTTCGAGGCTAGAATGTTTGATCACTTCGATATCTAGTATTCTCTTCTCACTATCTTTGAGCATTGCAGCTATGTATGTAATCGACAATACGAAGATGAAAGCAAAATAGGTTAGTAGAAGAACAAAGGAACTCAATTTTCTGGGAGAAATAAAGAGATCTAATTACTGAATCAAGTAATTACAAACGAAACTCTAAACCCTAAGTTCTTAATCTCTGAACTCTAACAAATCTAACCAAGAACAATGATCTAAACTCTAGATAATTAACTCTAGCCTAGGCATGCCATTTTATAGAGGTTACAAGTCCTAGTTACAATCCAACTCGAAATCCAACTCCAATCCAACTCTAAAAAGTATTTAAAACTCTTACTAGAACTGGAATTACGATAGTCATTTGAACGAACCCATAGGTCGTTCGAACGACCGAACACCTCCCCTGGAACTTTAGCCCAAGGGTTCAAGTCGTTCGAACGACTCTCAACCTCGTTCGAACAAGTTTGGTAAAAACTCCAGTTTCTTCTAGATCCTCCTGGATCATGGCTCCCCCATTTAGGAGGCTTGAGCTCCCGCTCAAGCCAGAACTGGAGATGTGGGAATTCCCTAGATCCTCCTGGATCATGGCTCCCCCACTTAGGAACCTGAGCTATTACTCAAGCCATAACTGTAGATGTGAGAACGCGGCGATGCCCAATTCCTTGCTGTACCACTTTGACGTACTAAACAGCAAAAGAAATGGCTCAAATAGCTTCTTGTCACCCACCCCATCCTGGAAAACATACTCACAGGCCTTGCTTTGCCACAACTTCTGGCAAACTACACGAAGCCCATGGCGATCATCAAATTCTGCAATATCCAATGGAACAACTGGCTGACTCTGAAAAAGTACCAACATAGCGGAAATAGTTGGTACCATAACCTCCTCTTGCAATTTCCCCATCTTGGTTTGTTGCATAGGAGACATTGTCATCGTAGACAATGCTATAGACGACATACCCTCTTGAATCGGTAATACAGGCTTGATACTCGCAATAACCAACCTCTTCACCGGAGTCGCCGTTACTAAATTCACAACATCCTCGTCGTCATCCACCTCCAAAACCCCTTTTTTTTCGAACGGCTTCGCCGACTCGCCAAAAGAGAACCCAATGCGAGGTTTGTGAGACGAAATTGTGCAGTTAACTGCTTTACAATAGCAGATAACTTGGAAACTTTCGTTTCTAAAACCGTGAGTCTATCGTTGAAATCGCCTATCTCCAAATCGTCGATTTAGGTCTATGATAGATCGTCAACGGACTCACAAAAATTCCATAATTTGGGTAGATCTGAAAATCACTGTGGCAGTCGTGAAAATCACTGTAGCAGCAGCCGAATTCACTGTAGCAGGTGCCAAAAAATACTGTAGCAGCTATTAAATCACTGTAGCAGATGCCAGAAAAATACTGTAGCAGTGTCAGAAATCCACAAAACTTCCCCTTCGTTTGCTTGAGACGGTCACGTGTAGAGACCGTAAACCACAATCAAAACCAGAAAATCTTAACAAGAATCTGATTCCACTTAATCCACAATACGATGAAGAAGCTCTAGTTAGCTGAAAAGTCTTAAGAACACAAATTCGATGGGAAAAATAAGTTTCAATTGTTTAAAAAAATGAGCTTAACCTAGTTCTAACCTTGCCTAGTCATGCCCTTCATAGAAGGTTACAAACCCTAGTTACAAATCTCTCAGATATAAAAAAACTCTAAAACAATGATCTACGTCTAGATAATTAACTCTAGCCTAGGCTTGCCCTCTTATAGAGGTTACAAGTCCTAGTTACAATCCAACTCGAAATCCAACTCCAATCCAACTCTAAAAAGTATTTAAAACTCTTACTAGAACTGGAATTACGATAGTCGTTCGAACGAATCCATAGGTCGTTCGAACGACCGAACACCTCCCCTGGAACTTTAGCCCAAGGGTTCAAGTCTCTCGAACGACTCTCAACCTCGTTCAAACAACTTTGGTAAAAACTCAAGTTTCTCCTAGATCCTCTTGGATCAGTATGCTAGTGCATCAGCATGACGATTTTCTGCTCTTGGTAAATTAGAAATTGTGGTTTTTGTAAAAAAAATTATTTTTTCTTCGACTAGTGCAGCGTAATCAATAATTTTTTCCGATGTTTTGAATGTTTTATTGTAATGGTTGGCTACGAGTAATGAGCCCAAGTATACAGCTATTTCTTCTGCTTCTAGTGCTAATATAAGGTCGAGGCCATGCAAGATTGCCTCATACTCTATTTTATTGTTTGTTGCATAGAATTTGAGTTTGATAGCTTTTTCAATTATGTGATTGGATAGTGTAACGAGAACGATGCCATTCCCTGATCCTCTTGGTCCTGCAGATCAGTCTTCGTCCTATACTTTTGGACCATGCGTCTGGTTCTGCGTCATCGGTTAGCACTTCTTCGAGTTCTTCCTATTCAAGGTCTTCGATGGGAAAGTCTCCCAATAAGTTGATAACTGCTTGTCCTTTAATCGAAATTTATAGCTCGAAAGAGATGTCATATTCGCCTAGGAAGACAGACCATTATTGAACCCTTCTAGACTTCTCTTTTTTGGAAAACACTAGTTTAAGGGGGAATTTGGTGATGACCTTGACGGGGTGTGTTTGGAAATAAGGTTGAAGTTTTTGAGAACTGTGCAGCAAGGCGAGCAATTGTTGTGTACCTCTTTTTCAGCAGGCATGAGAGTTTTGTTGATGAAGTATATTGGTTTTTCTACTCCGTTCTCTTCGTGAATAAGGATAGAACTAATTGAGTCTTTTGTTATTGATAAATACATTGTGAGTACTTCATCATCAACAAGAGTACTCATTATTGGTGGACGCCTCAAGTATCTTTTGAGATCCTGAAAAACCAACTCGCATTTTGGGTCCAGATGATTTCTTTGGGTTGCTTTTTTGTCATTGGTGCAGGGTTTCCCCGAAGAAGAAGGTAAAGTCCACGCAGACTCTAATTTTCCTAATCCTTTTTAGGACCGCGACTATGTTTGGGACCCATTTGGGAATTTAGCTTCACGAATAAATCTGACTCGAAGTATTTTATCAATTTCTTCATTAACTGCATCTCGTAGCCTTGGGGCTAAGTTACGACATTTTGCACTACAGCCTTGTTGTCGGGTACAAGGTTTAAATGATGGCATGCAATAGAAGGATCGATTCCCAGTATTTCTTGAAAAAATCATGCGAAGATGTCAACATTTTTCTTTAACAGTTGCATAAGGGTTTCTCTTTCCTCTAGGGAGAGTTTAGAGCTAATAAAAATATTCCTCCCAGGTCCATCGAGTTCTATGGATTCGACCTCTTCACTTTCATGTTGCTCGAATGTTGGTGGAGGTTATTTATGTAATTGTTATAATCTCAGAAATTTTGACGGGTGAAGATTCGTGGTGGTATTTTAACACATCCGTGCTACACCTTGACTTCCTTTGATTTTGTAAACTCCGTAATCAGTCAGAAAGCGCAAAGCCAGATGATATGTCGAAGGTACCGCTTTGATTAAGTGAAGCCAACTTCTTCCCAAGAATCCCAGGAACTTGGATTCGGTATCAATGATGATGAATTTGACGAAGGTTGTTTCTGGTCCTTCCTGAACAGGCAATGTGATTTCTCCCAAAGTAGATTCTTTTGAACCATTGAATCTTGTGATAGTTTGTTGAAGCTTTAACGAAATCTTTAAGGCCTAGGACGTCGACTTCCCTCTTGAATAGTACATCTGATGCATTTCCTGCGTCGATAAGGAGTATGTGTAAGTAGTCTTGTCCTACCTTGAGCATTATCACCAATGGATCATCATGTGGATATTACACATGAGAAGTATTGCAATCATCAAAAGAAATGTGATATGGGAGCTTTGCTTTGCTGAAGCTAGGCAAAAGTTTGGCAGATTTCTCAAAAGAAGTCATCTTGTAGCATGATGTGATTATGTCATATTTCTTTTACTTTTTGCCTCTTTCGATCTCGATCATGTAAAGATGGCGAGCTTGACCTTGACCCTGTCCTTGTTCGACCTCCTTTCTTTTTTTTTCTTTCTCGAGAAACTTTTGGACATCGATTACATACTCATAGAGTCTTCATGCCAAGACAATACGAATAAAAATGTATATGAGTGAATAACTGTTATCAGTCTCATGGCTATGGATATTGTGATATTGGCAGAAAGGTTTATTTGGGACGTCAAGGATTTGTTGTGCTTCATGAAAGAATTCGTCTCCCTTTAGTATGGGTAAGATAGCTAACAGGGTTGTTGTCATTTGAGGTAAAATTGGGATTGGTCTATCTTTTTTCCCATCTTTTCCTTTGATGTTCTTATTAGATCTCCCACGTTGTGTTGTGACATTATTGTTGGTAGGTTTGAGGTGTGGTGGTGAAAGAACATCGTTGGAATGAATAACATAAGGGTTTTTTTTTTATCTTATCTTTCTCTGATCGCTCAAGCTCAATGTAGTTGTTAACGACATCTATCATTTCTGTAACTGTTTTGGGCTTGTAAAGAGTAAGTTCTTCTTGAACTTTAGAATCAATGTGGAGTGCGAAAATAAAGGCTGGAACCACAATTTTTGGATATAAATTCTCAATTTTCCTTGTTTCTTGCAAGAAATGTTTACAAAAGCTTGCTAGGGTTTCCTTTGCGCCTGGTTCGAATTATAATAGAGAATCAACAGTTATCTCTCGTTTTTTAGCATGCGCATAATTTAATTCGAGCAACTACTGTAACTGGGCAAAAGTAGTTATCGATCCTTCGGGGATGGTATGAAACCATCTGAGAGGTTCTTCTTTGAGACTCGTATTGAACAAATGGCATAACATATGATCGAGCTTGGAGTACAGGTTGACTGCTACTTTGAAGTAATAGACATGGGTGAGAGGGTGGGTGAGGCCTGCATATTGAGGAAACTTTGGCATGCGAAAGTTGTCTGGAATAGGCATAACCTCGAGGTGAGGGGATACGATTTGTCTCGATCCTGTCTAGAACGGATCTTCGACTAGTGCTGTTGGAATGCATGGCCTAAATCCGATTGTTCAAGTCATCCAAAGTAACAAATTGTGAGAGAAGGTTTGGTGCTGCTGCAGCTTGAGGATCAAAATCCCCTTATCCTTCAAGACCCAACCGTTCTCTAACTGGTCGCCTCAGAGGAGGTGGTCGATGCTGATGATGTGAGCCTAAAATATCGTGATATTTTGTTTGGGTTCCTTGATCGTGATCTGGAGGTTCAGTTTTGTTCCTCCCTTGGTACATTCTCCCTCTGGGAAGCTCGTGATCGGTGATCACTTCGGGTTGGTAGGGGGGAACCTTATCGAGTAGTGAATCGATCATGTTGTCCTCACAGATTTTCCATTTCTTTTTGATGGGTTCGGCTATGCTGTTCCAGAACTTTCCTCATTTCGTCTCTCTCGACTTGGAGGGCTTGAGCGTGAATTCTCTGATCTTCAAGCTGTTGGATCTTGTTAGATTCCATCTGCTTTTGAAGCTTGACAATAACATTGTGTAAATTGATTATTTCCGGTAGGACGGTTGTTGGAATTTCCTCATTATTCCTCTGGACACTGGAGGCACTTCTGAGGTTCATGTTGATCATAACAGTGATTGTTCAGGATGAGATTTGGTAAAGAAAAAGTAGGTTTCCCACAGACGGCGCTAATTGTAATGGCTAGTTTTCCGGTTGGTAAACTTTGCTAATACTTTTGTGAAGGGAATACTACTTAGATGTAAACAAAGACTATAACACAATAGATTTTACATAGAAACTCAGTGAAACCTGAGAAAAACCACGACCTCAAGGAGGATTTTGAGATCTGAATCTACTATGTGCTAATCTATTACACTTGCAGAGAGATTGAGTAGAGTATTATAATAAAAGTTAGAGAGATCTTCCAGAGAGCTTATTGACATATGCTATGCTTATATTTATAGATGGATACAGGCAGTTACAAGTATTTTTCCTATCTTTATAGGTGGTGGGCGAACTTCACGGATCATGTGCAACGGTTCTATTTGACCAAGTGTAACGGCTACTTGTGGAGGGTCGAGATCTGTAGTTGTGGTCGAGAGATGTTTCTGCTAGCTCGTCCTTATCGAATCTGGGAATATGCTACTACACATACCAAGAGCAACTTTCAGAGATTGATGGAGATAACATTGAACCCTAAAACTTGATATTAGAGAGTTGTTAATTATTTTCCAAATACCAAATTTTATATTTGGGAGCTTGAGGGATTTAAGCTTGGGTGCTTTGGTGTACGATCCGAAGTGAGGCGTTGCGAGAACGGAGAATTGACTACGAGAAGATCGATTGAAGATAAGTAACCACGGGATGTGTTTATCGAGTTTGTAAATAATTAACTTCTTATAATTTTTTAATCATAGTAGCTTTTAGTTGTTGAGAATTCGACAATGATGTATTTGTGGGCTTTTCTCCAGAGAAAAGTTTCCCACAAGGTTAATATTGTGTGTTGATTATTGTTTATTGCCATTAGATTATATGATCAAATTGAATTAGGTTAGGGTTTCGTTATTAGAAAATTGATATCAAGGATTATCGACCTAGCAATATTTGACCTAATTTTCATAATCGGTCAATCTCAAGTACTTAAAATTTTCACTTAGCACCCTTCACCATAACTTTACTCAATCCAATTCAATTACAGAAAGGGAGTAACAAATCCAGTTCATCATGCAACATACCAAACTCATTTCTTCATGAAGTAGAACTTGGTTTTATCTTCCAACACAATTTTCTTCAGATCTTCATGCAGATATTCAGGTTCAATCTCCATATAGTCACCATTTGGGCACAACTTTGTTAGGCATCTTGCAAGTCTATTTTTTGCCTTGTATGTATGACATGTACTAAAATTTTCCTGCCCATTAATCATAGTGCAGATTCTCTGCATAGTATACCTTAACTCCTAAGGTGGGCTCCTTCTGTTATTTATAAGGCTCACTACAGCCTGAGAATCTGATGCAATTTGTATGTTTGGCCATCCTTTGTTCCTTGCTAGCTTAAGCCCCAGCTCAAAATGGCCTGAACTTTATGAATCATGTCTGACTTAGGCTTGCTCTCTCATGTAGTCATTGCTACAACCTCATGTAATCATTGCTACAACCTCATAGGCTTGCTCTCTCATGTAGTCATTGCTTTCATGAATAATGTCCGAGTTAGGCATTTGCACAATCATGGTTGTGTGATAAGAGACCCATAGGTTCAGGATTGTAACCTTGTATCACGACATAGTGTTCAAGTATAGAAAGCTCCTTTGGATTTGTAGTCCATGAGACCAAAACTATTCACAAAGTTTGCCAACCCTGAGAATTCATAACATCTTAAATCTCCACCTCCTTGCTTATCATGCACATTAAGAATAATATTAAAATCACCCAAGACCATCCAGGGGCATGTTAGAAGGTTTGCCATAGAGGTAAGACTAGCCTATAGGCTGTTTCTCACAACAGTTGTGTTACTTGCATACACAACTGTTATGACAAAAGTAGGACCATTAATCCAGTTAGCCTTAACTGTAATATCTTGGTCTGTAATCTCAGGCTCCACAATGTTCATCACATTTGGGTCACATAGCAGGATGATTCTACCAGTTTCAGTGTGATCCAAGGTATCAAGCGTATTCCAGACAGGGGTAATGGCTTTTATGATATTAAGTTTATTCTCTCTAGTTTCAACTAGAGCTAACATTGAGAGCTTAAACTTAATCCTCATATTTTTTACCTCACTTTGTTTAACAAAACTGTTTAAACACCCTAATATTCCAGCATGCAATATTTGTCATCAAATCAAAATCGTAGGTGTTGAGATACTCCCTTTGTTGTCTTTCCCATGCTCATGTTGGTTTTTTGCCTCTAAGTTTCCCAATTCCTATTTAGGTATTTAGAGTACATGCACTTTTCATAGCTCCAGATCCTAATTTTCCTTTCAGCTGCACATATCAACACCAAGTACTCATTTTCCTCGCTACAAGGTTGCCCCTGAAGGGAGAGTACCCTATGGCTCCCCTCCTCAGGGCAAGGAGTAAGAAGCCTAGCCCTGCTATGCTCCAAGCCCCAGAAGATAAACAATATAATATCTTCCTTGTGGTCCTTGCAATAGTAAAAGGAGTTACTGACCCTCAAATAAAATCTTTTTACTCTTACCCCTAAGTAGTGGTTAAGGGGCCTAGCCTAGCTATATACCCACTATTAGGAGAAATAATAAGAAATTTGTTCTCTATATATGATGGTTGATAGTTATAAACAAGAGTAAGAAACATCTTTTTACTTGATCCATATATAGGATTTCATAACCGGAGCCTAGCCCAGCTTAACATCTCTATAAGAGTAAGTAATTCAGCATTGCTATCCATAATGTTCCAAGAGATGGTATTTCCCACAATGTAACCTGCATCTAAGTAGTGGTCTTGAAGAAATGCGTACCCTTCTCTTATTTTGTGCGAAATTAAGAAATTGAACCAATCTCCTGTCAAATGCCAATCTTATCAAATGCTCAAGCCAAAATGTTTCACATTACGGTGGGAGACGATTGATAATTGGAGAATTGGGGATGAATTCTCAACTAAATAGATTCACAACAGCATGAATCATGAGATAACGAACGACGAAGGAGATTTGGGAATGTTAAGAGTCTTAAGACCCTAATACCATTGCACCAAGAAATCCTAGGCGCTAGTTGTACGGTATTTAATGATCTTAACCCTTACCCAAGTATCATGTTAGAGGAAGAAGAAGAAAAGGGCAGTAATTTGCGATGCCACACATCAAATTTTTAACCATCACTTGGTTTGCACATCACGCAATTACAATTTCTTAACGGCGATGGACTGATGTTGATAGTGCAAGTTTTCGTATTTATATAAAAATTGTATGAACCTAAGCAAGCATTGCTACCGATATGTTTAAGGTAACTCAACAAAGATGAATCTAAATATCTCTTCTTTCCAAAATAAATGGATAGATGAATACCAAATTTACAGTATCAAGACACAAATTTGTACAATGCACATAAACTTAAAACATTTATACAACTTTAGCATTTGCGATATAATATGACAAATATCTCGGGTGTATGAAGCCAATACAAGGACACAGGCCGGCCCTTGGGGAGTACGAGGTGTGCGACCACACAGGGCCCAAGTTAAAAAGGTTTTGCCCAAGGTCTAAAGAAAAAATAAGTATATAACAGACTTGGCTTAGTGGGCTAATGTTTATATCAAGAGGTCAAGTTTAGGCCTCATTTGTATTTTGGCATAGGGGCCTTTCAGGTAGTTGGGCCGGACCTGCAAGGACAATTAGTCGAATATTACAGTGTATCATCTGGAATGACAAACCGTTTATTTTGGCCTCTTTGAACTACTTCACTTCTAGTAGCCATATTGTTTGTATTAGAGAACCAAAATTGTATTCAGTGAGTCACTCTAGGTGTTAACGATGACGACGAAGTCAGCGGTGCCAAAATAAAGTTTGTTTCCTCCTCTTAGCATATAGTGCCAACTAGTTTTTGACCTAAGCAAAGAGACTTGTAGAGAAGGGGAAGATGACGCCACAATAAAAACGCCTATTCAACAATGTGACATTGTGTGCCTATTTATATAACAACTTGCATGACCTTCCTAAACCAAAACACCATCAACAAAGAGAAAATTAGATAGAGAAAGGTCGAGAAAGTGAGGAATAATGGCAAGTGGAGCTTCCAGGGGTATGTTAGGGAGTATCTACGAAGGAAGCATTGTTTTGACGGACATGGAGATTGATCGGAGGCCTTATCATCGCAATTGTAGCTGCGCTTTGCACAAGTCTAATGGTAGATGTTACAAGGCATTTCCTCGAGAGAGGAAGATATCGTATCCGATTCGACGATCTTGGAGTGAGGGTTGCTTGTCATTGGCAGCTTCCAACTACAATTCCTCCTCGGCTTCTTCTTCGCCTGCTAGTGTAACTTTGGGTCTGGAAAGAGAGAACAGCATGAAACATTAAGTTTAAATTAGATGTTTTCAATGAGGTTTTTTTGTCAATAAAAATCCAAATATTGGAAAATACGTATCACCTCATACTCATAGAAGGTATTGTTGTATTAATATGATAGTATAAATTTTCTATAATTAAGTTTTGTTTTATCTTTTACCTAGTGTTTTTGGCCTGCTTTTAACCAAAAATCTAAAAGGCCAAAGATGTTTAGTTACCTGATACAGCACAGGATGCAACGGCAATCTTGCCTCTTGTGGTAATCTTGCTAAACAGTTTCCAAGCTTTTCCCACATTTTATAACCCAACCGTTAAAAGGATCCCCCGTCGCTCACAAAACATGTCTACATTCTACATGTCCACAAATAAATCATGCATTTACATAAAGAATAATAAAATATATTTATGGAACTATATTAGTACCAATGCCGACGCGCCTTCGGCACTACCCGTAAGATCAATGTTCATGGCCGAATCAAATTACACTTAAACCTATCCATCTCCCTCGATGAAAACTAAATCACTTCTCGTATCCAAATGCTTTGATGTATATCTGCCATATAACATTGTATACGAGCAACACCACCCTTTTCCATCCTTGACCAAATCTCCTCACCCTCCAAAAACAACTCACACTTATATACAGCCTATTCAAAATAATACCATAAGTAATATAGATGCGTACGAATACTTATCGCCTCATTTTTCTCCATTTCATCTAACATCCCAATCGCCTCATTAAAATTACCCCTTTGACAAATTGCCCCAATGGCAATAGTATACGATTATTTATCCGGGGTAAGCTCAAACTCCTTCATTAGTTCACGAAATCGAGGCTCGACTTCCGTCATACTTCCAACGCATTTATAGACTTTATCGTGCGATCACATTTTAACTCAGGTAATTGTTCAAGCGTCTTAAAAACATGATCAACCATACCTATTTTCCCATAAAGGAAATGATTCGGACAGCGAAACCTTCTTTGAGTATATTATTATACTTCTTCTGTTCCTCAAGTATTTCTTCGATAGCCGAGAACTGTTTCACCGAGGTGAGATAGCGTATTGTGAGCTCATAAGTATTGTTTCTACCACCGTGCCTAGAACGAAAGAATTTGGATTCAGAGAGCTTCTTGAAATTCTCAACAACCTTAGTGAGGTCTTCCTCTTCGTAGATAAGCTCTTTAATATCACTCTCAGAATCGCAAAATAAAAAAAAAATCCCACTAATGAGAAAGAGAGATGCACTAATCTTTGAGAGAGAAAATGAGGGAGAGTCTCTGATCATTGAGGAAGGGAGGGAGAGGCGTTTAAGGGTAAGCGATTTTTGAAAGAGAAGCGGATGATGAGAAAAGAAAACCGTATGAGGAGAAAATAGCTCTAGTATAAACTTTTTGATGACTAAAATGCCCTCATGTTCTAAAAAAATCTTCAAAACTACTCTTAGCATGATTGAATCTCCTCTATTAATTAGATTGGAGTACACTCCCAAAGGCTTTAAACTCTATCTCAACCCCTCTTTGTCTCTTAGATAAACCTTCTCTCTCGTGGGCAAATTTGTTTATTTAAAAAACACCATTGTGTAATGTAATATAGATTATTGCTTCTCATTAATATTTCAAAAACTTCACTGAGTATTATCTTTTTATTTCCTTCCTACAAAACTTTTCTTTTTTTCAAAAGTAAATGTTTGGCTACTTGCATTTCGTAGCATGGCCAATTACATATCAGGATTCTGCCTCAGGACTCGTGAGATACTGTAACGAAGAGTAGAAGCCTTGGCCAGATAAAAGAAGGCCTACCACCGATACAGGCAAAGTAATGATTATGTGTGAATATGCAACTGCCCGCCATAAAGGGAAGATCTCCAAAGGCTCCTCTAGGTGCCTTCAAACTTACCTGCATAAACTATCCTTTCTGCCAAGCTCTGATACAAAAAATTAAGATGAGAGATCAAGCAGGATCTTGAAGTTTCTCTTCTACGAGTTCAATACAACGGTATAAAACCATCTCTATTGGATTAAAGCCACATGCCATTTCAACTTCTAACTCACTGCAGCCTCTCTCTCGTGTCACCCCAGTGATTAGTGTTTGCAGAGGTAAAAGCCACTCCTTGTAAGCCTTCTTTAAAGTGCTCTCCGACAACACTCCAGTGTGGTTTGTTTTACCTGCCAATCAAAGTTATGGAGTTAACTCAAAGAAAATATATATATATCGAATGTGTATATATGATTTCAGCTAGGATTAACTCAAAGATGCCAGGAATGAACTAGTTATCTTACATGACCATCTGATTTCGTGAAACCCTGAATCTCCCAGTTCCCGGTCCCCTGATGAATATAGAACCTCCCACCCCCCAAAAAAGACTTTAAACTTCAGGGTTTAAATTTAGAGAGCATTTATAACACAGGCAGGGTTATAATTATTATCTGGTGATAGAGTCTCCTTGCATTATGTACCCTATTATCCTGGATAATGATCTTACGATCCCGTAGGCCGTTCTTTAACTCTAGATTCCAAGTTCCAACCAGCGATGAGTCGTTCAAAGGTAGTGAATCCTTGGCTTCCATTTTTAGGAAAGCGTGAATCCACTTTAGCAGTTTTCTCCAATCAGTACAGGAAATATCCTAATCATTTGTTAGATTTATATTATGTCCAAGGAATGACATTATTCAAAAGTAAAATTAGAGTAATTTGGGGATACCTTCCACCCCCAACTTCTCGCGCAAAGGACCCCAAAATCATTACAGTTCCTTTTCCTTGTCAGTTGATGAAAGTGCAAGGTATCTCCAAACTCTACAAAAAAACTTGCCCGAAAATACATTTGAGACTTTTGACAAATATAACATCATTTACCTTTTGATTCTGCTAATAATACATATCTGTACAGGTTGAGGGCCGACAAAATCTGCAAGTATAATTCATGAAGACGTTAAACTTTAATTGCTATAAGTTTAATAAACGTTATAGCTGTCAAATGAAACATTATAATCTGGTATTGCCCATGAAAATAATAAAGAGGCTGCATTTTCAAACACAAAATGAAACATTACAGTTTGGGTTTTATGCAAGTGTCTTAGTTGAAATAGACTTGGCTAAACAATACCAACTGGTACACTCCTAGACGATGACGGTGTTGAAGTGTGGCAAGAGATCAAAATAGCTGAATATCTAAAGTTTTGTCCACACATGCAAAATCATAGATCATACGGTCTCAGAGTGTAGAGCAGTAAAACAGGCTATGGATGAAAGGGATAAAACAAAAGGCAGAATACGGTCTCAAAATTTAGTTTCAATTTGTATTGCTGATGCAAACTTTTGTAAATATCCTAGGTTGTATTAGGATTTTGTCTAGAAATACAATTCTGGTGGGGGTCTACCCTAACTCCAGCTTTCTCCTCAAACAAAAAAAAATCCCTACTAAGCACCAGACATCAGTCCATTATAGTCCACCCGATCTCCCCTCAAGCGAGTGACATTGTCATGGCCCAGCCCGGGACCGCCTCTACAGTGCCCGGAGCACAGCGGAATAAGGGACCGTGCGGCGTACACGGACGCGCAGTCGGCGTGTACCAGCCATCTTCACGGGCGCGGCGCGCCAGTGGCATACAACCCACGGATGCTAGAGCGACATCCGGATAATCCTGGATACTCGTGAGGGGTCATCGAATATGTATTCGGTATAGGCAACAACGCTGAAGGTTCCCTCAATAATCCCTACAGCGTAATCTCTCGCGACACGCGCGAGGTACGGAAAGCACACATGTCCTGTAGCGGATCAGGGTAGCTCAATATGCCGGTTTCCAGATAAGGGACTCATATCTCAAGGGGTGACGAGCCTGGACTATTTATATTGTCCATCTGTAAGGGGCGGTGCATCTCAGATAGCCCGCGGGGCATAGCGGCGCCATATGAAGCCCTCTTTGGAAAACCGGCCCGCATTGCGAGGCAATGTCCCCTAGCCTTCCCTAAGCCTAGGAGAACTCATAACTATCCCTTGCAGATAGTCCATGAGCCGGGGTCCTTGATGACCAAGCATTAAAGCTCTTTTAGTCATGGGGAGGATCGGACCAAGGTTCCTCCTTAATATAGCTACTAAGTAAATAGTCAAGTTCCAAAAGGAAACGTTAAAACATGAGACGAAGCGTACTGGACCTTTTCGCCCCCTTAACCGAATCCGATTGCGACGAAACTTGGCGTACAGCTATATTAGGATATAGAGAACATATACATTCGGACAGAACTCAAAACGCTAGGGTGGATTTGGCCGGCGTTCGGTAGGTCGTCACAGACATGGAAGGTAATCCACCTTTCCCTAATTCACCAGTTTCTAAACAATGGGGTGACAATGAAAATGATAAAGTGTTGGAGAGTGAAGATGGTAGCAGTTTCCATGGTGATGCTGAGGAGAACGGTGATAAATCAGCTAAACTTAATACTCAGGTACAGGATACTAATGGTGGTTTTTCAAAACCAAAAAGAACATATAATAAAGAGGGAGAGAGCCTGAGACCCCCATTTCTGCTACAAGATTCAAGATTCAACGCCCCTCCCCCCACCCACACCCCAGTTTCCCAAAGAAGACAATATACTTGAACTGCAGAAGTGGGCAACTTAAAAACTATAGCCAGTCCAAGAAAAATGGTGAAAATTATGCAACCTGACTATATTTGTATTGACCCAAAGTTTCTGAGGCTAACTTTAGAGATGTTATTGCTGCTGCCAAATCTTTTTTTGTGGAATCTGTCATGCCAAATGTACCAATCTCATCATTCTGGCTCCCAAGAAAGAAAATGCTTGAAGACTCAAACAATTCAGACCATTATGCCTTGGCAACTTCTGTTTCAAGATTATTACAAAAATATGGCATCTAGGCTTAAGTTGATTGCAGGGACTCTGATTTCTCATGAGCAAGGTGCCTTTATACCTGAACGAATCAGCAGAAACGATCTTTTCACTACTAACAAATAATATCAAACTCTCAAAATAACTAAAAGTAAATTCTCGTTCTTTTATTTAATTCCTTGTTAAACATTCCATTAACATAACTTAACTTCTCCATCAAGCACCACCAAAATCCTAAAACCAACTCTCCCTAAATAAGGAGTTAACAAAAAACACTCCACAGATCAAGCAACTAAAAGATCCTACCAAATCTAAATAACTAAGAATTTAAACTAATAGTAAATAAAGGGAAATCCTAATAACTGCCGGAGAGAGGGGCCACACACGGGTGGAGACGACCGAAACACAACCTATCAACTCCTTCCCTCCACGAACGAACTTTCAATAACCTTGATTTTAGCAACCATGTTGGCACGTACTTCACACCGCAAATCCTCCCGTGCAACTTTCCGTAACTGGGAATTGTTTCCATATACAGGGGTACAGTATTGTCATCGACACCCCTAGGTTTGCTAACGCCGAAAACCCGTAAGAACGGGTCTTCCGCTCATCAAAGCGAGCTTCGAAATCTTCCCAAAAGGGATCCTCCTCCTCGCATTCTTCTTCATCTTCATTTATTCGTCGTCTTCTTCTTTATCCAAAAACGTCGGATCCGCGTATTTTTCTTCATTCCTGAGACCGGCAAAAATGGTCTCGAATCGAGCATCCTACTCGCCTTCCTTCGAGTTCGAATACATCATTGTAGGTATTATTTTCTTTGTTTTTCCCCAACCAACAACTTGAGGGGGAAACGGTATAGCAGAGTTAAACCCTACACGTCGAGAATCTTCAAGAAGATCGGGGTGGTTTCTCCCTCTTCCCCCACCGGCAACGCCACCTACTAAGATTTCGGTTTCAGGGAACACTACACTTCGATTTTCATCAGAATTGGGTTGTTTTGGGGTACCCATAACTTTCATGAGCTTCCATAACTCGCCAACGTGTTCTCAATTACATCTAACCTTGCATTTGTCACGTCCATCGTTGCGTCTACTCTCTTGCTCGCCATAGCTGTTCTTAAAATTTTTGTACCCATCGTAGGAAAACAAATTCTCTCCATGAATTCGACTTTGCTCTTACACCAATTTAATATAATGGATCAGCGGAAGCAACCGTTTAACACAAAAATCAATAACTTTAATCAAATTTCTCTCCTTTATTTAATTAAAATCACTCAAACATAAACCCAAAGAACCGATCTCTCTCTCTCACACAAAAACCACCACTAAAACTCTAAAACCAACTCTCCCTAAATAAGGAGTTAACACAAATCACTCCTCAAATCAAGCAACTAAATGATCCTACCAAATCTAAATAGCTAAGAATTTAAACTAATACTTAAAATAGGGAAATGCTAATAATTGTTGGAGAGAGAGAAGCCACAGACACACAGGTAAAGACAACCGAAACAGAACATATCAATAGATTCAATACCAGGTAGAAATATTCAATCAAACATCGAATTTGTTAGTGAGTTTCTAAATGAGCTGGATATCAAGAAAAGAGGTGGAAATGTGGTCCTAAAAGTGGATATATCACAAGGTTTTAACACTCTTGACTGGGTTTTCTACTAGAGGTTCTTAAAACGTTTGGGTTCAGAGACTTGGTACATATGGACACATATTGTATTCTATTCAGTGCAAATATCTCTATTATAGTGAATGGTGGGTTCTCGCTACTTTAAAGATCCTAGAGGTTTGAGACAAGGAGACACCCTCCCCCCCCCCCCCCCCCCCCCCCTTCTTTTTGCCTTTATTGAGGAGGTCTTGGGCATTGGTCTACACTGGTTGAAAGATCATACTGGAGTTCAAGCTATGTCTACGCAGAAAGGTACTCTATGTTCTCCCTACCTGTTCTTTGCTGATGATATTATGATTTTTTGTTAATGGAAACATTAAAGGTTTAAGGTTAATAAAATCTCTTCTAGACCACTATCATCAACTGGCTGCTGGTCAGTGGATCAATAAGACAAAAGGTAAGATGTTTTTGAGTTTTATGACTGAGATAAGGAACACCGAAGATCATGGTGAAAAATTTGTTTGATATAACCCAGGGAGATCTGCCTGGGTTAAGGGTAAGGTGAAGAACTCACAAAAGTGCTTGTAGATAAAATCAAGAAAAGGGCCAATAACTACGTTGGTCATCTTCTCTCTTTTCAAGGCAAAATTGTGCTTGCAAAATCTGTGTTAAGCAGCATTCTTATTTATAATATGGCTGTGTACAAATGGCCTCTTTCTATCATCATGGAATGTGAAACTGCAATTAGAAACTTCATCTGGACAGGCAACCATTCTAAGCACAAGAGCACCACTGTCTCTTAGGAAAATGTTGTAAGACATTAAAGGAAGGGGGACAGGGTTTGAGAAAAGTCAAGGATGTCAGCCTTGCTATGCAGATGAAAGTAGTTTGGCCCATAAATCAAAACAGAGCTTTGAATAATTATATGATAGCTAAGTTTTTCAACCTCTTTGGTGAAATCATAAGCCACAATAAAAAAAGCTATGTATGGGGTGGCATCAAAGAGGGCATATTTGGAAGCAAAGAAACACTCTGTTTGGTCTATTGCTGATGGTACTCAAATTAACATATGGCAGGATACATGGCTTTAGAATCTCATATCTCTGAGTTAGTTATTGGGTCTAATTCTTTGAGCAACCATAAAACTTTAGTGTGTGATAGATCAGGACTCGTGGGTCGTCTACCCATGAGGCCACACAACTTCTACTTTCTCTTTATATTGATGTTAGGAACTCTTTTGCTTTTTAGTTCTCTTGTTACAGTTTGGGGAAAATCTTTGGAAATACTAGAATTTGCAATTGAGAGATTTAGCTTATTTTAGAGTGTGATTTAGCTTCTGCAACAACGTAGTTTTTAACAAATTGGTACCAGAGCAAGCAAGATTTTGTGGATTTTTCTTTTTCTTTTTTGCTACAGTGGTTTTCGGTGTTGCTACAGTGATTTCTGCGGGGGGGGGGGTTCTTTTACGATGAATAATGGGGAAGAAAACACCAAAGAAAATGGTAGAAGCGTCTACCCAGTTACTTATGGAGTCTAACAAAGAGCTCACAAAATCAAACAAGATGATGTCTAAGCAACTTGAAGTGATGCTTGCCAACTTGTGTGCCCTAGCGGGTTTCGATAGTGACGGAAGATTTGCCGACGCTATTGAAGATGAAGTAGAAATAGGAGAGAAGAAAATTATCGAAAAAGTGAGGTTAGAGGCGGGAGTTGTGATGGAAGATTCAAAGAAATTCGATGGAGATGGCTTGGAGATGAAACATCACGAAGAGACGACGGAGAGAGAGGTTCACCGTGCAATTAATCTAATAGGTGGGAAAGATGGAGACGTGTCGAAAAGTTTTCGGTCAAAGTCCGACGAGGAGGTTGCGACATTGATGCGAGAGGTTCACGTGATCAATGATTTCCAATTATTAGGAAGCCCAACCCCAATCCAAACCCTTGTCAAGAATTTGAAAAACGATCGAAAGGGAATTGATTACATCGCCAACGACGGAGGAAGGATCACCGGTGACTAAGGTGGCCAGAATCCAGGAGAGAGAGATCCCCATCGCCGCTAAGTTCCGCGGAAGTCGCAAAATTAAGGGCGAAACGAACCAAGGATTTTTTTGGAGAAGACGTGGGCATGCCACATGTGTATGGCATGCTAGGCATGGGCATGCCACGACATGGGCCATGTACGAGTAAGGGCATCGGGTAGGATATGCAGGGCACAGGGAAGAGTGTGATGGGCACGGGTCAGGGGATGCTTGCAGCATGGCAGGGCACGGGTCAGAGCGCGACAGGCACGGGGACGGTGGCAATGGGCACCGAGCAGGGCATGCCTTTGAGTGGCACGGGCATGTCACTACAACAACTTACAAAACCAAAAGATTCGGATCATGATAGCATCAAGAAAGGGGAGTCATTGACCCACGAACTCGACGCGAGCACGACACAGGCACCCTTGGATGTCGACCCGACGCTAACTGGGGGTTATCGTAGCCGATTAGAAGCGAGCACATATGAAGCGGAGGGATCACGGGTTCCAACCAGGTCGATGACGGACATGGTTGATAAAAATCCGACGAAGAAGTCGGAGAAGAAAACAAAACAGTGGGAGATTGCTCGCAAAGCGAGTAAGGAGAGGGCAATTAGTTTTGGCGATATACAGGAACACATTTGGGAACCAGGAGGGAGTAATTTCTCAGAGCCGGGTGTACCGAACACAGTTCCGTATGTTGACCCTTATTGGATAGAGATTTTAGTTCTTTCTTTCGACTTTGTGGATCCATTTTGGCAAGAGATGGAGGTTCGTTCAAGTATGGAGGTAAAAATAATTTTGGGGAATCTAAATAATGTTACCAACAAGGTTTTTGGCAAAGTATTTTATTCCACATGCAGAGTTATTGGGTACGACAAGTACTATGGACGGATTCACAATCGTTTTATTCTCGGAGGTTCCTCTTTCGAGTTCAAGATCGTGTTTTGTTATACAACAAGAATTAATGGGTACGAAAAATATCGTAGAAGAATTTACAGTTGTCGTATACTCAGGGTTATTCCTTCTGTCTTCAAAATTCGAGGCCAAATTTTTCTCGTAGATTTTATCGCCAGAGGTCGAGGTCGAACTCTTCTTAAACGGGGAGAGTTTATAGGAATCGTGGTCGTATCCACGACCACGAGTAGCAGGTTAACAGATCATGCCTCGTGGGTGGCAAGTCGTTCGAATGAGTTAGAAGAAAGTCAAGCCAAAAGTTTTGTTGTCGATTCTAGGCAAAAATTGGGAAGTCGTTCGCACGGATAGATCCGACATTTTACGATGATTATATGCAACTACAGAATTCGAGGTCGAATTCTTCTTAGGAGGGGAGAGTTAATAGATCATGCCTCCTACCCACGAGGCCACGTACCTTCTACTTTCTATTTATATTGATGTTAGGAGTTCTTTTATTTTTTAGTTCTCTTGTTAGAGTTTGGGGTAAAACTCTAGAAACCCTAGAATTTGCAATTGAGAGATTTAGCTTATTTTAGAGTGTGATTTAACTTCCGCAACAACGTAGTTTTTAACAATGTGACTGCTGGAGAACGACCAATAGCATATAGAAAATGTTCCAGGTAGACTGCTTCAACAGATTGGGGTTGATCTCACTAACATATTTGTCAATGTTACAGATACGGATCACTGCCTTTTTAAACCTAATCTGCAAGGTAATTTCTCTGTGAAAATTGCTCGTGAGACTATCGGGACAAAAAGAAACCCTGCTGGTGGAAATACATTTTATGGAAACAAAACTCTTACCCAAGACAAAATAACCTAGCCGCGAGGATCTTTAATTATATTGCTCCAACGGAAAACAGGATTCAGAAACAAGGTACACCCTTGTTTCAAGATGCTATTTTTGTAACTTACACGTACTATCCACATGTTTTCAACTAGTGATATTCTGATTGCTACCAGTCAACCTCTTCTTCACACTCACCAATGCCAATATTCTTCCCTCAAACAGATGGGGGTCGGTCAAGAATCCCATTTGTTCGTTGTGCAATGTCACGTATTGACTGTCTATACTAAGTTCACTGGTGAAACTAACTTGGATGTTCATTCACTGGGTCAAACTCAGTTCTACTTAGTTGACAGGGCCGAACTTGGTTGGAACTGGATCAATACTTACTTGTTGAGCAAAACTGGTTCATTCTGGGTTGGAACAGGATCAAATTGGCTAAACTATGTTAATACTTAGTCAACTAGGTAAAACATGGTCAAATTGGGTTGAAATTGGTTTAGTGGGTGACATGGCTTAGAAAAATTTAAGCAATGCACATGTGTATGTTTTTAACACCATAACATGGCTCTAATAAAAGAAAACCAACTTGCTAAATACTGATGCAGTAACTTCTTTTTCTCCAGAGCACCCACGAACAAGCTGGTAATTTGTTGTTCAGTGTTGCAAAATTGATTGTATGGAAGGTGCAGAGTCACATACTTGAGTGGCTTGGGTTTTGATAAAAGCCATAAACCATAAACCCTAAACCCTAAACCCTAAAACTTCTTTTACTACAGAATTTACTATTTAGTAACTTCAGCAAAATTTTAGAGAACACACATATTCTAACAAAATTTGTTATAGATGCGTACAAACTATGAGATGAAAGATGTATTAGGGCATTGCATACAATATACTACGAATATTCTAAGAAACGAGCAGAATACGATCACAGCCTAACTCAACACCAGATATGGATTTGGGCTTCTGTAAAAGATAATATAAAGCTCGATGAGGAGGAAACATCAAGTATTTCAGTGATTTTCATAAGATTTCTCAAGAAATCACAAAGAACAGGGGGGAATAGGAACAACTGAAATTAATCAGACAATAAAAACTTAAGATCTGATTATGAAACATATTTCATTGTTAAGAGTGGCCATAAAAAGTGGTACCAGATCCAGATTTAGGGAGACACACGATAAAATAAAAAGATACATTCTACTGACCAAGTACCAACAGCGTAGTTGGTAGTGGCCACTACCATAGAGACGGTGACCTTTAGGTTGAGAAATTTTCAAAAACTCATCAAACCTACCGTAGAGAGGCTCCTTTGCGCTACGAGCTGAAAAAAGGCTGTCTGTTTTGACTGAAGTATTTTCAATTCCAAAAATACCTTTTTCATAACTGCCTATAATCACACACGCAATGCATGTAAGGCTATTCTCGTCTCTCTTATCCCCATCTTTAAGCCTCTTCTCTCATTCATAACTGCATTCTATTTCATCCTAATTAATTTTCCTGATCTAACCCTCTACTCCTCCCTGTAAACCCACTAACTTCACGGCTTCACTTGATTCACATCACCCCGACTCCAAATTTCAAACCTTAGGATTTCGATCTTTGCAATTTAAAATATATGTTCTCTATCTCTGGATTTAAGATATGCTTGCCAAACTTCTAATGGGAAGGCAATTTATCATGGATTTTTTCATTCATCTGCATAGAGGATTTTTAGGGTTCGTGGTTTATAGAAAAAATTAGAAGTGAAGAAATTACATAAGGGGATTTAAGGCCCATGGTCTGTAGGGGTTAAAATAGGTGCAGATATGATACCAGTGGGAATTGGGGATCATGGTGCATGGTGTATATTAGTGAAGTAACTGCCGAGTGTTAGGAACAAGTTCGGATGGGTCCCACCCAAACTGGGTTTGGGGTGGCCCACCGATTCCTAACCCTAGGAGAGAGTTTTTAGAGGTTTCTATATATACATCCCTATTAGGGTTATGTATCTGTAACTTCAAAAGTTCATTATAATAAAGGCTTCTCTTCTCTCTCTATATTGTGTATGATTGTGTGCATGTTTAGATAGTATTAGAGATAGCTTTTGTTCTCAACACGTTATCAGAGCGACTCAAAGAGCTATTGGATCAGTTTATTAGATATCTCTCTCTCTTATTAGGATTAATTCTTGTATTGCGGAGAGGTACGATTTCGACAAATCCTTGTTTTTGTCGTTTTGTATATGATTGATATCGCAGATCTGTAAATATACATGTTTTAGGTCTGATTTGGTGAAGAAAATGAGGCTTTTGGGCAATTTTTTTTAACATTTTTACCCTTTTCCAAGGGCTGTTTTCAGCAGAAATTTAGGGCTGTTTTTATACATAATTATACAGCGGTAGTATTTTTATTGTATATCCCGCGTTCCAACGATCGCGTGGGTATATCATGTTCACTGTGGAAGTGCCCAGTTCGCCGTGAAACTGACTGTGAAAACGGCCAAAAATCACGCCGAAAACGAAAAAACCCATCGACCGCTGACTTAGCGCTGACGTCACCCTAAGGTTTCACTAACGTCACGCTGACCCAAGCAGGCAGGACATGTGCCCCCACTGCTTACGTTATCAGAATTGTTGGGTGGGACCTACAATGCTGACGTGGCACTTACCCTTTACTGAGTCGGTGGTCCCACTGCTGACGTGGCCTAACCCCACCAGCTGACGTGGCCATGTCATGTGTCAGGCCACGTGGCATGGTAACATGTCACTTTGTTGACCCCACATGCCGACGTGTCACCCCGGACCCCACATGTTGACGTAGCTATACCACGTGTCATGCTAACGTGGCATACCGGGACCCACATGAGATGGCGTGGCTCTGACGTGTCAAGCCACATGTCATGAAGGCGTTTTGCCACGTGTCTGACTGACACAAGGACACGTCACCTGTCACGGCCCAGCCCGGGACCGCCTCAACAGTGCCCGGAGTGCAGCGGAATAAGGGACCGTGCGGCGTACACGGACGCGCGGTCGGCGTGTACCAGCCATCTTCACGGGCGCGGCGCCAGTGGCATACAGCCCACGGATGCTAGAGCGACATCCGGATAATCCTGGATACTCGTGAGGGGTCATCGAATATGCATTCGGTATAGGCAACAACGCTGAAGGTTCCCTCAATAATCCCTACAGCGTAATCTCTCGCAACGCGCGCGAGGTACGGAAAGCACACCTGTCCTGTAGCGGATCAGGGTAGCTCAATATGCCGGTTTCCACATAAGGGACTCATATCTCAAGGGGCGACGAGCCTGGACTAATTATATTGTCCATCTGTAAGGGGCGGTGCGTCTCGGATAGCCCGCGGGGCATAGCAGCGCCATATGAAGCCCTTTATTGAAAACCGGCCCGCATTGCGAGGCAATGTCCCCTAGCCTTCCCTAGGCCTAGGAGAACTCATAACTATCCCTTGTAGATAGTCCATGAGCCGGGGTCCTTGATGACCAAGCATTAAAGCTCTTTTAGTCATGGGGAGGATCGGACCAAGGTTCCTCCTTAATATAGCTACTAAGTGAATAGTCAAGTTCCAAAAGGAAACGTTAAAACATGAGACGAAGCGTACTGGACCTTTTCGCCCCCTTAACTGAATCCGATTGCGACGAAACTTGGCGTGCTGCTATATTAGGATATAGAGAACAAATACATTCGGACAGAACTCAAAACGCTCGGGTGGATTTGGCCGGCGTTCGGTAGGTCGTCACATCACCGGTCCTGAACCCTGTTCATAATCCGGTCCAGACTCGGTCCAGAACAAGGTCCAAACCGGATCCAGTCCAAGACCAGATCTGACCCAAACTTGACCAAACCCGATCCAGATCAAGTCTAACTCGGTCCAGACTCAGTCTGAACACCGATTCAGACCCAGATTTCGGATTTAAACCCGCTTCATCCCATCCATATCAGGTCTGACTCAATTTTTTTGAAAAAAAAAAACAGTTAAATTTTTTTTATTCCTGCTTTGACCTTTAGGAGGACCCTATTTTTGATTTTTTTTAGAAAAATATTTTTATAGGGTTAATAAACTACAGTTTTTCACTGGCCCTCTTATATTAGATATAAGTAAACGTTTTAACCTACCCAGTCTCTTACGAAAGCTAGTAGGGTTTTAAAACTCGGTATGCCCTTAGATACTAGTTATTCTAACCGAGGGTTAGAGATAACACGTAACAACGACTAATTAAGATACGTCATTCCTGAACTTTAATGTAATGTCTAGGACATTATTGAGCACTTAATCTCTAGTTGATCTAGTCTTGTTCCTAAAAACATGACTTCCTAGGAATCAGTTTTTTGCATCTAGGTGCAATTAGATGTTACCTAATAACATCTATAAGTATATATGACATTATAACACCCAGATATACTTCTAGATCGTTAGTTCCAAGATAGGATTTATCTACCTATCTGGGAAACTCAGCAAAATTCGGGGATAAAAGCACTCATCTGCTAAACATTTATTCGTAGCAAATAGGTCATTTGGCTAGAATATACAGACCTTATAAAACTATAAAGCTTAGAAAACTCTGAATAGTTAATTAAGGCCGCAACATCAAGTGGTTTTAAATACGCTGTCTTGACTAAGACCTATTAAAACGCACTTACTATGTTAAAATCAATTATTTACTAGGTAAATTAACGATTTAGCAGAATATCATGAGTATTAGAATATGAACCAGGTTCATACATTAATGTGATTTAGAATCAATTATTCATCCCCAATTTTCTAATTTACTATATGATATATGCATGAGAATGCTTATCTTTGAACTGCTACTGACTCAAGATTTACATATTGCATTTCAGATGGTTGCAAAACTCAAGAGTATTGATTACCCTCAGTTGCTGCTCGATGGCACCAATTATCTTACCTGATATAACAACGTTGAGCTCCAGTTGCGATCAATGGGAATTTCCCAGACCATTGTTCCCAACAACACCACTTTTGAAGCTTTTAAGGCTATGGCCATGTTAGTTATTCGCCTTCATCTTCAATTGGAGTTGAAGATGGAATATCTTCACAATGCTGATCCCCTAGACTTATGAGAGAATTTGCGACAACGCTTTGGTCAGCAGATCATTCGGTTGCCGAAATTGCTGACCCAATGGAACAACCTTCGGTTCCGTGACTTCAAGACTGAGGATGCGTATAACACGGCAGTCTAGAGAGTCACCTCACTACTCTTATTGAGTAAAGACAGTCACTCTTATTGAGTAAAGACAGTCTTCCAAAAAGAGATGACTCGGAAAACTATATCTACGTTTCATGTTTCCAATACTATTATTCAGAAAGAGTTTGCGAAAATGAACTTCAAGAATTATGCGGATCTGGTCCAGGCACTGCTCATTGCTGAGCAAGACAGACGATTAGTTATGAAGAATAACGAATTGTACCCGCCTCAAAGGATACCAGCGTCGGGGGCGCAGGAGATTAGGACTGCGGATCGTTGAAAGGGCAGGAACCGGAAGCCTCTGGGTCCTCAGAAGAATCAAGGATTCAAGAAGTTGGCTACGAGAAGAAAAATAAGAAGAAGAAGCTCAAAGAAACCAAATCACAGATCTGCATGTTTCAATTGTGGTGAAGACATACACTAGGCGCGGGACTATCAGGCACCTTGGATGGCCAAGGATGCTATTACTCAGTCTCACCACATGGCTGCCGAGATAAATTCTATGATAGTAGATTTGGCATCTACGAATTTTTTCGAGACTGACGCAGCAATGGACCAGACTCATGAGTAGTCAATAACACCTTCTCATAGGATGATTGATATCACATTTGAAAGCACATAGTAGTTTCTTTACTTGGTTATTAGTAGTAGATTTGTTTTATTAGTACTTTCCAGATTATGTTCAAAACATATTTGGTTGGCGTAGTTTAATAAGTGTTGTGACATACACTCAGTATCGCCATCTATGAGATCTTTATTTTTCTATTTATATGATAAATGTTACAATTATTGTTTGGCATAGTAGTTAATTATGTTGTATAATAGTTAATATGCTATATACAGGTTGCCCAAATTAATCTTTTCGCTCATCGAGCAATTTTCGATAATCGTATGAGTAGTGACAACTGTCTGGTTGACAGCGGTACCACGCATTCTATCCTACGAGATAAGAAATATTTTTCGTCTCTGATCCCACGCATTGGCGATGCCACAACTATCACTGGTTCGGCCAGCATGATAGAAGAAGCCACTGGCAGTGTCACGCTATTATTATCCAACGGTACGATACTAGGTATCAGTTCGCTTTATACGTGAGTAATTCCACAAGGAATTTACTCAGCTTTTGGGATATCCATGACAATGGATATCAGGTAGAAACTAGGGGAGCAAACCAAAACCAGGTTTTGTGTATCACTTTTACCACTCCCCAAGGTCAAAAAACGTATTGGAACGTTGTCCAACACACCCCTCATGGCTATATTCCACTTACATTCGGAATGTTGAGAACCACGCTATAACAATTTTTTCTCCGTTATACGAGAAAATATTCAAGTTATGGCACGATCATCTACGACATCCGAGATGATGAGGAAGATTATCAACAATACCTCCGGACATTCCTTGATTAGAGAAAAGATCTGTGTACTGCGAGACTGTCCTTGCAACGCCTGCTCTCAGGGTAAGCTTATTACCCACCCGTCCTAGCATAACCAAGGTGGAATCAGAGTCTCCAATCTTTCTCTAACACATCCATGGAGATATATGTGGGTCTATCTATCCACATAGTGTCCCATTTAGGTACTTTATGGTCATAATTGACGCATCTTTGAGATGGTCACACGTTTGCCTATTGTCGACTAGGAACATGGCGTTCACAAGACTTCTTACACATATTATTCGGTTACGGGCTCATTTCCCGGAATACCCAATCAAGTCGATACGACTTGACGGCGCATGTGAGTTTACCTCCCGCGCATTCAATGACTATTGTATTGCTAATGGGATAGATGTGGAACATCCAGTACCCCATATCCATACCTAGAATGGTATGGAGGAGAACCTAATCAAGGCCACTATTATTACGATCACAGCTTTTAACAACTGCTCGGGGTCATGCAATCATGCATACTGCAGCACTGATTAGGGTTTGTCTGAGCACAAATCATCAGTTTTCCCTAAAGCAACTAGTTACTGGGCTAAAACTCAATGGCACCCATTTGTGCACCTTCAAATTTGTCGTGCAAGTGTCGATTGCACCTCCACAACGCACGAAAATGGGCCCCCAGCGCCGCCTTGGTATCTGCGTAGGTTATGATTTACCATCTATCATTTGATACTTGGAACCCGCAACAGGAGATGTCTTTACTGCGAGATTAGCAGATTGTCACTTTGATGAGACGATTTTCCCAGTATTAAGGGGAGATATGATAGATAATGCCGCGAAAGTTCCCAAGTTAACATGGGAAACACCATTGTTGTCGTATCAGGATTCCGTTACTAAACAGAGTGATAGCAAAGTCCAACGAATACTTACAACAGGTCGCCAATGAACTACACAATGCGTTCAACGACGTTGCTAAAGTGACTAAGGGGCATGTACCTGCAAGTAATGCTCCTGCACGCTTGAAGGTTCCGAAAGAAAGTGTCGTGCCTCCCGCAAATGAATCAAAGGTCAAAATACCCCGTGAACGTCCTCCTAAGGACAGAGAACCAGCTTCGGGGAAGCGGCAGAAATTAGGATTAAATATGACTAATGGTGTAGTCGGTTCATCGAGGATGGAACCACCCATTGACATGGCTACTGTGGTTACGCGACCCGTTGATATATTACCAGGCATGCCAGATGTGGCACATATCTATGATAACAAAGAGATCTCGATCAATTATGTCTCTAATGGTACAACTTGGGATCGCTCAAAAGTAGTTGTCGACAACGTAATTACCTTCGCTGTTGCGCTCGCTATCGAGGATGACGATCTAGAACCCGTTACGGTTGACGAGTGTCGTAACCGTAAAGATTGGCTAGAGTGGGAATTTGTGATCCAAGCCAAGTTTAGCTTGCTAGCAAAACGCAAAGTATTCGAACAGATTGTCCGAAGGCATGATGCCATCAAACATGTCGGTTATAAATGGGTATTCGTACGAAAACGTAATGAACACAGAGAGGTAGTAAGATACAAGGCAAGACTAATTGCCCAAGGATTCTCACAAAGACCTGGCAACGATTACGATAAAACCTACTCTCTAGTTATAGATGTAGTTACCGCGTATTTATATGGGAAACTAGATACGGATATCTATATGAAGTTGCTCGAGGGGTATAAGCTTTCGAAAGCAATAAAGCCCGACACACGAGGTGTGTACGCAATAAAACTGGATAAGTCATTGAACGGCTTGAAGCAATCAGGGCTCATGTGGCATAATAGGTTGACTGAGTATTTGAAGGTCGGGGGCATTACAAATAATCTTATATGCCCATGAATTTTTACTAAGAGAACAGAAACTGGGTTGGCTATCATTGCAGTATACATTGATGATCTGAATATCATCAAAACTCCGGGGGAGATAACGAGTACCGCCGAATACCTTAAAGAATTCGAAATGAAAGACCTTGGGAAAACCAAGTACTATCTCAATATCTCAATTTGCAGATCGAACACCATGGTAGTGGCATACTCGTCCACCAGGCGACAGATACCGAACGGATCCTCAAACGATTCAGTATGGATGCAGCACACAATGTTAAGACGCCTATGGTAGTCCGCCACTTGGACGTGGACAAGGACACCTTCCGCCCTCCAGATGAGGAGGAGGAACTCTTAGGGTCCGAGGTGCCATATCTAGGAGTTATTGGTACTTTGTTATACCTAGTTGGGTGTACTAGACCCGACATCTTATTCGCGGTGCGCTGCTTGACTCGCCACAGTTCCGTTCCTACCCAAAGGAATTATAATGAGATCAAGCACATTCTGCGATACCTGAAAGGCACAATAGACTTGGGTCTATTCTACCCGAAAAGTGGTAAACGTAAAATTATAAGGTATGCCAACACAGGTTATTTGTCAGACCCGCATAAAGGCCAATCTCAGTCGGGCTATGCGTTCTTGTATGGTAATACTGTGATTTCATGATGATCAGTGAAATAGACGATGGTTGCTACATCTTCAAATCACGCATAGATTCTTGCACTTTACGAAGCTGACAGATAATGTTTTTAGTTACACTCTATGGTGAATCACATCAACAAAACTTGTGGATTAGATTATGTCAAGAATGACCCTATTAATTTATATGAAGACAATACTGCTTGCATCGCTCAAGTTAAAGGAGGTTTTATCAAGGGAGACATAACCAAGCATATTTCACCGAAGTTCTTCTCTACTCACGAATTACAGAAGGCGAATGAAATTGAAATTGTTGAAGTACGTTCAGCAAACAACTTAGCAAACAACTTAACAGACCTATTCACGAAGGCTCTTGCATACTCGACGTTCAAGAAATTGGTACACAGAATAGGCATGCAAAGTTTATATTCTTTGACGTCTCAAGGAGACACGTCTCTGGGAAATAGACGTCAGGGGTAGTAGTCTCCACCTGACGTGGGCATATGCGTGTTGTACTCTTTTTCCTGATAGCGAAATTTTTATCCCTGGGGTTTTATTAGCTAGAGGTTTTGATGAGGCAACGTTATACGCGCCCACCACCCATCTGTGACATAAGATTGTACTATTTCTTTGTCTAGCTTTTTGCTCACAGGGTTTTGCTAGAAGGAGATTTTAATGAGGTAGGTCGTCTAGATGTGGGACACCCCAAGGGGGAGTGTTAACAACAAGTTCAGATGGGTCCGACCTGAACTAAGTTTGGGGTGACCCACCAACTCCTAACCCTAGGGCCATGTTTGTTTTTTGGTCAAGGGTGAGAAGAGGTGTGATCTTTTTTAAACTTCTCACCTTTGACATGTTTGTTTTTTTTATAAAAGTAGGCATTCTCTCCATAAAAAATGAAAACTGGAAGTTTGGTTGGAAGTTTGGCCTACTTCCAACCTAAAAACTTCACACCCCCCCCACACACCCCCGTGAAGTTTTTTGGTTTCAAGTTTGGCTTTGACTGGTCGTTTCCCACCCTGCCAACGGTTTAAGTAGGGGTATTTTGGTCATTTCAAGCCCAAAAATATCAAATCTGCCAAATCATTAACCACCCCTACCTCCCCAAACTTGCCAAATCATAAACCAATGTTTAAAACAAAACAAAAAACAAAAAACCGACCAAAGCAAAACAACGCCTCCCTCGCAGCTCCTCCCTCGACCCTCTCTCCGTCCAACAGCGCCTCCCGAACAGTTCCTCCCTCTCCCTCGCAACACCCACCATCTTTCCACCCTCTTTCCCGATCTCCACCCTCTCTCCCAAACAGCGCCTCCCAAACAACTCCACCCTCTCTCCCAAACAACGCCTCCAACCACCCTCTCCCCCGTCCTCCAACAGCGCCTCCAACAATAGTATTTTACATTCTCTCTCTATGTTTATTTCTATGTTTATTTACAAATTACATTGCGATGAATTAAATGGTTGAATTGTGATGATTGTTGGGTTTTATTTAGAAATTGTGATTGGTTTGTTTGGTTGGTTTGTTGAATTGTGATGAATAAAATGTGACTTATAGGATGGATCAATATGATGATGAAACATTGGAATTAGAGGCCGTTGTTATGGCTGCAGCCATTGCAGTTAACCTTGTATTGTTGTTGGTTGAGGCTACCCAATATGATAGAATACCTTTTTGTCAATAAGAGGGAGCACAGGAATGCAAACTTACGTTGGTTGTATGATGAAAGTGATATTATCTGCCATAATATGTTGCGAATGAATAAGGCTTGCTTCATTAGTTTTTGCGATAGGCTGAGAGGGAAGGGTATGAGAGCTAGCAAACATTTAGATGTTGAAGAACAGGTGGCAATATTTTTGTTGATTGTAGGTCATGACACTAGGTTCAGGCACGCCCAAGCTTCAACCATGAGGTCATTGGAAACTATTTCCAAGTATTTTCATGTTGTTTTGAAGTATGTTTTGAGGTTGGGTAAAGACTTAATCAAACATGCAACTCCTGACTTGTCTCTTGCCAATAGAAACAATTATCATGCTTGGGCCAATACTAACTTCAAGGTATATATATTTACTTCAAGGTTGGGTTCATATTTTAAGTAGAAGTTGATGGCATGGTTTATTTTCTTTAGGATTGTGTTGGAGCAGTGGATGGCACATTCATCCCTGCAACAGTCCCCCTTGAAGATCAACCTAGGTATCGCACTAGGAAGGGGGATATAAAGCAGAATGTGCTTGTTGCTTGTTCCTTTGACACGAAAATAGCTTAGATATTTGTGGATGGGAAGGCTCAGCTCATGATAACAGGATCTTGAGAGCTGCAGTTAATGATGGCATGTATCCGTTTACAGTGCCTAGAGGTAAATGATAGTGTATTTATAATATTTTACTTGCAATTTTTGGTTTGCAATCTTAATATGCACAATTTAACTTATTTCAGATCATTACTACTTGGGGGATGATGGGTTTCCCCAAGCTCCTGGTTTTTTAGTTCCCTATCGAGGTGTACGTTATCACCTTAAGGAACATCGAGAGGGGAATAGTCCTCAGACTCTACAAGAGTTATACAATTATCGACACTCCCAGCTAAGGAACATCATTGAGCGTCTGTTTAGGGTCATGAAGAAACGTTTTTGCCTGTTTACGCACAGAACCCCATTATGATGTTGAAACTCAAACCAAGGTTATTGTTGCATGTTGTATCATTCATAACCATATCATAGAGGTAGATCCACATGACAACTTAGAAGACCCAAATGCAGAGGAAGATGAACATGGAGAAATGCCTCATGAAGAGATAGGATCATTAAGGGGAACTGAAGCATTGAGCAATTTTAGGGACCACCTGTGTGCAAACATGTGGCTTGAGTATGTCAACTCTGGTCACTATCATCCTGCCTGAGTCATCTATTTTGTACTATTTTTATTTGTTTGCTTACTACTCTTTTATTGCATCCTTTATTATGACTATGGTATGAGATCACTTTAATAAGTATGTTTGGTATGTCTCTTGTTTGATATTTATATTTTGGTTTTCACTATTGTTATGACTAAATATTATTGTTTAGTATATTATATGTCTCTAATGTATTTGATAGTGTATGTAGATTAACATGTTATTATGTGTTATGACATATTAGTGATTTATTATTTTGTAGGTGTGATGGCTAGGTATTATGTGGTTTTTGTAGGGCGTGTACCCGGAGTATATGAGACATGGGAGGAGACACACCCCCAGGTCTCAGGTTTTCGAGGAGCTGTTCATAGGAGAGTTAATTCAAGGGCAGAGGCTGATCGTTTGTTTGCTGCATTTATTGAGAAGGAGAGGCATGTTCAGGGGGGAGTAGCTCTGGAGGAGGAAGAAGCCCCACCAGTTGTTGAGGTCGAGGAAGCTGAAGACGTAGAGGATCTGGGTGGGATGGCTGTGAGGGATGTGTATGGTTGGATTTTCTGTGTTGTTTTAGCTTGTGTTGGAGTGGTGTGTTGCAAGGTAGGTAATAAGTGAGTATTTTCATTTTAGAGGTGTTGATCGACTGGTATTTTCCTATATGACTATGAGGAATGTTTTCCTCTATATTTGGTTTTATATGTATTTTTGATGTTTTTTTGGAGAACCTTCTAATTTGTGGTCAAATTAGATGGTCAAGCCAAACAGACTAGTGAGAAGTTGAAGTTAGAAGTCAGGATTTTAAGTACAAGTTCTAATCTTCAACCAAACGTACGCGAGTTTTTTTCAATCTTCTAACCTCAAAATTTCCTACCTCTTCTCACGCGAGTTTTTAGAGGCTTCTATATATATCCCTATTAGGCTATGTATCTGTAACCTTTACCAGTTCATCATAATAAAAGTTTTTCTTCTCTCTCTATATTGTGTATGATTGTGTGCATGCTTAGATAGTATTAGAGATCGCTTTTGTTCTCAACACTCAGATAAATATCATCAATATATTTAGAATATCGTTTGTGTCGGAAATGGCAACTGCCGAAATATTGGATCTATATGATATTTCAAACTTGTATCAAATGTAAACTACACAACAAAAGATTGCTAAGTAGGGTTGAAAGTTGAAACTATACTATCTCCATCATTTCGTATGTAATTGAAAGTGCTCTTAATTTTTAAGCTTCTGTATACATGTATCAACATATCACCCACAAAACGCAAACATTTTACGCTCTATATAGTCTATATATGCATAGAAAAAGTTATAACGGATAAACAAATTAACATGGGAAGATTGGTTTGTATGATGGAGAGTGTTGGCAAATTTGAACTCGTACTGTACTAATTATATGTATTTTACGACTCACTCATGATTGTTTACTATTTGTGTTCATTTCATAATAATTTCAAAAAATGCAGAACTAGTCAAGTACTTTAAGAAATAATTTCTCTTTTCAGACAAAACTCAGTAACATATAAAGCAATACTGTGCTTCAGATTTTCTGAATTAATCAAAATGTAGAAATGAGCGAGAAATACCTCATCACTTTGCTGAGGGATAAGCGGTAGCCCTCCTTTTGGAGGCTTCAAGACAAACTCCACCAAATCAAGAATGTTAGAGCTCCAAAACGGTGACTTTAGAAGAACTTTTTCTTGTATTACAGCATCACTTCTTGTCGAGCGCTTATGAAGATTTACCATGAGCATTTCTCCTTTAATAAGATCTATAAGAATTGCTATCTACACAAAAATATGACAAATTTGCACAAAATCAAACCCTGGAATAAATGAGAAGAATAATGATTATGACCATGTGAATTGGCAAAATATAGCTTACCATTGAAGAGGAGGTAGAACTAGTTATCAAAGCCTTTAAGATGTCAAACCTTTGATATGAAGGAATATCAGAAAGTACCTGGTGATATTGTTGTATTGCAAAGCGGTAAGAAATAAAGAAACAAAATAGTACTTATAAACCTAACTTTCTACATAGAGAAACTAAAAATAATCAACAAGGGTAGAATTTTAATATCAACAACTGTAACTTTAAAATTCGAGGTCGAATCCAATCCCACAAGCGAAAAAACTGTAGGAAGCAGCCCGGCAGCACTTCCGGTGCCAACAGCAGCCCGAACAACGTCACCATCTAACGCAGCAACCCAATCACAGGGCCTCACCAGCAGCACCAGTGAGCAACCCAACAACAATTCTAGCGTCGACAACACCCACAACAGTCATCAACACCTCTGGTGACCCGCAGCAGTTCTGGCAACCCTGAAAGCGCAATTTTGAGAGAGAGAGAGGAGAAAACGATAAAATCAGGGGTTCAAATAAATTATCAGCCTTAACGGGTCGGCCGAAGGCTTACACAGTTAAAACCAAAACATTAATTCCACCCCAAATCGCGATGAAACCGCCAAACACAAAAATTGATCCCTTACTGTTGCCACTTTGCCGATGGGTGAATCGCACGAATAGTGAGACCTCTAGCGAGTCTAACTCGTGGTTGTGGCATAGGATTGTTTGGACACAGAGCATAGCAGAGAAAAAAGTTACTGAGGTTATCAAGGATTGAGATTCCACGGAGAACCTGATTTCCGAGGAGGTGGTGTAGAGATTACATCTTAAACTAACTCCTCACCTCAAGCCTTTTGACATTCACTGGTTATCAAAGGCAATAGAGAAGAGGGCCAACAAGGAGTGCTTCTTGACCTACTTTATAGGTGACACGTACCAATATATAATATGGTCCGCGATTGGCGTCTGCCATCTCTTGCTAGGTTGACAATGGCAGTCTGACCGAGATAGTACTGACGATAGGCAGGCCAACATCTATACCCTTTTATGGTAGGGCCCATGGATTGCATTGACTCCGCTACCCCCATCTGAGGTTGCCGCAATATCAGCCTCGTTAAACAACAATATTATTGTTCATGCATGTTCACGTGGTATGGCTTGCGCCTTCGTCGGTACGCTTTCTGCCCCCATAACTCCTGTACCTTCTAGTTTATAGTCTATAATTGATGAATACAGTGACGTTTGTTATGAGGCTATCGAGGCTGAACTTCCCCCGTTGCAGGATATCCAGCATGCCATTGACGTAGTCCCCTGAGCATGCCGAGTTACAGAGGCAAGTGTCAAGAGTTATATGACAAATGGCTACTTAGGGAGAGTATGTTCCCGTGCGTCGTTCAAGCCTTACAAATGCTAAAAAAAGACAGAAGATGGCAAATTTGTTGTTGAAAGCAGGGAATTAGTCACAGTTAAGTATAGATTTCCTATTCCTCGATTGGATGACATGATGGACAATTTAAATGGGGCTCGGGTTTTCTCTAAACTCGACCTCCGCAATGGTTACCAACATATTCATATGTGACTAGGGAAGAGTGGAGGATAACTTTCAAGACCAAGGATGGTCTGTATGAATGAATAGTTATGCCATTTGGGTTGTCAAATGCGCCAGCTATGTTAATGAGACTACTGGAGGAGGTTCTGTGAGATTTTACCATGCAACAATGTGTGGTTGTCGACTTCAACGACATATTGATTTACAGTCGATCCGAAGAGCATATTGAACACGTGACAATAATCTTCCAGATCCTTTGATACAACTGCATATACCTACAGTTGAAGAAGTGTTCATCATGGTGGACTTTCTGGAGTTTATGGGTTATGTGGTTTCACAGGGAATCCGGGTCGAAGAAGTAAAGGTGTAGGCAATTCGGGACTGTCTGGTTCCGATTACTGTCACATGTTTGGAGTTTTCACGGGCTAGCCACGATTTATAGACGGGTTCATGACCCCTTTTACTAACCTCATTGACGATTTTCCGTTTGTGTGGTCTCCTTAGGCAACTAAGACATTGAAGGAGATCAAACATCGGATGACATCGGCGGCCATTTTGACACTACTAGATTTCACACAGTTATATTCGAGGTCGTGACAGACAGGTATTGAGTAATCTTATCAAAGGGGGGTCGACCGATAGCTTTCTTTACTTAGAAGCTTTCAAGTACACAGCTACAATACTCCACATATGATATTGAGCTCCTGACAGTTGTGAGAGCTCTCACACATTGGCGACACACCACAGAGAGTTCATCATTCAGCAGCAGATTACATCTTAAAGATAGGCCAAGTGTTACAAATTCCTTCAGAGCTATCACTTTCACGTTCAGCATTTCAAAGGAAAAGAGAACCGGGTTGCGGATGGTTTCAGTAGCAGAACGCATATCTTGGTAACTTTGCAGATGCTTATGATAGATAGGTCATGGTCATCCCTTCTAACCGTCTCGGGTATCACATATCGCGAGGCAACCTAAATCTTCAATAATTTAGAAAGTCCTATTTATTTTAGTCTATAATATTTTGCTCTATATTATTTCTATTTTTAGATAGATTTTATTTTAAAAAATTTAAGAATAAAGAAATTTCCTTAATAGGAGGGAGTATCTCTAGAATTAGAACATATGTTTTATAAAAGCCTAGGTTAGGGTTTATTTTCTTTGGCTGCTTTGTTGGAGTTTGTTTTAGATTTTATGAACCAATAAAGTTATTTTCAGATTATTAAATTAGGGATTTTTTAGAAGGAAAAAACCTAATTTGAACTTTTTAGTGATTTATTAATAAGAATTAGCACACTCAAAGCCTCCGCCGATTGGATCTTACTTCTTATTAAATTGATTTTCTTTTTCTTTTTCGTGTCTTCTTTGTCGATTTAAGATTTTTCAAGATATATTTTTTCCCAGAAATTTTTTGACGTGATTACTACGAACGCGAAAGCGAGATTCGTATGAAGATCACGTTGTATTTGAAAGTTAGAGAAAACTAGGGTTTCAACTAAACAAATCAACTTACTTTAATCAAAATCAACTGAGAAACAAGTAACCTAGACCTCCCCTTTTATAGAACACAAAAGGGGTTAGAATTAGGAACCCTAATTCTAATTGAAATGGAATTCTACTTAAATTGGGAAACTGCTAATAACTCACATTGGACCTCTCCAACAGAGCTTAAGATAAAGCATAAATTATAAAGCATTAATTAAACATAGGTCACACGGTGGGTAAACGATCCTATGAGGGATGTGTCACATCAAACCCTCCGTCTGAGAAGATTTCGTCCACGAAATCAAGGGGGCGGTGCGTCAAAGGACTCACGCACGTATGTAGTGTGCATCTCAGTCTCTTCGTCTTCATCCCGTAGAACGTGCACAAAATTTGTACGGTGGAACTCTTCCGCGGAATTTTTCGTACCCTGCGATTGTACTCGAGGTCTTTAAATCCCAATGTTGAAGAACGTCCAAAAATGAGAACAATATAATATGGTTCTCGAAACTTGGTAACAAACCCTCCCAAAATGGGTCAAAAAATTATAGGTCGGGGTCGAGCCCAACCTTTTGAGACTTAAAGTTCTGAGACGAGTTTCCTGACATGGGTGAGGTTTGGTTACATGCCAAAGTGGGGCTGGTAAGAAGTTCATTTGCATTGCGGGAGTAGTTGGTGAAATTTGGAGAGGCATGTGTTTAGCACATGTGGGAGATGGGTATGGTACACCTTGTTGTACTTGATCTCTTTCTCTTATTTCTTTTTCAAGTTCATCCTGCAACACGTGTTCTTCACTTCTCCCTCCTTTCTCTCTCAATCGCGACATCCTCTCCCTCTTTGAGCACTCCATGCCTTGACTGATGTATGTGTTGACCCTATCTCTTGTTTTTCTCAAGTTCTTTCCTCTTCGAGCAATCGCCAACTGTCGGTGTGGTCACCGGTGACTCCAAACAAGGCGACGTTACAATGGTCGTCATCGGCATCGTAGGCTTGAATTCAGTCATCATAGGTGAGAAAACAACCACAGTTGTTGGCGATGATGGTACCCCGTGTGATTGTACCCCGTGTACCTGGTTGTACCCAAACAAAACTTCTTTCTCTCTTCATCGCAAGAACTGAAACTGGACTTTCTTTGTTTATTGAACCTTGGCCGATTAGGGTTTTCACCCTAGTCCCAATTCTGGTGAGATTTACAACTAGAAGGCTCCACTGGAATTCGTGGTGAACTCTGGTAACTCCTTTGTTGCTAATCTTTGCGATATCACGAATTGTGACGGAGCTTTTTATCGCGGATTCGATGAAAATTTTGACACCGTTCGGCGCTGTTTTCGCTTGTGAAGTTGTTGTTGGTGATAGTAGGTCATTGACCGGACCTTCTAAGACGGTCGGCGTTTCTTTGCTCGCCATATCAAACATCGGAGTTTCCGATCTCATGTCACTATCAACGGGAAGACATAAAAACGGGGTTTCCGTTTTACCGGTCTTTGCGGTAGTGCCCCAATCTTCGGGATAATCGTCGTAAATAGGCGGTAAAATCGCCGTTGATTAGGGGGGCGGGAAAAAGGCTCCTCTACCCAAAGCCTCGACAATCTCTTCAAGCTTATCAAGATTATCCGATATCCTCGCTACATTGTCGGCGAGCATAGGTTTCTTCGTCGCGGGTATTCCACGAGGCATCTTTGTTCTTGAAACTAACTACACTGGATTCTAACGTAGCTCTAGTACCAATTGATGTAAACTGATTACGTGGAAGCCAATTATCAAGAAGAACACCACATTTATCAAAATGAATTAGGTTCCTGAGGAACCCTAATTTTATTAACTAGAACTCTTATTCTAAACAAAACTAACTTAACTGAATTAACTGTATTAACTAATAAACAAATAATCTAGACCTCCCCTTTTATAGAACACAAGGGGGGTTAGAATTAAGAACCCTAATTCTAATTGAAATAGAATTCTACTTAAATTGAGAAACTGCTAATAACTCGCATTGGACCTCTCCAACATAGCTTAAGGTAAAGCATAAAATATAAAGTATTAATTAAACATAAGTCACACGGTGGGTAGACGATCCTATGAGGGATGTGTCACATCATTTTTCTTCTCACCAAAAGTTTTGATGGCGGCTCAATATTTGCTTACAACAAGGTTGGATCCTATTGGAGTCACTAGAAAGGATTAATGCAATGCTAGAAAAGAAGGAAGCGACAGTTGGTAAAATTTTATTTCTTTTTGGTTAAGGGTCTGAAATTTCTCTTCAATATTTAATAATATTTGTGAGGTTCACCAGATCTACAGTATCAATTTGGTACAGCTCAATTATAGAAAATCATTTTCATTAAATAAAGAATTTCCTGCCATAAATGGAAATTGTCATCCCCGTGAAAGTGATTTTCAGGCAGCAAGACAAAACCTTATACCCCATAAGTAAACAATAATAAAAGCATTTTGAAGTTCTATAGCATCATTGCATCATGGTAAAATTGGAAATCATAAACTTTGCTTCTTAGGAACTCACCCTCTTCAAGGCAGCAAAAGCATTCTTCCTTAACACTACATCTGGCGCATAAATAATGACATTTATAATAGCCTGAAATGTTATGTTTGACTTTAGGCAAAATAAAAAAAATAAAAAATTGCCTCAAATAGTTGCAAGAAAAGTACCTGCAAAGCAGCAAAAAGACTTGGGATATAAATCGAACAGTCTGCAAACTCGCTACATTTTTCAGAGTTACTTTCGTCTATAATGCACAACAAGAGCTCAATGGCATGTCTTTTTAAGTTCCAAGGCAGATCCACGGAAGACAGAACATATTTTAGCATGTCTACTATTTGCCATCTTTTAATTTGACTACTTCGAAATTCAACCATGAGAGTTATTGACAAATCCTGTTTTGCGGCCTTTGCAATGTCGTCAGATATATAGCCCCAAATCACTACAACAAATACAAAAAGTTATGAATTAGAGTTATAAAAGGCGTTTAGCATAGCTAGAGAAAATAAAGGTGTACTCGAAATCAAGGTTGCTTATCATTAATCAAGCCTTGAGTCTGGCTTACGCTTTTTCAAACGAGGCGAGGCTTAAGCCTTTAAGGCACGACGCGAGCCTAAAGCTATACCTGCCTCATAAAGGTGAGTCGTAGCATTTTTAAAAAAGCTGTCTTGAACTCTCTTATAGGTGCAAAATTGTGATGATTTTCACATTCCATTGTTTAACCATATTTGCAGACTCCATGTTGTCGTCTCAAAGCGCATGGTTGAGTAAGACCTGATAATTTTGTTACGGATCTCAAAATGGTCCTTGCAAAGACACTTTAAACTTCCGCTCCTTTTACTGCACTAAAACAGTAACTACCTTATTACAATACTCCCGCTTCAAAATTGAAAGCTTGTCTCAGACCTCATAAACTCACCGCCAGATCCCTACTAAACACCTTCTACTCTGTAGTAAAATTCAGCTTCAACCTTCATCTGCTTGGCCTAAAGTAATAAGGGTTATTCATCACATATGAAACCTAGTGAGCCAATCTAAAGTCCCGCAAAGGTCATACTATCATGTGATCATGTCATTTTCTGGATGACATTATGCATAGCGTTGAGAGGCCAAACTTATTAACCAAGGTAAGGTCTAGCCAAACCGGTCACTGCCCCGCAAGATCCATATGACTTGACTTGGGTTTGGCTCCGAATCTCTTTAGTTGATGTATTGGCCTTCATCTTCCTTTAATGTTTCAGGGATCACTGCAAGGTTCTCATCAGCTAAATTACTCACACAAGTTGTTTTTTTCTTTTTAGAAGAAATTAGATACATTTCGCAAGCTAGTAAATCATCACTTCCAATTAGTTTGAGGGAGAGCAATAGAGCACACGTTCATAGCTTAAGAAGTCCATGAAATCCAGTATTAAATTAGTGGTGTTTTCCTCGCGAATTTAAATTTCATAGGTGTCATTCATTATGTTTAGAAAAATAAGAAAGATCTTCTACTTAATTAACATTTCAACTCGACAGGATTCTTTCAAGGAATCGGGATATTATCAACACAAAACAACAAAAATGTTCAAATATGATAATTAGCTAAGAAGTACAAACCTGCCAGAGCTGCTCCATGCCTGACAAGAGGAAACCAACTGATATAATCATAGTCTCCATCTACAACATGGGGGTCATAATATAATCAGAAAAAAGTCTTGGGCTTAGCAAGTATATGTACAACTATTAAGGTGGGTTAAGCAAAAAACCTTGCTATTACCTTTGAGGAAGATGCTACTTAATGACTCAACCTCGCATCCAGTGATGAGACCAGAATATGATAAATTGCAAAATGGAAAAAAGGATGAAAGTTGGGACACCATAGGAATGCAGCTCAAACCTCTATCCACCAGACTTGCAAAAACCTACATATTAAAAAAGAAATGTTAATCAAGGAAAAGAATTCCAAGGAAATGCCGTGAGGATTGGATAGGAATCATGTACCAAATAGACCATATCTTTTATTATTGAAGATGCAGGGCCATCGTATAAAAGGCCTCAACACTTGGGGAGTTTCTCCAAAACTCTAGAGAAAACTTTAAGAGACAAATAAAAGTGTGACCTTAATAAGATAATGAATATTACTAACCATGATCTGCAATACATATAAGCCAAGTATAGCACGAAGCTCTTTTTTTCTCCTGTCCTCCTACATAAATAAAGCAAAGTTAGATGGGGGTGGTAACAAATATTAAACACTAATGGAAGAAAGATAAAGAGAAAGGAGGGCATTTGGTCAAGATTCACAAACCAACTTTTGGCAAACTTCTTGAATGGAAGTGCCGATGTTCACTGCCAAGCCTATCAAATGCTCAACAACATCTTTATCTCCATCGTACGAATTTGATGATACGGACTTTACAACATTGAGGACTATCGGAATTGCTTCGCGTATTTGCTCCAAGTGACGCCTTTTGATTAGGACAAATACTAAAATCGATAGGTATTTATCACTACACTCTTCCAAAAGAAATATCAAACTACTTAAAAAACATTAAATATGTATGATATACAAGCACCACTAAGTGAAATAGAATTCGCAGAAATTTTATTCCTCGTATTTTGTCCCATAATACCTTTTGAAAGCCCACTCAGAAGAGGAAGAAAATAAGCAGGTGTCTCAAACATTTCAATAGGTGGATCCAAGGCCTGATCCAATGAAGAAACAAATAATAATAATATTATTATCTATAAAAGAAAGGGGACCTACAATTTATATGTAGAAATCGAAAAGATTTCACTGAAAAGAGATAGGAAAGAACGAATGTCACAACAAAAATATTAGGAGCAACTCCTTTCAGACAGAGATAGTTAGACCCCAAAGTTGTTATGAGAGATTTTAAATGCTGGGAGAAGTTTCAACGTAAGATTTACCCCTAATGTTAAGCGAGCTACGCTAATGACAGCTATTAAGGCTTCAATTCAAGATAGAGTGGATATTAGAAATCCTCCACAACATTAATAGCTCTTCAATTATAAGTTTTTATCCATACATTCTTAAGCATCATATAATGGATCAACGACTTAGTATTTTCACTTAATTGCTTCGCAAATGAGATTGTGATAGAGAAAATTACTAGGCAACAACAAAAGGCGGTCTAGGTAGATATTGTTTCTCTTGAACTTACTAAAGACCATGGTTCAAAAAGTCAGAGTCGGGACTGGGATCCCCACGGCCGATCTGGCTCCGAGTTGGATCGAGCGATCTGGCCCCGAGTTGGTATTTTTCAGCATAAAGTATTATATATGTATCTTAAGTTTTTATCTGTTCTTTTTACAACTCAAATAATCAATCCAAATACAATAATAAAGTTGGTCTAGTACAATCCATACCAAAGATACAAAGTACAATCTATACGAAAGATACAAATACAAAAATGATACAAACACACCACACCAAAATATTGAAACATCCACATTTGTATTCGTTTAATTTTGTGTCAAAACTAGTTCAAAGTGGTCTGTGTTTCAAGTACTCAGAAATTTCAAACACTAGAAATACGAGCTACATAATAAAACAACTAGATGATTGGATTACTCATTTGCTTAACCAAATCATTATGGACCTTGGCGATAAGGATGAACTCCCCCATGGTATTGTAAGATTCGGAATAACCGTCTCGAGGAATCGAAGATGAAGAAGTATTACCGTGTTGATAAGTAGTACTAGTACTATATTGCCCAGGCAGGTCGGCCTTACCTTAAGGCCCGCCTAAGGCCACCGAGAAAATGAAGACCCCAAAGTATTGTTATGCTATTAGGATTGATGAAAAAAAATAAAAAATACTATACCTTTAACAACTAAAAAGACTTAGCTTGATTGGTTTACACTAGATCATTATACTTGGAGGTCCCTAAATCAATTCTCCGTAGTAACAATTCCAAAAGAAATTGAAATATGAAGCCTCTCATAAACCATAAGAAATATATTTATGAAAAATGACATGCATTAAGTTAACTACAAAAGACCTAATTTTTTTAAATCCGCCTAAGGCCCCCAAAATGTCTAGGGACAGCCTTGTGCCTAGACTGCCCGTAAGAGCCGTAGTACCGTATAAGACTCATATCAAATAATATTAATATTACTTTGCTTTTAGAAGAAGAAAAAAATCATTTATTCTAAAATAAAATAGCCTAAAATAATAAAAACCAATAATAATTATATAAAAAATCAATGATCCACAGATCCGATCTGAGACAACTCACGGAAACTCGCCGGAGTTGAGGCGAGTTGTTTTGAGTTGTTCTGAATTACAGTTTTTGCGATTTTTTAGCCCAACTCGAACTGGATCAAACTAATCCCGAGGCAACCCGATCCAGTCCGAGTTTTCGAACCATGCTGAAGACATTGTACTAATTATCCTTCAATATCCCGCTCAATGGCATAATAACTGTGCATTTTTGCAGATACTGCAACATCTAACATCTCAAAGGAATGTCTAACAACACATCTCTTACGAAACATATAACGGGATTGAGTTAACAAATTACATACTATCTTTTCACTATCGCATAATGTAGATAAAGATAGTCAAATGAAATCATCCAAAAAAATACTGCACAAAACATAGACAAATCGTATTATCTAATAGACATTGCACGATCATTACCTGTTAGAAAATTAAAACGATAAAACTGTAATATAGCTTCCTGAAGTAAGTGATATAAGAGAGATATTGCGGCTGGAACGTAATTAGCATGCTGGAACTGGAAAGTAGAACAGCAGCAAAAATCTGGAAGTAACAGCAATAGATGAACAAGCTCGAGGCGTGGGTCGTACTCTCTTTAAGGAATAATTCAACCTACCCCGAGTACTGGTAGTTGGAACTGCCGAATCTCCTCCCATGATACAACGAGCAACAAAGTATACAGGAGTTCCTTCGTACCGGAGGAACAACGTACTGAACTTGCAGATTATCGAAACCGTTAAAAAGAGAAGGAGAGATCGATTTGTAAACAGGGAAGAGAACATAAATGATTCATTTTTTCTGTGTGTTTTGCATAGAGGAAACCAGATGAATTTATAGACTTATACTCAGCAATGGCTCTCAGAACTTTACTCGAAGGTGGGTGAGATATTTCCTCCAACGTTTGTATGTGGTTTCGATTTTCCCAGAGACCAGGCAAATTGAAATACTTAGGCGTTCGTAAGTATCCGTTATAGTGTACGCTGTTGGGTTTGTTTGGCCCAAAGTCAATAGACTTTTCTCCAAAATGAATAAGGAGAGCTTAGTATAAGCCCAAAGGGCCCACCTGGGCCTCCAGAGCTAGAAGAGCCAATTGCCCGAACTCGAGTCAGCCCGGCCCACCGGGCCGCCCGAGAGAGGTCCAAGTATGTCAAGGGTATAAAAGCCCCCTCACACACTCACACACATATACACTCTCTCTTAGTCACATGTTACAAATATATCATGCGAGTACTACATTATATGTTTAGTTTGACTATAGTTTACAAACAATGTGGGACTATATGTTTAGTTTGACTATAGTTTGACTATATGTTTAGTTTGACTATAGTTTGACTATATGTTTAGTTTTGTCAACACTTCATCTTACAACAGGTCAAATCGAGTAATTCGAGGATGGCTTCGCCACCGAGCGATTTGATGCCGAAAGGTAAACAAGCACGATCTAATACCAATAACACAAGATCAGAGCCTGAATTGAAGCTAGATAAAGGTGAATCTTCATGTTTAAGGATTGAAAATGGTGTGAGATTTCCCAATTTGAACGTAATCCATCAAATTAGGTATGCACGTCCTCAAATCCCTCTTAGCTATGTTGAAGTGCTGACAAAATCTCAAATGGGAGATGAGAGCAAGACTAAGGAGGTAGAAAGAGGGTTCCAGAGTTAAATCCTTCCAATTTCAGAGAAAGATTGGATTCTAAGGGTAAAACTAGATTGATCTATCATAAACCTGAATTCAGCCATGTTGAAGGAAGATATGTGATTAAATGCCCCAAAGAGGTTATTGAAGAAGGTATAGAGCTGTGGAAAGACACTATAGTTGGATGGTTTGTAGGTGCATATATTCCCTTCTACATTGTTATAGACAGAATTAGAGCAATCTGGGATATCAAAGGTTCCCTTTCCATTTCTTTGAGAAATTCAACCTTTTACTTACATTTGGGGATCAAAAGGAGAGAGATAAGGTGATGAAAGGAGGACCATGGCATGTGGGTGATAAATACATGCAAATTCAACAATGGACTCCATTTTCATCTATTGTTAATAGCATAATTGAAAGGATGCCAATATGGGTGAAGCTTTTAAACTTGCCAAAACATTGTTGGACCTCTAAAGCAATTGGTTACATAGCTAGTGTCATTGGGATTCCATTATGTGTAGATATGGCTACTGAGACTCATACCAGATGGAATTATGCAAGAGTATGTGTTGAAATCACCCAGGAATCCAATTTTCCTCAATCAGTTCTAGTGGATAGAGGGGATGGTGTATTGATTGAAGTGTTTATAGAATATTCATGGAGACCTACAAGCTGTACTAGATGCAAATCCTTTGGACATTACAAGCCTCACTGTACTCAACAAATGACCATTGAAAAGCCTAAAGAGAAGATACAACAAGTCTGGAGGAAAACCAAGGTTGTAACTGAAGTACCCCAACAGACTAATCAAGATGAAAATGCCTCTACAACAGACACTACTCAAGTGAGACCAATAGATGATGTTTGGGAAGAGGTACAAAGGAGGAACAAATACAGTTCTCAAAAATCAAATAACAAGAAACAACAACCAACAAAGGCAAATGCAGTAAGGGAATACCAAAACTCACCCCCAAAAAAGAGGTTAACAGAATATGACAAACTACAAGCCACACCCACTTCTGTACAATCTCTCACATCTAAAGAATCAAGGGAATGGAGTAGTACATCTCAATTAAGCAACACTGCAGACAGAAAAGAACCAGATAAACCACCAGATGGAGCAACAGAAAACCAGGGCATGGTCAGGATATCTAAACAATTAAAGGAAGCAGGAAAAAAGAAGCAAAAAGCAACATATAAAAAAAAAAAGACAGATTGAGCAAGAGACTACTAGAAGGGGGACAAATTAAAAAAAGGTTTTTTGATGACTAAAGCTCTCATTTGGAATGTCAGGGGGTTTAACAAACCTCAAATGCAAAGGGAGATTAGAACTAACATTAAAGTTAACAACTTGGCTATAGTAGGTCTAATTGAGAATAAAGTGAAAGCAGAGAATATTGAGAAGATTCACCACTCTATTGCAGCTACTTGGAGCAAACTCACTAATCATGATATGGTTGCCAATGGAAGGATTTTGCTGATGTGGAACACTGATATTCTGGATGTGCAACTTGTCTCCAAAACAGATCAGGCTATTTCATGTATCACCACCATCAAAGCTTCAAATAAGAGTTTTCTTCTATCATGTATATATGCATCAAACAGCTTTAGAGAAAGAGAAGAATTATGGAATTACTTGAGAAACTTAGGAGCTACACATTCACTGCCTTGGATTGTATCTGGCGACTTTAACTCAATTACTTACAATGAGGAGAAGAAAGGAGGAGAACCTGTTAGAGAAGCAGAAATATTACCCCTCATATCCATCATTAGTGAGTTACAACTTTCTGATTTGAAATGGAGAGGGAACCAGTTTACATGGACTAACTACCAGGCTGGACTTGATAGAATTTTCTCTAAGTTGGACAAAACTCTAGTTAACATGGATTGACTCAACATATTTCCTCTCTCTGAAGCTAATTGCATGCCTTTTGGGATATCTGACCATGCACCTATCTATATCGTTATTCAAAAAGAACTGCATAGACCTAAGGCCCCATTTAGATTTACCAACTTTTTGACATTACATCCAAGATTCATGGATGTTGTTAAAGGTTCCTGAGAGTGCAGAATTAAGGGAACCCCAATGTATGTACTAACTCAAAAGCTAAAGATCCTAAAGAGAGACCAGATCACATGGAAGAAGATTACATATGGGAATCTACACACTGGCATTGATAATGCAAGAAAGGAACTAGAATTAGTTCAAGAAGAGATTGCCATAATTCCTATCATTGATGAAAACATTATGAGAAGAGAAAAAGAGAATAGAAAGGTCCTCAACAATCTCCTACTTCAAGAAGAAATGGACATTAAGCATAAATCAAGGTGTCAATGGCTATCTTTAAGAGACTCTAATACCCATTTTTTTTCACCAATTCATGAAGGAAAGGAAGAGTAAGAACCATATCAACCAGATATACTATAGGGATGGGAGCCTAGCTGATACACCAGAAAGTATACAAGAAGAGGCAATGGACTTCTACAAGAAACTTCTTACAGATAATAGTATGAATCAAATTCAACAGATTAAATGCTCCAAAAAAATTCAGCTGAACAAGCTACAGATTTGATTGCAGAGTTCACAAAGGAGGAAATTAAAGACATGATTTTCAGTGAAAAAGATGATAGAGCTCCTGGGATTGATGGGTTCAATATGTTCTTTTATAAGAGCTGCTGGGAAACTGTTGGGGATGATGTGACTAAAGCTATCCTTAGCTTCTTCAGAAGATCTCAACTGCTCAAAGTGGTGAACATCACCATTCTTAAACTCATTCCCAAGACGCATAACCCTAATATATTTGCTGACTTTAAACCTATTTCACTTTGCAATGTAGTATACAAGTTTATCACTAAACTGATTGCTCTTAGAATGAGGAATATGATGGATGGCTTAATTGATCCTTGTCAATCTACATTTATAAAAGGTAGAGTGATTCAAGATAATATTTTGCTAGCACATGAGCTAACAAGAGGGTTTGAAAGAAGCCATGGAGCAGACATAATGATTTTGAAGATAGATATCCATAAAGCATTTGATTTTGTTAAATGGCCTTATCTTATTCAAGTTCTAAAGGCTATGGAGTTCCTACAGAGTTCATTAATTGGACTAGCATCTGCATTTCTACCCCAACATTCAAGCTGGATATTAATGGTTTGATTATGGGGCTCTTCAATAGTAGTAAGGGTATTTGACAAGGGGACCCTCTATCCCTCTATCTCTTTGTTATTGCCATACGAGCCCTTATAGAGATGTTGAACCAGGCTGCTAGAGAGAGTAAGATAGTTGTGTTCCCAAGCTGCAAAACAACTAGAATCTTACACTTACTCTTTGCAGATGATGTTTTGCTATGCCTTAAAGCTACTACTCATTCAACCACCAAAGTTAAAGAAATACTGGAGGATTTTGGATCAAGGTCTGGGTTGAGAACTAATCCTACAAAGAGTCTTCTCCAAATCCACAAACGATGAAACCAGAAGTTCTATTGGTGATATTCTTCATTTTGAAATAGGGAGCCTGCCAGTGAAGTACTTAGGATTGCCACTACTGGCCACAAAATAGTTAGAAAAAGATTGTGATCCCTGGTTACTAAATTTTTAAAGAAAATCCTAAACTGGAAAAACAGATTCCTATCTTATGGGGGGAGATTAGAGCCCATTAAAACTATCTTACAGAGTTATACAGTCTGTTGGGCAGCATACTTTGGGTTCCCTAAAAGTGTTCTTCATAGAATTGAAAGAATTTTCAAAGAATTTCTTTGGAATGGACTGGATCAATCTAAAGCTATATCAAGTGTTGCGTGGAAAGATATATGTGTGCCTAAAAATGAAGGAGGATTGGGGACCAAGAGACTTCAGGAGTTCAATGATGCCCTCATTATGAGATCTATCTAGAATCTTACTTCAGGAAAAGACACACTGTGGACTAGGTGGATCAAGCAGAAATATCTGAAGGATGAAACTTTTTGGTCAGTGCCTATGCCTCTTGATTGCTCTTGGGGGTGGAGATCAATGATGAAGAAAAGGGAAATAGCGTTGAAATCTTGTATTTACATTATTGGGAATGGAGAAAAAAATTAGCTTTTGGAATGATCCTTGGGTGGAAGGAGGTATATTATCACAAAGATATGGCAGAGTCAACATGATTCTTTCTAACATCCCAAGGAAAGCAACTGCTAGAGATATCATTCAAAATGGAGATTGGAGCATTCCACTTCTAGACATAGATCTAGAGACATGATAAACGTATGGCAAGATATTTCTGAGCTTTACAAACCTATTACTAATGAAGAGGATAGAGCATGCTGGAAACTTAACGCTAATGGAGCATTCACATCCATATCAACTTGGCAAGCTATCATGAAGAAGAAGGATAAAGTTAACTAGCATAGACTTGTTTGGGATAAAGATTGTGTTCCAAAACACTCATTCATTACTTGGCTAGGCATGAAGAATAGGCTGAAAACAAGGGATTTCTTAGTAAAAATTGGAAAACTTGAAGTATCATACTGCCCTTTTTGTGACTCTGAAGAGGAAAATAGGGATCATCTTTACTTCAACTGTCCATTCACAAAGCTTATTTGGTCTAAGGTTATTTCTAGCCTGGGGTACTCTAGAACTATAACTGGATGGGATGAAGAGACTCGGTGGATTATTAGAAAAGCAACTGTAGATCCTTCAAGGGGTAAGATACTCAAAATAGCCTTTTCAACTACAGTTTATCATGTGTGGCTAGAGAGAAATGCAAGACAATTCAAAAATGAATCCTTATCCACAGAAATATCTTTTTTGAAGCTTCATGCAAATGCAGAATTTCTAATCACAAATTCTTGTTTAGTCCTGCTTCTCACAATTTTATCAAAGACTGGGATCTTAATCCAATCATTAAACAGCCTAGATCTATCAAATGGGTGAATTGGAAATAAGATTTTGACCAAGATATCATACTCAATGTGGATGGTTGTATAACTCCTGACAGAAGATCTTTTGGTGGAATATTCAGTTTACCCAATGGTCTGCCTATCCTAGCTTTCAACATAAAATTTACAGAAGGAGACATTGGAGTCATTGAAATAAAGCCCTTGTGTGTGAAGGTCTGAGAATTGCAGAGAATTTGGGATTTCCTAGCCGTTGTTCCATTACTGATTCTACATATGCTGCAAAAGTACTTAAGAAAGAGTGTAGCTCTCCATAGAAATGCTTTGCTGATTTGAGATATGCTTCTAGAATCATGGATAATATGGAAAACTCTAATATAATGGCCAAAGTGAGAGAAGGTAATAAAGTTGCTGAGTATATTGCATCATCCATGGACATCATGGAAGACTATGTTTTCTTTCCTTGTACATTCCCTCAGCCTTTGATTAACTTGTGTACAGCTGATACTAACTGTAAATTGTATCCTAGATTGTAACTTTTGATCTTTTGAATACAATTCTGGTGGGGGTCTGCCTTAACCCCAGCTTCCCCCTAAAAAAAACAATGTGGGACTAAAACTGAAGGTAAAACTTGGGTTCTTTCTCTTTAACACTCTAAAAGAACAAAAGGCTAAAAGACAGAAGTTTTTATAAAGAGGTTTTTGAAGAAATAAGGACCAAGAGGTCATGGGTTCAAACCCAAGTAAATGTTTTATTTTGAAATATGTTTTATTGTTTTTGTAAAAACCAACATTACCTCACAGAGAATTGATAGCATATCTCTAGGATTACAAGTTGATACAAGACGGTCAATTAAGCATTCCGAAATCTCTCGACACTTGTCCGAAACACATCCTAACTTCGCAACCACTCCAGGCAAACGCAACGCAAGCACATCAACAACCATCTGCAAAGCACAGAGTCAACTAATTTCACATAATTAATATCAAGACTTAACAAAATGATAATTGTTCCCATTGTAGGTAGAAACAGAGGGATATAGAAGGACCTGGTTAAGCGAAGAGGAGGTAAGAAAGCGAAGAAGGTCGTGGAGAACCTGGACATTTTCGTCTTCTTCGGGATTAATTGAGTTGATACGTATTTGGTTAGGGACCGTATTATCGTCTTCTTCGGATTCAATTAAGTTGAGATTGTAAAACGAATCGAGAAATTCAACAAGGGAATTAACCGATTCTTGGGATTTTTCGACATTATCGGACAATATATACTGAAAGATAACATAATGATTATTATAATTTGAGTATAGTGGATTCAAAGAAAAACAATTATGTGAAAATAAATTAAGAATATGAAGTGATTCTCTTACTGTGGAGCATGTATTTAGGTTTTCGCGAAGGCGAATAACTTGAGGATTCACTGAGGAGAAATCAGTTAAGGTTACTGATGCTGACATCGTTGAGTTTTTGAAACTTGTATTTAGGGCAAAATATAATTAGGAGGGAAAGTGAGAGTTTTTTTTTTCCAGGAGAAATGCAAGAGAGGGAAAGGAGATCAATCAAGCCTTGAGGAGTCAGGGGTGCATCTCCAGAAGGGCCTCATTTTGGGCTTAAAATGCGGAACCCAGATTAGGCTAATCCTGTCCACCCACAATGGAGAGGATGTTGTCTTTTTAGAGACGGCTCAATACACCTACGCCGACGACTGGTCTAGCAAGTCGGGCTCAAAATGAAGGACCACTTGATACTCGCTGTCCACTTGAGGTTTCGGTGGGCCTATTGAACTCAAAATTAGTAACTGTTTAAGATGGTCTCTTTTATGCAGCAACAAGAGTTTTTCGTTCTTTTTTTCCTGATCTACTGCTAATAACTAGCATAGGTTATTTGGCTGATAAAAATGAACTAAGCAGGAGAATGGTTTGGACAAGGTACAGTGTCGACGGGTCCAACCTGCACATGTTGGGAATTTGGGCTTAACGGCTCAATCTTGGGACGTATGTCCATGTTGGTCAAGAAAAAACTAACGAAAGCCTTAATAACTTGGATCGATTGGGCTTAACTTACAGGATTACTACTAGTTCTCTAGTTAAAGGCAGTTAATTTATTTATTATTTGCCGATTCTGAATGCTTGTTTTTTAATGCTCATGATGGCTATCCAAACTCGTCTTAAGATACTACTCTTCCGTCATTTTAACTAAGTCCTATCGAGATATAATTTTACAAAGTGCAGCCAAAATGAACTCGTTATATGATATCTAGTTGCATATTTTGAAAGATAACAATGCGGGAGCCGAATATTCTGATTGATTCAACTATGTGCTGCGGATTCCAGAGCACCAATTTATTCAAGTGCTTTTCTTTTTGCAAAAACATTGATCATACCATAATCTTGTTGCTCGCAATAATTGGAGCCCAGTGGCCAGATATCGCCATTTCCGATGCTCAGGGGACCTCCCGTGATCAGCTAAATGCTCCGACAACCCTGCAAACGTAATTACGATCTCTTTCGGGAGGGGGGGGGGGGGGGGGGGGACCTCTGATACACTAAAATCACTAACAGATCCTCACGTCATTGGATACTTTTGTACCCTCTCCTCATATGTCATTTCCCTGCTACATAATTTGGTACTTTTTACTTAATCTGGTAGACCCTCTCACTCCTTGCTCTTGGAGATTGTTGATGTCAATTCTTCGATTTGATTGGAGATGTACCACGTTTGGGTCCCACTAATACGTGTTTGTGGTCCAAAGATATACCTTATTTAATGGTGCAAATTGGGGACCATTTTGTGCTTTTGGTGCAAATTGGGGACCATTTTGTGGGTGGATTATAATTGGTGTTGGAAGATCAATTTTTTGGTCCACGGAAAAATTGGCATAATTTCATCAATTAATTATTTTACACTATATCAAATCAATATGATAATGCTTCAAGTACTCTCAAACTTGTCATTTTTATCACGATTAGCAATCTAGCCACATGGTTCATTTTTATCACGATTCGCACTCTAGTAGATTATTTAAAAAATATAACTATCTTATCTTGGCCAGGATCAACTTAATTACGAGACTCCGTGTATCTTGAGATCTTATACCTAAGTGGAGTAGAATCTAAGTTAACAATTACCTAATTACCGGAAATATGTTTATTCCTTAAATATTTTCCTTGTACCAAGCGTATCATAGCCCTTCATCCAAAATAAAAGCATAATCTAACAACTTTTTCTAGGGGATTATCTTGTAGTTGATTTGTATGTTTTCTAATTCTCAAATAGTTTCATGTAACAAACAGAGTTGAAGTTTGTGCATAAACCCTATATTAAATTTTGTTACCACTTATCTAAATTAAAAATATAATCGAACAACACTAAAACCTCTATAAGTTAATAGTCTCGAGACCAAAGAAAATCTATTAATTAAGCGGGGTTTATTGTCATACATTAATCTAATGGTATATAATCTTGTAAATTTTGCAGCGTAACAAGCGGAGTCCTAGTTTGTGTAGAAAATGTTATATTAATGTTGGCCCTAATCCAAATTCATAACACAATCTAACAACTTTCCAATGGATTGTCTTATTATTGATTTCTACAAAGGAACACAGTCAAAGCTTAAAAAAATTTGCTGGACAATTGATTAGTCCTTGGTCATAAAGGTTCAAGTGCAACCCTTCCAACTTTACAAAAATGGACTTTCCCGAGTTACCATCGCTACTCAATCTTGCTCTCGATACCAAAACATTATGATTGTTCCATCGCCATCGGTCTATTATTTCTCTCATTTCATAAAGCATATGATATACTCTATTAAGATGGTAAATGAAAGAAGACCAGTCGACTTCACGCCATTATCTATCATTTCGGTGGGTTTGTTTTGTATCCATTGTTAGTATCGTTGTCAATGGTAATGACTAAATCCGTAACCCAGTCCGATCCAGTCCATTAGTAAAGGTATATGATTAGTTTTTTAGATCTATTAGAAAACCTGGTCCGTTAAGGTCTAGTTCTATAAGTTATTAGATTTGATAAGAATCCACCTCAATCCGATCTGCTAAATATCTTATCTGTTAAATATATATATTAGGAGTGCTAATATTAACATTATTTTATAATAAAATAATGTTAATTTGTCTATGTATTATTTGAAATAGTAAACCATGACCCAAAATAGAGTATTAAAGTTTTAAATTTCCCCTTTTGTTTCTTGTAATGTCGTAAAGGCTCAAAAATAAAATCTTTAAGTGTAAATTTAGGTTTAGGGTTTTGCTTATAATGAGTTTTCGTAAAAAAAAAAAAATAAATTATATGTAACGATTCTTTAAGATTTTATCTCATTAGAAACGTAATTTTTTGTTAACGGATTAGTTCAGATCAGACCTAAGATCCACAGTTTAATGGTTCTATAGGATTCAGATCGGGTTAGGATCAAGAGTGTTTGTTAACGGATTAGAATAGAATCATAGTACTCCTCGTCATGTCCGGTCCATTGATAGCCTTAATTGTTAGTACCATTGTAGTATTTATTCCAAATCTCAATTATATTAAAGCGGCACGATAGACCAACACGGCAATAAGCACAAAAGTCGTAGACACTTGGCAATTTTTTCTTATTCAATGGACCCCAATAACGTTCACGAGCGTACCAAACATTGCGCTTTTGAAAAATAATACATCCAATTTGACATAAACAATTTTAGAAGACCAATAAAAACAAAAACGAGGAGATTGATGACCCAATTTTTAGGCCAAGGCCTGTGCGAAGGAGTGCTGGAGATGTTATAATTTGACTCCACATGGCAGATTCTAATTGGCTGGCCGGCTCGAACACACGACAAGAGTCTTGAAAATTAAAATCCTACGTGGAAAAAAGGACACGCGAAGACTCGTGATAGCAACAGAATGTCGAAAGTAACCCTGACAGTGCCGTATACTGTAGTGCTTTTAATGAGAATCACGAGTTGTATTAAGTTAGTTAGGAGTCAGATCCCTAAAATACCGATTTGGACCCTAAATATGAAGCAGAAACATATGTACTTTGGAGGGGTAGTAAGGTAGTTAAGTCTAAAAGGCCAAAAACAGAAGAGAAGCTTCGTTTTAGAAAAAACAGAAAAGAAGCAGGGACATTTTCGGAAGCTGTGAATTTATTCCGTCGGTCTGACGGTACTCTGATTCTGAGCTACAAAATCTAGGGACCACTCTAGACACTGACACGTGTATCATAAACAGTGATTCAGATCCAAACCAAACGAAACGGGGACCAATTTGCTTTATTATCTTCTACAGTAGTATTGTGTATAGTAGGGGACCGCACCCATTAGATTAGAGTGAAAGAGCGCGTGATTTAGTCGACGGCGCCACAGTCAAATTGTGCTCAGTTGGTCCCCGCCGAGCTAATCAAGATGCTCATCTCCACGTGTACGATCCTTATTCGTTTGTGCCGGCGCGTGCTACGATGTGGTCCCTACCAGTGGTCCTCGCTTCATAATACGACGCGTGTATGTGGTGAGAAAGATCAAAGATGAGGTTGTTTGTCCGCGAGTGATGGAGAACGAAGCGACGTATTTTCGATATTTTTGTTTTTGGGCCTCCCCTTGGGCTTTCTCGCGGGTATTTTTTTACTTGTCTTTCTTTGTTTTTGTCGTCGTTGTATACACGACTTTTATTTAGGCAACAACCGTTACCGGTTAATACCGGTTACCACCACAACCGACCTCCACTACATTCATTTCATGTCTTGTAGCTGCTGTTTACTTAAATCACCGGTGGTCTCTCTCTCTCTCTCTCACTTTTTTATGATCGTCACCGTTGAAAATCCTCACCTCCAAAGTCTCCATTTAATTCGGCGGCTTTTGCACTCTTCGGAAAACCAGTTATCGATTACGCATTTTGGAGTGTATGAAATGTCCCTCTCAAACTCATGTTGTATTTCTGAAACTCTACAAATATAAAACTCTCTTCTTCTTCTTCTTCTTCTCCTCCTCCTCCACTTTCTCTCTCTAAAATAGAACCAAGCCAACAACTCCTATGGTGATATAGTTGTTGTGGTGAAACAACAAAACGATGGCCTACAACAACCATAACATCACACACGAGATGGCTCTCCAACATTTCTCAGACCAACAACATCATCATCATCATTCAGCGATTCTGCCGATGATAGCAACAGAGTATCTCGGTCAATTATCATCTGACAACAACACTACTGGTAAACAACAACAGCAACACCATCAATTCAGCGGTGGCGATGGACCTACGTGGTTAAACAGTGCGGTAGTTAGGCAACAAAACCAATACGTAGACGGGAGTTTCCTGAATTTACAGACGAAATCATCAGACTCTCCAAACTCGAACCAGTGGCTCGCTCGGTCTATATTACAAAGGAACGCAAGTGATGTTGGTGGTGCTGGTAGTTCTGATGTACCTGTGTCGAGTGACTCCATGATCACTGGCTCGGCTGACTTGACAACACCAAATAATGACAGAAATAACCAAGTGGATTTAGTTGCAGAGAGTGGTGGTGCTGGGGATTGGCAGAGTACGAGATATAAATCGGAGATATTAGCTCATCCGTTGTACGAGCAGTTGCTTTCAGCTCATGTGGCCTGTTTACGCATTGCCACTCCTGTTGATCAGTTGCCTAGGATTGACGCACAGTTGGCGCAGTCTCAGCAAGTTGTTGCAAAGTATTCGAGTCTTGGACATGGGAATCAGCCACTTGTCAGTGACGAGAAGGAGCTTGATCGGTTTATGGTATGCTTCTTCTTCTCTTATGAATTTTGTTTCAAGCTTCATCATCCCATTTCAATGGAGGGGAAGATGATGTCAGACTTCTAACCACAACTCTACTCAATTCTAAACTCTTTCACTTCAAAACCACAGGTTTCCCATACAAATTCAATTCTGTGGATTTAGTCATTTTATTTGGGAAATTCTGTGGTTTTTGGAGAATAAGTGAAATTATAAATATAGGGGGAAACCGGAAATTCTTGACATTTGGGAAAATTGGGGGAAATTTGAGGGGTGTATGTGTCGTTAATATGAGGGCGATCCAGCCAGATGGGAGGAAATTTGATTGGCACACAGATTTATGTGCACGGTGACATACTTCTTTAACGCCAAGTCAAGAAAATTACAGTGCATAGGAAAATAATATATATAGGTACTGGGATGATACATCGCCACTTTTCTCATATCAGCTACTTGATTTCATACTATAAATATTGCTACATCATGTCAAATTTTTAGCCATGCCCGTGTCACGATTTCTATCTGCCATTATTGGCGAACATATAAACTAGTTGTTGAAGCTCAAAGCCAACGTGTTTCAAGTCCAATAACTACTGTTTCCATAGTTCTTACCATTTCTTGAGTTTCTACCTAGGTTCTAAGAAGTCTTTGAGATATAACGTTAATGCAGAATATGTCCACCATGTAGTATATATCGTCAAATATACTGTATGTTGTTAGGATATAATCGTCACGAGGGGAGCCTTTTTATGTACTTTGGAGTAACTAAAAGAGTGGTGTGTATCCGTTTTAATTTTTCTCCGCTTTGGAGTAAGATTTTCAACCGTCTGTTACCTCACCCATGGTTTTCTACCAATATTTTTGGAGGTTTCCATATAATTGTTTTTGTGATTGTTCTTCTTTTTAATTACTGCTTATTTTGTGTGCCGTTTTTGTTTGTTTGCTCAGTTTGTGCTTGTTGCTGTTATTTCGCATCATGATATCCTCCAATTACGGGCAAACACCATATAAATTGTTCTACTAGTGCCCATGGAATTTCACTATGAAAAGATCAGGATCTTAATGTCAATAATGTCATAAAACTTTGTGTTTTCTATTAAATACCTTGTTATTCCTCTCTCAACGTAATCTACTTGATTCCTAACCGAATTTGCTTCTAGATTGTATCCTAGAAGCAAGAGTCTTAATTTAGGTCAATTTCAGTATTTTGTCTAGTGCTAAAATCCAAAGAAAGAAGGCACATATTAATACGGTATTAGATCCTTAAATGCCTTTAGAAGCTTCAACTACTGGATGGATAACCTTAATTATTTCATAGAAAAAATTCACAGAAAAGATGTTAAGATTCTCCCAACAATTATTGTTAAATTATACTATAACTGAATGAATGCAACATTGGAGAACACTACACTATCTGAAATAAATTCAAGAAAACACTGACAACAATCATAGTTAGTGACGCGTTTGAAGGGTATGGGGTGCTGAAACTAACTACGAGTTTTAAATTTTGCATTAATGCTAGCACCCGTAAGATAGAAGACCAATAACCTTCTTTATAATTTCGTTTAAGTTTATTTCGCATATTTCTTCTTCTAATTTGATTCTCATTTTTTGTTGCAGACACATTATGTTCTATTGCTTTGTTCTTTTAAAGAGCAATTACAGCAGCATGTACGTGTCCATGCAATGGAAGCAGTGATGGCTTGTTGGGAACTTGAGCAATCTTTACAAGGCTTAACAGGTGAATCCTTGTTTTATGGTCCATTTATTTGCCGAGAGTCCTGTTGTTCTTTTACTTCATTCTATATTTGCGTTTTATTTTTATTTTTATGACATGGCCCTATCCTAATCACATTGTTTCTACGTGCGGGTCGTCTATCCAACAAAACCTCCGTCATACATGAAGGTAAGATGCAATTCAGTTTTTGCTCCAACTTCTATTATCTCTTTCGAGTCTAGTTAGCTATAGGTTACAATTAAAGGGAGCTGAGTTCAGATTTGGGATTTGAAGATATTCAAAAATATCAAACGCAGTGATGCACACGGGACACACATACATTTATTTTCTTATGGCTAGGTCTCATTCTCAAATCCTTTTCACGAACCAGCTGGATTCATTTGTTGACGTTCGCACGCTCCATGATGACTCTGTATACACACTTTCAAGCCTTTGTTCTCCTCCAAAGGAAGACACCTGTTTCATGCCAAACCTCCTTGCCCTTTCGTTGCTCCTTTGAAACTCAGTCTCTGTCCAAACCCACCTGGCTCAATCCATCTTCCGTAGGTGGTTACAATTCGACTCCTACAGAATAATGATTAATCCAATGGCTAAAGGTTATCCTGAGATTAGGACGTGTTAGCTATCATGCTATTGGAGTAGTTGATAATTAGATTATATCTTAGACTCCCTTTATTTAATAGGGGCTCTCTAAACTACTTCTATTCTTACTCATTGTGGGACTAAACTAGTATATGTGTAGATGCACACATATACTCCAACACATGCGTCATATAGATCTTACTGATATGTGCCAATTATCGTGTTCAGCCTATCTTCAGTATCTCAGAGTAATTTTCTGTGTATGTCATAACTTGAACTCCAGATGCATAGAGTTTTCAAATATATAGAATAAGACATGCATTTTCCTTGTTATGGAAAACAAAAGTTTTGTATGTCTTCCAAAAGATAATAGCAATGAGTAGAGGACCATTTTACATGCTACACCTTTTAAATTTTTTTTAAACCAGTATTACCTACTGAAAATCTATTAAAATTCATGTAATAAATTATTGACAAAAGTTAAGTTTCACAGCCATTAGCCCTGCCGCAGAGAAGTAAGTTCAGTAAAGTAGGAAGCATGGATATAGTTGAGGTGAGGCATCAGGCATCACTTTTTTGATTGAAGTAAACAATTGTGGGATTATTTGATACATGCACTCTCTATAGATTATTAGGAATTTAAAGTGCTTAATAAACTTACCAGTCCAGTCATGGGACAAACAGGTGTTTCTCCTGGTGAAGGCACAGGTGCGACAATGTCAGATGATGAAGATGACCAGGTAGATAGTGACACAAACTTGTATGATGGAAGCTTGGAAGGGTCGGACAATATGGGATTTGGTCCTCTGGTTCCAACTGAGAGTGAGAGGTCATTAATGGAGCGAGTGAGGCAAGAACTGAAGCATGAGCTCAAACAGGTAAAGACAAACTTGACACTTCATTGTTGCACTTGCACATACATGTATTCATGGGTTCTAATAATCCGACTGTGTTGGTTTAGGGTTACAAGGAGAAGATTGTGGACATTAGGGAAGAGATTCTGAGAAAGAGAAGAGCAGGCAAACTCCCAGGGGACACCACTTCCCTCTTAAAGGCTTGGTGGCAAACACATTCTAAGTGGCCATACCCAACAGTAAGTCCTCTTATATAGATGCTGGGCAAAATATTCTGCAACATTTCTGGAGACAGCATTCTCTGAACTTTCCAAAAAAATAAATTAATCTATATTCTTCTATAATAGGGTAACATCAGTTAATCAGCGGCTTATATGTCTACTCTTAGTAGTACTGAATACTCATTCTTAATCAGTAAATGATTGGCAAATTAAATTTGTCAAATGTCACAATGAATATGTTTTGAAATCTTCAGGTCCCTATCCATTCTATATTTTATTGGTATATGACCTATCATTCATTGTCACCGTATTGTCTACTTTTATATTTATAATGATGTTTCTTGTATGTCTATCGTTTCCACTAGAATTGAGATGTTTCATTTGATGGAGAATGTCCCCTTTACTTTTGTAAATGCTTTTTTGCTATATTTGATTTTCTATTATCCAAATTTTGGCAAGTTTATTAGTTAAGTATATTAAACTGACTCCTTGGCCAATTAAGCTATATGCTGTATTTTGTGGTTATGGTCCTGAATTTTATGACTAGGATAACTCTACCAATCCTTGTTCACGATATGTTTTTTGGTATGGTTTCAGGAAGATGACAAAGCAAAACTTGTGAAGGAGACAGGTTTGGCCTTAAAGCAAATCAATAACTGGTTCATCAACCAGAGAAAGAGAAACTGGCACAACAACCCTTCATCCTCAACAGTTCTGAAAAGCAAACGCAAAAGGTATGTTAAAACTCCACAGAATACTTAATCAAATTACTGATCATTTCAAAGGCATGGAACCAACTTATGTTTGAAAAAAGAAGTAATGCAGGTGACAACATTGGGGAACACTTTATGTAGATGCCAGCCGCATTCGGACTCAAACCAACCACGAAATCGCATTGTTAGACAAATTTAATATTAAAATACAGAGAAGTGCATAGAAGATGTTACCGAACGGGGTTGCACGGCAGTATGGGGACTTTTGAATGCATGTGGGTACATTGAGTTAGTAATATTATATATCCTTATGAGGGTCAAATTTGAGAATATAATTTTGGTATAGAACTCTCCTGTGTATATTTCCCTGCATTGGCGGATCCACGATATTAAAATTTTCTCTGTTCATGTATATGCAAATAAAGACAATTATAGGTTGTGGGTGTTTATAGTGTATTAATCTTTTGTATTATTATTTCCATGAGCTGAGCTGATAATATCAGTATACCACCATAACCAAATATCAGGAGATGCTTGTTCTGTTCGGTGTATATGTCCAGGAGGAAAAGAGGACTGAAAGCCTTACACTCTTCCTCGGCATTAGCTTACTTTGGTACTTTACGTGTATTAACTTGAAGCTATTCTGATATCTGTACTCATTGAGATCTGTAAATAAGGTGTTGATACTTGATCACAGTGAGGGAGTTACACTTAGTGATTTAACTCGCTCCCATAAACATTACTTGGTTTTCTTTACACTGTTTATAGAGTTATAGTTCCTTGTCCAGTTTGGGTGTAGTGGATGACCTAAAATTGAGATTTTCCTGTGTAAAATGTGATAGATACTAATACAAATGCCACTTTCACGATACTGTATTTTAATGGGATTTTTAAATAAATGCTAGTAGCAGAACAACAGGCCAAATTAAGAAGGCATCGACCGGGTGTAAACCAAGCAGGCCGTTCACCAGTGTTTAGAATAATAATTTACTAAACACCTTCTGCATAACAAAATTGAGTTTTATTCTGCACAACTAGAGGTTTTGAAAGTAGACAGGGATTTGAGTTAGTCGAAAGGAATGATCATGGAGATTTTGGTTAGATTGAGTTACCACTGCCTTGGCCAGGTCCCACGCTAGTTGCCGGTTATCCCTCAAAACGCTGAAATTTCAAACAATTGTCTGAAATTTTTTTTTTCCTGAACAAAGTACTACCAGCAATACAGATTCTTATGCCATAGTCATGTATAATCAACCGATATCATACCTGTGAACAATTGGTTTTGGATTGAAGCTGGCCGGCTTACACCCCAGTAACTTGGTAGTAAAAAGAAAGTAGGTGTATTGTAGTAAATTGAATAATCGAAATGTAAAATCAAACTAACTCAGAAATCAAAATCAAAATCAAAACAATCTTTGATTAACAAGAAAAAAAGGCCCGTAGGTTGTCTTTTACAAAAATCTATTTTGCAAATTTGGAATTTTGTTACATTCGATGGGAGTAAACTCAATTTTAAACCATAATTGAAAAGTCCGACACATTTAAATATCATGATTAACACAAAATCAGACTTTCAGAAAATGTTTCTATTGTACTTTTAATTACATGTACATGACTGGATCTTATGTGAAAAAAGAAGCTGCAGTGCTCACATAGAATGTTGCAGTTTTCAGGGAGGAGATCCTGGCGCATTTACAAGCAAGCTAGGGACACTTTAACTACACCCAGAGCTTTTATAGATGCTCAATAGTAGCAAAATTTTCTACCCTTTAGGCTCCCGAAAAAAAGAACATTCAATAAATACTTGACAGATGCTCATGAAATGCAGTAAGGTAAGCAAGCTCGGTGATCGCATTTCATTTATTTTTCATTTTAACATTACTCATCAGCCTAATGTATATTATCGCAGAAAATGTTTCAATCATCGCAGTGTCAGTATATCTTTACAAACAACCACAGAAATGTATCTTCACAACAACCCACAGAAAATGTATCTTCACTAACAACCCGCAGAAAATGATTTTTGGTGAAAAAAAGAAATGACTTAATGTGTGTTTTCTCAACCTGCTTGCACTGCACAAATGGAGTACTATATTTCTGCTTTCTGAATCCAGTTCTCCATTACTTTCTCTACATGGCAGTAAACTGCGCACAATCTACTATCCTCCCTAATACTGATTCTATCAGTGCCCCTGCGGAGTAAAGTTCACAATTAGATAAGGGTAACACTGGTTTGGGTTGACAAAGAAACATATAATCTCTATTAGCAGAACTTACAAACTTAAGGCAATCTTGCTAAAACGAAATCTGAACTAGGAAGGAATATACAGAAATGATGAAAGTCACCTTTATGACTGCGTATCAGTTGTAACTGCGTTAAACAGGCCTATCTCATCTTTATGAAATCTCTCCAGTGATCATTAATTTATAAATTCGTTGCTTCGTCAAGGACAAAAATACTAATCATCTTATATACATGCACAAGACTGCAAGACACAAGCAACAATAAGATAAGACTTGGAAACAAATAATATTTGGGTTTCTAAAACACGTTCCCTACCAACTAAGCAAGCTCTCCTTGGGTAAAACACAGTTATTTTCAACTCATGAAAAAATTATCAGGAAAGAAGACATTGGGGATTGGACAAGATTCCAAATAATGCTACTGAGATAATAGACATTTGGCAGTTGTCTCCCGGGAATAGGCTGTTTCTTATACTTATGTGCTAATAAACCATTTCGCAATCGTGAGGTGGGTCTGTAATAAGTGAAACACGGTAACAAAAGCAACAATTGCTTGCTACAAGTGTTGTTCTATATTTCGGGGGAGGATTCGTATACACTCAAAAACGCTACACTCAAGTCTCACTCATTAGGAACCACTCATCTAACTCTATTAAATGAGTGGTTGCTATAATAGAGGAGGTGGTAAATAGACAACTAGTTTATTACCTCGAAATTAGGTGTCACAAGAGAGAGACATTCTCTTTCTTCATGTGATTTAGTCTCTCTATCCTCATTCAAAATAGTTTGAAATCAGGCTCTCTCACTCTCCTCTCAGTCAATAACAATGGTGGAAGTGGTAAATTAAAGACTCTCCCCCTCTATCTCCCTCTCTCTCAAAACAAAATAAATTGAAGAACGTATTGATGCGAGAAAAACTCGGTCTTTAAATACCCCGCTCAAAGGGTAAGCGGGGGTCGAATCCATGGGAGTAAACGTATTAAAAATATAATTTCCTAATTAACTAATAAACGAATCTAAACTAATTTTGAGAAAGGGTTTTGATCTAAAACATAAATCTAAATTACTAACTTTCGGTACGATTATAAGGAAAAGAACCTAGTCTTTGGATCACCTCCGATTTAGTTTACTAAACGATATGAAAACGGTAGCTTCTTTGTGGGTGCCTAGTACGGCAATGAGTTTATTTTCCTGATCCAAGTCCAATGAAGATGAAATGATAACAGGAAGAGTCCTGTTAGGCCCGAGGAACCGATATCCTAGATTATCCGGAAGTACTTTAAGATTAGGCTTTGGTGGTGACACAATAGAAGGAAGTGGGGGGTTAGAAGACATAGGGAGTGACTCAAAATTGGGAGTATACCGATGAGGAGGAGTGTATGCAGGAGGATTATTTTCAAGAACAACTGAAATGTCTTTTAGGATTGACTCGTGAATACCAACGATGTCGTCCTCCAGACAATTTTCTAAGAGATCGTCCCTAGAATGTTCGGAGATAATGGTACCTATCATATTACACTCTTCAGTAGAATCCTGATATTGCCTTATGGCATTAAAAATGTTCAGTTCCAAGGTCATGTTACCGAATGTTCATTATTCCATTTCTACAATTGATTATAGCATTGGAAGTAGCTAGGAAAGGTCGACCTAAAATAATAGGGATTTGGCCATGGATATTCGAAATCGGTGGTGTATCAAGGACTGCAAAATCTACTGAAAAGTAAAATTCGTTCACCTTAATTATTACATCCTCAACAATACCCCTAGCAGTTTTGATAGATCTATCAGCGAGTTGAAGTTGTATCCTGGTGGGCTTAAGTTTGCCTAAATCGAGGTCCTCATAAACACAAAATGGAATAAAGTTTATACTAGCCCCAAGATCAAGGAGAGCCTGCTGGATGTAGTGTTTTCCTATTACTAAGGGAATGGTGGGACATCCTGGGTCCTTTTATTTAATTGGAATTTTAAATGGTAGGACATAGTTAACCTGTTCAACACTAAAGGAATTCTTCCTAACTCTGGTTCTACATTTCTTTGTACACAGTTCCTTAAGGAATTTAACATATGGCAGAACCTGGTCGATAGCGTCCAAGAGCGGAATGTTAATTCGTACTTGTTTAAATAACTCGAGAATATCTTTCAGGCCTTCATTCTTTTTGGCAGGAACAAGTCGGTTAGGGAATGGGGCCCTAGGCATATAAGGCTTGTCTACTAGGTCCGGTAGAGTTAGAACACGATGTGGCATAGATGCTAGATTGTCATGGGCTTTTTCCTGAGATTGGGGAACTAAATTGCTCTTAGTTGGCGGTATAGGGTCTGGTCGAGTTTCTATAGTTCTTTTATTCCAAAGGGTCATAACTACTTGAGCAGTTTCAATGTTCTCAAGTGAGCTCTGTTGAGTATGAACTTCAAAGGCGGCCCTCGGGTTAGCAATTGGTTGACTAGGGAATTTTCCATTTTCTCGTTCACTTAATTGGCTTGCTGTTTGTCCTATTTGGGTGTCTAGCTTCTGTGTAAAGGCTCACATTTTTGAAAGTTCCCTAGAATTTTATTAGGTAACCCCTCTAATCTCTGTTATAAACGGTTGGAGTGTGGATTCTAAACTAACTGGGTGGGCTTATTTGGTCGGGTATGTTTGATTCTGCTGATATGGTAGAGGATTATAACTGGATTGTCCTTGTGGTTGACTCCTCCAAGAAAATGCTGGGTTACTTTGCCAAGGAGATCTACCAAAATTATTTTGGTGTTGTCTCCTTTCATTATCCAAGATAGCATTAATGTGGTCCGGATTAGAATTAATTAACTCAGGGAGTTGCGGACACGCGTGTGCATAATGGGTCGGATCATTGCATAAATTGCAGACCCCAGGAATGGATGTTGGTTTAGGGGCCGCTACTTTCCATACGGCCATAACCTCGACTTTACGTGTAAGGGAGTCCAGTTGGACTTTTAATTCGAGGCTTTTAAGTAATTCAAGGATGCCTCCTTTTCTAATGGGCCTACGATCACGAGAAGTAAAGTCCCATTGCTGGGATGTCTCAGCGTATTTATCAAGAAATGCATATGCAGCAGTTTCATCCATATCTTGGAATTTTTCTGAGCTACGGGCTTCGATTGATTCACGGGTTGAAAGAGTTAACCCGTGCAGAAAGAATTGGATTAGTCTCTATTTCTCAAAACCATGATGGGGGTACCTTAACAATTTTTCCTTAAAACATTCCCATGCATCGTACAATTTTTCTCCGTCTTCTTGAAAAAAATCAGAGATATCACGTTTTAAAAGGTCAGTTTTTTTTATAGTGAAAAACTTGATTTTAAACTTCTGTTTAAGGGTGTCCCACTTGTCAATTGACTCAGATGGCAAAGAGTTCAACCAATGCTTTGCCTTGTCTTTTAGAGAGAATGGGAAAATGAGTAAATAGATGTACTCCATTGCTATGTCCTTACATCGAAACGTTTGGTATATAGACTCAAATTCATCGATATGCAAGTATGGGTCTTGGTTATCGATCCCATAAAAATATAGGATTAAGTTTAAAATTGCAGGCTTGATATCAATCTGGGTTGCCGTAATTACTGGCAACTTAATACATTTTGGCGAGTTTTCCGAAATGGGAGTAAAAAGCTCCCTTAGCGACTTGTCACCCATTGGTTCAGGAAAAAATTTGTTTTCAATTTCAAGGTCATATATGGCCTTAAGACCTTCCGGTTAAACTTGGTTAGCCTTATTAGCTGTTTTAGGAATTGGTGGTATATCAATGTGTTGCCTAATCCGATCGTACTTACTAATGAAATGAAATAAAATTGCAAAATTCAATGGGAATTTAAGCACACAATTTAAGATAAACACATCAACGGTTTTTAAATTTAAATTAACTAAGTCAATCATAATTTAGATGCAAATCAAACTGGATAGGTCAGGCTAGTGTGTGATTTCTAACACGAAAGCTTTACTATGCTAACAACAGTCTTAGTGTTTGAACATCAGTCCTCACGCCCGTGTGCCTCGCCTTATCGCACGCGTCTCACACGGAACGGTGACGCCGCTTAACAACTGATGGTTCGCAACGCTTGGCTGAAGTGGTTCCTATGAATCCATGTTGGTACCTCGGTCTGGTACCTCCTAATTCCTCTGGTGATGAAATCCCTTGGAAATCTTACTAATAGCTTTTTAAGTTTTAATTAAATTTAAAGGTCAGGACAGTTAGGAACGTGTGATACGAATTTCTTCGTATCCCTAGGTGGGAGGTTCCACTCGCTGGAGATTCCTTTGGGTAATGAAATCCCGCGGAAGAGCCCTAGCGGTTAAAAGCCTTTACTATGTTAAGCATGGAGCAACAATTGAAGCACGTTAACAGGTCAATTCAAACACAACAATTTTTTTAATTTAAGAGCAACGTGTATTTGAACAGTCCACACGACTTACTTTCCTAATGCCGGGGCGGAGCCGTGATGAACCCCTTTTATATGTCAAGTTTTAAGAGAGGACCAACCTACGGGAAGTGTTTCCCGGTGAAGCTGTGGCCACCCCTTCACTTAGGGGGCGAAAGATGGAGATGCCCCTTCACTTAGAAGACACAAGAAGGATTTAGAGAGAAACTTGTCAATAGATTTTGTAAATTTCTCACGATCTCTGAGTACCAATGATGGACACATAAAATGACCACTATTCCCCTATGACTTAATGTTTATTATTCTTAATTTTATTATTAAACATGACTTATAAAGCCAATTTTTATATTTCAGGTCACATAGAGCTCATTTACCAAATATGTGCAAATACCGGGATGTATAACTCAAATGATGAACTGTTGGAGAAGGATGTAGAGTTGTCAAACACAAGGGTCCCACATGGGGAGGTTACAATTTTGGAGGATAACTCTTGGAGGTTACAAATTTATGTAAGTTCATGGCATAAGTTATAAATCTAATATTAAATGTAAGGACCCTCTTCTTCATCTATAAAAGGGGAGGTGGTGAGCTCATAAGATCATCCAATTTTGAGAGAATCATTCTTGTAGAGTGCAAAAGAGTATTATTAGAGTAAGTTGGTACAAGTCTTGTAAGCATTTGGAGTATTTCATTTTGTAAGTCAATAAAATTCCTCTTTTTGTTGCTAGTTTATGTTCATTTCATTCTCATATCATGTAGGTTTTATAGTTGTTATAATGGTCGGCTAAGTCCTCACTAGGGGTGAAGATGGATCCGCCATAAGCGTATGATATCATGTAGTAGAATGTATTTTTCTCCAACACAATATGAACATATTATCACAAATCCCAAAACTATATTGTTGGAGACATTCATTATTATCTTATGATCTCTTTAAGTAGAGATATAGAAAGAGTTTTGTGATTCTCAAATGATATAGTAAAATTGTATTAATATTGTAATTTTCTAAGGTATGATCCTAATTAACATTTTATAGTTAGCATAGCTTTCATGGAATGTGTTTTTAGTACATACTTAGTTCATACAATATATTCTACTTGAGTTATAATTAATCATGGGATTACATGGACAAAAGGTCGAAGTTTGTTATTTCAATTAAGTGGAGAATTTAATATACGATACTATGTTGATATTGTATGTAAATGGTGGTAAAATCCGAAGCCCCTAGACCTTTATTCTTGATTAAAACCATATCATTGATTTTTACGGTTTTACAACCTTAAATTACTAAAACACAAGACCAAAACTAATTTCTAGTTCCTTTCGAAAGTGAACGATACTCTAATTTTTACCCATACTAAACACCAGATTTTAACCGTTATCAGCCAACTTTGTAATTATCCTGCAAAATAAGAGAAAAAAATAGTGATCTTATGACAACAAAAATATAAATTCAAATTCTAAGTTTAATGCAGTCTATGACGTTCTGATTTTGAAATGCGTATATCGTTCAACTCAGTTGAGAGATAACATTAAATAATACCAATTTGGAAAGATAATTCAGAAAGGAAAAACATTGAAGAAGAAAGTTTTTGGTAATTTTGCTTTTCTACTGCTCAAAACAACCGATTAATGAACAGCGGCGTCCTTTACTGAGACTGCTTTTATTATTGTTTCATAAAGCTGTAACTCTCTAACGGCTAAACAGAAAATATGATCTATAGCAATTCGGAAAGGGTTTTGAATTATCTTAAACTTTCCTAGTAAAAAATTTCCCAATTGTGAAGTATAAATGGTCAAAAACTGTAAAACATTTAGGAACACATTTTTCGCTGAAAACTGAGTATGTTTCTTCAAAAATTAATATCTCCGAAACCGCTTATCAGAAAATATTGAGACTAATTTATTCAGAAAGAAATCTCCGAGATCTAAACATAAAATAAATAAATTGGCAAACTTCACAACTAAAAAAAATAAAATAAAATAGCTAAAATCAAAAAACTATTATTTAATAGACCGCTCCTCCCCGGCAACGGTGCCAATATTGATGCGTGAAAAACTCGGTCTTTAAATACCCCGCTCAAAACTACGGGTGTCGTAATATAATAAGGGTAAGCGGGGGTCAAATCCACGGGGAGTAAACGTATTAAAAATATAATTTCATAATTAACTAATAAACAAATCTAAACTAATTTTGATAAAAGGGTTTTGATCTAAAACATAAATCTAAATTACTAACTTTCGGTACGATTATAAGGAAAAAAACCTTGGCTTTGGATCACCTCCGACTTAGTTTACTAAACGATATGAAAATGGTAGCTTCTATCCGCACGTAATAGCCATGGCTAAGTCTATTCAGGTCTAAAATCTAGGGTTTGTGGCTAAAACTCCAAGTAAGAACTTCGTTGTTCATGGACAATCGGATCTAGAGTTTATAAACTCCTTTTCATGGCTAGGTGGAGAGTATTAACTCTAGTGATCTAGAATTCTCTTTGAGTGTGAAAACAATCGAATATGGCTAATTCGACATCTTCCTCATATCTGTAGTAACTTAGAGTTGTCATGGCTAGATTAACTCTTCGTAACTTCAAATAAGAGAATTGAAGATTAATTCTAAATCTAAACTACTATTAACATCAATTTAGCTCACTTTACCGGAGGTTCAATCCTTAGCCTAAGCTAAGGAGATTAGCTCTTCATTAATGGTGTTGATCACATCTTAAATTAAACGCATAAAATAAAATAGAGAAAAAAAGAAAGATACTGAAAAACGCAAGCTTTATTCCTTCCTGAGATTAAGATGTGTAAAATACATAGAATTGCTCTCATATTTATAGGAGATAGGAGAGACTTATTTACAATTCTAAAACTCTATAAGATAAAAATAAATCCTATCTCATGTTAATCCTTGTAGAGTCCTTCATCACCTTTATTCCATGGAGAAAATCTGCAAGTATATTGAATGTAGGCATCTTCCTTGTGCCTGAGAGACTGCTGGAGATGCTTCAACTCTTTATACCTTCTATTAGATGTATTTTTATACTTATTAGCTCCAACAGTGCCTGGAAATAAGAAAATACTACTAACATTAGAAATTAATAAATCAGGATTAACAAAATGATACTTTTGGACGCATTAATCATACGTATTTCTACGTCTATCACGTATTTAGGGGTTGGATTGATAGAGATTATGTGATTTGGTGTTGAAGAACAATTTTAGGGTTTTGATCCACGTGATTCTTCGCCTACTTCGTCGCTAACATCATATCTCTCTTCCTTGCAACACATATTTCTCCCTCTTACTCAACTATTTATTTGCAATTGTTGTTGTTGATTATGGGTTTATTGAAAACTATGCACTTATTTGCCATAGTTGTTGTTAGAAGATGAGGTTTCAATGGGTATATGCAAAGGTTGTTGCTGTTGGAATTTAAATTGTAATTATTGGTTTCGGGTTTTACTAAATATCTCATAACTTTGATCATGAGCTTTTTCATATGTAATACGAGCAACATGGTACGCGCTAGAGCGTGCGAAAGCATTATTTACAAGAATTAAATTGGATTTGAGTGTAATTTTGTGATATATTAAAGTTAACCTTTTCTTTGCTTAGGAATACCATATTATGCCCGCATTTTTAACAAAAATTATATGCTGGATAATACTCGTCATTGAATATAGTCTTTGCAATAAGATGATAATTGGATATTAATCGATTTTGATCAAATATACTTGTACTAATTATTTTTATTTCTTGAGGTACCTTGAATGATGTTCTTATTTGCACATTGTTAAGTCTGTTCTTACTAAGGTTAAAAAATCTTTGAGCAAATTGAACGAAAGCTTACGACCTATTGTGATCTTTATATCCAAACCTATTGTGATCTTCATATCCAAGTGGCTACACATAGTGTGTCGGTTCTATATATAGGATAATAGAGACAACTATCAAATAACTTAAATGTACTTAGTATTAAAATTTGTAATTTTGAAATAAATCTATCTAATTTGGATTAATTTTTTTAATATAGCTTCGTGAGTTGACTTTTAATCTTATTGTTTTCCTCATATTGATAGAGGTTGGATCATTTTCATTCTCTTAAATTGATTTGGGCAATGCTGTTGTGTTTTGAATGTTTATCTTGATGGATCACAAGTTCTTACTAAAGCTTTTTCTTTGGTGCTTAGAGAATCTCATACTTTTTCTGATCCAAACTCACTTTATGACCATTATGTTCATCAAATGAAAATGAGTTATGCTTATAAACTGATGACTGATGTATCTTGGATCCCTGATAGTCATACAGGGGGAATTGGATTTGTTTTGATAACTGATACTAATCAACCTATTAATACAGGTTTCCATTTCACCACAGCAAGATGCCCAGAAGATGTTGAAGGGAAGTGTATTTATTGGGAAGGTTTTACTTGTAGCTGGCTGCCAAAGAGTCATTAACTATTTAAAGGATCAACAAACTGGGATATCTTGGCCAACTACAACTTTTTTGGACCTCTAGAGTTTAAACTCATTTGTTGGTTAAGGTTAATATATTTTGGAGATAAGGAAGATATTGACATGGCTGATATCAACCTTCAATTCAAATGCTCATGCACAGGCAAGAGTAATTTCTAAGTGTTAATTAGTTCTTCGACATTGGTCAAAGAAATTATGTAGATAGTTGTGCTTAGATAAATCAGTGCATAAACCTCCCTCCACTAGTCTTTTTATAACAATTTCTTACGTTCTTATTAAAAATGGGTAGTTTTGCTCGACCTAACAAGTATCAGACCTAAAAGGAAGAAAAATACCAATTCTATCAAATTTATTTTTTTAGACATCTCACATATAACACAGGAATGTAAAGATATGTCCGATGATACTGAAAATAAGCATGTGATCGATAAAGCCGTTGAGTAGAAGCCTAAGAATAAGGGGTTCATCAGGAAGGTTTTATCTGAATTTTTTGTTTTTTTTATTCCTTTTGAATAAGTATAAACTCCATGTACCCAAGGACTGCTTCCACATAACCATGAAATTCTTTAAAAAATAACCCCTCATTTTGGTAGCTGCCTTGCCATAGCCAAAGAAATTTCTCATGTACCATTTTGGTGAGATTTTACATAAGGAACACTATGTTTACGCAGAATATCAATGGTGAGAGTTTTGTTTGGAAAAAAAATCCAAACAAATATAGCTATGAAAAACTGGTATCCAAAAAAGAATTCACGAAACTTTAATCCTTATGTATCGTAAAGATGCTAATTGTTTTATATGTAGCTCAGTTAGATCACCAAAAGTTGAAAAATTCCTTGGGAAGAAGCCAAAAGATGTGAAGGAGTGATCTGCCACTAAATAGATTATCACGGACACAAAAGATGGCCAAAAAGCATGTAGGAGTCAGAAAAGCAAGCTAGGTATAGGTTTTTTCTAGATTGTTGTATCCAAACGTCCATTTATTATAAATAAAGAAGTACCTTCATTAATATAGAAACCCCAAATTATCATACTTCTTTTATGAATGATAAATAACTTCCAAGTTACTTTAGTCTGGCTGACGTACAATCATGAATAGTGTTACGCATTTCAGAAAATATTATTTTTTGTAATAATCATGGGAAGTGGTTTCTGGTTAAGTTTTGCATTTTTAATGTAGTAATTATTTATTTATTAGTGGGTACTTCGAATTAGACATTGGATTAAGGAAAAAGTTATTTAATGCTTCATGTTCCATTATTGAAGTCTACAAACTAATGTATAATCCCAACTATGGTACTGATTATTTTCCATTAGGTTATGATCAATTCGGGACTTCAAGTTAAAAATTATTGCAGAATTAAAAAAAAAAAACATATCAAAAAGAAATTACGAAATTTGAGGAACTCATGTATATGTGGCAACATATTCAGGTGCTACATAACGTTGCGTATCCATGACTTAGGTGGAAACATAAGTTCTGTCTCCTGCGGGGTTCGCTTTAGCTAACTCACTATCGGAAAAATTTGGGTTGAAATCCTCTACAATTAAAAACATCAAAATCTAGCTATTGAACTCAAGATGACTTTATTCGAGTAATTAGTAGTAGCCACATGTATTAAGTTTGGCTCATACATTTCTTTCCTCTCAACTCAAACTAACCTGAATCTATCCAAAGTGCCTTCTTACCAATCTAATATAGAAGGTCTATCAAAGAAAACAAAACCTTGGCTTATTTTCTTTCTCATAATCTCGACGCTGAAATCCAAAGCCAAGAGTACCAATGTCTGTACACATTCACCTCTGACCTCTTCACATGTTGGGATTACTGATAGATTCACTTGTAAGGGGCAAATAGGACGGACGAGTTATGACCTCTGAAACCAAATGAATTAGATAGCGCCACCTTTACGTCAAGTCTTTCCTTTTTAGGGCCAACTAACATATTCATGTTCTGATTCAATTTAATTGTCACTCAGTGTTCCATTTATATAAACAATTAGGGATTCTAATGACAACAAAACTATTTATAGCAAGACTATACAAGGAAAAGAACTGGATATATAAGAAAAACATACCACGCCTTCCTCGGGGTTGTCTAGATTAACATTTGGATGGACCTACCCCGTCCTTATTGCCTACATGAAAAATAAATAAAGTTTAGAAATGCTGAGGGAGAAGACATGCACGGAATTGGGTGTACTACAAAAATGAAGTTAAAGTACAAAAAAATTATATGAGATCATTTTCTTATCAGGAAAGTTATACCAAAGTGATAAAATATTGATATTAATATATCTCAATTAGTATTACGGGAAATACTAGGCTAAACTAATTAAGAATGGAAAATGAAGTTAACGATCACTCGCAGCTAGAAAAGCATAAAAGATATTCATGGAAATGTTTTTGGATGACAATAATTATTTTCAATGACATGCGAACATGAATTTTAGAGTATAATTATGCTTATGGTCTGGATGAGTAAAACCATTGACTAGTAACGTAACATTGAAGCTTGTACCCTTAACAGGGAGTGACAAACAAAGAAAGGGAATTTTTTGGTGATGTGACGCATCATAATGTGAAGTCCGACATACCATACATGATTTTGGAGGTAAAAGTTCTCTTGTTCATTGGGGAGAGAATCTAGACGATGTAAAAGGGATCAGGTTCGTGGATATGGTTGTGGATGGTTTGGTTGCGTGTTGTGATGTTTTGGTTCTATGCCTTTTTGTTTCTAGAGGTAGTTTTGTCCTCTAGTATCTGTTCTTAAGGAGTTCCATATGGTATTTTAGGGCTATAGGCATTATGTACTTACACGGACATCTCAACAGTGATGGAAGAAGAATGAATAGAGGTAGCAAAAAGGATAGTAGGCCTATTAAAATCATCTTACTTCAACATGGTACTGAATTTAGAGAAAAGTAGTCCATTTTACTTCTGTTAAAAAATGATGATAAAGTAAATGCCCTTTGGTAGCCACAAGATCCACAACTACCTAGATGGAACAAATACAATCATGGAAATTCTACTGATTAAATTTCCTAAATTAATTTACTTTAAAGATACTCTCTCTCAAGGTTTTTATTCTTGAAAATGTGAAATTTGAGCATTGCAATGGAGTAGAGCCCCCCCCTAAAAAAATATCATGGATCTGCCCGTCTCTTGATTAGTTCCCTCCAAAAATATTATTGATTCTCTTTCTAGATATTGATGTTCTAGATTTCTTGCTCCCATGATTTTATGCTAACTAGATTCTATCACTCTCAAAATATTTAATCATTTTCTTTGGATTTTGTGTCTCCATTTTCACTCCAATACTTTTCTCATTAAATTTTTTTTCTCTAGATATACTAATGGGGAAGTGTTTCTAGCGAGAGTTGAGTCGAAGGTTTAAGAAAGAGCTAAAGAAATATCAAGTTGGTTTTCTTATGTTTTTAGCCGATTGTAGAAAATGAATTTAATTTTCTTGCTTTTTTGAATAAACTAAACAAGAGAAAATTGCTTCTTGAAACATCGTTTCTCTTTTGCTTGATTATATATAAGCGAACAAGCCCTAAAACTAAGTAGAACTGCTTCCAACAAAGTATAGCCACGACATTACCTTATCAATATATTCTAAACATGGTAGAGTACATGGAATTAGTATTTGCACTGTTACAACAGCTTCGACAACACCAGATGCTCCTAACAAGTGACCAATCATGGATTTTGTAGAATTCACCCTTGGCTGTAAAATTTACAAAATCTCATCACTAAGGTGAATCTCGAGACAAAGGCAGAAAAAATCACAATCTTTAAGTGCATTCATATTACCTCAGGATTCTTGCCAAAGGAACGAATGAGAGCTTTGTACTCCTTCATCTCACCGACCTGTGCCGAAGTAGCATGTGCATTTATGTAATTAACATCTTCTTTAGCAACCTTGGATTGGGCTAAAGTTTTTTCTATACAAAGAATAACCCCCGCCCCTGGTTTTGAAAAGGAAAAACCTACATAAGAAATCTTTTTGATTTTAGTTTCGTTCTTGGTACTAAAGTGTTGACTATTTTACGACAGAGAAAAAATGACATAGTACTTGTATATAAGATCTACATACCATCTGGATGAGATTCTGTCATGATACTCAGTCATGTGGTAAGCATCACATGTGAAGCTTCTATCAAGAAATTCAGCATAGATATTTGCACCTCTTCTTTATAGTATATCAAAGAGGTCTAAATAAGACACATAAATGCACCTATCAAATACCCCCAACCTTATCTTTTTCTCGTTCCGAGTAAAATAAAATGAAACTAAATTGCTAAAATTATAAATGCCACTTTCGCAGGACACGCGATTGCATTTAGCGCATGCAACAAGCCATTAAACCCCCAGGTGTCCCTGGTGGACGAGTTTTGTCTCGTGAGGGTTTTCATTTCAATTTTACCCATAAAATTTGCTCAGTACTTCTAGCGTTTTCAATTTAAGTTACTTTTGTCTCAGGACTCATATTAATCTGTTAGACTTTTGCAGAAAGCTTCTCAAATAGCATCTAGTTTATTTATCGACTTATTAACCAAACAAACTATAACAAGGCAAAATCATAACAAACAAACTATACTACAATGACTTATTAAAATTCCTCAGTAAAAATAGGTTTTTGAGCGTGTGTTTTTACAGTTGTAGTTTTGCCTTAATAATTTAATAAGCAACTTCCAAATTACATCTCTTTTTAGAATTTCTGATAGGAATTTTTTCACATTCTCTAAATCACTGGCCTGTTAAAGATTTTTGGATTAAGGCACTTTATAATTTCACTATCAATTACTTTATAATGATTCCCCTGTATCTAAATGTTCGACAGTCTATACTAGTTGGTTCTGGGTGCTAGGATTTGGATTCCCTTCATGACCTAGACTTCGAGTTCACACCATTATTCATTTATTCTTTTTGTACTCTGATAGTCGTTTCATTTGACTTATCATTTGAATTGATTTTTTTAGTGTTTTGCTTAATCCTTATAATATTTTTAGGTAGTGAAGTGGTTGTTCCTCTATTTTGATTAACTAAAAGATGTTTCAAAAATTACTTTAGCAAAAGTTGTCACTGGTGTGTTAAGTGCAATTCTTGTTCTAACTTATTCTAATTTTAATAAAAATATATCCAATAAGAGAAAATAGTATACTAAGTGTAATAGAATCTGGCTTATTTTATCTTAATCACTTTAAGTTTTCAAAACTCTAAATAACTAACTAATAGACTTACTACTCAATCTTATAAGATTTTCAAAGTTATTTTGCATCATAGACAAATTACACAATATTTTTGGTATTTTCTATTTTTTAAAGTGGGTAAAAAAAAAGGGCATAAATATAAAAATTGGAACTGGTTCCTCACCCCCAAGCTTGAATTGAACATTGTCCTTGGTGTTTTAGATAATATATGCGAAGTATAAAGAGTGAGAGAAACATACCAATTTCTTGTCAACACGATGGAAAATGATATTCTGAAAAAAGAAACATCTATATTGGCTGTTAGAAACGTAAATATATTGGACAAGTACGACACTATATATATAAAATGATAAGCGTGATTAAAACGATAAACGTAATTCACAGTGACATGCTGTGGACATTATTAATAACAAAATATATTGCAGGTCTCAAAAAAGATACAATTTATATATTTTGGCAAAGTACCTTTTGAGTTGTCTTTTATTGGTTGAGAAAGTTGGAAGTATATTTAATTCAGGGGAATTTTGTACTGATTGCAGATTACATTCTTGTAAACAACATTTGCTGTATTTGTCACCGGTAAATCGTCGGCTTCGTTATTCCATATTAGAATTCTTGTTTGTTTTTTTGAAATACCCCTAGATAAGGCCACATATAGCTGACCATGGTTGAATACAGAGTCTCGTAAATAGATTATATAATCTAGGGAATTGTTTGTCCCTAGGACTTGTTTATGGTTAAGACGAAAGATAGACGGATAGGAAATTGTCTACGATTAATTCAAAGGGCAATTTGACATTTTTGGACGGTTTTAATGATATACGTGGCAAGAACTCAAAATTTCCTTTATTATATCCTGTCATTACTTCTGCGGTAATCATATTCTTATCAAAACTATGGCAAATCAATCTAGTGTCATTGCACAAGCCATGTTTTGCACTAAGATTCTGTAACAACATGATAGGTACACCAATTTTCAAAGTAAGTTTATGTGGTGGTAATCTTCTTGCAATAGTTGAATTTAGAAATTCTTGAAGGTATAAATTATTTACGTCATTTTCAACTGAGTCATATGAATAATAAGTAACTAATTCTCCAGGAAATGAATCAATGATTAAGTTGTTAATGGCTTCAACTTGTTCATTTAAAGGTGTTATAATAGCTCGTTCTGCCATCCATTCTGCATCTTTTGATTTTTCACAAATCTCAGGGAATACAAATTTTATTAAATTGTGGATGGAGTCTTCATTAATCCAAGGTATGACAATTTCTTCTGGGATGTGTATTATACCTTCTTTAACTTCTATTTTATAGTTACCATTGTCAACGCGAAGTAGAAATTCCGAGTGTTCATGATCGTCGCGGGAGCACATATTATCTTTTAATGGAATTGTTTCAACAGAGTTCCAAAGATATGAGTTAACAATACATGCATAAACTATTTGTCCTCGAGTTGAGCGCGGAATTACAGGTAGTGTTTGACGAAAATCACCACCCATAATAAAGATTTTCCCACCGAAGGGTAATGAGCAATTTAGGACATCCCTAAGAGATTCATCAAGTGCTTCAAAGTAATACCGGTGCATCATAGGTGCCTCATCCCAAATTAGGACCTTTGATTATCTAATTAGTTCTACCAATGGAGTTCCTTTGCTAATTTTACAACTTAAATTGTGCTCAGGTGTTAATGGTAGTTTAAATCTATTATGCGATATACGACCTCCGAGTAATACACTAGCTGCTATGCCAAAGATGTTGTTGCAAGGGATATATTACCATTCTGTTTTAATTCTGCTAGAAGAACAAAATAGAAAAAAAAAATCCCCATTCCTCCGGGACCATCTATGAAATATACTTTATTTTCATTTTCATTAACTGATTGTAAAATCCTATTGTATGCATATTGTTGTTCTTTGTTTAAAAGAAATTTGGACGATAAATCAAATTTTGGAGTACGAATTTCTTGTTCATCTCTAAATAAACTGTACATGCCTTTAGTATTGTAATTTTTATTGAGCTCTGGTAAACCATAATAAGATATTTTCTTATGATGTTCACCAGGTAGATCATTTAGTTTTCTTAATAGTTTATCCTCAATTCTTGCATCAATAAAACTGGGGAATAACTTACGATAATCTTCTGCCATTGGAATTTTAAATTATTGCCATAAATCATCAACGTTTGAAGGATGACAAAATACCAGTAGGGAAACAAATAACTTTCTCAATGCAGTAGCCATCTTTATCAACGTTGCTTCCTCTAAACATTCTTTAAGGCTTTTGTCATTCTCTAACAAACCTAAAGCCTCTGCTGTTCGTTTGAAGGATCTATATTGTATACCCTCAACATTCATTAGGTCAAATGATCTTGGTCCCCTTATATGCAGTAATAGAAGTCTCAAATAAAAATGTTCCCCATCTCTCGGTGAAGCAGTGTAGACTCTGCCTATGCATTTCCTATTATTACTGTGCTGTTTCCAATAACGTTGTTTTTTAACCCAAGAATAATGTTAGGGTATTTCTCGATATAAGAATTGCCTAGCATAAGTGTCTTCGGAATTCAATATAAAAAATTCAGTTAGCATTGTCATAGTATTTCTACTGTCTTCAATAATGTCCTTAATATTTTGAAAATCAAAGTAAGTGATTTGTTGTTGGCTTGGTAGATGTAACTGTAAGCGCTCTACATTGGGATACATTTTACTTATTGGAAAAGTAAATAGTCTCCAAGCAGCTTCGGGTGGCGATACCCATCAAGCATTTATAAATTGCTTGACTTCGTCTACTTCAACTTGTTGATTAACCTCAATACAGATGCGGTCTAATCCCTTATAAATGTATTTATATAGATACTTTACGCATTTAATACTCCTACATACTTCGATATTGATATGGCAATCATACTTTTTAAGAAACATCCTATTATATGGAACTACCCAGCTCCTATCAACCATTTTATTACCAAATAGATCAACTTGTACCTTAACAGCATTATCTCGCCCTTTATAAATAGGGTAACAATCCTTTCCTTGAATAGTTTTATCGGCAAAGTCTTTTAAAAATCTCTTTTGGCATTTGCCATCTTTCATACATGGACGTGATAAATTATATTTGCCACAGGGTCCATGAATCATATGTTTTTTTTACCAATTCATATAGTTCAGGTTCTTTTGATTTGTCGGGAAATTTTGCACGAACCAATTTATCATATTCGTCCGAGTTTCTAAGGCGATCCTTTGGATGTAAAATTATAAGCATATAGACATGTGGCAATCCACGTTTTTGAAATTCAACTACATAGACATATGCTAGAACCTCTCCTAATACATAATTTTAAATTATGTCTTGTTTTAGTCATCCAAATTTAGCTTCTATATTGAGCTTATTGTCATACTTCTATATTGTTAACTATATCAGGCCAAAGTGGGCTGCAGGTCATTATTATGAATAAATCAGCTTTCATATTTTTTGACTAATGCCATTGCATCTTGATATCTTATATGCATATTGCGAGGGCTACCATTAAAAGAAGCATGAAGGATAACTTTGTTGCCCACGTCTTTTCCTTTTTCCTCACCAGTGATAAGAGCATCATGTAGACATTTTTTCCTCTTCAGTAATAAGAGCATCATGTAGACCTTGATATAAATTATCACGTATTTGATCTTGATTTTTCTTGATGTACCTTAGATTGTTACTTTGCACTTTATCAAATTGGTCTACAATATATTGTTGAAATAATCGCCCGCCTTTATGAATTAATGATTCATATGCAGGGCGAACACGTAACATATAACAATAATAAGCATGGGATGAGATTCTTTTCCCACTTAAGAAATTATTTCTTGGATCCCACCCGTATGTTCCATGAGGGAGTAAGATAGGATATTGTAGGGAATCATAAAATCCATATATTTCTTTGATATAGATTTTTTCTTTTTTCCTAGGATAAATTAAGATATTCCTTCCTACTGTCAAATAATCTCCACCCATAACAATAGCTGCGACATCATCAGATGTCGGAAGGATATATTGGGGTGCATTATCTGGTCTTTGTTTAATTTTAATTTTGTAATCACTTAGGATCTTTTTTTTGCTAGTTTTTTAAATTATTTAATGAATGCATTATTGCGCTTTAAGATTTTTGTTAATTTAATGACAGTTTTGACATGCAAAGTATCATTCTCTAGAAGCCTATTATTAAGTGTCGTTGCAGGGTCATAGAAATATAGTTGTAAGAATCGGGACTTATCTTTTTTTATGGTAGAAAACTTCTAATACGATGATATATAGACCCATGGGCACGAAATGTGTAGACTCCCTTTTTAGAATTAGTCATTTCCTTGTCGAGAGTGACACCAATTGAGGTGCATTGAAATGCATGGTTATAACTGCGTATGTTTAGCCTAAAATATTTTTCAATTGCTGTTTGATCTTTGAATAATTCTAAGAGATCATTTGGTACAGGTGGAAGATTCAATTTTACTCTACCATTTTGACATCATAAATTTCTTATTTCTTTCGTGAATAAGTAGGCTTTGCAATGTTGGCATTGTTTTTTTGGAGGGAGCTTATCTCGTTTAATTTTTGTGCTATCAATATAATTTCGTGCAATGTTATATAAAGGTTTTTTTAGCTACCATTTGTGTGGGCTTGATGTAAATTGATGGAATCGTAATTTCGTTAGAATACAATTGATTTATATTTAGGGGCAAAGCTTGTTGCATGCATCCATTTGATAATGTTGGATTATTAACTGTTTTCACTTGGTAGTAACTGCTCTTTAATCTTTTTTGAGGAGATGAATTATGATTGAAGTTATCATTTGGGTGTGCACGTTTGATGCTTGGGTTATTAACCGTATTAAAATGTTCATTTATATGTTCATAATTTAAATTAGATATTATTTGAGACCTAACAAGAGTATTGTTATCAATAATACCATGAAGCGAAATGAATGACGTACCCGAATGATATACAGGAGCAGTAATAGAAGATTGAAATGTACTTAAATTGTTTGAAGCAATATGACGAATGTTCGTGGTATGAATTCCATCTATATCCCGCATTCTAGCATCTTTCTTGACATTGTTTATTGAATTTTTTGCAGCAACTGCTTGACCTGTCCCAATATGATTAATAGCTATAGCCATATCATTCCCATTTTGTAGTTGTTTCTTATTTGTTTTAATAAGACCTGTGTAATAACCAATTTCTTGTGTTATTAATCGAATTCATAAATAAAAAAATACATTCATTTGATATTTAAAAAGACTGGTATTGTAAGCAAATTAAATGTATTACCTGGGTTTGGGAAATTTAATATTGAGGCTGATTTTTGGGTTTCGAGTCTAGAAGCATATTGTGTCCGTAATTTGGCATTTTTATCTTGTTTTCTCCTTTCAATTTCTTCAGTAGTCAAATCCTTTTTAGTAATATAAACTTTTTTCCCAACAATACTCGAATCAAGCACTAAAACATTGCCTTTCATTGCAAAAAAATCTCCTGCAATGGTTTGAGCAGATTAGAGAAGTTATACATAACAATATTAGATTCAATCATCACCGAAGATTAGAGCAGTTTAGGGCAATTATACATTGCAAGAAGTTTCTTTTTAATAATATATAGTTCAAATTTAGAGCATATTAGAGTAGTTATACACAAAAATATTAGATCCAATCAAACCTAAGAAGATTAGAGCAAATTAGGGTAGTTATACATTGTAAGAAGTTCCTTTTTAGTAATATATAGTTCAAGTTTAGAGCATATTAGATTCAATCATCACCAAATCATTTAACATATATTACACAACAATATTGCATCACAATGTTAACTTTATAATTAATCAATATTATATCACAATGTCCTTAAACCCTTTATACTCAATATTAGCACTAAAAATGAGATACCCAGTCTAAGTTTATCAAAACCCAACAAAACCTTCAACTTTGAGCAGATACTAGAACCTTCTAACATCAATATTAGTATTAAAGACTAAAATTTAACAAAACCTTCAACTTTGAACAGATACTAGAACCCATAACCTTAATATTAGCAGTAAAAACTAAAACTTGGACAAACTTATCCAAACCCCAATAAGAAAATCAAGTTAAAAAATACTAGAACCCCATAACCTCAATATTAGCACTAAAAACTTACATCCTATTTATCAATTAGAATACAGTTTTTGCTAAATCCTCATCATATATCTAAATCCTAGGGCAAGCAGTATGAATCAGGGAACTAAATCTCAAGAAACTGTTCAAACTCAAATCAATCAAAGGTTAGGCTCTCATAATTCTATTACAGTCACATGGCATAGTGGTTCAGTCCCAGGGTGGATTGAATGTTTGTTAGGGTACAGAGGTTGCTTATTATGATCAGAATCTCAGCAAAATAGGTCAGAATCTTGACGGGGTTACAGATTCTCAGCACGCGAGTTCAAGTACTGTAAGCAGGGTGGCACAGAATGGCACAAGTTAATCATTCCCAGGATACTATGGCTACTGAAGACAAATTGGCATTAAATAGAAATTTCTTAACCCAAATCACGCTCAGTACAAACTCATAATAAAGACTCGAGTAAAATCAGGATGGCGGCAATATCAATGCCAATCAATTAAAAGATACCAGCTGTCAAGGTGCTCAGGGTGAGAATGGGAAATGGGAAGTTCAAAAGAAAAAATATAACAAAAACAACTCAGTTCAAAGGGCTCAGTTGATTGGTCCCCTACAATCAACTAGAGCTACATCTACTCAATAAGCTTTTGAGCTTATTTATGAAGATAGTTTTTTTGGAATGCTAGAGGGATAGTCAATAAACCCATCTCCTAGCTTACAACATTGATGTTGGATACAATAACAGATTGGAAATTTTATGGATTTTTTTGGAGGAAATAGGTAGCTGTACCTGATTCTATAAGTATTACTCACCAAGCTATTGCTTTTATTCAAGATGGTGACCTTTTCTCCAGTGTACATGCTCAAAACTTTATTAGTGGCAGGCAAGTGCTATGGGACAATCTAATTTTTTTTAGCCATTTTCCCATCTCTTATCTTGTCATTGGTGATTTTAATTCTTATTTCAGAATGGGGGAAAAGACTGGAGGTGTGGGGGAAAATATTAGAGCTAAAATATAGGACTTCAATATTTCCATTGATGATTCTGAACTAATAGAGTGTACTAGAGAGGGGCTGAATTTTAGTTGGACTAAGAATCAAAAAGATAAAGCCAGAATCAATAGCCTTATTGATAGAGCTTTCTTCAATAAGCTCTTAAATGAAAAATAAGAAGGTTTCAAATACAAAGTTTTGGTTAGAGACCATTCAGGTCACTCTATGACTGTAGCTGCTTCAAAACTTATTCCCATGCCCCTACCTTCCCATTCAAATTTGTGAGTAGTTGGATAGATCACCTTAAATTCAAGAAAGTGGTTAAAGACAGATGGTGTGAAGCTATTATTGGGTATCTTTTTTTTTGTCCTCAAGTCTAAATCGATAAGACTTAGAGTAGCCATTAAGCATTGGAATTATGTTGTCTATGGTAATATCAAAGTTAAGTACCAGCAGGTTCAAGATGAATTGCAACAAGCCCAGATTGGGTTGGAAGAAGATATCGAGAATGATGTGATGGCTCATAGGTTCTTTGGTCTTTGATAAGCAGGTTCAACTGGATAGAATTGTTGATCGTGAGTGCAGCCTATGAAAACAAAAAACCAAGATTGAAAATGGATAACTGAAGGTTACACTATGACAAAGACTAAACTTGTTAGAAATCAGATTACTTCTCTACAAGATGAAGATGGGAATTTGGTTGAGGATCAAGACACTCTCAAGCAACTCATTATTATCTACTATGATAACAAGTTTACGTACTCTCCTGTAGTCATGGATGAAAAAGTTTTGCAGATTCTATCTGCTAAAGTGATTGATTTGGATAATGATCTCCTCTCTAGGCTGCATAATGATGAAGAAATAAAGTCTACTGCTTTCATTATGAAAGCTGATAGCTCTCCAGGACCTCTGATGGGTTCAGGGGAATAATACTACCCAACTTATTGGGACATTATTTGTTTTGATGTTAGTAAAAGCTATCTTTTTTCATTTTTCAGGGACAACACTCTCCCGCAGAAGTTTAACTCTAACTTTTTTGTGTTGGTTCCTAAAGAAAAGAATGCAACAAAGATGAAGAACTTTAGGCCTGTTTGTCTCAACAACTTTTGTTACAAGATCATCACTAAAATTCTTGCCTCGTGACTTAAGCTTTGTGCTAACAAGCTTATCACTGAAGATCAAGGTGCCTTTGTTTCTGGAAGAAGCATTTAAAACAATATTGCACTTGCCTCCGAATTTATTAATGAAACAGAAAATAAGAGATGGGAAGGGAATTTTGGGATCCAGATTGACACTGCTCAAGCCTTTGGTACTCTTAGCTGGAAATTCTTAATTGCAGTATTTCACAGATTTGACTTGTTAATGGAGGATCTTGTGATTATTTCTCAGCTTCTAGAAGCCTTACACAAGGCAACTCACTCTCTCCTTTATTGTTTGTTCTTGCTGAAGGTCTATTGAGTAGATGGCTTCATCAAAGGGAGCCAACAAAATCCAGCCTATGGTGAGTACAAACATGGAGGTATGTCCCACACAACTCCTATATGTTGATGATGTTTTGTATTTTGAAATGGGGATCTAAAAGGTCTTAAAAATCTTCTTAACTTCCTTAGAAAATATCAAGACAATGGGTGAACAATGACAAGAGTAAGATTTTTCATGGGGCTATGAGCTTAAGTAGAAGAAGAACTATTACTAACTTGTTTGGTATAAAGGAAGGCTCCCTACCAACTACATATTTAGAGGTGATTTTTTATGGGGCTATGAGCTTAAGTAGAAGAAGAACTATTACTAACTTGTTTGGTATAAAGGAAGGCTCCCTACCAACTACATATTTAGAGGTTCCTTTTATGTCGGGCAAAGTTAAATCTTCTCACTTAGGAACATTAGTTGATAAAATTAGAAAAAAGCTACCGGGTAGGGAGAATGTTCTCCTATTAAGGTGGACTTGTGCTTGATAGATCGGTTCTCTCCTATTAAGGGCAATGGTTCATTACCCTTGAGCCAATAAACTCATCTTCGTAGATAGCAGGGGAATCATAGCAAGGGAATCCAATCATGAAGTGTACTAACTCGCGTGGGAACTTCTTTGCTATAACGAGTGCGATATTTAACATATTGGCCGCCAATACAACTTCTTCCATTTCCCCATAAAGGTCACCCACCTTTTATAAATTTCTACAGTACCGATAAATTGTAAACCATTTCTATTTACAGAAAAGGGTGAAGATTCTAAGAGATAATATTGACAGTGGGTCTAAGCATCTTGAGTCGGACCTTGGGAATACTTATGATGGGTTGGGTATACATCTTGAGATGAATAAGGCGAAGACAGCTGCGAAGATGTTTTTGAAAGCTAAAGACGCCATAATTAGTTCGCTCGGCCCAAATCCTACAATGTTTATCATGATGTGCAACAACCTCGCTGTAGCGTATTTTAAAATGGGGAATTCTTCTTAAAGAAAGAAAACTTAGAAGTCTCTAGTTACATGAAAATTAAAACGGCATGTCTCTTGTAATTGCCATCACACATTGTTCTCCGGATAACAGTTTATTATGTATAACTTGGTGATACTCTATGACCGTTTGGCCTCACAAATTTCAGTTTTGCATCTTTAGTGATTTTATTAAACCTAACTGGTACATGAATTCTGATGCTGGCGTTTCTGATTCTAGGTTCACTCACAAAAATCTGTTAAGGGTTTACCCGAAAGGCACACGGTTTGATTCCTCAAATTACAACCCACTAATTGGATGGATGCATGGATGTCAAATGGTTGCATTTATTATGCACGTCAGATTCTTTAATATGTTATTCAAATTGAATTGTGGAAGCTTATTATTTATATTATCTAAACTCCTTACATGGGATTGTATGGAAGCTCAAAAAACTTTTCCTTGCCTAAGGGTTTTATGTTTGAAATTACCTTTCTAGAAAAAATGAGCTTCCATGATAATTGATATTCATATTGGGCCTTGACTTATTGGAATGATTTTTTCGCGAAAATTATGTTCTCCTAAATCTTTGTTCTTTTTTTCTATTTCAGGCTTATGGCAGATCACTCTGGCCGATGTAGGGAATGTTCAGATCCAATGGAGGATGCGGTTATGTTAAGAAACTGGATTTTCTAATGAAAGAAGACCTGCATAATCAACTCTTTGATCCTAAAGTGAAATGACTAGTGAAGAAAATTTTGAAGGTGAAGTATTTTCTTATAACAAATAATTAAGGGAGTGAAGAAAACTTTGAAGGCGAAGTATTTTCTTATAACAAGTAAATAAGGGAGTGAAGAAAACTTTGAAGGTGAAGTATTTTCTTATAACAAGTAATTAAGGGAAATGTTCCTCACATTGGATCTACACCCTATTTAGGTAGATAGATTGGGTAGTTTATGGTGATCCCAGTTTGTAGGATCAACTATTTGTTCTTTACATTTACTTTCATAGCCTAATAGCCATTTGAGCAAAGTAGCCAAAAACAGAAGTAGAGCACACGTTACAGAGAATCAACAGTATAAACACAAGTTATAGAGAATCAAGTTACAGAGCATACGCAACATAAACAAACATATTAGGAAAGCAAATTAGAAATTTGAATATAGAATTGAGGATACCTAACAAACGGAACAGCCAAAACTTGATCTCAATGTGTCTCCCTTTAAGGATTCTGTACTAAATCTCGAATTGAATATTTTGATTACACAATTACTCGAACCAAACAAAACCCTAACAACAATTCATCGATCAGAAGCCATAAAATTTGAAACTGTTAGAGAGAGCGATTGAAAACTGTCAGAGAGAGAAAAAAAAGAAGGATCGAAGAGATCGACAGTTTGTAATCGGAGAAGATTAGAGAAAGGGCGATACTATGGTACGGGATGATAGATATTAAGCTAATTCGAGTAACATCGAGATCTAATTAGGTAACGAACGGCTGGGATGCATTCTTTCGGACAAATGTTTAGATTCGACGGCTCAGGGCCATTTTTTTGGCCAAATTTGCTTACATCTCGGAATTGGACGGCGAAACCCGATAAAAAAACCCTATTCCTTTCTTACTATAGATAGATTGCTGGAAAAAACCCAATATGTTTATTTGATTTGAATGTTTAACTTGGTGTTTCATTTTAGTCCTACATTGGAAATGTGAAAAAAAGATTTTAACTTTATAATGGATTGCACACTATTATCATGTGTAGCATGTGTAAGTAGGTGGTGCCCTCACGCGTGTGTGAGACAAGTGCCTGAAGGCTTGTTATATGGGGATGCCCAGGGATTGCTTGTACGACCTGACCCATGACCCACCTGGACTATTTATAAGTCTATGATTTGGCCTTGGGGCATTGGGCTTATGGGTTTATTGAGGCCCAATGGTAAAGTACATTAGCCTCCCTCTCTTAGGTTTATTGCGGCCCATTCGTACTTAATCTTTGAAACTCATTCTTAGCCTCATAAAAAATTTTGTATGGAGCTAGCATCGCAGGAGGACCTAATCAAACAGCTAAATCAGTGAGGCACCCCCTTATGTCTGTGACAACTATTGGAGTTTCCCATAATAATGTTTCTGCCACTTAAGAATTGCTTCTCCTAAAGTGCCTCAATGACTTTCTTTCCAAGGTACCACGTAGAATTTTTGAGCTCCAACAACACCTCACTGACTTGGATTTTCAACTGAAAAAACAAAGTTGAGTCTTGCTTTCCAAAACTTAACCTTGCTTTTTTACGTCGCAATTAGGCGCCCAACACTTGGGCGCCTGTTATTTTTATGTCTGTGACAGCTATAGGAGTTTCCCATAATAATATTTCTACCACTTAAGGATTGCTTCTCCTAAAGTGCCTCACTGACTTGCTTTCCAAGGTACCACGCAGACTTTTTGAGCTCCAACAGCACCTCACTGACTTGGATTTTCAACTAAAAATGCAAAGTTGAATCTTGCTTTCCAAGCCTCGACCTTGCTTTTTTACGTCGCAATTGGGCGCCCAAGTGTTGGGCGTATGCTATTTTTATAAACAGACGCTTAAGATTTGGGCGCATATTTTTAAATTTTTTTAAGTAAGCGCCTAATAGTTAGATGCATGTTGGATTGACTAAATTTGTTTTCCCTTCCTTAGTTAAAAAACCAAGTCATTTTTCCATCTCTTCACCACTTAGAAAAAAAACAACAATTGTACCACAACTCCTTGTCTTTATTCTATCTCCATCAAATTAGGTTTGACATTGTTGACGGTTGATCTCTCAAGGTAAGTTTATGTTTAATTTTAATATATCACCTAAATTTCTATATTCTATTAGCAATATTCTAGGGTTTTAAGTTTTCTCAATTATATTTGTAATATTCTCGGGACTCAATTTTGGATGCATTTCATGATTTTTGTGAACATGATAGTGAACGGGTCGAGTATGCGGTGTCATATTTGAAAATCATTGGTCAGATATAAATCGCGTTTGCAAAGTTTATGGTACTTGTTTGATAAATGCGATGCTAGGTCCCATAAGCGGTATGCAACAAGGAAATTACGTAAGTAATTCAACATTCGTCATTACTTAATAAATTATAAATTCTTTTTACCAAAATTATATATATTTTATTATCTTAATCTATTTTATAGGACGATGCCGCCAAAATGATTTATGAAGTACGTGGTAAAGGCAAATGGGTGTATAAAGAAGCTTATGATGTTTTAAGTCGTCATTAATGTTGGAAAATCTTGTAAGAACAACACCCAGACACTTTAGCTCGCAATGTGCGAATGAAGTAAACATCAAATTCTAGCTTGGGAATCTCTAATCTGGCAACACCCGATACACCCGTTAGCTCCAACTCCAGCTCTCTGGTACTTAATGAGTATGTGGAGACAGATTGTGTCGACGGTATCAGAAATGCTAAACTAAAGGAAAAGAATGAAAAAATACAAAATTTTCTCATTAATCACCAAAATATACTTATTAGTTGCCTTGACCGAATGGATAAGAAGAAAGAAGAGTATGTTGCCAAGAGAGATAAGAAGAAAGAATAGTATATATCTGAGAGAGATAAGTGTTGGGGGTGAACGTGCGAAATACACCCCCCCACGCACAATTTGGTTTTATCCGTTATCCTCATGGCATACAAATAATCAACCAAGAAACATAGAAACATAATTAACATGCACACAAAAGATAATATTTACCGGAGGTTCACCTTAAGGCTACTCCTTACCACCAAGTTAAAAATCTACTATGTATCCAAGTTCAATTACAAGCCCTCAAGAGATTCCAATAAACATGGAATTCTTAAATCTCATAATACCCTCACATAGATTTATAAGAGATAAAAGAAATATAAAAGATCCATCAAGAACTTTAAAATTACCTCAACAAAGACCATGTTGCATACCTTCTTCTTGAAACCCTTCAATCTTCTATCTTCCTTGATTTCCTATCTTAGCAACCAGGAGGTACTTCTCATCTCACCATCAAATCTCTAAGAGAACACCCTCCACATTCTTTCTTGTAAATACCAACTCTTTATAAGGTCTAGCATAGAGGCTACATCTCTTATATATTTCAAGTTTCTCACATATAGGCTTTTTAACTCACACTATATATAGGCTTTGAACTCACACTTTATATTTATAAACTCTCTATTAGGTCATCAGCGAAGTACACATCATGAGACAAACCATCGCTTTAGAATATATCCCATTCAAAATGAACTTACAAAGCAAATAACGTAATTTTCATTCAAACGACCTAAGTCTCATTCGAATGACTTCAACGATTTTTTTTCTTCGTTCGAATGACTTTATGACTCATTCGAACTACGTCGTCTATTTTGAACCGTAACCTAACAATTTGATAAGATCGGTAGATCAAAGTTAGTCCCATATCGGGTAGAAGATGTAGTTCACACAAGGATATAAGAAGATACAGACTATTAAATTATACCAAGGCCTTTTAAGAATAAAACCCCACAGCTAGCCCAACCCAACTAGGTGGTAAAGGTGGGGATAATATCGGTGCAATGGGGGGGGGGGGCTCAATTTCCTAATAAGTGGTATCAGAACCGATGGTTCGGCTGGGCGTATCTTAACGTATCGGTACATCTCTCCAATTGTTCGAGGTGGAGCTTATGTTCGCTTCTGTGAAGCTCAAAATGGACGGTTGTTGACGAACGGTGTTTGATCCAAGGTGGAGATTGTTAAGATCGGTGGATCAAAGTTAGTCCCACATCGAGTAGAAAATGTAGTTCACACAAGGATATAAGAAGATATAAACTATTAAATTACACCGATGCCTTTTAAGAATAAAACCCCACACCTAGCCCAACCCAACTAGGTTGTAAAGGTGGGGACAATATCGATGCAATGGGGGGGGGGGCTCGATTTCCTAACAATAAGATGAAGGAAGAGAAAGATGCCCATATAATGGAGTTAAGAGAAAAGGAAACAAAGGCCGTGGTGAATTTGGAAGCTCAATTTCAAGCTCAAAACGATGGGGATATGGCAAAAATGGATTGAGAGGTGATGACGATAGATTTATCTACTTTGGACGACACTTAAAGGGTTTTTTGGGAGGCACAACGTAATGTGGTTATGGCGAGAATATTTAAGGCTAATAATAATACCTAAGATGTATGACGCTCAAGAATCTATTTTTAAAAGTTTGGTTATATTTTGTTTAAAGTTTTTGTTTGAGAAGTTTGCTCAAACTTTGCTAAAAAATATAACCGTTTTGGAAGTTTGGATAATGTGGTACATCCTTTATAGGGTCGTCTACCTGTGTGAGACCATGTCAGACTTATATTTATTTTATGCTTTAAGCTTAAGCTTTGTTGGAGAGGTCCAATATGAGTTATTAGCAGTTCCTATTTTTAGGTTAGTTTCTAGAATATTCCTAGCTAAGGTTTTCACCTCCCTTATGTTCTATAATAGGGAGGTTGGGTTCTTTATTTGTTCTCAGTTGATTTTGATTAATAAAGGTTAATTTGTTTAGTTGAAACCCTAGTTTTCTCTAATTCTCAAATACAACGTGATCTTCATACGAATCTCGCTTCCGCGTTCGTAGTAATCATGTCATTGGATGTATTTTGGTGATTCTTGTTTAAGAAGTTTGGTTGTACTTTGTTTAAGAAGTTTGGTATATTTTAAATAATAGAATCTTGTTGAGAAAGTTTACTATTTTTAATTAGTTTATATTTAAATTTATATTAAAATTGAAATAAATTTCTTAAATAAATTTCATAAAATTGCTTAGTTGAAATTACATAGAATTGAAATAAAGTTGGTTAAACATTAAAATGCATAAAATTGAAAATACTAGTTGTTTCCTTGATGCTTCCACAAATGCTTAATGAGATCATTTTGAAGTGTCATATACTTATCCGAACTTGTCATCTAATCGTACTTTGCAATGTATCCTTATAAAGTGACTTCTTCCTGATTCAAGTCAATCTATTGAGGGTGTATAACAAAATGCTCGGTCAATAAGCTTATTCCATGCCTATTGCGTTTTTCCTCGATAATCATGTTTTGCATAATTATACATGTTTTAATTATTTTATCTTAGGCGCCTGTTTCGCTGAGTTAATTTTTTTTTTCTTTACAAAACTGCATGACTTCAAATATGGCAAATATTGATACACCAATAACCAAACTACAAAAACTATCCATGCACCACTAATGAAAAATAAATATCCATAGACCAATATCCATACACCACATTTGAACGATAAGTTTAAGTTAACCAACAACGAAATATCCAAACATCCAAGTTAACCAAAACATCAAGTTAAACAATAATTATACACCATAATTAAATATTTCATGCTAACCAAACAACTAAAAAGATCCCCGCGCCCGCCTTGATCGTCGGGGAGAAGCGGCCCACCTTGAGATGTCATTCCCCGCGAACCCCTCTCCCCCTAGAAGTCCCCATTTAAGAAGCTTCTACTTCATCTTCGTCATCTTCCCAATCGACAACCCCCCCCCCCCCTGAAATATACAAAATTATGTCACTATTAATTAAAATGAAAAATATTAATTAAACGGACAATATATCATAAAATTTTATTATTATCGTTGTAAACGAAAAATGTTCAAACAATTTATAATTTTTTTTTTGTTGATTTTGATTGCTTATTATGATTCTGATTACTGAATCTAGCACCTGAATGCTGAAGTTGTAACATAAATAATCTTATTTGTTTGGTTTTGAATATGAAGTCTAAACTGTGTGAAAACTGTCAAATTGTCAAAATTACCCAGTTCTCTATTTTTTGCCGAACATGTTACCTCATAATCATATTTAAAATTCAAGTACACGAATATCAACTAATTTTCATTTCTTCTCCCTCTTGGATAATGTCTTTATAGCCGATGGATTGAACAAGAACAAAACCATTATTATCCAAAAAATAACATAGGATTTTATACCAATTCATCTTTCAGCATTAAATTAGTTGACAAGCTCTAAAAATAGGTCAAACACTCCAATAATTAAATCAAGATGTTATATTATTCTTTAATGCTATAAATTAAATTTTTTAATGTTAATAATTAAACAATAACCTAGTTTACACAGTCATTTTTCGTGTATGTTTTTGGGGTGTTTATTCAGGAGTTGGTTACTCTCTCAAAGAGTTATAACTCTTCACAGAGGTGTTTCTTGGGGTACAACCCTATCAACATGTGTTTTAATAAGTCACATTCTCCTCTATAAATAGTTCTTTTCTACAGTGTTTAAAACACAGAAAAATACCCAAATTCTTTCATTTTTTGTTACTTATATCTTGAGAGTAATATCATTGATAATTTGACAAGCATATCGATTTGAGTACTTCAAGTCTGTACGATTTGATCGTTGTATCTTGGGAGACATGCGCCATTAACTGTAAAGCACCATACGCAGGGTGAAATCTGCCTTAAGGAAATTGCAGTGACTACAAGCCTCGATCATTAGTTATTTTTCAATTTCCTTTTCATTTATTTTCATTTTGTTACTGAACACATTATCTACAAATATTACATCACTGCCGAACTCTGTGGTTACGTCTTTTCCATTCCAATTATCTGTTGAATAAAAAATCTAACAAGTTTGGGGAGAAGTTCAGAATTTTAGAATTCAAAAATTATCGATATGCAATGATCGACACTTTTGAATTGCCAAAATTGTTGAATTTCGCATTGATGATCAACAATCATGAATTGCCAAGATTATCGATTTATGCATTGATAAAAAAATTTGTGAATGTAAAGATTGTCGAATCATGCATTGATCAACAAACCTTTTAAGTGAAATTTTGTGAATGGCCATAATTGCCGATTTATGCATTGATCGACAATTTTGTGGAAATGATTTTTTTTCATGAATAACCAAAATTGTCGATTTATGCATCCATCGACAATTTTGTTGAGTGTCAAAATTGTCGAATTATACATTGATAAAAAATATTGCGAAATGATTTTTGTGTGATTGGCCAAAATTATCGATTGATGTAGTTATTAACAATTTTGTGGAGTGCCAAAATTATCGAATTATGCATTGATCGACGATTTTTGAATTGATCAACGATTTGGTAGAGTGCCAAAATTGTTGAATTATGTATTGCTCGACAATTTTGTGGAGTACCAAAAAATCATTAATGTTCAATGCACTGGTTGACAATAGAACATTATTGAAGTTTACCGAAGATCAGTCATATATAAATCATGAATAATAACCCCACTTCTATGATTAGAACTCACATAAGCTAAAATACATTACTAATAAAATGGGTTACAATGAACTTGTTAGCCATCACAAAAAGTGTAATTACATTAATGTAATTGGTCTTCGAGAGTAACCGTTCTTCAACGAGAGTGATTGAATCCGATTAATTAATTTTCAATGAGAGTAAAAACGAGTAAGAGGAAGACACGGATAACGCAAGGATCAACAACACTGTCATCTATAAATTGTCGATAAGTATACCCATCGATAATTTCATTATCTCTGGCCATAAAAGAAATGTCGAGCATTCAACCCATCAACAATTGCATAGGTCACCACTTAAAAACTATACTATTTCATATGCACTCCCTATCGTTTTTTGATAGACTTCAATCCACACTCACAAGCAATTGAAATTTCAAAGTAAATTGTCCCTAACTCTATTAATGCTGTAATCGATAATTGTGTTTATAAAATTATCGATCACATATATTAGACACAAAACTAATAAATAATTTGAAAGACGCTTTTCTCATAGAGATATATACTTCAAAAACCATAACATATATAAATCATCGACGGAAGTAACACCACCAACCACCATCATTATCAATATCACAAAAAAACCCCTTAAAATACAATGAAAATCCCCCAAATAAAAGCAACCGAATCTCTTCCAGTAAGAGAGAACGCCTCTGTGATGTACGCACAATCACAATCAGTCTTCCAAGGGATCCCAACCTCAAAATCATAACCAATCTACATGAAATCAATCATCCCATAACCCAAACCATAACGCTAAAATTGTTCTACCTGTTATTGAGACATATATCAAGAGGGAAACACAGATATGAGAAAATGAAAGAGAGAGAGAGATAGATATTAATTCAAATTAAAGTAGATAGGAAGAGAGAGAGAAAGAGGGAAAAAACAACAACTAAGAGATGTGAAAATAAAGGGAGGGAGACGCACACCATTCCCACCTCATTACCAGTTAAAATCGTTATACCTATATTTTTCTTCTTCATCAGAAGTCTGAATCAGTTGATGTATTTAAGACTTTCCCGTTAGAGGTTGAGTGACAGTTAGATCGAAAGATCAAGGTTATCCGGTCAGATCGAGGAGGCGAGTATTATGGTAAGATTGATCAATACGGTCAACATTTGGGACCATTCTATAAGTATTTAAAGGATCAGGGTATTGTATCCCAGTACACTATCTTTGGATCACCAAAGCAGAACGGTGTTTTATGAACGCCATTCCCTGTGAATTTATGGGGAGAGTGTTTACGTTTTTCAGTCTATATTCAGAATCGAATTCCTTCTTGTTTTGTTCCAGTTAATCCTTATCATCTATGGACTGGGAGAAATCTTAGTCTTAATCACTTGCGTGTTTGGGGTTGTCTTATAGAGGCAAAACTATTTAACCTGAATATCGGAAAGTAAGATTTGAGAACTATAAGTTGTTTCTTCGTTGGTTTTCCAGAGAGATCGATAGGTTTTAGGCTTTATTGTCCTTCTCGGCCCATGCAGATTGTTGAGTGTGCTCAGGCTCATTTCATAGAGGAGGGAAATCACTTTACCAGTACTATCCATAGAGGCAAAACTGTTTAACCCGAATATCAAAAAAGTAAGATTCAAGGACTATAAGTTGCTTCTTCGTTGGTTTCCCAAAGAGATCAACAAGTTTCAGGTTTTATTATCCTTCTCGACTCATGTAGATTGTTGAGTGTGCTCAGGCCCATTTCATCGAGGAGGGAGATTACTTTACCAGTACTATTCATAGAAAGTTTATCTTTGAGGAGGGTTCTGAAACTCAGAGTCCAACTGCTACTCCAATCAGTGTTGCTATGCTTCCGCGTTTATCTGATATTGAAACTATGACCAGTACGGTTTTCAGACTCATATATTATTTCAGACCCCGTTCCAGACCCTGTCGTAGCACCAGCTCTCACTCAAATATTTTCCTCCACCCGCTACTGTTCAGCTCCCCGTTTATTCTACCTCCAGCCCAGCATCTAGCTCCTACTCGGAGATCCTCTAGAGAGAGGCGTTCAGCCATTTCTTCAGATTACCATCTTTATTTAGTTGATCTAGAAGGATCTAGTCGAAGACCAAATTATAGTAAAGTCGTTCGAACGAGGTGTGAGTCATTCGAATGACCCTTTTCCAACTCTCTAAAATTTGGCCCAAGAAACCCAAGTCGTTCAAACGACTCCCTATTTTGTTCGAACGACTTTACTATAATTTGGTCTTCGACTAGATCCTTCTAGATCAACTAAATAAAGATGGTAATCTGAAGAAATAGCTGAACGCCTCTCTCTAGAGGATCTCCGAGTAGGAGCTAGATGCTGGGCTGGAGGTGGAATAAACGAGGAGTCGTTCGAATGACTCCTTATTTCGTTCAAACGACCTTTTTCATAATCATTGGAATTTTGGCCCAAAGACAAATTTTGTTCGAACGAGCTTGGCGTTGGTTATTATTTTAAGGAGTGGGTTTGCATCGAGATCTGTGCTATTTGGTATTTTTATTTCCCTTATATATAAAGCAGACTTAGGTTATTTTTCATGCTAATATTAGTTCAATAGAAATTAATGAGGAAAAAGCTAGGGTTTAGAGTAATTCATTCTAATTAACTGCATTTAAGCAATTGAAGCTTTTAAATGGACTTTTCCTAATCTAATTTTTGGTGTTCTTCGTACTTTTCTGCTAACTAGGGTTTCTCTCTATCATATTGTAGATTAAGTGGTATTAATTTTCCAGTTACGATCTTCGGGGGTTAATTGTGGTTTATGGTCTCTACACGTGACCATCTCAAGCAAACGAAGGAGAAGCTAGTGAGTCCGTTGACAATTTATCGTAAAACTATTTTGAAGAAGAAGGACAATTTGGAAATGGAAAATTCTAACGATCGACTCATGACTTTGGAAATGACAGTTTTTAACCTAACTTCTAATGTAGGGGAGTTGGTAGAACAATTGCATCTCGCAAACCTCGAGAAGGCTTCCATTTCGGTGAAACGGTGAGGCCGCTCGAGGAAGAAAGGGGTTCTGGAAGTGGATGGGGATGGGGATAATGCGTAGATAGATAACGATTCTAGTGATGCCGACCCCGTCAAGGAGCGCTCGGGTTTTGGTAAGTAAATGAATCCTATGCGTAATATTCGTATCGACTTTAAGATTAAAATTCTAGTATTCGATGGTTTAGTTGATGCCGAGAAGTTGGATAATTGATTAGATAGGTTGGAGACCTATTTTTCTATTTATAAATATTCCGACGTTCAGAAAATTTGTTTATCTACTTTGAAAATTTGCAAGTCATTCACTAACGTGGTGAAAATCCTTTTGGAAATGCCACGAAGTAGGAAGTTTGAGTTGGAAGGAATTCAAGGTTTTGGTGAGGAAGTAATTCTATCTAATTGGGTATGAACAGGAGCGATGATATAAATTGTACAATTTGCACCAAAGGTTTGGGCAATCCGTACAACAGTTCACTATAGAGTTTCATAACTAAGCGTTGGTTTTAAATATTGATGTGGATGAGTACGAGGTGTTGATGAAGTATACGAGAGGTTTGTCAGAGTCTATTAGAAGATAATTAAAGCTTTTTAATGTAGATACTATCAAGGATGATACCGTTAAAGCAATTGCCATTGAAGGCAAGTACTTGAAGAGTGACAAGAAAGGCGACAAGAGCAAGTCGAGGTACAAGTCTACTTGGAAGTTTGATTAGAAAGGGGAGTCCAAAGGACAAGGGTTTTCATCCAAGGGGAATATATGTAGTCATTATAAGGCTAATGGGCACACTTTAGATTAATGCAGGAAACTTTACTCAGAGCTTAGGCCGAAGGAGGAGAGGGAGAAGAAAGAGAAATGTGCATTGGCCGCAACGATTGTGGATCTTCCAAATTTAGATAAGCCAAGTCCAAAGCTTACTTTAATGTTCAAGCAACCTATAAATATCGACGAGGTGAGTCGGGAAGAGCTTCTTTATGTCAGCATTCAAGTGAAGCAGAGCTTAGTTGAGGCTATCATTGATCTGGGTAGTCAGAAGAATTTAATTTCTGAGGCGGTGGTGAAGAAGATGGGTTTGGCTAATGTGGCTTATCCTAAGCTGTACAGTTTGGGTTAGATTCAGAAAGACGCAGAGTTGAAGATTACTAAGCAATGTATGTTCAAGTTTGCAATTACTGAGAAGTTTTTTGACAAAGTGACATATGAGGTGGTTTCGTTGGACGTATGTCAAGTCATCTTGGGTAGCCCTTATCTTTGGGACCGAGATATAATCCTTTACCGTAGAGCTCGTAAATATCATCTTGTGTAGGAGGGGATGGAGTTTCATATTAATGTATGCAAGGAACATATTACTACTAGTAATTTAGTAACGGCGACTCAGGCGAAGAGGTTGGTTAATGCGAGCGGCAAATTTGTATTATTGTTGGTGCGACCAGTTCAAGAGGGTCCATCGGCTAAGGTGTTGTCTACTTTGACAATGTCTCCTAAACAACAAACCGATATGGGGAAGTTGCAAGAGGAGTATGACAACTTGTTTCTGGGCATAAAAGGGATGTCCTGTAAGAGGGATATGGAACACGATATCACCTTGGTGAATGGTGAGCCACTACCCAATATTGGGTTATATCGGACTTCTGTTACAGAGTCTGATGAGATCAAGAAACAAGTACATGAACTCCTGGAGCAAGGAGTTATTAATCTAAGTTGTTCACCTTATGGTTCACCGGTGTTATTGGTGCCGAAAAAGGATGGGTCATGGAGGATGTGTGTAGATTATCGGGCGCTAAACAAGATTACTGTGAAGAATCGTTATCCCCTTCCACGGATTGATGAGATTTTAGATGAGTTGCAAACGGCTCAATTTTTCACCAAGTTGGATCTTAAGTCGGGTTACCATCAAGCTAGAATCCGGGAAGAAGATACTTGGAAGATAGCGTTCATGACCAAATAAGGCCTATTTAAGTGGTTGGTGACGCCTTTTGGGTTATGCAATGCCCCGATGACGTTTATGCGGTTAATGAATGAGGTACTTCGTGCTTTTATTAATGATTTTGTGATTGTGTATTTGGATGATATCTTGATATATAGTTGTACGTCGTACATGGGAGGAACACATCGGATATTTAAGCAAAGTGTTGGGCATTTTGCAATCACAACAACTATTTTTGAATGGGAAGAAGTGCGAGTTTAGGAAGAGGGAACTAGTCTATTTGGGCTTCATTATTGGTGGGGGCGAGCTTATGGTTGATCCAGAGAAGGTCTCGGTCATTACTAATTGGCCTAAACCCTGTACAGTGACGGATGTAGGGAGTTTTATGGGTTCTTGTTAGTACTTGCGGAAGATTATTCTGTATTTTTCACAAATAGTCGCACCTTTACATTCTTTGACGAAGACCGGAGTACAGTTTGTGTGGGAAGAACACCATGAGATGACTTTTCCGTTACTGAAGTGCAAGATTACTGATGCACTAGCGTTAGCATTTCCCAATTTGCAGTGGCCTTTTAAGGTCGAGACCGATGCATCAGACTTTGTATTTGGGGCAATCCTTTAACAGGATAGGAAGCCGGTTGCTTACCATTCTGAGAAGTTTACAGGAGTAGTACGCAACTATCCTACCTGTGATAAGGAATTCTACGCGCTATATCAATCAATAAAACATTGGTAGAGTTACTTATTGGGGAAGGAAGTTGTGGTATATTCCAATCACAAACCATTACAATTCTTATCTACGCAGTCCAAGCTACCGCAAGCTCGCCATATGAAGTAGATGTCATACCTTCAACAGTTTTCCTTATTGATCAAGTATAAGAAAGGAGTGGACAACAAAATGGATGATATGTTATCTCGACCCCCATTACCAATTATTTCTGCTTTATTGGTAGCTATGCAGATATAACCTATTGTTCCTTCTACGTATGTTTTAGGGTATGACGATGACAAGGAGCTTGGTGTGATTCACGAGAAGTTGCTGCAAGGCAAGACATGCGAGTATGTTTTGATGAATGGTTTGATTTACAGGGGAAGTCTACTATGTATTCCGGAGGGTGGAGACCGTTTGCAGTAGATTCGAGGGGCACATTATTCCCAGGTGGTAGGTCAATTCGGGGTTGAGAAGACTCTTTTGAAATTGTAGCGTTATGTCTATTGGCCGAAGATACAGGTGGATGTTACTTGTGTGGTTCGTGGTTGCATGCTATGCAACACATCGAAGCCTTCTAATAAGAAGATACGACTGTACTTACCATTGCCAGTTCCTAGTCGACCTTGGGAGAACATTTCGATGAATTTTATGGGTGGTTTGCCCATGACCAGGTGTAAGAATGACTATTTTTGTGTGGTGGTGGATCGATTTAGCAAGATGATTATTTTTATTCCATGCTAGAAGATGGTCACCGGGGAAGGAGCAACGCGATTGTTTTTTAGAGACGTCTGGAGGTATTTTGGGCTCCCTTCTATTATTTATGATAGAGATAGCCACTTTTTGGGGCATTTCTGAAGATCTTTATAGGGGATGATGGACACTAAGTTGAAGGGAAGTACTTCTTTTCATCCGCAGACTGATGGGCAAACAAAGGTAGTTAATCGTACTTTGATACATTTATTACGGGGATTCCATTCTAAGCATCCTAAGACTTGGGATGATAGTTTTCCGTATCTTCAGTTTAGGTTTAAGTGGGCGATTTATGGTTCCACTTTGAAATCTCCATTTGAAGTTTGTTTGGGGTACTTGCCGTAAAGCCCTTTTAATTTGGTATTTAGTCTTGGTGACAAGATGGTGTCAGGGAAGAAGGAAGAGGAGTAGGTTAAAGCTCAACATTTCATTGAGAAGATAAGTAAGGCTTATGAGGAGGTTGAAGCATAGTTGAAGAAGACTCAAGCGAAGTATAAGGCTCGCTATGACAAGCATCAGTTTGAGTATATTTTTTAAGAGAACGACCTATTTTGGTTCCATTTGGGTAAGGAATGGCTTAAGGGGGAAGGTAAGAAGCTCAAACCTATCCGTTATGGTCCATTTTTGATATTCAAGAAGATTGGTGACAATGCATTCCAGTTTGATTTGCCACTTTTCATGAGGATGCATTTGTTGATTAATGCCGAGCATTTGAAGCTATTAGAGCCGTTTCATTTAGATGATGACTCTACAATCGATACTCGCCTACCGTCAGTTGATGAGTTATGGATGGAATGAAAAGATCTGTTGCAGGAGGATGGTATTCTAGAAAAGAAAGTTCATACTACAAGACGGGGTGGTATTGAATCATTCTGAGTTGGGAAGATGGGTCAGCTATCTAGTAAGTCAAAGTGGTACGACAGGGAAATGGGCACTGCCGCATTTCCACATCTCCAGTTTTAGCTTGAGTAGGAGCTTAACGCTCCTAAAGGTGGAGCCATAATCCAGAAGAATCTAGTCGAAGACCAAATTATAGTAAAGTCGTTCAAACGAGGTTGAAAGTCGTTCGAACGACCCTTTTCTAACTCTCTGGAATTTATCCTAGGAAACCAAAGTCGTTCGAAACTCCCTATTTCATTCGAACGTCCTTTTTCACGCTCAATGAAATTTTGGCCTAAAGACAAATTTTGTTCGAACGAGATTGGATGCCTTTTGAAAGACTTGTCAAGTTTATAGAGTTTTAGACCAATTAGTGTAAAGTCATTCGAACGAGCTTGAATGCCATTCGAATGAGCTTGGCATTGGATGTTATTTTAAGGCGTGGGTTTGCATCGAGATCTATGCTATTTGATATTTTTAGTTCCCTCATATATAAAGGAGACTTAGGTTATTTTTTAATCTAATGTTAGTTCAATAAAAAGTTATGATGAAGAAGCTAGGGTTTAGAGTAATTCATTGTAATTAACTGCTTTTAAGCAATTAAAGCTCTTAAAGGGACTTTTCCTGATCCAATTTTTGGTGTTCTTCATACTTTTCTGCTAACTAGGATTTTTCTCTATCGTATTGTGGATTATTAGTTGAAGGGGATTTATTTGATTTCGAGGATTTTGTATCTTTTAGTACGGCTATGGCTAGTAGTTTAGTAGATCAGGAGCATAATGCCATGACGAAGGAGATAGATTCTATGTCTCACAACTATGTGTGGGAGTTAATACCTTTACCTGAAGGATCTAAGGTAGTTGATTGTAAATGGATCTTTAAGGTCAAACATGATTCTATAGGGAAGGTTGAGCGTTTCAAAGCGAGACTTATTGTGAAGGGTTTCAAGCAGCATCCAAGAATTGACTTAGATGAGACTTTAGTATCAGTTTCGAAGAAGGATTCATTACGAATAATTTTGGCTCTTACGATGCATTTTGACTTGGAGCTTCACCAGATGGACGTCAAGACAGCTTTTCTTTATGGACGTCTCAACGAGGAGATTTATATGCACCAACTCGAAGTTTTTGAGACCGAAGGGAAGGTTCAATTATTTAAAGAGGCCAAGAGATTACAGATTGGTTTATAAGAGATCAGATGAGCTTATGGTTTTGGGCTACTCTGACTCAAATTTTGCTTGAGTATCTTTGAGGATCACTCTTTTATGTGGGAGTAGTTATTAATTTATTTAATTTACTATTACTGCACTAGGTTTCTTTATCCATGTGAGAGTTATTCCCGGTTATTATTTTGGTCGACATTCAGATTTGATTTTGATTATTTAGCTGCTATTATATTTGGATCCGTTATTATATGTGCACATATTCAGTTTAAATTATGCAATTACAATAAAGTTTTAGATATTTGGATCCGTTATTATACGTGAGAGTAGTTATTAGTTTATTTAATTTACTGTTACTGCACTAGGATTATTTATCCATATGGAAGTTATTCTCGGTTATTATTTTGGTCGACATTCATATTTGATTTTGATTATTTAGCTGTTATTTTATTTGGATCCGTTATTATATGTGTACATATTCATTTTAAATTATGCAATTGCAATAGAGTTTTAGATATAAGTGATTTTATCACATGATGGTTGTCTAAGTATCAAGTGCCTATAGAAAATACTGAAAGGTTTATCAAGTTTTCTTGGGCTGGATATGGGTAGGCTCCACATCCTTTGGCATTCATTTCAGTATGAGCAATGATCTTCGCATAACGATTTGTCTAAGTATTGAAATAACATGTGTCTGGTAAACACATGTTGCAGGACACTAATGGAAATGTACCAATACATCATTAAGGTGTACATTTACCATTCACACGCTAAACTTCACCAGTTAAGAAATTATTAAGAAATTATACTTGAAAGCTATTGAGGTTGCTAGCCTGATGTCCACGATATGAATTAGACATCTGCTCAAAGGCCTGACCAATTTTTTTTCTGTAAACCGTGTTAGCCATCATTGTAGTCATAGAGTGACAGTCAAGTTTGATGTAACATTGCATTAGACAAATTATCATCTGTGGTTTAAAAAAAAACAAAGGATGGCCATCCGCTTTTCATAAAAAACTGTGAATTAGGCTAAAAATATTTTTCTTAAAATCGAGTTAGCGCTGGGTGGGAGATTGTTGGATTTTCCATCTATACCGGTACTACTCTTCCGGTTCACGAGCACACATGTTAATAGGTCGTATAGGTGTTATTGGTTGTGCCCAATTGTTACACCAAGTTAAGGTAGGTAGGACCTAATATTAGTCTTTATTAGGGTTTGAGGGTATAATGGGAAGACCACTCTAACCCTATCAGGTTAAATAGAGAGGAAGTCCCTCTTGGAGGTTAACAACATAGAAAACCATCCCATTGAAGTCTGCAGCCAATCCAAGAGAAGACTTCACTCAAGAACAAAAGATTTTGCAAGAGTAGGAAAAAAGGTTTATATAATCTGTTTTCCCTATCCTATTATCGATCATAATAATTGTACGAATTCTCTATAGGAAACATAGATCTGAGAAAATAAAAGAGAGAAAGAGAGAGATCTTAATTCAAATTAAAGTAGATATGAAGAGAGAAAAACGACTGAGACATGTAAAAATAGAAGGTGGGAGACGCACGTCATTACCACCTCATTACCTGTTAAAACAATTGCCACCTCATTACCACATCAGTAAGAAATTGTCACAGCAGTGTGGTGAGGTTTGAGTGTTTGGTGAGTATAGCATTTTTGAGTGTATTTGAATCCTTTTATATTTCTTTGGAGGGTTCATTGATAAATTTGTTAAAGTATACTTGTAGTAGCACATTTCCCAGATTCGGCAAGGATCAGCCGGCATAGCATAGTCGAAGGCAGTCAGCCTAACAAAGTCGAAGGCAATCAGCATAACATAGTCGAAGACAGTCATCATTGCATAGTCAAAGATAGACCGCATTCGAGAAGTTACCATAAGTCCTCGATCTACCAAAAGTAGTCGTTGTGCCTGGTCAAGAAATAGCTATTAGAGATCCGTGAAGTTCGCACACTCCTCCCAAAATAAGAGACTGTTTCTTTTTTTTGTAAACTGCATGTATCTACTATAAATATAGGTAGAGAATAAATTATTCAGATCTGGAACCTAACTACTTTTACTTCCTTACCTGACAGTCACTAAAAAACTTATAATAACTAGCAGCAAATTGGATTTTACATAAAAACCCTCCTCGAGGCCGTAGTTTTTTTCAGCCTATACTGAGTTTTTCACGTAAAATCTTACTTTTTTAGGTTATTATTGTACCTTCTTTATGAAAAGTATTGGCGAAGATTATCCTTTTGAAAAATATGCCATTACAATTTACGCCGTCTGTGGGAAATTTATCACACTTTTCTTTGCCACCCCAGATTAGAAAGAATCCGATGACAAATATGAATCTCCAAAGCCATTCCAGCACAGTAAGAGATCATGAGTCCAATCCGATACCAGAAACAGTCGATCTGTACAGCGTAGTGATTGAACTTTAGAAATGGATAAAATTAGAAAAAGCCAAAAGATTGAAAGATCAGCGCATTCATTCTCAAGCTCTTCAGGTGTAAAGCAAAAGGAGGAAAGCCTTAGACCAACAGAGTCAAACACATCAGAAGGAGATGGAGAGATTAAGGAGAACTCAAGATCGAATCACTGGCCATCAAACGTCATCACCACAATCCCGAAGTGATCATCGGTCAAGGGCAACTCAAAGAGATGATCAACCAAGAGAAGACGAATTACGGACTTCTCGATCCAGATCTAAAAATTCAGACAGGGCTTCTCGGCATCTTGGCTTGACATCCTCAGCATCAACAACTCAAGGAGGTCAACACACATGCCATTAAATTCCCCCATCACCAGAAAAAAGACCAATCAAGGATCGATTGGGGCGAGAAGGACAAGGAGATTTTGATCTGCAAGTTGCGACCTTACCAATTCCTCCTCCACAGCTTGTCACTTTAGATGACCTAAATAATAGAATCTAGGCTATATACTCTGATTTCCTAGGCTGAAGATCTACACTTGATAAAATCAAAATAAACCCCATCTCCTCTCTTCTCGAAGTCATGCCCGTTCCAGACAATTTCCACATGCCAAAATTCATTTAATATGTAGGCTTCACTGACCTGCTTACCCATGAAAGACATTTCAAAGCCACAGTGGGATTATACTCCAAACTCGACCACATGCTATGCAAACTATTTAACATGAGCTTGAAAGAAGAACCTCTCAGATGGTTCCATACAATCCATGAAGGTTCCATCACCACATTCAGCCAGTTGCAGTATCTCCTTGAGTCCAATTATGTTTACCCTAAGGAGTGAGAGATTACTGTGGATTCCTTGTTCTTCTTCGAACAGGGAGCAAAAGAAACCTTGGTGAGCTTTTACAAGCATTTCTTACAAGAAACACGGAAAATTGGGAATTCAGATTCCAAAATCGTTGTTCTAGTCTTCACCTCAACCCTACACATCGACTCTAAGGTTCGAGAAGAACTAACTCTGCACAAGGCCAGAACAGTGACAAAAATGATTGATGTAGTTAATAACTACATTTAACTACATCGAACTAGAATGATCCAAGAAAGATAAAATGAAGAGATCCTCTGTCACTCATTTTCGAGAAACAACTTCTTTTCCACCCCTAAAGTCGACCACTACTGAGGCACCCAAACAACGCGGTAGAAACACCGATAATTATAGGAGACCCAACCAAAAAGATGGAAGACCTGACAAACCTGCCCCCAGTTCTACCCCCAATGACAATGACTTTCTCTGCTATCTTACCAACGATAAAGGGAGATGAGTGTTATCGAACACCACAAACAATGTCCGATATCCCCAACAAACCTCTATGTTAGTATCACAATGTACATAGTAACGAAACTGATAACTGTTACTCTCTCATTCGAATCTTTCATCGCATCCTCTTTGTAGGAAGGCTCCATAATTACATCTTCGACATTCAAAAGTTTTTCGAGGATGAAACAAAGAACAAATACGTTGAACAAAATCAGGGCCATAGGCAAGCTCGCCACCTTTATATGATCGAGATTGAAAAAGGAAAGAAAAAGGAAACAAGACGATCATATCACATCTTGTTATAAAATGACCTCATCTGATAAATCAATAAAACTTCTTCCTATTTCGAGCAAGTCAAAATGCCCATACCATATTACCTTCGAAGACTGCGACACCAGCCATGTGAAATATCCTCACGATGACCCTCTAGTCATTATGCTTAAAGTTGGACAAGACTGCCTGCACACGCTTCTCGTCAACACAGGAAGCGCTACAAATGTTTTATTCAGAAGGGCAATCAAAATTCCAGGACTCTGAGATTCCGTGAAAGCTTCAACAACGACAATCACTGGCTTCAACGGTATGAAAGAATCAGCCACAGGAAAAATTACTCTACCAGTTTAGGCAAGATTGAAAACCACATTCGTTAAATTCTTAGTCATCGATGCTGAGTCCAAGTATTTAGTAATTTTGGGACGTAGTTGGTTACTTTCAATCAAAGCAGTACCTTCTACATATTATTTAGCATTAAGATTTCCAATAGATCACGGAATCTACGAAATCAAAGGTAGCCAAGAAGTTGCACGTATGTGCAAGAATACCACCACCAACTCTCACACAACAAAACTTCTCAAAGTATAGCAACTACAGCAGACAACACCCCCCACATTCAAGCAACATGACACAAAATTGGTTGAATCAATTAAACTCGATGGGCTTGGGCGTCACACATTCATCGACTCCAAGTTGTCAACCTACAAAAAAGAAGACATGATTCAGCTACTAAAGAAAATTATCGACATCTTTGCCTGGACTTTCCAAGAAATGCCCACCATTGATCCATCAATCGCGTACCACTAACTGAACCTCCTACCACATAGCAAAGTATTTATACAAAAACGTCAGAATTTAGCTCCCCGCCTCCGCGAAGCTGTTAGCGAAGAAATTGATAAGCTCCTTCGTGTAGGATTTATTGGAGAAGCCAAATATCCAAAGTGGGTTTCTAACATTGTGGTAGTCCCAAAGAAAAATAGGAAGATCAGGGTTTGTGTTGACTTCACAGAACCCAATAAATTTACACCGAAGGACAACTTTCTGCTACCACTAATCCCACAATTCCTTGACTCTGTTGCAGGACACGAACTTTTTTCCATGATGGATGCAATCAAGTTCCACTCGCCGAAAATGATCAAGAAAAAATAACCTTCATTACTGAAAGAGATCTACTTACCAATGGACAAGCTTATACAGTAATGCCTTTCAGGTTAAAAGAATGTCAGAGCTACTTACCAATGGCTTGTCACTAAAATGCTAAAAAATCATCTAGGCAAAATTATGGAAGTCGACATCGATGATATGATCTGTAAAAGCTTGAAGCGCGAAAATCATCTCAGCAACCTCCAAACCATCTTCGATATCCTTCGCCAGTACCAGATGAAACTCAATCTAGAGAAATGTTAATTTGGTGTCGCATCTGGTAAATTTCTTGGACACCTGGTCAGCAAGATAAGAATTAAAATCGATCTTGCATAAATCAAGGCACTCATCGCAATGCCATCTTCGTGAACAAAGAAAGATGTCCAAAAATTTATAGGCAAGATCGCCGCTCTTCATAGATTCATCTCCAAGTCATCTTATCGATGCAAACTTTTTTACCTCCTCTCTTCGTGGAAATCCCACTACATTTTCAAAGAAACAACACAACGGGATTATTTGGACTCCGGACTGTGAGTTAGCCTTTTTAGATCTTAAATGATACTTGGGGCGTCCTCCTATAATAAGTACTCGAGTCGATGGAAAAACCCTCACGATATATTTATTCACAACTGAAGATTACATTAGTTATGTCCTTATTCGAGAAAACGAAGGAGTAGAAAAACTAATCTACTTCTTCAGCAAGATCCTCATGCCTACTGAAAAAAGATACACAACAACAAAAAAACAACTTCTCACACTGGTCTACAGCTCTGAAAAACTTTGTCCATACTTCCAAGCTTATCCCATCAAAATCATTACTAAATATTCCCTCAAGCTTTGTCCATACTCCAAAAAAGAAAATTTTCAAAGAATCCAACAATGGTCTATTTTCCTTAGCAATTATGACATTTCCTTCGAGCCCTAGATATCTCTCAAGGGACAACCAGTTGCTAATTTCTTGGCAGACTTTCTAGTCGAAGACCCTAATTGGGAAGATCTCGAAGAAATATTCACAGATGACTCAATTGCCGAACCAAATGCATGGTCGCAAAGTACCAGATGATGACTTTTTACAGATAGATCAGCTAGACCACAAAGATTAGGAATTTGCATCTTTCTCATTGCACCTTCTAATCATCGCATCATGAAAGCTATTAAACTAAACTTCTATGCCACAAACAATGAGACTGAATATGAAGGTATCATCTATGGACTCGATCTTGCAATCACACTTGGTGCGAAAGAAATAACAGTTTACGTCGATTATTTACTCTTGGCCAATCATTACAACAAAATGTTCAACACAACAGGCAAAATGGTTGATTATGCGGCCCTGGAGAAAGAAAAAATAAACAGATTCAAACAAACAATAATCTCCTACTTACCTCGACAAGAAAATTGCCATGCTGACGCATTGGCTTACATCGCCGCCATGCTAGGAGACAGTGAAAAATGATCTTTAGATATCAAAATCCTCAAGCATTTGACTCTCGATATACAGTCAGTATTGCAAATCACTATTACTGAAGATGAAGAACCTGACGACTGGAGAAGACCATTCTATGCATACCTCAACTCCAATATTTTTTTGAGTAATAAAGAGGAAGCTCGTTCACTTTTGCCAAATGCCCCAGATTCACAGTTCAAGATAACATCCTATATTGTATTACAGGCGGAGGACCCCTGATTGAATGTATTTCTCAAAACCAAGCTCAAGTCAAAATCAAAGAACTTCACAAAGGTATATGCGGAGCTCACGTTTCGGGAAGATCATTAGCCCAGCGGGCATTCACACAAGGACTATATTGGCCCAAGATGAGATAGGACTACGAAGATTTTGTATGGGAATGCTACAAATGCCAAATCCATGCTCATGACATCAAAAGTTTAGCACTGGTCTTACACATTAGCAATGTCCTCTGGCCATTCAAGCGACGGGGAATCGACATCATTGGACCTTTCCATCCAGCATTGAGAAATTAAAGATTCATCCTTGTAGCCACTGACTACTTCACAAAATGGGTGGAAGCAGTTCCTCTATGTCATACTAATAAAAATAAAGTCATCAAGTTCCTTTGGGAGTACGTAATAACCTGGTTTGGCTGCCCACAAATGATACGCTCTGACAACGGTAAGCAATTCATCCGCGATAAAGTCCTCGCTTTCTTCTATAAGTACAAAATTCAGTTAACAACTTCCACACCATACTACCCTTAAGGCAACGGACAAACTGAAGCCATCAACAAGAGCATCAATCAGGTCTACGCAAGCTTCTTGATGAAAAGAAAGGCAGATGGCTCGACGAACTACTCAGTATTCTTTGGGCATACCGGACAACTCCTCAAACATCCACTAGTTATACTTCATTTATGATGGCCTTCGGTACTGAAGCGGTCATACCCTTAGACCTCAACCTACCAAGTGCCTGAAGAAAAATTTTAGATGAAGACAACGAGCTGGGTCTCCTCTGCAACCTCAATTGGATAGAAGAAACCCATGATAAAGCCGTCATAAACTTGGGACGGTACCATGACACGTTAAAAAAACTTACAACAAAAAAGTTCAAAAACAAAAGTTTGGTATTGGCGACCTTGTCCTTCGATGAATCTAAGATAGTACTCGACCTAAGAATTCCTGCAAATTATCTAAAAACTGGGAAGGGCCCTATATTATCAGCGATAAAACAGATAGTGGGACTTACTGGCTGATGACAGAAGATGAAATCCAACTTGAATTTCTATGGAACACAGTTCAACTGAAAATGTTTTACAGATAACAACTGTAACAATTATCATCGAATCTAATAAAACAATCTTTACTATCATCCTTAATATCTTTACTTGTTCTCGATCCATACTTGATAAGTATGCACTAGACAATAATCATCTTTACTATCCTTACTTGTTCACGATCCGTACTTAATATGTATGCATCAAACAACAATCATCTTTACTATCTTCACTTGATCTCGATCCATACTTGATAAGTATGCATCTAGCAATCAAATATCTTTACTATGTTTACTTAGTATCACACCATACTTATAAGTATGCATCCAGACTATCATTCTATTTTATGCGAACATTATCCTATCATGGGATACTCTACTTTGCATCCCTTACTTATCAAATAAAATATAATTATTTAATTTTCTTTTAGAATCTAATTCTAGATATCTCACTGAGGATACACATCTGGTAATCCTTCACATTCCCTGCCATTTCATGGCCATCATTTACTTAATGCCAACATGCATTCCTTACTTATCTTCTATGAGTTACAATTACATTCAACAAATATCATTCTTGTCAAATTTAACATTAAACACGATTTAAACATATATGCATCACAAGTTTTTAAAAATCTTTCTTCGAAAACAAACATTAATCATTCAAAACATTGCATAGTTAAAATATGTTTAAGTCCCATTGACTAGTTTTACATCTCTCTTTCAAAACATATAATGTTTACACAAATGCATTTACACTACAGGAGGAGACACATCGTCATCAGCCTTCGCTAACCCCTCAAGAGCAAACACTTCCACTGATTCCTCAGGATGCAACCCATCAGCTTTGATCATCACCACATCATCGACGACTTCCGTCCCACCAGGAACTTCGGGAGTCTTCGGAATATTGTCATCTGGATCTGAATCCTCGAGGACAACACCACCAGATTTGGTCAACCTCTTGTAATGATCCTTCCTCACCTCCAACAACTCGTATTGCCATACATAGTGGGCCCTTATCTTTTTGCAAGTATCTAGCTTCTCCGCCATCAACTGATCCCTAACCTTGTCTAAGATCTTACCATGTTCCAGCTTCATCGCCTTTCACGCGTCAGAAATCTGCTCCCTTGCATCCTTCTCGAAATTTGTTCTAAGCAATGCCAAAGCCTTCTTTTTTTCCTTTTCCCACATTTTCTTCGCTTCACGAAGAGCAACATCCCTCGCCTTTTGAGCTTCTATCTTGTAGGTATTCAGCATTGCATTCAGCCCTTTTTTATCTTCGATCACGCTTCTTTTTCCCTCGTCAAATCATTTTCGATGTTTTTGTACGCCAATACTGGATTCGCAAGGTCACTACTACCAACAATACAATCTTTTACCTCCTTCAACAACTTCTTAATCTGCATTACATTCATAAATTGAGTATTCGAATGACATACCAGTTTTTTAATCGAAGCAAAGCAAATTTTTTCTCTCCATCTACATATTATGATGGCCCTCGCTGAGAAATGTCATCAAGTTCTCAGCCTCAACTAGACAATCATTAACTTCAGCCTGCAACATATTCGTCCCAGACATAAAAGAATCTATCGTCCTCTAATTTTCAACATCAGATTTCTCGATGAATTTGTTCTTCGACGACTCCCCACTCCCCTTCTTCTTCGGGAAAACACTTGTCGCACCGCGTAGAGGATGTATATCTGGCAAAACAGCTGGCTTATCAATCTTTACCACCTTCTCCATTGTCGACCGCCGAGTATTCCTCTTATAAGGAAGTGAAAGAGCAACAACTTGGCTCGCTGCCCTTTTCTTTTTACTCTTTCCTAATATTTTTGCAAACATCGAGTCTATCTTCGTATCAGTCTCATACCCAGCCAAGGAAAGATTTTCCAATGGCAGACTAGCCTCTGCGGCCCTCTTGTTCTTCGCCGATATCTTACCGTCGATAACAGGGACTTATGAACCTTTTGCCCTCGACCTCTTTTGCCTGGCCTCATAAAAAAGGGTACTCACACGGTCTTGGTGGATGACAAGATTATCGATCCTACCAAAGAAACCCTTCTTGATCTTGTACAATTCTTCTTGTACTTCCGACTTCTTATCGACCTCCTTCAAAGCTGTACATAAATGAAATACAATTACAAACAATTCACATCACAATCAACACTTCAAATATCAACATTTAAATTACCTAACCATAAACTTATGTGAATAGTCTTTCTCTTTAAGGTCTCCCACAGGTCTTTCTTGCCGAACTCATAGTTCCCAAAGACAAGTAAATGTTCATCGCTGTATCACCCACCTGTTAACACATGTCATAGAACAACGACCTTTTCAAAAACTTCTCCAAGTAATGATAGCCTACTTTCTTTAGATTCATCTTAAGTGTGTAGTACACACATAAATTGCCAACAGTGATAAACTCTTCCCCCCTTGACTTAAGTCGACCATTTATCACCCCACATACCCGAAATAGGTCGTATACATTAGGATTGAACTGACCAGGTGCCACATCAAAGAAGTTTATCAACTTCTTCTGGTCAGCTCGAAGGGGAAGCTTCAACCCCTTTTTAATTTATTCTCGATGCACAAGAATCCCTCCCAAGGGTACTTCATGGTCAATCGTATCATATTGGTACTCATCTAACCTTATATCTCCAGGAATACCGTACTTCATCTTAAAGCTTAATATTTTCTTCATCTCCGGACCCTCTCCATAATAAGCTTCTTCCCCCTCCTCCACATCGTCTTCCCCACCCCCGCTACCTTCTCGATCACTAGCTTGTGGCCCGTATTCCAAATCTGTCTCGGTAGCCTCCTCATCAAATAATTCGACAATCCTAGGTGCTACCCAAAACTGGTCCACACCAGCTGAGCCTGTACTACTCAACCCCACCCTATATCTACCTCTTAACTGTTACACACAGGTAGTTACATCGGTCATCAGGGGTTCTACATCTTGAAGGTTCTCGTATATATCTTTATCATCAATTTGAGTTGGTTCAACCATTTTTAAGAACCTAAAAATCAGATTCTATTTTTTACAACAATTAGTATCTATCATATCTGATACATATCTATGTTCATATATTCATATTTACATACATTGTCGAGTTTAATCTCCAATATATCATTCTCACATTACTATCTGCTACTATCATTACTATCTACTACTATCATTTTTGTCCGTTACACTTACTATAATCAGTTCCCGATACAATTTAACTATTTATTCCTTAAGTTTTAAGAAAACATCGACAACTTTACTAATTATCATTTATGTCGATCTTCAGGAATCTCAAGTGTTCTCAAAGTACACCTCGTCTGTTTCCCGCCAAAACCACCTACACTTCAAAAAACAAAATTACGGGATATCACCTTCTCCGGCATAAAATCTGGCCAAATCAAAACTAACAAACGTCATTTCTGCCAATATAGTTGAAATCCAAACCAATTTCCTACGGTCGCGCCGTACTCGTCGCGATGCCAACCAATCCCTCTCTCCACTCTTCGCCACCAATTCATCACATCTCTCTCACCTAAATACCTTTATAAGTTGTTATGAATACATTGCCTTTGAAAAAACACCATTAACGATCACCATTCAGTCTCTGCCATCTAAACCCTAAACACAATCGAATCTCAAATAGCTTCCAATCCATCTAACCCTCAACAAATTCCTTCTACCAATAACCTTCACATGCCTACATCTACAACTACTTACAAACAAACCATCAATAAACATAAAAAATCAACACAGTTACTAACCTTGTATTCGTGCCGCTTTGGTATCCCTTTGTTTCGCTCGTTTTGCTCTCTCAATCAACACACTGATCTTTTCCTTCCTAATTATTGATAATGAATCCAATGACGAGCACAAATAATTTACACTTGAGAGAATTTTTTTTAGAGTTTGTAAAATATGAACAGTCGCCAACTTCAAAGATATTAATGGACCCCACGCGACTGTTCATCGCACCACTTCACGACCGCTCGAGTAATTGAGCATACCACCTCTAACATCATTTCTCGAAGTCTTTGACTCTTCGCCTTCTCAAAACCAACAAACCCCTACATTGTTGCTCAAATCCTTCCATATCTCAAAGAATTTCTTCTGACATATTCTTATTCAGCAAAGCATAACCTATCTTGTCACAAAGATGTTGTACATCATTTTCCTTATACTTCAAGATTTCACCTACAGGACCACACCTCGCTATGATTAATCCTCTCATTACCTCCACACATTTTTACTATATTTACAAATCCCTATATTTACGGTAAATCTTCATTAATATGATCAAGTTTCAAAATTTCATTCAACATTACAAACACAACAAGTAACACATTACTACATTCTAGAATTTCACTTAGTCCAATAAAAATTTAACATAACAAAACATCGACAACTGCATTATGACATCGAATTCTATTATCATTTCATTTTCAAACACAATTTGACCATTCTACCTCTACAAATTCAATTCACAAACTCCTAACTACAACAACATCTTCATTCTTAATCAACATCTTTGCAAGAGTATACATATAACTTACACGTTTTGGAGGACTCCAAAATTCAAATTGACAGTGAAATTGAAAGTCCTCTTCATTATCTTTCGCCTCTGCTTCGCTCATCCCCTCATAATCTGGCTCCACAGGCTTTTCCATCTGATAGTTAATGCACTAGCTTCCGAAGTACCATTTATACAATTCTCAATACTTTACTTGAGCACGGCTGAACATCTCATTTCGTACTTGAGCTCTAGTCTTCACCATTTCTTTAAACATAACTCTCAATTCAAAATATTCAGGAGATATTTATAGTCCTACACAGTCCAAGTCAACACAACAAACATTTATTTCACCTTGGAACTTTTCATTTTCAATTGTCAAATCAATCAACCTCTTAATCCGTTCCTGGCCCCACAAAATAAATTATACTTTGAGATATATTATACTCGAAATCTGACACAGCACACATTTTACCTCGACATCATTTTATTTCGTTTAAATTGTTTATTTAACAAATATGTCAAGATAAAGTTTATTCATTGAATTACCTGTTACATATTACATTCGACAACTCATTCATTCAATTACTTTACACACAATGACACTGCTCTCTATACATTCAACCTCAAAGACTAGCTACTCTGCGCATCTTTTTACCTGAATTTGACATTAGCTCTAGCAGCAGGGCCAATGATATCATAAGAAACTCAGGTTAGGGAGCTTCTAAACAGCGCTGCTCCTCCAAATACACGGCAATAGAAAATTGTAAGAAGCCTCCTTCATTCGACAAGATCCCTGGATGCCCAAACAGCCTTTACATCCTCTTCTTCAATATAAATAGTACCCCATGACGCAATACTGTGGTTAGCCTCCAAATCTCCACCAACAACAACTGAACCCCACCTAAATAGATACCCTATGTGAATACACAATCTGACTCTACCTCCCCCAACTCCCCCCACCTTGATAACATCAATTACTAGACCGAAAAGAGAATTCTTGGCAAAACATCTTACCTCAACTTGGTCTTCAAAAATACTATCTTCCTCCTCAGGCAACTCGCTACGCCATACTTGGGGCGACATCCTTACAATCTACCACATCTAAACCTTTCTCAGCACCATCTATTTATATACCCCACTTGAATTTGCCAGGTCCAATATCCTACATTAATTGCTCATCGGGAATGATATAACCAGATTCACTTCACTTTGACCTTGAAAATGACAACATGCAAACTTTCAAAGGCATTTGATAGCCTTTTCGAATTCCAACTTCTTATCGGCACAACCACAAGTTCTTATGTCGAGAATGGGGCAATTGTAGTAACACATTTCCCAGATTCAGCAAGGATCAGCTGACATAGCATAGTCGAAGGCAGTCTGCATAATATAGTCGAAGACAGTCAGCATTGCATAGTCAAAGATATACCATATTTGAGAAATTACCACAAGTCCTCGATCTACCAAAAGTAGCTATTGTGCCTGGTCAAGAAAGAGCTATTAGAGATCCGCAAAGTTCGCCCACTTCCCCCGAAACAGGAGACTGTTTCTTTCTTTTTGTAAACTACCTGTATCAACTATAAATACCTGCATAAAATAGATTATTCAGATCCAGGGCCTGGCTACTTTTACTTCCTTACCCGACAGTCACTCAAAAGCTTATAATAACTAGTAGCATATTGGATTTTACATAAAAACTCTTCTCGAGGTCGTGGTTTTTCTCAGCCTTTACTGAGTTTTCTACATAAAATCTTGCTTGTTTATTTTATTATTGCGCCTTCTTCACAAAAAGTATTGGCAAAGATTATCCTTACGGAAAATACGCTATTATAATACTATATACAGATGACATCACCCCTAAACATGTCGATCCATTCTCTATCAATGACTCGCAATAATCGTAACAAAAAATAAAGTGAATAAATTAAGCCCGATATAATTTGTAGGAAATGGATTCGTACACACTATTATTTGAAACATTGTATAAACCGTAATTATGAGTTCCCTACTTGTACAGATGGATGACTCATATTATTAGGGATGTGACAAATATATTAAATATTATTAGGTGGAAATGAGTTGTCTCTATCTCTTCACGTGTATTTTCAATGATCGAGATTCTCTCTCTCTAGTTAATTGAAAGATTTGTTAAGATATCTCTTTCTCTCTTCTCCTCTGCCATCGACCAAATTTCTCTCCCCCTCTTTCTTCACGAACTCTCTCCCCCTCACACTCTCTCTTCCCTTCTTCATTTTACAGCAAAATTTCTCTCTCTATCTCTCTTATAATGCCAATTTTTCTTTGCGGATGTGAGTAATCTCTCTTTTGCGTGGCTAGTTGGTAACTTCAAATTAAGCAAGTTCTTTCTCTCTTTAATTTGTTTTTATAAAAATTGATTCACTCTTTCTTTTAATTTTATTTTGGTAAAAGCTAAGTTTGTTGTTGGGGTTGATGTTCCTGAAATAGAGTTTAAATACTTCGGCTTTGATGAAGAACGTGATGGTTAAAATCTACATATTGGTAAAAATTTAATTCCAAGATTGGGCTTCTGTCCCACATTTGAATTTGAGGATTTCAAAATGGAAATTTGGGGTTTTTAAAATATTGGGCAGTCAAAAATTTTGAACCCCTAAAATTGTCGAATTATTGGGTAGTCGACAACTTAGAAGCTTCAATTTTTTTTTGAAATACTAAGTAGTTGATAATTTAAACCTTTTTTTTTTTTGAAATATTAGTATTTGACAATTTAAAAGCTTGAAAATTGTCGAATTAGTAGTAATCGACAATTTCGAATATTCAAAATTGTCGAACTACTAAGTAATAGACAATTTACAAGCTTCAAAATTGTCGAAGTTCACGGTAGTTGAAAATTTTCAAGCTTGAAAATTAAGAAGTGATGGTCACTGAAAAATCGAATACAACCCATCCGAAACAAAACTCAACCCACTTGGTGTAAGGAACTGGCCCAAGTAAGTATTTCTCTTATTCGTTTTACCGTTTATGGTACTTCT